>CM052338.1:12689896-12710597 GCA_028455595.1 Lasioglossum vierecki
AATAAAAGCCACAATATTGTTTATTCAATACCATGTAAGGGATGCAACCAAGTATATATAGGACAAACGTCCAGATGCCTTGATACACGTATTCGAGAACACGAACATAACATTTTCCGTATGCCAATACAACACACCGCACTGACGAAACACTCAATTGAATTTGACCATCCATTCGATTGTGAGAATACAAAAACTATTGACCACGAAACAAATTTACACCAAAGAATATTATTAGAAACAATTCACATGATTAAACAGCAAAGCGTAAATCTTAGGTATGAAACACCTAAAATACATGAATATTATTTTTCTTTAATATCTGCATACATTTTTTTTTATAAAAAGTTCAAATTAAATATGAATGTTAAATGTTTGTTTGAATTCACCGTCAAATATCGATTAACTCTTGACCGTTCGATATATAGATTTCCAATTACAAGTATATTCACATAACCTCATTATCATGCATACAGTCTTTGCATCAACACGTGGCTAATTAAAAGTATTACGGAAAAATTATTTTTCCCTTATACAAAGCAAGTATGTTACAGGTTTTTTTTTCGTTTTAAATTCATATGTTACGAAACTTAATTTTGAATTATTAATTTACAGACGCAATCTTTAAAATTTTCTTGAAAATGATCTAAAAAAGAGATCGAAACGTCGAAAAGTAAAAATTGTGAAATTTTGCAAATAGTGTAGGAGTTATAACAGATCGAACCTGGGCGCCGAGATCATTAAGAAATTTTGTATAGCTATTACTGTATTGAACTTTTCGTATTCCAAGTGTTAAGTACTGGGTGGATGTGTGTGGTATTGTCGCTTTTGATCTCCACAACGTGTTTACAAACAAAAAATAATCAGATGCGACCCCGGAACAGGGTTAAGTTGTCGCGGAACATGCAGGAATACGAAAAATTCAATAGAGTATTAGCGGTAGTCTTTTGCAAATATCTCGAAAACTAAAAGCGATTGGAACAGCTATATTGGAAAAGAAAAAGTTGTTCAAAACGTCGAAATCTATAACATATGAAAATTTCATCAAATTCGCAGTATGCAGACCTTTTCTATATAATTACCGGTAATGGAAATATTCTCTCAGGGGTGGATGTTCGAGATTTGAAAGAAGAGTTTCAAAATTCAGCTTCCTACCTGGAAAAACGTTGTACGTGCGTGAACAGTGAAAATGAGGAAAACCGTCGTTCCCGACACATCTGTGACGCATATGTCTGTGGCCATAAAAGTAGGAAATACCAGAAGAAGGCAACAATGTCCTTACCGGTATGGAGCATAAAATCGGAAACTGTACAATTAGCCTCGTAATCCGACCGTTCGGTCAGCTCGGCGGCTTCGACTTCCCAATAAATAAAAGCGCGGATTTTACAGCTCGATCGTGGAGATCGGCCCCGGTCGCGTGTGCATGGGTGCGCGCGTAAACGTACGCTTCGATCGTCGTCGCTCGTGAAAACGCGGGAATTATGCGAGCCACTAAACAATCGGACGTATCGCGCGGTACGCTCTTTAATGTCAGCCGGAAAGGAACAACTTAATCTCGCCCATGAGAGAAAGAGATACGACGGCGAGACTTCCCGACGGAGATCGCGGGTATTTATATCGAGGGCGACGTTTCCAGAATTCCACCGACGCGACCGAGAGACCAGATTCAAATTCGACCGTAAACGAGAATGATCACGGCCGCGAGTGGCCACGTACGCTGTCCCGTCAAAGTAATAAAACCGACGACAACGTTAAACGCCTACACGCTCTTCCGTCAGAGTTCGAGGCACCACGTGTAAACCTCGAGGATTTTCTCGCCCTTATGGAAACCTTGGAATTACGGGGATTTCCAGTGGGTACGTGGGTCCGACACTTTCCTCTACGACGAAGTTACGGTCGTCATTTTTACGATGACGTCGTAAAGTCCATTTATTTCAGTAAATTTCTTTATGCAACGCGCAAGCACATGTGCTGATGGTTTCTCCACGGTGTTTCTAAAGCTAATTTGCTCAAAGCCTTGACAACTTCCATGGGGGGTGAGTTTATGAAATAGCAGAAAGTGTTTGTGTCTGCTTTCCAATTTTTTCTACGACTTTCTTGTCAGATTTTCATTTGCAATGGTACTTCTTTGTAGCTAAGAGTTTAGATGAATTTGATGATATTATAGGAGGTTAATTTAAATACTTCTTTAGGCCGTTTGTACACGGAGCGTCGCGGACACGTAGTTTTTGGGTGCGTTCCCTTTCACGCATTAAGAGGCAAGGGACACCTTATGAGATAACTAGAAAGAGAGAGTAACTAGAATCTTACTAGATTTTGTATCGAAAAATGGGTTTGCGGGCTGTCGTTTTTTTTACCTTATACGAGCATATTTTGAGCTGCACAAGGGTTCATTTGATAGAGGAAGGTTAACTGCACCACGCTATGCCCCATCATATGAGTAAAAAATGTCTATTTGTGACAGAAAAATATATCGGAATCTGCTGGTGTTTTCTCGATATTAGCTCTACTTTGAACTTATTTTTCTGTCACAAATCGACATTTTTTAATGATATGATGGGGCACAGCGTGGTGCAGTTAACCTCCCTCTATCAAATGAACCCTTGTGCAGCTCAAAATATGCTCGTATAAGGTAAAAAAACGACAGCTCGTGATTGCATTCAATTTCCCCATATTCCATTCATGATGCCAGAATCTAAAGCAAGTCTAGAGTCAATTTTAATTCAGCTAGTTAGACTAGACGGCGTCTAGTCAAGACTGTCAACGTGGAATTGTAACAACAAAAATATGTGGGGCTTGAGTCCACTCGGATCTACTAATAGCAATAAAGACATTAATAAAAAAAAGAAAAAACGTGGAATCATAGTAAAATTGAAGCGTTAGACTGATACATACATATGTTTATCAGTGTTAGCACAAAAAAAACTTTCTCCCCGCAGATGGTGGTAACACTAATAAATACCCTAGAATAGGTATGTCACGTGGTGCCCTTTGCCTTTTCAAGGGAGTCAGGGATAGGCAGAATATTACTAGAATATTTTTAGAAAAGTTGGAATACATACAATTTATAAAATTCCACATTATTTAAAAGATATGTTTCCCAACATTAAAGACAAAATACCTTCATTAAAAAATTATAATGTGGTATATTCAATATCGTGTAAGGGTTGTAGCCAGATTTACATTGGACAAACGTGTAGACATTTAGAAATAAGAATCAGAGAACATGAACATAATATTTTTTTACCTCCAACTCAACATACTGCTTTGACGAGACATTCTATTGAATATGATCATCCTTTTGATTATGAAAACATTAAAATTATTGATAAAGAAGCAAACTTGCAACGTAGGATTCTATTGGAAACGATTCATATGATTAAACATCAAAGCGTAAATCTAAGGTATGAAACACCTTTATTACATGAATATTACGCCACATTACTGAACCAGTAATGTGTAATGTGTTATGATGAATCGCTTTTTTCCAAAATACGTTTCCTATATTTTATTATCAAAGGAGAATAGAATGTTTATAAACTTTTTACCAATGATTTTAAATGGTATACTAACAGCTAAAATATGTTGAATCACTGTTTACATTTTCAAATTTTGGCGCCAGTTATTGATTAGTAAATACAAAGATCGATATTATCTGACTCTGAATAGTTTCAAATCGTCACGTTTCCTCAGTCCACATGTCACCAGCATGGAGCCTACATGCGTTCTCACTTATTTTAAAGAATTCATGTTAATAACTATTTTACGTTAAGCAAGTGATTACCACTATAACTGTTTACTTTCTTTCTTTCTTTTTTCCTTCTCTGCTGTATTGGGTTTTAAGGTATTGTTTTCTTGTTCTACAATTGGTCCAACAACCATGTAATAATTTGAAACGATTCAATCAGCTGGTCGTCGACGACCGATTGGCACCAACACATTTAAATATTTAAATAAATATCTACGATATTTTAAGAAATTGTCTAATTGCAAAGAGGAAGTTTAAAAAGAGGCTGGCAGTCAATTTGCAGGAGCCAAGGACGAAAGATACGAAACAGTTGTGAAAAAAATCTGTTGACCGGGGCCCGGGTGATTCTCTTAGCCCGGGTACGTGGCGTGGAGGAATCCTCTCGGTCGCGTAAAAAATGATTTTTCGTTCTTGGAAGCGAGCGTCGTTTCACGCGCGGATGGTCGCGACGCGTCGCGCCGGTTTCGGTGCGGGTCACAGCCTTTCGTAAAATCTTGCGAGCAGTAAATCCTCGCGTGTAAATCACCTGTCGGACGTTAAGAGGGAGAAGAAGCAGGGGAATAAGAAAGCGAAGAAGAAGAAGAACCAGAGAGAGAGAGAGAGAAAGAGTGAGAGGAGAGGAGAAGAAAGAGGAGAAGAAGATGGAATGTATATACGGTGGTGCGAAAGCCGTACTGTGGTGAAATCGTAGGTGCGTGACGGCCGGGACATGGGTTTCGAAACTTTTGCGAGGCAAAAATCGCAGCTTGTGTGCCGCCCGTATAGCGAACACTCGGCCGTGACAACCGAGCACCTTCGAAAAACGTCTCTCGGCCTGGCCAGCATTCCCACCGAGCTGCAGAATTACACGTAAATCCCATTATTCTCCTACGTATCTGAAGAACACATGGTCCAGGTTGTGCCTCTCGCACAACGCTTAGACCTTAGAACCATAAAACCCCGGAGACCGGAATTGTAGGTACGTGCCTCCGAAGCCGACTTCTGTTCTATTTGGTAAACCTGCTGATGCGGTCGGTACCTACGACGACCTGGCAAAACGAATTTTCTGGCAAACAATTCGATGTTCCTAAGCGCTTACACATTTATTCCTCGTAACTTCTGCACCTCGTGTTAGGCCGTTTGTCTACTAAGCGCCGCACAGTGGGCCATATATCCAGTTTATTGCGCCAAAACTGTTGCAACGTTAGTAATAGGGTCAAAATCATAATATCTCATACATCAGTGAATTCGTCTTAACACCAGCTACAACATTATCAAATCAAAAATACAATTTAACATTTAAAAAATCGAAACATCATTGTTTTTTCTTTTAAACAAAATGTTTTCAATGTTTTTTATTATGCAATTTATACATGTATGAATACTGTTGAACTTTTATTTGAAACAGTTTTTCGTCAGATTTAGAGAAATTGCTATTGCAAACAAATTTCATACGTAGCTGTGGTAAAGGTTTAAACACAAAGTCTAAATGCAAAAATCTAAATTTGTAAATAAGTCACAAGAATTTGTCGATTTTTTGTTGACGTGGATTACATTAGTTCTAATTTTTGCGGATGAAGTATCATATCGCGCCGAGTTATAACAGGTTTACGATCTACCAAAAAAATTATTTCTCATAAAATAGCAATTAAAAGCAAAAAAGTTTTGAATTTATATCATGTATAAGAATGTTACTGTTGACTAAAAATAATTTCAATTAGTAACATTTGGTAACTTAGAATTTACACTTTACAGAATGTGAAATAGCTTACAAGAAACGAACATTATGACTGCCAAGATTTCCGGAAACATAAAAATGATCTGAATCGCACAAATAGCTGAATTCATGTTATTATGAATATAGAAGTCGTTGATAATAGAAGAATAATCACAACACATTCTGATACTCAATATTTTGCAGCAAACGTTCGAGAAATGTAAACCAACGCAACGCAGCATTTGACTTCGTCATTTGTTTTATTGTTGATAATACTAATACCAGAGGTCAATTTACGTCTCAAGGGAGTGTGTAGTATATAAAATATTCAAGAATTTTTACATTTTTTTACCTTTACTTTCGAACTTTTTTCCTCCTACTTATACTATGTGTCTGGCCCACTGTGCGCCATATTTGTATGCGTAGCGTATGATTCAATTATTACGCCGATTACGCTTCGTGGACACGCGTCAATTATTTTACATTGGTAGCAGCAGTGAAACGTACAGCAATCGATATTTTGGCACGTACGCTACGTGTATGCGACGCTCCGTGGCCAAACGGCCTAACCCTATTGATCGATCTTCATGTTTAACATGTTTTATTGTATAAATTGAATCTAATTTAAAACGGAATCCAATTTGTTTGAAAATTAATCTTCAGGTGAACTTCAAGCTATCACGGTCTTCTTTTCGAAATTAATTCAATCTTAACGCTAACGATGTAAAGATGCTTCCATGTGGAATTATTTAGCAAATTTATTTCTTTAGGTATACATATAAAACAATTATTATTATTTAGGATGATAGTAAACGAAAATATGTTTCTCTGTAAACATTTAGACTCTAATGTAAACATTAGACAATTAAAATTCACTATTGTCACTTCTCTGCTTACACTACTAATTTTTTTTTAAATTTTTATTTTTGTATTTTTGCACGTTTGCTCTATTGCGTAATCGCTATGTATCTTCAATTCTCCTGCTAATCGTCGCTCTCTATCTATCGGTAATTAAATTAAAAACGCGTGGTGCATAAGAAGCGCGGCATATTCAAATTTAAAGAAAGTATACTTTCTTTACATACATTATATATAAAAATTATTTTATTCACATTGGAATAAAATAATATGAATTAATTATTCACATTAGTGAAATAGTTATTTCCCAAGAGCTCCGTAAACCAAGTATTACTCTTTTGATCGATCTTCATATTCAACATGTTTTATTTTCTATCGCAAGACCTTTATTGACGTTGAACGTAGAAGGTGCGCAACAACGCGTCCAGAAGAAAAAGTCGACCAAGAATATTCTGCTTTCGCCCCTACCATCGCATGTCACCCAATTTGCCCGCTGCCAGATTAAGACAGTACGAACGTGCCCGTTTCAGCACGTCTCCGGAACAAGTTTCGCTTCAACGCTTATCTTCGAGAAGTCAGTCTCGCGAAATCCGACTTGAAGGGGCCACGACCTTAAAAATACTTGCCGCGAAATTCGCACGTCTCGAGTCCCGGACACGTCTAGGAAAATAAGACAAACGAACGAAGAAAAGCCAATAAAAAAGAAAGAATCCAATCAGATTTTAACGAGAACAAGATTGCCTTATTTTCGAATTTACAGCATCTTCGGGTCCTCGGGTTTTCGTTGAGCATCTCCTCGCGATAAGTCGCACATTTAATAAAAAGTAACAGAGGAGGCAGTGGAAAAAGAATGAATCAAAGAGGATGATAAGTCGAAGATCGATATTGATGTTATCATCATCGAACGGGAACGAAGCCTGGTGGATTGGGAGGCAGGAGCTGTCAGCAGCGTAACACGCTCCGCTGGCCGATAGCATCTCGGCTTTTAGCATAAATTTGTGTTTGACGTGGGCGCCAATTAACATAGTAAATAACGCGAGAATTTTACGGAGCTCGCTGGACCCTCTGCTTCACTGACCAAAGCGGATTCGAGCGGATCGAAGCTGAGTTTCGATGAGAATAGGGGTTGAAATCTGCGAATGGAAGCGTATCGACCTCGATTGCTTGCGATTTAATGGGTCGGTTAACCTTGGCTCGATTAACTTTACGATCGTCCGCGAAATCAAGACATTTGCAGAAAATGGGGAGGGTGAACCACGGATCCTCCACCGGTGAATTAATGCGCTCGAAGATCCTCGCTGTTGATAACACGGGAACATGTCCTGCTGCGCTCGCCACGGTGATTTTTTTCAATCGGCCAGAGTCGACCGGGTTTCGGCGATAACGCGCCGATGTACTCTCGTGTTTGCGATGTTTGTCGCAGGAGGTAATATAGGGGTCCTTTGGTGCGGATGTCGCTTCGCAATTAGAGGCCTCGGATTCGCAAAATGCCGCGCGGTTTGTCAAGTTTATGGGAAAACGACCTGCCCACAATATAGTGTAAAACTATAGATTGTTTCGTTTTAGTCAATAGCGAATAAACCGTAATTAACGGTGCTTCCTGGTAAATGAACAAACTTCAGAATGTACAGGAAGCATATTTCGTTCCTACATCGATATTCCCATGACCGCGCGAGCCGTCATCAGGAAAACATTGCACTGGAAGCCATAATAGAGTATGGGAATCGCCGTTGAACTATGGGGACAGGTGACTCGAATCGCCTTTTTTTCGAGCACACCATTGCGTGACTAGCCGGTGGCATTTTTGTCAGCAGGTGTCACATCAGTCTCTATGGCAATTTGTCAAAACTCGCCAATCTTTTGCGGAACAAACCACGTTCCAGTTCGTCTTTGTGAACGACTCTATCGCAATCGATTTAATATATTTCGCGATATATCATTTGCGCGACTTCCCCGACACAGTTTTCACCGACTCTACATTTGACCGCCAACGCCTTTTAAAGACAGCGGATTTGATCGACAACGATTTCAGATTTGTTGTTGATTGGGTCCCATGGAAATCACCGACACCAGATTTAAGCACCAACGCCTTTAATCAATAACGGATTTGATCGACAACGAATTTGACCGACACCGATTTTGACCGACAACAAATCTAAAATCGTTTTCGATGAAATTCGTGTCGGTCAAAATCGTTGCCGGTGAAAACTGTGTCGGGGAAACGTGTGCCGGTGATTTCTATGGGGCCCCGTTGTGATCTTCCCCTTTCCATCGCATTCTGCGCGGTGTCTTTTCGCGATTAGACGCGCGACAGAGCGCGCACGGACTAATTAGCGACCGTGAAATCAGCCTGAGCCGATGCGGTCGATCTCGGCTCCCCTTTGCTAGCGTTTGCGGTCTCGTCGCGTCACAGTTGTTAGTCTTTAACCACGTTAACCGCCGTGCCAGGGACGGTTTTGCTAATCGCGCCCTTCCACCCTCCTTTTTACACACGAACTTCCACGGTAATCCCACGAACACGAAAACAAATCAACATCACGCGGTCAAACGTATTTTTCGCATCTAAATCCCCTTTAAAACATACTAACCTATTCAGAAAACTACTCGTAATTTTTAAAGACAGCAAAGATTCGAGTTTTCCGATCAGCGTGTACCTTACTCTATCCCTGAAACGGCGAACAGCCGAGCACGAAGCCCGCAGGTACCATAAACTCTAATCCCCCTTTACAACATACTAACGTATTTAGAAAATTATTCTTAATTTTTAAAGGTAGCGTTGATTCGATTTTTCCGACCAGCGTACCATGCTTGAAACCGCGAAGAGCCGAACACGAAGCCCGCAGGTACCGTAAACTCTAATCCTCAGGGACGTTGACTGATTTACACCAGCGACACATTCCCGGCCCATGCACGAAGCCGCCGGGACTAAGAGGAGAACCTGAAAAAAAGAAGAAAGACGAAAGGGGCGGTTAGGGTACACCCTTACGGGCAGAACACGAAGAGGCGAAAGCTCTTTGCCGTGTAAAAAGGTGTTCACAGCAGAATCACATTAAGATTCATTTCGCACATTTTTCTTTTTGAGGTTAGAATAGCGGGCGATCTGGGACTGGGAAAACTGGATAAAAATTGCTGTGTACAATGAACAAGTAACTTAGGAAAATTAAAATTTTATATTATACAAATTGCTAAATTTTGCAACGTTCGACGAGGAATGCTCCCTGAAAACGTTCGAGGCTCGCGAACCGTAAGAGGGGTCCGGGCCTCTGCCTTCTCGTAGGGAGAAAGTAGCGAAGGCTACGAGAAAAAAGGCAGAAAGAAAATTTAGCGGTAAATCACACAGCTTTTGCTTGACCGCTTAGCTCGGACGGACGGACGGACGGACGGACGAGCTCTTGCGTGTACATACGTGAAACGCGACTGCCAGAGATCCAGCTTGTCGTTAAACGTTTGCACCGCGACGAAGACGACGACGGCAACGATGGGCCCGACGATGGCGAATGGTGGCGGCGGATGGTGGTGGTGGTGGTTACGCGGGGACCGAAACCGCAGAACGAGAAGGGGTCTGGTTAATTTTTATTGGGCATAAATTTGCCAAAATATTTGAGCGTGACGTGGATGGCCCGTAACTCTCGAGAATGTCCCCTCTACCCCCCACCTTCCTTCTCGCCGGGGTCCCAGAAAGGTTTCGGAGTCCCACTTGCTCTCTCTCTTTTCGTCTCTCCTCTCTTCCAACCCCCTTCTCGTCGCTCTCTTCTTCTCCTGTTTAGCTGCTCCTGTCTCGTGCACTGCAGACCGCTAGCCTCCTTATGCATCTCGTATCTCGCCAGGCCGAGGTATATTAAACATCTTCCGATTCCTGGAATATCCCATGGAATTCGCCGTGAATGTCCGCGCTTGTCGGACACCTTCGACCCGACGAATCTGCTACGACAATTCCTCGCGTTCAACCTCCTGGACCCTTTCGAACACCCTCCTCCCGTCGTCCTCTGACCCTCCCGGAGAAATACTGGTCCCGTTTCTGCTCATACTCCCTCAAAGCGTCGCCGATCTCGCCGAAGGATAATGAAGTTGTAAAGGGGGAGTTTATATCGGCCGGTCGCAATTAAGTCGACCGAGGATTCCGCCGGAATGCTCGGCAGCTGTGTAGAGACTAATTGATAGGTCGTTCGAGCCGATTCGAAGGTGATAGCGACTCTGGACCCGTTTTAGTGCGGGATTGCTGGGCCCCGTTTCGTCACGCTTGATGCGCTGCGGGTAAAGAGGGATGCTGCTGGACCGAATATTCTTAATCAAGGAGTAGAGATTGCATCTATTAAAATCAATATGTCAGAGGTACGATTTACATCTCGAAAATTTTCAATCAAAGAACCTATTCTCCCGGGGTCGAAATCCAAAACGCAGACAGCCATTTCGTGCTCGACCGCAGAAGCCAGCCTCCGAGCAGTAAAACTTACATATCGAGCGACGAGAACCGACGAATCTCGTTACGTATCCTTCGTGGTATCGTCTCGGTGGACATTGGAAAGAGAAGAAGCATTCTTCGAGCTTGGCCACCCTTTTGTCCCCCCCTCCCCTTTAGCACCCCTGTGCGTTTCTTAGTTGGCCGAGTCGGAAGGTAGGTGGTAAAATATGAAAATCAATAAACATAAAAATTAACACGCCCCTAACACCTATAATTTCAGCGGCGGGAACGTAACCGCGCCGTTAATACCAACATTATTACCGTGGCCGGCTCTGTGGCCGCATTATGGGTGGCCGGGCACTGTAATTTGGCAGCAGTATAACCCCCACCGGGGCCACACTCGCGTTCGAAGGCAGCGTGTCTCTTTCGTATGCTCGGAC
Source organism: Lasioglossum vierecki (assembly GCA_028455595.1). NCBI lineage: Eukaryota > Metazoa > Arthropoda > Insecta > Hymenoptera > Halictidae > Lasioglossum > Lasioglossum vierecki. The sequence continues at coordinate 12,701,041 of CM052338.1, forward strand.
CCCGAGAGTACATCGGTAACATACATACGGACGCGGATGGGTTCTCTCGTTCGTTTCGCGGTGTCACGTGTGCGTGGATACGCGTGTAATAATGCCAGGAGATACTTGCCGCGGATATTTATGCTCTCCCTGATTCGGCGACCGGCCGACTGCATTCGTTCGCGAACCGTTTGCGAAACAGCTCCCTCCGAAACGCGATAGATTCGCCGGTAATTATTTACTTTGAGCGTCTCCTCACCGATTTTGATGACCTCGAAATATGTTGTCAAGGTCATCATTCTGAACAACTTTTTCCTATACATTGTTACCGCCGCTCGAATTTAGTTTTCGAGATATTCGCAAAAAAAGTATCACGAATACTGTATTGAAATTTTCGTATTTCTGTACGCTTCGTAGCTACGTAAGCTTGTTCCGGCGCAGCGTTTGTTTACATTTTGCTTCTAAACACGCTCTGGAGATGAGAGAGAAAAAGAGTCTCATTCTGGTTATACATATGTATGTAGGGTGAACTTCAATTTTGAAAGACTATTCCTGGATTTTCTTATGCGTGTTCGGGCCGGTCTGACTGATAATTTTGACATTGCAGCTGTTATCCGGAATTTAAACAAGTAATGGAAAAATCATACGAATAGAATGAGTTGTAGTTAGGTCGTGGAGGGGATTGAGAGGGCCGGCCGTCAAGCAATTTCCACATAAAAAATAAAAATAACTTATAAATAATAGATTTTAGGCTTAAAATTGAGGTAGCTATCAATTTCAAGAAAAAAAAAGAAAATATTGATAACGAGAGTGGAGAACCAAAAACCTACCGGTTACTAGTATTTTTTTCTCCTAAGTCCTTCTTAGATTTATATTAATTATTTAACTTCTAACTCCTCAATATTTCTTATGAACCTGTGAACCGATCTTTAAATGCAATTTTTTCGAAAAATCTTGAGAAGCGCGCGCTAATGTTTTGCTAAATAACATTTCGAGAAGACATCTTAAAATACTGCAAGTTTCAAAAAAATTCAGGACCCATCAACCGTGGTTTTACCCTTGTTAGAGAAATATTCAACACGTGTTTCTCTCTGAAGGTCTCGATAAAAATAAATGTGGGCAGACTATCCTTTCGAAGCCAGTCGGACCATTCGAACAGGAATTTTCGAAGCAGGCGAATCGCTTTTCGGAAAGTGATCCCGCGTCGATATTGATTTTCACGGAAAAAGAATAAAGGGGGTGGGCAGGGTGGAGCGAGAAGAAATTACAACGTGCGAACGATTTTTTCAGCTTTAGCACCCTCGAGAAAGAGGACGCGGTTTATGTGGCTCTTGGAAGCATCCCGTAGACACCTACGGTCGTTCGCAACACCGTTACCGTTCCGGGGGATGATAATGCTCGCAATTAAGCCAGCCGTAAAGATTTCGCTCGACGCGGCGTAACAACGACGAGGAGGGTTCTCGTTGTCTCTTTGACGTCACCGCGGCATGCCTTGTTTGTCGTGGTTCTCGGCAGCGGGCATCGCGGCTGTAAAATGCACACATAAATCAGAACGTTTTACCGTGTAATTTGGCAGACCGGGGCGCGTCGACTCGCAGAAAAGTCGTTCGCGCGGGTTTATACGGTTGGGGTGGCTACTCTCGGTCCTACCGCCGCTTCGTCTCGCTTCTAAAACGCTATCGTTCACGGATCTCCGCGCAGAATCTTCCTACCCCGCTTGGGCGACTTTTTCAACATTTCAAGAACGTAATTGTATCAGCAATTTGAAACTCCACAGCGAACCGTTTATCCTGACAATCCTAGCACGTCGCAAGAACACCGTGAAGAGCGCTAGAATCATCGAGCAGCATCCCGAATGACACTCATCAAGGTAGGGCTGCCGTGGTTGGCTTGAGTTGACTTGGGGGACTTTTTCAACAATTCGAGAACGTAAATGTATCAGAAATTTGAAACTGCACAGTAAACAGTTTATCCTGACAATCCTAGCACGTCGCAAGAACACTCTAAAGAGCGCTAGGATCATCGAGCAGTATCGCGAATGACACTCATCAAGGTACGGCTGCCGTGATTGGCTTGAGTTGACTTGGGGGACTTTTTCAATATTTCAAGAACGTAATTGTATTAGAAATTTGAAACTGCACAGCAAACCGTTTATCCTGGCAATCCTAGCACGTCGCAAGAACACCCTGAAAAGCGCGAGGATCATCGAGCAGTATCCCGAATGACACTCATCAAGGTACGGCTGCCGTGATTGCTGCAACGAGCTACCTACCGCTGCGCCGAGAGCGTAGCCGTGGCTCGTAAACTGTTTTTATTCGCAAAGTCTGACGGGTGTGGGGTTAATCGGCAATGAAACGCCGCTATCGAGCCCTTTGTTCGCAGTGGTCCCGAGTGGCTCGGTCGGGAAATCTAAACGGGCCGTAAACTATACAAAGTACGTAACTGTTCCGTGGCGCGCATGGTCCGGGGCCCGGAATTAAGATAAGCCTCTCGTGACTGGGCCCGTATCGGGTCCTGTGGACTTTTCGGACGTATAATCGCGGCGGAAAAGTACGCGAAGGGTTGCAGGGAACACACGAGAGCTGGTCGCTCGTAAAATACGTATCGTTACAACCGTCCGCGCCGGGGCCTTGTAAGCGGGAACGGGCCTTCTCGCGAGCTTTTGTCCTTTTTGGTTCACGCTAGCGCGTTGTGCTCGCGGAACAACGACAGAGGCCCTTGTTCGTTCGGTTCGAGAGACGAATTATTCCCGCAGCTCCGGCTGTAATAGCAAAAACGTTCCTCGTTGGTTAGCACGTGGTGTGCCATTATCCTGCCATTTCATCATTTTATCTTCGTGCCCAATGGCCGGGCCTGATGAGCCAATAAAGCCCGGGAATATGACCGCCCGACAAAAATGTCGCTCGCTAAATTTCTGCCTTCCAGGCCACCGAATAATTCCACGATTCTCTCTCGGACAGACCACGAGATTCCGAGCCCGGATAATAAGATCGCGGTGAAACGCTCTCTGTGTATCCCTTCTTGCAACGGATTGGACCCTCTATCTACCTGTGCGCCCCCGCGGACCCGTTTTCTGCTAGGAGACCCATTACACAGACTTAATGGACGATTTAGATGACGGCCACCCCGGAGACCAGAGAGATAAATGATTTCACGAGCGATCGGTTTCGCTGTTAGATAACAATAGACCCGGAGACCAGGCCAGTCTTGCGTGGACGCTCACCGGTTGATGGTAATGAGCTTAACTGGTTTAAAGTAGAGCGCTTTGACTGATTATGCATATTACTCTATACCGAGTGACGAGGAACTCTGACTGGTCGTTGTGGAAATAGAATTGGATATTGATGTCGGACACTTTATGATTGTCGAGTGTGTGGTGATTGATTCGGCACGGAGACGTAAGAGTTTCGGATTTTTTGCTGTGTTCAAAAATTATTGTTAACTCGATACCTTGGTTCTCGGATCCCCGACGATATCAAGCGCCTAACCCAGAACGTTCAAGGCCGAGGATCGAGTTAACGATCCAATCGATCCTGGGACGTCTAACAAATCGCCGGAGGATCTGGCGCCATCGGGAATACCGAAATACGAGCCCCCTCGGGGGACAATTAGTTTTTCCGTGACGCGCCGTCGGTGGCTGCGAGCATCTTCGCGAAGGTGATGAGAGACCCGACTGCTCAACGCCTGTACGGGAGAAAAAAAACGACGGAGGAACGAGCGTTGGTAACAAATGACACTCATCAATAAGGAATTAGCATGCTGGCGGGGCCGGGGATCCGTGTGGGAAGCGAATTCGACTTCATCGTCGGACGAATCGATATGCCTGACTATACTGAAGAATGAGGATACGTGTTTATTTAAGGGAGTAGACTCGTTTCGCGATTATTCAAAGATGAAGTTTTTCAGTAGTGAAATGGGCTAGATAAAAGATTAATCTGGATCGCATCGTCCTAAAAAGTATCTAGGTGCATGGTTGTGCACCAGCCAAGTTCTCGCACTACCTTCTTTTACACGAAACACCTTAGCCGTTTTTTAGAGGCTTCTAACTCGAAATTAGAAGCAGATGGAGAGATGTAATTTCGTACACTTGTTAAATGCTATCATGTCTCAATATTGACAAAACATTAATCTTCCAACATTCGTAGGTTCCGAGATATAGGACCTCAAAAATCACTAAAGTTACTGACTGACTGACTGACTGATCATTAAAACCTTTTGTGTACTTCCCATTGACCTACAAGCTTGAAATGTACATTTTACGGCCATAGAGAACATGGCTCCTGTTTACAGGATGGTTTGGTTGGGATTTTTACGTTTATGAGACGTAATTTGCATTATTCTATATTATACTTGATTGATCTTTTATCCAATGTTTTTGTATTATCGTGAAATGAGGAATTCTGGAAAAACGGGTCTACCCCCGTTCACTCGAGTTCGTTACGATTCCGGTAGAAAATAGTTGTACTAATAACGATGGTTGGTCTAATAACGAGGATGTCTGTAAAACGGGCGATTACAGAATCCCATGGTGAACGGTGGAGCGACGATGTCAGTCGGCTGATGCAGCGGGGCCTCATCAAAGAAGGCCCGGCAAAGTGAACCGTGGCAACTCGACCGACTACTCGGCATCCACGGATAATATATACGTATTACGTATACAATGTGCAGTATCTTATCAACTAATCGAGCAAGAATCCCGTGGCATGGGGAGAGAAAGAGATGCATCGTTTGGTCCCCGGGACCGCATCCAAGTTACCGTTGCGATCGCATTAAAACGAACGTGCATCCAGGGTGAGATGTATGTACGACCCGGCGATCCTGCCGCCGCTGGCACCGTTGATCTACATCGGTAGTGATCTACCGATCTTGTGTATAACTCGCGCGCGAATCGTGATCAGCCTTTGGGCATCAGAAGTGCAATCGTCCGGAATGGCCGTGGCCGGTGCTCGTTCCAGGGCCAGGATATACCGTTTTCTCCGTGTACGAGTCCGTCTGCCCTATTCCGCGGATGGAAACCGAGAGATCCACGATCCATATTCCCACAGAGCCAAGCTAAACCCGTGGATCGTTGCCACTACCGGCGAGGGATGGCTGAAGCGAGGCAATACATCCTACTTTCATCACCGTTCCCGAAACGATCCTGCCAACCATCTTCGCGACAACGATTCCCATTCAATGCTTCGTAAGGATCCGTCATGCTGAAAACTCCCTCGTTGCAAAATTTTAAGCACTGTCAATTCTTCGAAAAAACTATGTAAAAGAAGTATACTTTCTTTAGTTTTGAATGTGCCGCACGTCTTTTATTTTAATTACCGATAGATAGAGCGACGATTAGCAGAAGAATCAAAGAGAGACAGGTATAGCGATCACGCAATAAAGCACACGTGCAAAATACAAAGATAAAATATAAACGAAACTAGTAGTGTAGGCAAAGAGTGATGATACTAAACTTTAATTGTCGTTTCTTTGTTTACAGGTAAGGTTGTAAATAGTGTAAATAATTGTGGAATAATGAGTAAAGATAAAATTTTATTTGTTTACAGAGACACATATTTTCGTTTACTCTATCATCCTGAATAATTTTCTTATATCTATATTTGAACGACAATTTAGGAACGCCCAATAATTTATTACAATCGTTGAAAATAGAAAGAAAGTTTTATATAGCCAATTTTGATTTTGCATAAGGATCTGATTTTTGAAAAACTAAAAATTTCATGTTGAAATTTTAGTGACTGTATATGGTTCTCTACTGTAAAATGTACCCAAAATCGGCTGGAAATTGATTGCCAGCGCGTGCGGCTAAATGGGACAAGACGCGGACTCTCCGTAAGGCGACACCAACCGCCGTAAACACCGGTAACATGAAACAGAGAAAGGTCCTCTCCAGAAGCGAGCGTATAAAATAACACTATGTCATCCGAAAGTAGAATTTTCGAGCGTCCCGCGGTCTGGCCACAATGACCAGACACAAGGAGACCGGTGCGAGCAACACTAGAAAATTACTTGTCTGCCCTTGAGTAGTCGCATTCTTGACGTTCCTCCCTCGCACCCATCCTCTCTCTATCCTCTCTCTTTTTCTTCACCGGGGAGATCACGACGTCTGGTTTGGCCTTAGGACTTTTTACCTCTTTAGTCGCGTCCGTTCGTTCTCTTTTTTTACGTCTTATTACCTCCATTGAATCGGTGTCCCATTACGGCGTCGGTAACGCGGCAATAATTTCCACTGGACCACCATCGCGCGATGGAAGAGGAATGATACGAGGTGGTAATCCCTTTCGTCCTGAATGCCTCTCTAGAAGCCTGTAACAGAGATAATCAAACGTCGCGTCGGTTTAGCTTGGCTCGTGCCCACCTGTTTTCTACTTCTCTTGTTCTTTCACTTGTATCGAAAACAGTTTGATCCAAACCAAAACACTTCGTGTAAAGATTGACCAAGTTCCCCGGCCCATCCACTTCAGTAATATGAAGAATGGACCAAGTTCTTCTTGCCTACAAGGGCTGTGATATCGGGAAAGGCCAATTCCCAGAGGCCAATGATTGTTGCACTTACCTAATTCAAACTTTACAACCTAGGGAACTTGCCGTCGGCGCTGGCACTAGTAGGTGAGGTTAGAAGTCACTAGAAGTAGGTGAACAGTCAGTTTTCTCTTAATTTTATAAGTGCTACTGCATTTATTTGGTGTTATATAACCAATATTGTCCTCTGGGAATTGGTCTTTCCCGATATCACAGTCCTTATAGGCAAGAGGATTAATTTTCAAAAGGCTTAACCCAGAAGCATATAGGGTATGCTCAACCACATGACGTATGTAGTCTTCTGAATTTAAAAAAATATATATATATTTTTCGGGTTTTTCGATTTTTTCTGTTGGTTTGGATATAAAATACACCTGATTCCAAAATTTCAAGTTTCTAGCTTGTCTGGAAGTGGGTTAGAATTAACATGATCATCATCATCATCCTCCTATATATATATTCCAAGAATTATGGGTTTTTGGGGTACTTTTATCTCAGATTCCAGGCTAGGTAGAAAGTTGCTTTTTACATGAGAGTTAGTTGATATTATATCTAGCTCAAATAAAAATTTTGGTTGACCTTGGTTACCGGGGGGAGCGGCAGTGGCGGTGGCAATATGGCTAAAAAGCGCTAAACTATCGTACGAGAATAACTACTCGGCAGCTTAGAGGTGGCGGGAGGGGCACTTGGTTCGCGCGCTTCCGCGCGCGTTGATTTCACTGTTTGCGTCAGTATGTGTCGTCAAAGAGTATTTCCGAAGCTATTCGAGAGCAGGTGATCATTTGAGAAGAGCTAGGGATGATTCATGTAAAGATTTCAAAAATTGAAGGCATCGCAGCCGCCAATTAGACCCGCCAGCGACCTGATTGATCGGTTACCACGGAGTCGTCGACCTTTTCGACATCGTAGCCAGGAAGGGCCACGGAGGACTCGCCCTTCGGGGCCTCGGAGGCGACGCTGCCCACTCGTGATAGAAGCGGAGGCCGCCTCGAGTGTCTTCCACGGACATTAGTCCTCCCCCGGCGCATGTAAATTGTGCATGCTCTCCAGGGCCCATCTTACGGAAGGTTGGCCGAGGTGAGTTTGCCCGCGAGGTGCAAAACAATTCATTACCGCGTGACCTGTGACCCTGGTGCGCGAGCCGCTCATTATGGTACACTTTGATGATCCCGAGGAGGGTGTCCCTTGATCCTCCGGGGGCGGGTGGATCATCTGCTGCCCCGCACCGCAGTCGAAAATCACCGCTCTGTAACGCTGCATTTTAACGTCCAACTATAGATAACCTATTTCATGATCCAACAAAGTAGAAGTCTCGTGTAATCAAGCAGAAAGGTGAATCCACGAAGTCATCCAAAGGAACAATGACTCTCGCGCGGAAGCATGGAAGAAATCTCGGCAATTATTTACTTTAGGGGCTTCCTCGCCGATTTTGATGACCTTGGAATATGTGATCAAGTCTCAAAATACTATTGCTAATGCTGTATTGAATTTTTTCCACAGCGTGTTCAGAAGCAAAATGTAAACAAACGCCGCGCCGCGACAAGTTTACGTTGCCACGGAGCGTACAGAAATACGAAAAATTCAATACAGCATTAGCAATAGTTTTTTGCAAATATCTTGAAAACTAAAACCGCGCCGCGGTAACATGTATAGGAGAAAGTTGTCCAGAATGATGACCTTGGCAACATATTTCAAGGTCATCAAAATCGGTGTAGAAGTCCCTAAAATAAATAATTAGCGAAATCTCTTTCGCGGAGCCAACAATGTGTCAAACTTTAACGAGGCACAATAAAAACCGGTTATCCATAGAACTACCTACAAATTGCTCATTGAAATCACCGCGCGTCGGCGAATCGACGGTCTCTCGCTGGACCTCCGTTTAATCGATACTCATTCAAGACGGAAGTTGCCATTATAGAGTGACGCATCGAGGGAAGAGGACACGCAACGAAGGAGGTTAATTATCTGTTCGGCTGCTCGATAATTAAATAGAATAAATCACGCGACGTTCAACGGTGACGGTGGCTGACGGCAGCGAAAGACGGTCTCGCTCCCGTCTTCGATTCTTCGAAGTATAATGCTCGTTGGACGAAGGTGGAAGGTCGTCGGATCCTGCTGGTTCTTACCTATATACAACGAGCGTGATAACGGTACCGACTCTTAAACGCCACGTTATTCCGTCAAATGAAATCCTCGTGACCCCGTGGCTCCCGCATTCTTTATCCCTCGGACGGGCTTCTCCTCTTCCTTCCTCCACCCACCTACTGCACACACGAACCGTATACCTCCACCCCGTTGCCAGACCTCCCTACCACTCTACACCGCTGCCTTATAACATTACAATTGCTAATTCCGCCGTTGCGGTTGCCGCACTAAAGTTCGGCCGTCGTAAAAGCGAGGGCGACTCGCCTCTGACACGAATGCACGTGATTACGCGAGCTTGTCACTGCCGGAAACTCGACCCTTTGCTTCCCTGGCTCTCTTTCAATGTTACCAATGCTCTGACAATGTCACACAATCTCTGTCTAAATTCCCCAAGTGCTAAAAAATGTTGTGCTGATCTCATGTCGAGTTTAGACCTTTTTTTTAATTTGGGAAAATCCCTTATGGATAACCATCCCTATCGCCGAAGATAAGGATTAAACAGACTAAACCCAAATAGCCGTCCCTAGATATTACTGCGGTTACCCAGGATCACCGTTGTACTCGACTGGGCCCCCGCTGTCTTTATATCTACCATTTAATGCCGAGTTCAGACCTGAACCGGACTTTAAAATTTGAGGAAATTTTATACAGGGTGTCCCAAAATTCGTGTACTTCCCGAAAATGGGAGGTTCCTTGGGTCATTTGAAGCGACGTTTTCCTTTACAAAAATGACGCCAGCGGCTTTGTTTAGGAGTTATTAACAAAAAACACAGACCAATCAGAGCGCGGCTAGAGCAAACGGAGTTCGACTCAGCGACAGGTCCCGCTTAGCGTGGCGGCGCCATTGGCCGAGCCAGAATCAATCCGCTGTAGCCGCGCTCTGATTGGTTCGTGTTTTTTGTTAATAACTCCTA
>CM052338.1:12710697-12970722 GCA_028455595.1 Lasioglossum vierecki
TTTTCCTTTACAAAAATGACGCCAGCGGCTTTGTTTAGGAGTTATTAACAAAAAACACAGACCAATCAGAGCGCGGCTAGAGCAAACGGAGTTCGACTCAGCGACAGGTCCCGCTTATCGTGGCGGCGCCATTGGCCGAGCCAGAATCAATCCGCTGTAGCCGCGCTCTGATTGGTTCGTGTTTTTTGTTAATAACTCCTAGACAAAGCCGCTGGCGTCATTTTTGTAAAGGAAAATGTCACTTCAAATGACCCAAGGAGCCTCCCATTTCCGGGAAGTACACGAATTTTGGGACACCCTGTATATTTAAGTAAATTTTATAGTAAAATATTAAATTGAATTATCATCAAGAAAATTCTATTTTTTAGGAAAAATTTCAGTCAAAGTCAGTAACCGTCTAATTGTCAGCTGTTTAGTATAAAACAAAGAGGAACCAACGCCACAGATGGAATTCTCTGAATAGACCACCACCCTACGGAATAAAATCAGCGTCGCGCACAATATAATTTTAAGTCCCCCGGTGCCAGGATTCCTCGTGGCCCGCCTCATTATTCGGCCCCGTTGTTTCTACACCGGGGTTCTGTTGCATACACGTCGTCGCGCACCCACGTGCGCATTATTTCATGCGACGAGGACACGCACGTTTCGGAGAGGAGCCCGCGAGACGGGTTTTTTTTTTAAACGAGCGTGTCCCGGGTTCTCTTCCTGGTGCACCGATAGTAGGTCAAGTTAATATGCCGCATTGTGATTTTTAATATCGTCCCGCTGTCGGTCGTACCCTCCGCCCTCGCGGGCCCCTTCTCGGTTCCCCACCGTCCAATTCCGACTGGTACTCCTCCTCCGCAAAAAAGGAACGAAAGAATTCAAGTACCGGTGGAACGACTCGTTTCGTTTCGTGGCGGGGGTCACAGACGGCGAAAAAAGCATTGTTGGGGATCACAATCGCAGTCGCTTAATATAGAAACAACGCCTCTCCCTTTTATCATGCCCCGCCGCACACAGTCGCACGAACAAGTTTCCCGCATACGGTGCAACAAAATCGCAACAAAGTCGCAGCAACAAGGAATCGTCTAGGAGTTCATAGTTACTTTTATAGTTACGTTTTTTTCTATAGGACTTGTCGCGTCCTTCCAGAAGCAAAGATCCAGCCATCTTTCACGAAACCTCGAGACGCTCGCCACTTCAGACTGTTCAAACACACTCGAAATCGTTGGCGTCGAGGACGAACGTGCTGCACGCTGAACGAAAAAATCTGCATTTTGAAAGAATTCCTACGGACCCGTAACGATGATCCAGCGTTACTTCACGGATCGATTGAAGGATTTCTTTTCCACGCGGTGGAGGAGAGCGCGTTCCCTATATAATTTTATTATTTAACCGTAGGCTAAACTGTTCGGTGCGCGATTCGAGCCGATCCTAGACAGTGTATCGGCGGATCGCCCGGAGCGGTGGACACGGTTGCTCGTGATCGACGAAACGATCCCCCCGGAGAGATCTCTCGAGCGATCCGAGGGGCCCGCCTAACCTGGAAGACACGTCGCAGCCCGACAGGTACTTACGGTGGAGGAAGCTTATTAGACGGTGCGGTTGCATAACCGGGGGCGTTTAAGTGGACCTATCAGAGCCGACTGTTAACCTGGCAGGGCCCAGAACGTGCCGTGGGGCCTGCTCGTGACCCAACCTGTCCGATCTACCGACGGCCAAGCCGATCTTCGCCGACCGTGCCATATTTCGCGCTCGAAGATCGCCGATCGTTAGGCACTTCCGTGCTCCTATCTTGTCGGTGGGGGAGACGATCTTTTTCCTATCGTGTCCGGGGACCTGGTTCGGCCTGTTACGGCTACCGAGCCGATCCATGTACGGTCCGGGACCTTTTGGAACATTTAAAGGACAGATAAGATGCTGAACTCGATGGACAACGATGTCCTCCTGCACAATTAATTGCTTTTAGGGTGGAGCAATTGAGAACGCTCGGACCCAGGTCGTGGACAGTGTTGGCGATGTATACTTATACTGTATCCAATGAGTCTTGTTAGCAAACAAATGCACTTGAGTGCGGCAAAGTATTATTACTAGACTGTGGACCGGGATACAGGAGAGGATGAAACAGATATTAGCGGCGGATGGGAGAGGGATGGATGGAGGAGCTGGATAGGGAGAGGAAGGAAAACGAGAACGGGGACAGGGAGGGATGAAAAAGAGAATGTAAAGGAGAGAGTGAAAAAGAGAGAATGAGTGAGAAACAAGATAGAATGAAGATAATGAAGACAAAAAGGAAAAAGTTGTATGTAGTAATAGCCAGACATAGAAACCAAGCAGGAATTTATTTCTCTCTTAAAGTTGAACTATATACATACATACATACTAAACTGTGGATCTTTATGCAAAAGAAAAGTTGTAATTGTAATTGCCAGATATAAAAACTAAGCTGGAATTTATTTCTCTCTTGAAGTTGAACTATATACATACATACATACTAGACTGTGGATCTTTATGGAAAATAAAAGTTGTACGCAGTAATTGCCGGACATAGAAACCAAGCAGGAATTTATTTCTCTCTTAAAGTTGAACTATATACATACATACTAGACTGTGGATCTTTATCGAAAATAAAAGTTGTAATTGTAATTTCCAGACATAGAAACCAAGCAGGAATTTATTTCTCTTGAAATTGAGGAAATGTGTTGATACTCTCACATTCTTGTATTCTCTTTACTATTTCACATTACACCCACCCATTGTTCCCGGTTTGCTGTGTTACGTCGGTCGAAAAAATGGATGTCGGGTCTCATCAAAGGGTCCATTCTTCGACGGGTCTTAATACTCTGTCGCGGCCGGGCGTCGCACGGCTGCTTATGCAAATCCTCGCGTGATTAGGTGGCTTGTTGTCCAGTCATCCGGCTAGCTTTCTACCGTTCGGATAGCTAATCCATATTCGTTATTCCACCGCGTGTGCCGTTGGAGACGGTCCTTCCCTCTGTGGAAACGGTAGCGCGGCGACGTGGGTGCAGCATTAGCGGCCCCTGTCAGGTCAATGAATCATTAGCGGGCACGGACAGGTCGCCGAGGCGCCTATCGACGATGTGAATAAATGTCGACTGCCATAATTCTCCTCCGCGAGAGTCGTGCAGCCGACACAGCCGCCGCCGTTTGCCGCGGTCCGCCTGTCCAATCGCAATCACGGCTCTCGAGAGCGGCGCGGTCTGTCGCCCTTGCAACCACAGGCGCCTCGATTCATATGCACTTTTCAATGCGGACCCCGTCACGCGAATAAGTGGCACGTCCCCCGTACAATATACCTGGATCCCGTAAATCAATGATCACGGATCTGGCGAACGGTGGTCGGCACCCTCGATTTACATCCGCGAGAAAAATAGTGGAGCATGAAGAAGCCATTGGATCAGTGGTCTCTTATCCAATCATTTACAGATACGATGAAGAATCGAAGAATCTCTTAGTGGAAGTATTATCCACGTGACAAATGATTTTCACCTCCAAGGCCACGTTTAAGGGGGTAGGGTAACCTCTGCTCCTATTATATTATTTAAGTGTAACCAACCCCTGAGCTAGAATCTGAGGATGGTTTCTCGGTTTTTTCTCGATTTTTTCCTCTACTTTCGACGCTCATATTATTATATATAAACATAATCTCGTTAAATCATGAGTCGCCAGAAGCGCGATCAACCTTCCTCTTTAGAATGAGCTCTCACACAGCTTCCCGCAAACACTGTTTTCACTTGTTTTTCTAGTAATATTCTGCCTATACTCTCTTAAGCTCGAAAGATCCGGTTCGTTTTATTTTCTGGTACTGTTAAATGGCTCCGGAGTTTTATTTTTACCTGTCCGACCAGGAACAATCTTTTGTCGCCTGTTGGCGGATCTAGACTCGCGGATTCGTTCCGTGAACGGTTTCGGGGCACGAATTAGCTTCGCGATTAGTCAAACCTGGCTGGGTTGCAACCTTCGCCCCCGACCAGCCATGCATCAATTTCCCGATCTCTCGCCGTTTCCCGGGACCGTTATCGATGATTTATCGACCGGAAATGTCCGCCGCTTTGCTGGAGGTATCGAATCGTGGTTGACAAGCAATCGCGATACGGCCCCGTGGGTGGAGGAAGTGAACGAAATTGAGGGACGTCGTTAACGGCGACGCGAATGGAAGAACGCCCGGGAACGATCGTTACACGTCGGGCCGAGGGTTTTGCAATTTTAATACCGCGGCAAGATATTGGCTGGCACTCTCGTAAAGAAATTCAATTTTAGAATCAATTCGAGCCGTGTTTTACAATACCTGGCCCCTGCGATTGTCTCTATAGTTGTCATACCGAAGATATATCGCCGCGTAATAGACGCGACACGTCTTGCCCAGGCGTTGAAGTCACCGGCGCGGCCGCGATTACTAGCGTCCGACTGCGATTAAAGATGCTGGACAGGGGACTGCGACCTCGAAACAATTTGCTATCGCCTTGTGAAATACATGCCAATATTCCTATATAGTCCAGGATTCAGCGTACATTTTACAATTGATTACTATCGAGCTAATTTTCCGTTAGTAGCTTCATTTCGATGAGACGCCCAACTTTTCCTCTGAAAAATTCTCGATTGTGGTACCTAACAGGGGTAGCAGGGATGAAATATGTCAATTTGGGATTTTTTTATAAATCTCAAAATAATGATCTAAATTAGTCGAAGAAATATTTGTCTTACAAAATTTATGGTTTGATCAAAGAGTCCTTCCAACATGTATCGATAACGAGGTCATCAAAAATGATTACTAACTAGCTGATTGTTTTACTGTTGCTTAGTTAATATTTATACAATTTAATAGCCACATTTTCCTACAAATTGAAAGGTTTATTTTTTTATAGTTTTACAAATATCAAAAGCGCTACAGGAAGGATCAATCTAGATCGCGATCGTCCTTAAAAGTTCTAATTTCACGTTTACGAGGCGTCGAGGCCCCCTTAACAGTATTAGAGGAAGTAATCAATTTTCATTTGACTCCAGAATCTTGTAACGGACAAAGAACATTTTTATTTTGCAAAGGCTCATCTCCTGTAGTCGATAGGGGTCATTCGAGCATTCCGAACAGCCAATAATGAACCGCGTAAAAATTGTGGAAATTTTGACGAAACGAGTTTCGAAAGGAGTTCGAGACTGCCTAACGGAATTAAGAAGATTTCTCGCGTATGGGCGGACGCACAAGCCGCGTAATTGTCGGTGTTAACCCACTTGGGCGTCTCCGCACGCGCATCGAGTGCTCGCCGCATCACGCACGCGGTTGCATGCGCCGGAGAAAGAGAGAGAGAAAGAGTTGTTGGTGGCACGAACCAATCGTGTGCCGTGCCGCGAATAATCAAGGAGAGAGGGGAAACGGTGAACGTCGCTCGTTGGAGACCGGCCGAACCCCGTCGTCCACGTGCGCAACCAGAGTCCACCAAAAAAATGCTGATTTTTTACCCGTGAATTCCGCGTTTTCCTGCGCATTACAATGACCAGGCTGCATTCGGTGTGACTCACTGCACCTGAACATTCTCGGTTTGGTATCGAGCCCGAAGGAAAGTTGTTTGTTCGACGAGAGTTAGGGGGTTGGTTCGCCGCAGATGGAGATAACAGGCTTCGCTAGATTAACGATGAAAGAACCAGTTAACGGATAGTCCTTTCTCTAGGAAAAGGATGCCTTGCAAAAGCTCGTTCGAACGAATTTTCAACGTGTTTCTACCAGGCGGCGACTGAGTTACGAAGAAATTGTAGGATAGGCACCTTTATTCGATTGTTAAGTGGCTTTTGAAATCTGAAAATGGCTCGCGAACCATACCTGGATTGATTTACAAGAGCATTCACTTTCTGTCCCGAATAGATTTATTAGCGGCTGGAGACAGTTAAATCTGTGTTAAGTTCCTTGTTCGTTTTATTCTTGCATACCTTCGCGAGATAATGAATCGCTCGATAAGGGAAACACATGTTTATCCGAGCGTCGTTTCTCGTTTTCTTTCGAAAGATCATTTCCTGAGAACGAATACGGCAAGTACGCAACATCTGCGAAAAATTAAACTTCAATTACCCTTATGCGTAGAAATGATAGTTGCGCGACCCAATGTTAAAGCGTGCTTTCTTATTTTTAACACTAGAACTACCGGACCAGTCAAAATGACTGGTGCAAACTTTTTTCGATTAGAAATATTAAACGTATAAATATGTTTCTTTGAGATACTTTTTTAGTGAACTTCTCTATTATAGTACATATTTAAATATCGCCTGTACGAAATTTAAATAAATAAAATATTGTCATTATTAGAAGGCAATGTATGCCAACTGCGTTTAGTGCTCGGTAGTTTTAGTGTTAATTTCCTAAAAGATTGTAAGTTACAAGTTTAATTTATTAATATATATGTCTGTATGTATGAATATGTATTATTGAAATTTACCTTCGTGCAGCAGAAATAGATCTCAGATGAGATCTGAAATGCTTAATAAAAAAAAGTACCGATTCGAAAATGTTCCGAAGTTAGAAGCTTTTGCAACGCGACGCTTTAAAAGCAATTAGGATATATATCTCAATCGGTCGAGTAAAAAAAGAATCGTTTCTTGGTAAATATATCGACGGCACGCGATACACGGTTGATACCGGAGCGCAGGACACGGTCGATCGTGGAGGATCGTTGTATAAAAATCGGGTGGCGCGTTTTCGATCCTGGTATCGATTTCACCGGTCGGTGTTCCGGCGATCGAGTAAATCACACGAGATCGATCTGGCCGATCTATCGGCGAAAAATCCGGGCCTGGTGTGTGTTTCTTTATCGCGATGGACTGCATTCGGCGTCACGCGAAGCTAGCTTTGCGAGCAACAGGTGCCCCACCGGTGACTATCTCGCGATTACGACATAGCAGGGCGGTTATGGTTGTCCGAAGCGTTCCTGGAAACTGTTCTCAATGGCCGCCGAGTCACCGTCCGAGTGTTATCGATCGCGATCGAGACAGTCTTGTGTCAACCGCGATCGATTCGCTGCTATCGATCCGTTTGCCGGTAAAAAATTATTAGCAATAAAACATCGCAACGGGGATAAATTATGTTCCTCCTTCGGCTTCTCGCAGTCACACGGACGATCGTTACTCGATCGGCAATTAGCGGGCACGCGTTGATCGATGACTGTAACCCTGAGAATTCTCATTACCCCGATTCTTCTCTCACGTTCGATGCAGCATTACTAACAATCGACGATAATTAATCACGTACCAATGGCGTTTCCTAGGAGAAAGAATCTTGCCAGTGATCGTTTCGCGATCTATCGATGGGGAACTACGTTTGCGAGGGCCGCTGTGGATCCTTTAACCCTTTGTGCCGCGTTTTCTATCGTGAATAGGATGATGTTGCTGGAAAGAAATTTTTCTGTTTCATTCACATTAAACCCATCGAGCCTTAAAATTATTATTATACCAATAACCGTAAAAACAGAAAGTCTGGAATCGGTGATTTCGACCGGTGACGGTGTAGTTGGGTCCCATAGAAATCACCTACACAGATTTCCCCGACATAGTTTTCACCGACAACATTTCATCGACTCCAGATTTGACCAACAACGAATTTAACCGACAACAATTTTGATCGCCACGAATTTGACCGACAACTAATTTAGCCCACAACGATATTGACCGACACGAATTTGACGGACAACGCATTTGACCGACAACGATTTTAGATTCGTTGGCGGTCAAATTTGTTGTCGATCAAATCTGGAGTCGGTGAAAACTGTGTCGGCTATTTCCATGGGACCCGGTGTAGTTATAGGTGAAGCGAAACATTATCGAAGTATGTAACGAGCGTGTGCTACCTTGAATACTAATTCCCGATTGCGGAAGACCACTTGACCGCGAGTTCGATGCAATGGCTCGTTAAAGAGATTCATTTCGGCGAAATCCGGCCGAGTCATGGCGGCCATTACGTTTCACGGGTGACACGGTTGACACCTCACGAAATTGCGTAACCGGTTGACGTCAGCGATCGAAATCGTCGGTGTCGGTGCTCGATGGTTCGATTTTAATTATCGAACAGTGCCGGACCGTGTCGGTGGGCGGCGTTTCGTCTGCTAACGAGCCATCGTCATCGGGGCCCGGTAACATCGCATAGTTCGACGCGGGCATAGTTGGCATACTGTGCGGCCGGTGGTCCGACAGCTACTCTGCCATCGTCCCTCACTATGGGAGACCCCGGATGGCCCATGCCATCGGTAATTAAAGCGAGTCACGGTGATTGTTCGTGGCCGATCTTGTCATCGATCGAATCGCGAACTGGACGGCCGATCTATCCTTCGATCCTTGGCGCGTCTCTCTTCTCTCTTTCTTTCTCCTTCACACCCTGCTCGCCAACCCCCCGGTTCACCGGTTGCAGCTTCCTGGCCAGCAATTAAGATAATGCTTTCGTAATCTCGCACGATATCTACCTCGAGATCCGAGGCCTCGGAAGAGAGAGGCTCCTCTCGTTGGTGCAGCAGCGTGTTTGACCTTGGGTGCAATGCCACTGCGAAGGATTTTGCACCTGCAACGCCGTCCAGGGACCAGCTGTGCGGATAGAATTATGACGATCCGCAGGAAGTGCTCCTCGTCACGCATAATTAACCCCCGCCCGGCGACACGCGTGCGTCATACACGCGTTCCACACGCCTCCCCTTCTTCGGAACTCTGCTTTTTCGAAGCGATTCTCTCTCTCCTCGTTCGAAATCGTCTGGATTATATTCCCATCCTCTTTCAATCGAGCTTTCGGACAAACTTATCTACGAATAACATCCCAGAAAGAACATCCCAAAAATGGTAGAAACAAAGACATATTGGAATGAATGAAAGGGTATAATCGTTGGGATCAATGCTCGAAGAAAGTTAGCTGCCCGTGGCGCGAGAAATTAATGTCCTGGACACCTACGCGGGAACGATGTCGCAGCACGATGTTCCACGTGATCGTGACACTCTTTAATCGATGTCCATCGAATAGAGAAGTCGTTAGAGACCATGTTACACGGTACGTCTACATCTTGGCCAGAGACAGTGAAAATTCGGCCTGGGAAACGGCGAGTTAATTAATTCGGAATCGTCTGTGTTCCTGGCATGGTATCGGTTGTTTTCAAGGGTATAAATCGTTTTCGGTGTTGGTCGAACAGCCGCTTTCGTCTCGGCTGGAATTTCGGTGAGGCTCTCGACAGAGGCGGTTGTCACGGTACTTAGAATGCGTGGAATCCACGGGGAAATGGACGACGCGACCGCAACACTTGTCCGAGCCATGTGCCGCTCGAAATACTCGTATGCGTGACGAAGGGCGTGAAGGGAACACTTGCCAGGTTTCCTTCGAAGAAGGGCCACGCTTTAATTGCTTCTGCTCGTGGCCCGTTTTTTTTAGAAATATTTCCTTGCAATCGAGCAGAATCTCAAAGTTTACATTAAAAAAATTGATAAAAATATTCTGTGGAACAAAATAAAAGTTTATCTCAACTGCTTTGAAACTTGCCAGGTTTCCTTCGAAGAAGGGCCACGCTTTAATTGCTTCTGCTCGTGGCTCGCTGTTTTAGAAATATTTCCTTACGATCGAGCAGAATCTCAAAGTTTACATTAAAAAATTTATAAAAATATTCCGTGGAACAAAATAAAAGTTTATCTCAACTGCTTTGAAACTTACCAAGTTTCCTTCGAAGAAGGGCCACGCTTTAATTGCTTCTGCTCGTGGCTCGCTGTTTTAGAAATATTTCCTTGCGATCGAGCAGAATCTCAAAGTTTATATTAAAAAATTGATAAAAATATTCCGTGGAACAAAATAAAAGTTTATCTAAACTTCTTCGAACATTGAAGATAGGCAGGACACAAGCGCGAAAAATAGCGAGGGACGAAGCTGTGAGAAAGGACTAAGAGCGTCCACCGGTTCCCAGTCGTTATTATGCTAACCAGTCATCAAATGGAATCAGCAAATTCGAGTAATTCGCCGCGCGTCATTATCCAAGGTGTGGCAATGTTCAGATGCATGGGTGGGTGGTCCACTGATTGCAAGCCGCCACGTGTGAACCATGGTTCGGTTGATGATTTCGAACGAATCTACGCGTCCCTTTGATCGAGAAGAATAAACCAACAAAATAGTGGATAATTGCAGAGACTCGAGAAACAGTGAAGAGAAAGACAGTGTCGCTTAGGGTGCGGAAACGAATCCTTTCGTATCGTCCGACACCCATACGGTTTTCATGAGATTCACTTCTTCCTGTCAGGAGGGTAACACCTTGAAGAGGAAATTAAACCTTCCATCCGCAAGGAAATCATTTTTAACCAGGGAACTCGCGTACTTAAAAATGCGATAACTCATTCTTCTCCTTCACGATCATTGTTCAAGCTTTCTCATAGCCTAGTTGAACACCAGATCACAAAGAGACGAATTAAAGTAACTAATTCGTTCATAAAGACTACAGGAACTAGAAACGAAATTACAGGTTCGACGAAGAGTAGAAAATTAGCTGGGTAGGTAGGAAGCTTCCGAGAGTACCGAACGGTAGCCATCTGACGCGTCCTAAGAGATAGGACAGGCGTTACTGATACGAATAGGACAGCCCTAAAAAGGGTGATCCGGCTACCTGTCCCTAGAAAAAGACTAGGATAGCCCTCCGTATTAGTCATCTGAATTCAATCCTCTCTAGAGGCTAGCAATTCGAAAATTAATTACAGCCCGTTGTTTAAAACACATCTAGTTTCTCCGGAGATGGATACCAAGTCATTTATAAACAAGATGTTGTACACGTGTGTCTCGGTCGAGCTTCCCACACTAAATTCATATTTGAGCGTTAAATGGTGCATCCCCGGGCACCGAGTGAAAAGTTTTTCTAATTTCCTGCGGCCTGCTCGAGATTTTCTTTGATCTATGCATCACGAACCGAGAAGTGTATTTACAGAAACTGTACGAGCAAGTACTGAAAACAAGACTCGTTTTCTAACGCATGAACTCAGCATAACCTGCAGCGTTCCGAATCTCAGTGGAGTAAAGAACCTAGCAAATTCGTCGGGAGGAAGAACATCGGCAAACAGCAGCAGGTGGAATCTGCAGGGTCGTGCCGCGGGCCATCTGTTGTGCACGGCGCCTTAAGGGCCAGGTAACAGGTTGCTCGAGATAGCCGAGATTGTTTTGTCCGCCCGTAAAGATCATCCACGGGCTAATGAGCCATTCTTTCTGGATATTCGAACGAACCAGAACTGCTTCCCTTTTTCTCAGACCTATGAACATCGTCGAGATCGACGTTGTCTCGATCCAACACTCGTGAAACGTTAGGTCTAATAAACGTTAGGTCTAGTTTATCTAATCTAAAATCGTTGTCGGTCAAATCTGTAATCGGTGAAAACCGTGTCGGGGAAATCTGTGCCGGTGATTTCCATGGGACCCGATTTGACCGACGACTACTTTCGCGAAGTAACGCCTTTAATCACCACTGATTTTTACCGGCAACGAATCTAAATCGTTGTCGGTGAAATTCGTGTCGGTCAAAATCGTTGTCGATTGAAGGCGTTGTCAGTCACATCTGGAGTCAGTGAAACGTTGTCGGTGAAAACCGTGTCGGGGAAATCATTGTCGGTGATTTCCATGGGACCCGATTTGACCGACGACTACTTTCGCGAAGTAACGCCTTTAACCGCCACTGATTTTGACCGGCAACGAATCTAAAACTGTTGTCGGTGAAATTCGTGTCGGTCAAAATCGATGTCGATTGAAGGCGTTGTCGGCGAAAGTAGTTGTCGGCGAAAGTAGTTGTCGGTCACATCTGGAGTCAGTGAAACGTTGTCGGGAAAATCTGTGTCGGTGATTTCCATGGAACCCGATTTAATCGACGACTACTTTCGCGAAGTAACGCCTTTAACCGCCACTGATTTTGACCGGCAACGAATCTAAATCATTGTCGGTGAAATTCGTGTCGGTCAAAATCGTTGTCGATTAAAGGCGTTGTCGGCGAAAGTAGTTGTCGGTCACATCTGGAGTCAGTGAAACGTTGTCGGTGAAAACCGTGTCGGGGAAATCTGTGCCGGTGATTTCCATGGGACGCGAAACTTCTCGAGAATCTGCAACCTTGGATCTCGTTCGATCGAAGACCGCGTAATTCGGCGCGTCGCGATCATCGTATTATCAAGGATCGGGGCCGGTAAAGCCCCTCGCGCACCTGGTCCAGGCTTCGGTTCACCGATCTCCTCCGGCTCTGACACAATGGGACACGTACCACCACGGAGTAAAGGGTTGCAAGAAGACGAGAGTCTTCCGGGAAGCGATGAAAGAGCTCGATTCCTGGTCGGTCAGGTGTGCCAAGCCCGTACGGAGACCAGGGACCAGTTTTATACCTCGGGTCAATGTGGCCTATGGGCTTTTTTGCCCGCGCCTTTGTCAGAGATTCATTCAGTCGCGGCCAGCACGCCGATTGCCACGGGCTTTCACGATGAATTGATAATTGGCTGATAGTATCGAGATCTCCTGGTAGTATTGCTTTCGTATGACCGTGACAAGGATGTTTACCGAGGGAACGGATCGTCGTAATTGTTCGACGATGCTATTGTTCGTCGTTCTTGAACAGCGCGCGTGCAAACAAGCATTTCACAACTTGACTCCCACATTTCTGAATGAGAATCAACTTTTGAAAATGTCTCGAATAATTATTCCGATCCCAAGCAAAGCGTTTCCGCGGAAAGTCTCGACCGGAGAGTTTCCGGCCTGGTGGGCATCGAAAACGTAATCGATACTCGCGCAGTGAAAGTGCGGAGTGTTAGTTCGCTTGGATGGAGTCATGAAAGCCCTGAAGTCGTTGACCTACGGGCGTCGACGTTCAGCCAAAATGAAGTTTCCACGGAGCAAGAAGGATCCGACGAAGAACCTCGTTCCCATTGTGGCGTGAAAGCTCGTGGACCGTTTATTCTTCCGACGTTACGATCTTTTGTCGGTCTCCGAGACAGCATCTTCGTTTGGCGCTTCCCTCGACGGTTTTCTTCAGGACCGAAACTCTGCGCAACGGCGTATCCCGAGCTATAATACAACGGCGTGGAATAATGGAACCTCTTACCCGGAGTATATACGTACGCAGAGGCACAGCGCGGCGTGGCGCACCTGTTCGATCGGACCAGTCGCCATAAAAGCCCAGAGGCCAAGGTAGCTTTTGCTTCCACACTTTCTTGCACCATGCACACGCGTACGAGTCGACGCGCTCCGCTGCAATCGAGGAACCAACACGCATACTCGAAAGTAACGAGCACCTGTCCTCCTCTCGAACGAGAGAAATTTCCTGCCGAATCCCGGCACCGTCATTCGCCGGACATATATGTGCCAGATTTTTGCGGAAGGGTCAACCTTTTGCCATCGCTTGTTTGAATTTTTCGTTATTTTTCTCGCTGCTTCGAAGGCTGCACATTAGTATGCACGTTTAACCCAACCATTGTGTTCAACATACGTTGTAAAATAATTGTCTACAGACTCACATTATTCTCGAAGCGGCGAGGCAAAGTGAATCACCCCATTGCGAATCAATTTGATCCTCGTGCCTTTAAAGTTCACTCCGAAACTCCACATAAGGATTAACAAACTATAATAGACTCATTCAGCTCGGACAAGCACGGTTCCAAAAATAAAAGAGTATTTCAACGAGCCATCAACCATAAGCGCGCGTCACAAAAGCGCCGCCGCCGGTACGCTGCCGCATCATACAAAGTAACGAAAATTTTTCTGCTTCCAAATGGAACGACTCGTTTCCGCCCACCTTTGACTTTCACCGGCAATTTTGGGCACCGGCAATTTCGCTTGGAATTAGAGGGAGGATTGTATCATCGGCAATTATATAGCAAAAGGTCTGCGTACTCCGATTTCGATGAAATTTTAATATGTTATGTGGCAACACATTCTGAACAACTTTTTCCTTTTCCAATATAGGGGGGTCGCTTTTAGTTTTTGAGATATTTGCAAAAGACTATCGCTAATACTGTATTGAATTTTTCGTATTCCTGCACGCCCCGCGGCAAATGTTAATTTCATAACGGAAACCTTCTTTTTAACTTCCCGATTTTATAGGGAAACGGAAAAAGTTGTTGAAAATGTCGAAATCTATAACATATTAAAATTTCATCAAAGTCTGAGTACTCAGACCTTTTCTATATAATTACCGTGCTATAATTTCTGGAGGTAGATCGATCGATCTTAATCAACAGCGAGTGGTAGTGGCATGATGTATAAATGCCCGTTTAACGAGAGAGAGAGACCGTAGGACAAATATTTGACGGGGCGATACAGTGACGAGGGGGAATTAGATCGTTCCATGATTTAGGTGGCCCATATGTGCGTCGAACAAAAAGTACGGAAAAGCTTGTGCCTCGGTTGTTCGTGGCGAAAGCGCGTGGGACTTAATACGCGGAGAAGCAGGTAGCCTCATCGTTGGCCGATGAATTGGACGCGTTCCGAACACGCGTTTGCACGCCATATGTTGTTTGCCTCGCTAAAAGACCATTGTGCATTCGCGCGCGCGCTCTCTGACGCGGAGCTGAATGAACGCGCGCGGGGTGAAACGGGATATCTCACGCTTGGGGTTGCGATCGTTCACTGCACTACCACGGAAAATTAAGTTCGGATGATTGTTATTTACTTAAACCTTAATTAGATGTTCAAAACGATTATTCGCTATAACTTCTTTATTTATTTATTTTCTTTAAGTAATACTTTAGCACAATCTTAACACAACCTAGCACAATTGAGAAAATCGAAAAAATGAAAAGTAGGGGGCTACTTAAAAAATCGTTTTTCTTATTTTTTATATTATAGTTCTAATATTCGAACACAATATAGCACAATTCAGCACAAGTAATAAATTCAAAATATAAATATTTAATTCAACAAGTGGGGGGCTAACTTCTAGGAGGCTCGCAAATTCTGATAGGAAATTCTCGATTTTTAGACCTCTGGGATCTTCTTTTTTTGTCACGGTTTTATTGTACTTTGAATAAAAGATGTATCAGCTGCATTGAACACTGGATATAAAAAATATGAATAGTAACTTACATGAAATGAACTCGTTATAATATCATATATAATATTTTAAAAAATAACTTAGGAGGATAGTTATCAGTAACATTCCTGGAAACTCACATTTGGCACACATACAAATTAACAAAACTCAATATTTTTTTTTTTGTCTCTTAAAAAATACACCTTAAACGTAACCGAAACATGCACAATCTGTTTTTATCAATCGTGAAATAGACAGAGCAACCGAAATAGATAACACTAGGAAATTCCCGTGACACAGCGGGATAGTCGAAGTAAAGAGGCGCGTCATTCGTTTCTACCGAAATCGACATTACGGTAGATACTTTTTTTTCTCGAGTTATATAGAGGAGTGTACCGTATAACCGAGGGCGGGATGATAAACCGACCTGTCAGAGAGTGCAACGAAAAATCGTTCTATCTCGAGGAGAGCAAGCAGAGCGAGGAGAGCGCAACACACGGTCCTCCTTCTCCTACGGGCCTGACATTTCCACGCAACTCGGGCCCACGAATAAAAAGAACCACTTTAAAATACCACGTGCAAAGGTCTCGAAACTGCCTCCGGAACACATCTGACCACGCGAGGCGGGCACGAATCGAGTGCGGCCCGAGAAAAACCGTCCGGCCGCGCGCGCGGCCAAGGCGCACCGGGCGACTCGATAGATTTATCTATCGTTAACACGGCAAATCTGTCGCCTTCGGAGTATAATTACTCCGGGTCGAACGGTTCTCCTGAAACACAGGCGTGCGCGGTCGGTCTCTCGGATAAAACGTGGCCGGGTTGTTCTTGTCCGTCGGGATCTCGAATCGAGTCGAATCGATTCGTCTCGAACCGGGTCCGGCCACCAACAATTACTTTTATCGTGGAGCACACGGTGTGCCCCCTCAGGGTCCCCCCTCTCAAGGAGGGCAACAACGATCTGGGCAACGGGGCCCCCCTTCGGATGGAGAGATAAACCGGCTGCGCGAGAGCCGTTGTTTGTCGAAAGACAAAGCGCGTTATTATGCACGTCGACGAAAGTTATGCGTTGTTCCGCGGCACCGACCGATAACGAGCACACTGCCTTCGCCGCTGATATTCGAGGTGTCCGCCGATTACATCTCTCCACCTTCGCCGACCCCATACATTTTCGACCGATTGATTCCTTATCGGCCAGGCCCGACTGATCGGTCCTTCATTAATTACCGAGCGAGCAGTAACGAGCCCGAGAAAAAATCGGGAATCAATTCAGAGTCGTGGTCGGTTGTGCCTGTTTTATTCGACGCTGTTTGATATGTTAATTTGTACCCTACCGTTCATATACCTCGTTGCCTACCGTTTTTAATATTCAATCTCTCTACAACCGAACTCTCTGCTTGCTTTACCGTTGTTATCGTTCGAACGACACTTCGATTATCACTAGACTGCGGATCTTTATGCAAAATAACAATATTCTAGTTGAATTGCTATAAACTCGAGTGAAATAGAAATTTGTTGATAGGACGATAATAATGTAATAGTATTTTTTGAACTGCGGGTTTGAAATTTCAGTTTGGAAATTTTCAGAGTAACTTATCGAAGAAGAAAAACCTCTGTAACAAAATCAATTCCAGAATCGCGAGTCTATTCCATTGAAAATTAAACTTACATCCATCACGAGAATTTAAATCGACTCAATTCAATTTGGAAACTATTCCTCTCTATCCGCTGAATTATTTTAAACTCTCCGAATCGATCAAGAGATTTCTTACAAACTGAAAGTTGCGTCTAAACGGTGAACAGAATAATTTTGATCGATAGCGTTGAACGATGGAAGGATTAACAGGTTGTGAGTTGAGGTGATCGAGCAATCACGAAGACAGATGTAAGGTTTAAACTCCAAGTAATTTATTTCGTATAAAATATCTCTATATATAGGTGATATCTGTATCTCAAATAGTAGTTTACTTTCTTTACAAAAAAAAGAACTAGACAGAGTGGTACTCGCCCTGAGCCGTGCGCCGTACATTTAATTACACGCGGACAGTTTTACGGTTGCGCCGGCACACCGACTCGATTTTTGTTAATTAATTAATATATTTTTTCGAGTGACTTCCCTGCTAAGGAACAGCAAAAGACCAGGCTGGAGTGAGTTTATCCTCCTCGCAGTGAGTCTCTCGTTAATTCCTCGCAAACATTCGTTATTGTACAATGACTAGTTTCTTCGAGTAACTTATAGTGATTTACAAAAAAAACCGCATAGAAAAAAGTACAAAATGGAAAGACAAAAAGAAACGTAGGATTACCAATCTCTCTCGCACTCTCTTTTTCTCGTACACACACGTATCACACACCGCATTTACTCGTCCAAACTCAAACGGAAAAAAATAGAGAAAAAAGAAATAATGAAACGAAACATTCAGGCACCTGACGATCAATTAAAATACTTTTCTCTTTCTCCGTCTCGTATATGGCGAAAATTGTAATACTTCGTTTCGTGCGTGCCTTAACAGCTAAAACGTGGATATAATATGTACAGTCGGTTCGAGAAACGCTCCTGAAAAAAACGGAGAAATGGCACTTTGGTGCACGGGCGTCGACGCACGCTTCGGAAACCAACAAATATATATTAAAAAAAATAAAACGGATATATAAAATACCTCGGAAAGATCTTTTCTCTTCCGCGGATAAGAATCGAAAAGAATGCAGAAAGATACGGAAAATGGCACGGTAGTTTCACGGGACCGCATCAAGCGGTCGCTTTTCGACTCGACTATTTTCCCCTGTCGCCACACTGATCGCGAATACAGATTTTTCACGGATCGAGCCCTCAAAGAGCATCGATCCCAATTATAAGTTTATAATCGCACCCTGATTTTCTCGCTGCACGTCGCACGCACACAACCCGAAAACTATATTTACAGCGCACCGGGGATGGAGAGAGAGAGAAAGAGAGAGAGAGAGAGAGAAAGAGAGAGAGATTCTAAGAGAAACAGCAACGAAGGGCGGATCGGGGGTGGAGTATCGAGAAGACAGTAAAAGAAAAAACGTAAAAGAGAAGTAATATGCACAACCATCGGTAGGTCTGATCGAGATATATCTCGACCGCCTGTGTTTTCTCCCCGTGACCCTTCTCCCCCCGGGGAGTGAGAGGGAGTCCAGTTGCTTGGTAGCATATCGATCTCGTTTAAAATTCAATCGCATAGAAGGGGACATGAATTTTAATCGAAAGCCAGGTACTGCTCCGACGAAGAAGATCGTCCGGATGAGACTTGAACCGAGAAACTGGACTCGGATATATTTCTCCCAAACCCGTCCCGCTAAACATCTTTTGTACTCCGGGGATGATTCTAAGGCACTTTTCAATCGGCGGATCGAGAGAGGAGACGAAGAAGAGAAGACAGAGAAGCAAGGAACGTACGGCAAAAAGGAAAATCGCGGTTTCCTTCGACGAGCCACTTCAGCAACCGTAGCCGATGGGTACCGCGACTCCGGGACAGCCACCCTCTTGATGTTTCGTCAGCAACGACATCCTGCTGAAGGTTTTGCTGCAGGAGGTGCACGAGTATTTCTTCACGTCACTGTGCGTCTGAAGATGCGCCCTTAGGTTACTCCTATCGGCGAACGCTCGGTTGCAGTGTTGACAACTGAACGGTTTCTCGCCAGTGTGCGTCCTGATGTGTCCCTGCAACAACCAAGGCCTCGAGAACGCCTTGCCGCACAAGTGACACTTGCAGGGCAGCGTGTGCGTCCTGATGTGCATTTTCAATGCACCCAGGCTGACGTAAACCTTCTCGCAGTACTTGCACGAGAACGATTTCTTCGCCTGACCTTCGGCCGCTGCACAATGGAACTGTTGGTGTTTGGACAAGCCCGAGTAGGTGGAGTATGATTTACCACAATCCGGACACTGGTACCTCGGCGACGTCGACGACGACGAGGACGAGGACGAGGACGAAGAGGTGGACGATAGGGACACGGTCGAACCACTGGTCACTGTCTTCTCGATCTTCGGGCTCACGATCGTCGGACCTGTCGACGTGCTTCCTGCCGATGACCTTCCGCTGTCGCTACCAGGCGAGGACAAGTCTTCGGGGGTTACCGGTGGTGGTGATCTCAATGATCCAGATCCCAAGGAACTCGTCGGAGACAGACCACAATGATCAGGACTGCTGGCCCAATGAGCGTAACTCCTTGCGATCGGTCTCTGGATCGTTGGACATGTCAACGCGCCATGAGGAGGCGGTGATACTGACGGATGATGTTCCGGGGATGAGTGTGGATACGCCGGCATCGGATACGACGGGTACAGTTCTGCGCCCGCGTGGTGATAACGGTGATACGCCGCCGGATAAGGAAGATAATGCGGTGGGTACAGAGGAGCAGTACGCGCCCATGCAGGGGTCGCGTAATGCGCCAATGGTTCCACAGGCGTGTTCAAATTTAGCGGCTCCAGAGGCGCCTTGCTGGCCATGAAGTGCAACGGCGCCGAGGTTGCGGTCACCGCTGCTGTCGTCGACGTCGAGCTGTCGTGTTGAATCACCTCGACGCGCGCCTTCTTCGCCACCGGGTGAATCGGCGCGATACCAATCGGCGGTGTGATCGCTTTTGTCGGATACTGATGATGAAGATGATGCACAGCGTGGACGTGGTGCATCGTCGGTGACGTCGGCTCCGCCGCGAGAGGAGGCGACTGGGAGACTTTGATGACAGGTGATGGAGATCTAGACGCAGGCTGCTGCTGCTGTCTCTCCGCTGTTCTACTGAGATCCTCAGGCTTCGTGCTGAGGTTCTCTGGCTCCGGGATGTCGTCCATCACGACGTCGATTATCTCTTCTGGAAGAGAGGAAAAAATTCGAATTTAGACTGAGGGCTCGAGATTCCGATCGGTTCGGTTTTTGAAAATTTTTAAGGAGTCAAGGTCTGATTTGAAAGGGTGAAAATTGTGTAGCAGGAAGTGATGACGAGACTCACCTTTAATCGATTCGGTAACTTCTTCGGTGGGTACGTGAACCGGCCGCTTCTTAAGCGGACAGTGGCTGTAGCTGTTGTTCTTCTTGACGAAGCTGCGCGGCATCTCTTCGACGAGCATGTTGACACGTTGAGAGACGTCCTATGAATCTCCGTGGGAACGAAATCGGCTCTTCGCAGGCACTGGACACCGCGAAGGCGCTACCGCTATTTGTAATCCAATTGTTGCGGTTTTCGTTGGTCAGTCTTTTCGATAGATTCTGATGAGGCACTGATCACAAAATCTCGGGGACGAGAGATTCAATGAACAACGGACGACGGTTATATTGTCAAAGTAATCCCAGAGTCTTCACTGCACTTTTGCGTCACACATGTATGCGAAAACAACAGAGTCCTGGTAAGAGTCTTCCTTGTCATGAAAATCCACAATTGTTTCTGAACGCGTGCACACTGTACGAGAACGATCCTTTGTAAAAATCGATCCTCACAGTACGATGGTCGGATCTGAACTGAACTGCCTGTTCGACCGAGACCCGCGGTTGAACGAAACGAAATGAAACAGGGGAACTCTGTTCCTGGAGCGTACGACTCGTAACTCTGAAAACGGTTCGGCTGCAAGCCGGTCTCTGACTGGCAGGGGGGTGCGCCAGGGCCTTTTATAAGAGGTCACCCCACCGACCAGGTGCAGGTGGCCCGCACGTGCTGTCCGACCAATGTAGGCCCGCGGGCCCCGCGCTGCCCGCCAATAGGGGACGGCCAGTCGCGGGCCATCGACCAATAGCAGCCCGGGCATCTGTTCTGCCGGCTCGCGTATTCCCCCCACTACAGTTCTCTATGCAACAACAGGAGGTGCAGGATGTTCGTGAGTGCGACGCGATTATCCTGCTGCGCTCCTCTCTGCGCTACCTTCGCTCTCGCTTGCTCCCCCTTTTTTTCACCGACGTCTCTCTTTCCCCCTTTTTCACCGGCCCCGTCTCTTTCCCTCGACGCGATCAACCGTCCTCGTCTTTTTCTCTTTTGCGCTCTGTTACACCGCGCGTTGTTGCGTTGTTGTATGGAGCAGATGCTGGGGCCCCTCCGTGAGCCGCTCCCCCACCCCTCTTTACCACCCCACGCCGTTTGAGACCTGGCCCAACGACCCGTCACCTCTACCGTCGTCGGTGCACATGCACCATCGATTCGTGAACACGTTTCTCTCTCTCTCTCCTGTGTGCTTTCTATTAATGTGTTTGTAAGCTTTACGCGTTTGTGTGCGCTCTCGAAGGGTACTCCCCTCAACGGGCTCTGCGCGTATTTTTCTATTCGAATTTCCGTTTCGTCTACCTGAACTTCTACTCTTTCTCTCTCTTTATGCGTCTTTCTTGGCGAAGAGTCGATCGTCGATGTGTCCGTGTGCGGTACCGTGGAGTGTGTCGCTTTGGCTGCCGCGTTTTTTTTTACACGTCAGCCGTCTTTTCACGTGTACACAGACGTAGGAAGAGTGTACACGTGTGCGTACTGGCTCACGAGGGCACCGCAATCCACCCGGTTCCCCTTCTGAATTTCACCCCTCGTCCCTTTCTCGCCTTTCCTACCCCCTCCTCGACTCCAGTTTCGAACGTAACGGTCGTGTCGCGTGCCACAGCATCGCCCACGCGTCCTGGAACCCACACACACAAACACACACGCACATGCACGCGTGTCCTGAGCGCACGATTCACCGTGCCCTCTCCCCCTAGAGTAGTCCTCCAGCAAGGACTCACCGATGCGATGCCTTGCTGCCTGGCATTTTTGCGAGCGGGGGTGGCAGACGCTCTGATCCCGCCGATCTATTAATGATCCCGACACGTGGCTCGCGTCGAGATCAAGCCGATAAGCGCTTTGTGATTTTTTCCGTAAACGGAGCCTGATCCTGTGTGCTGCTTCATTATCTTCTCGCGTCAGGATTTGCGCCGCGAGGTAGTTAAAGGGTAGTTCGGGCTGATTCCAAGTCTGGGAACCACCGATCGTAAGAATAACCTCGTTCGGAACTTATCACGAAAGCGACTGCGCGGGTGTGCTTTCGCAAGAACAATTGTTATGAGTCTCGGAACCAGTGTGTCACCGAAAAACGTGTGTGTCCACCGGTGCCGAATCGAAAAAGATAGCGGCTAGCCGAGGCGAAACGAAACGGCTGCGCAGCACACCGTTGACTTGTCGCTTAATTTACGAGACAAAGGAGCGCTCGGGCATTCCGCTCGATCGATTTTCCGTTTCATTCGCCGATGTGTCACCGGCGCTAAATCAGGTTATCACCGCGCGAGACGGGATCGTTCGAATCGGTCGATTGAGAAACGATAAACCCCGTGTGCGGCACCGAGACCGGTACCACACCGCGCAACCATTTTTGATGAAGGACCCTTGTACTTGTCCTCGTAAACAGCTCGTTCGCCTAACGCTCTCTTCGGGCCTGACTAGACGATCGTTCGTTCGGTTTATTTCGTAATAAAGGGACCCAGGAATTTTCCTGTCGATCTCGCGCTACCAGAAAAATCCTGCCACGCAGAAGAGTACTTATAATTGCATCCATATCGATATCTCAAGTGTTTGCCATCTTGATTTTCATCTCTCTTGCCTTGCTTCCATCATTCAACTCCTGCGTCAAACTCCTGTCTCAATCTCCAGCACAAATAATGATATCAACGTAAATCAAAACCGTAGTTCCGGTTCTACACGGTCTCCGAAAAGAAATGTTCTTCTTAAACAACGTTTAGCTGCGTTCACGCAGTGAACCAATCGAATCGAACATTTCTTTTGGGACAGCTTGTATATAAAGCCGTCGTTATCGGTTCCGGAAGATTTATCGCGCGATTGGTCGACAAGAGATCGGTTCGCAAAAATTCTCGGCCGAGGCTTCGCGGAATTATCGACGGCGCAGCTTCGCCGACGTTTATACGGAACACATTAGTCGAAATCGGTCCCAGTCGGCGACCCCCACGCGTTATAAATTTCTCCGATCGTTAAGAGCGACAGATTCGGCCGATTCGCGTGCCGATAACCGGACTCCTCGGCAAACTATTCGCGTACAGCGGCCGGCACCGGACGAACCGGACGATTCGAATCACTCGTTGCCCGCGACTCTTGTTCCTACCACAGAAACCACGTTGCTCCATTTTCACAGCTCTCTTCGGCTCCCTTCGCCGGTTTCGCCTTATCTCATCGACACCCACGAACAGCCAGGTACAACGCTGTCCGTACACGCGAACCCTGTCCTTACACAAGTAACCCGTAGTCCGGGGTTGGCCGCCATCTTATTCGAATAATAGATACCCCAATGCTGTCTTCGGAACGTTACAGCATTCGATTTAGACTTTGCAAGTAGTCCAGTCGCCAGATACTTTTATCTGGAAAGTATTCCGAACTTAATGAAATTTTAACACGTCATTTAGGGCTACTCTAAAGTGTCGAATCTGAGGGGAAAAAACCACGATTTTTATTAGTCTATTAATCTATTACTCAATAACTATGAGTCCTCAGAACTTTTGTTTTTCATTTTTCGAAAGAGCATTAAATTTCCTTCAAATTTCATTGGCCAAACGTATTTTTTGACAAAAGACATGAGGCGCATGAAATATGATACGTTTTTCGTTTAAAATCTTCCAAATATTTTCATAGCAATTCAAAATTCACGATCATAAATTTTCACCGCTATTTGTACGAGGTTAGAAATCGATATCCGACTAGGAGAAATTATTTTATACTTTTTAGTCTGTTTTTAAAAACGTGGTGTTTTTTAAAAATTCATTTTTATTTACATAATTATTTTTTCTCGTTACGTCCATGTTCCGTAATATGTAACAGACTCATTTCTATAGAAATGTTAACCGCTTATATAATTATTTTGTTGCGGTGAATAATAAACGTTGAAACAAAACAGTCGGACGTAGAATAAAAACGTGGTAAAACTGTCTGCAGCTTGCGAAGCAGCGTTCGCAGGCGCCGGTCGACGAAAACAAGAAGCAGAACCGGAAGAGGAGGGCGAGGGAAGTGGTTTCTTCTGCGAAAGCCGTCGGCCGGTCGAGTAATTGTTTCTCTCGAGTCGATCGAGTTACTTGTCGCGCGAGATATAAATTGTTATTGGTTTGATGACTCGTGGTACGCGTGCTGAGTCAACGGAGCATATCCGTTCTGGCATCGTCGTCGGCTCAGCTCAAACCCCGATGACCGTTGCTCTTGTTTGTCGTCCCTTTGATCGTCGGTCGTGTGACAAGACACTTTTACAAGGCTTGTGTTCCCTTGTCCTCTCGTGGGTGTCGATGAGATAAGCGGACACCAGACGCGGGGGAACAATCGCGGCACAGAGGAACTGTGCGCGATTTCTACGGAAGGCCCACTGATGACCGAGTGACTCAACTTTTATACCTGCCGCGAAATTTACCGCTGATAGAAAGATGGCTTTTCGTCACAAGAATCGTAAGGATGTTTATGCAATTTTCAATTTTGTTGGAAGTCGATTAGGAAGCCGTTTGTAGCATTTAATTTATAAACGAGAGATCGCTCTTATAAATGTAGGAATATACTTTTATACGTCTTTACTGTACAAGATTTGATACAAGAAGAGATGTATACTCGCGAACAGCGACTCACATACACACGCATACACGCGCACACATATAAGGGGGCCGAGTGCCATCAGAACATTTAGGATGCACGGATCAAACAATTTACAATAACTTGTACAGAGATGTAGCGATTAGTACTTTAACATACTGGTGTTCCAACAAATTTTTCTACGCAAATTTTGAGGATGTCCAAACATCATCCTAGCATTTCTTTAACATCTTCAAAAGCGATAATTGCATTAATATCCACAATTTAATCGTAAGGCTATTGTAACCAGCATTATAGTTTGGAGTAAGTGAGAATATTTTTAACAGGGGTGACGAATTTTTCAATTGGAATATATTCAAATAAATATTCCGTTTTGTCGATCGTACGAATTAATAGAAATTAGTTTATGATATCGGCGCACGGGTTCAATCAAAGAAACAACAAAGCAATTTTGCAATTTATCAAATTTTTCTCAAAGTTTCAAGAGAATTTTCCATTTGCTATCTGTAAATTATCAACGTTTTTTCGTGTCACTGTATCCCATAATACATCATGGAAACCTTGAGAAAAATTTTATAAATTCCAAAATTGCTTTGTTGTTTCTTCGATCGAACCTATGTGCCGATATCATGAACTAATTTCTAGAATATATTCATGCTGTTTTGATTTCCACAATAGGAAACTACAGAGCACGGGCCGAGTACCTGCTTGCGGTCCGAAATTTAACCGAATCCGCACCTTTCGTTCTAAATAAATGCGCATCGTAGAGGAAAGGGTGCATCGATCAGGGATCCCGATGATTCCCTGGGCAATCCACCGGTCGTCTTCGGTTACACGATCTTTTTTTACGTATCCCGCAACATACATGAAGAGAAAGAGAGTGAGAGAGAGTAAAGAATGAATCGTGCACCGGCGAAAAATAATCTACCTGCGCCGTTCTTCGGGCGAGTGCGCTTTTTAAACGCTCCGTTACAGAGAGGTTCAACTATCTGTCTCACACAGGACGGCAACCCTTTTCGCTCGGCCGACGCCGAAAAAAGAAGCGAGACGGAAAAGAAGCATAGGCAGAGGAAAACCTGCATCGTCGGCCGGTTATTCCGGTAGCTACCCGCCGGTTCCGGTATGCTTCTGTCATACCCTTCTTCGTCCCCGAGACTACACGAAAAATGCTCCTAAATTATATCAAATACTACGGGAGAGATCCTCTCGCCTTTTTCGATCCAGGGACGTTGTCGCCAGAGAAGGGAACCCACGGGAACCGCACCTCACCCTTCCTGTATTTCGGGTATTCGCAGGTTGCTCGAAAAATGCCACTTTTTACGGACGCTTACTTTCGGCGTAACAGGTTCGACCATGTTTCGTTACGTTCCTCGAACCTACAATGATTTTCTAGCAGCCATTTCGACAACGCGACTAACTATTTTATCAAACTAACAAGAACGTCCATCCCGATAATCGTAAATGTATCAGTGTCGATCAGTTCCCTCGAGAAATTAGCTTAATTTGAATTTTATTTTCACTGGTTCCTTCGAGAAATGTACTTCGAAACTCGTTCCATTCTGCGCTTTGTCTCTTGCCCCTTTGGGAACTGCATTTGGTTTCGAATTTTATTGCTCCTTCCTTTGAAGGCTGTAATTCGGAAGCACCTTGGACTATAAGAGCACCTTTCGAATTTTTATTTCAGCTCGTTTCCTTCGGAGATGCGTCTACTCACCGAAGAACTCGTTTAATTCTTCCTGAGTATTTTTCACATTATTTTTACGTCCTTTCTCCGAAACTGTACGTCGAAACTGGTTCCATTCTTCGATAGTATACACAGTTCTCATTCGTGAACGATGTACTTGCAAACTCGTTTGATTCTTCGATAGCATTTTTGATTTTATTTTTACCCTTTTCTCGGGGAACTTGTACTTGGAAACGGTCTCAAGGGTTGCGAGTAAGGGTTGAATGCTACGGGGTGGACATTCTCGAACGAATTTATTAGCTGGGAATAATAGAATGTGTTTCTGTAACTGTCCGGCTCGTCTCGAACGTTCTCAGACGTGTCTCATAGGAGAAATCGTGTAATAATTTTATTAGAGAATTCATCCTGATCAGATAACATGGACATTTTTAATTCTGTATATAAATCAATTTTAAGCCGTGTCCATCGCATTGCAAGATGATTCTCGTGGAACGAGATCGCTCGAATCCGATTGGGAAATCGAGGAACGTGCAGCTTGTGGCTTCGGGATAGCATCCAGCGTCGATTTCACCAAAATTCGAGGCTAGACCGTAAATTACAGGGTGAGTTGAAAGGCAACGAAAGGTGTGACCCGTCGGCTACCCTAGAATCTGTTTCGTACGCGCGACGACGACGTTGGATTCGAAACTTTTAACTAGTCCTCATATACATACGTATCGTACCGGTTGCGATTACGGCCGGCCGAATAAATCTGTATAATTATTGCGACGTGTGTGTGTGTGTGTGTGTGTACATGCGTGTAGTAACGGGTGTGTAAAGGCCCTCCCCACCTCGTGGGGCCCAAGGTAGCCCCATCGGAAGGAAGCTGGTTTATTTTTTTGTTGTGCCGCCTCGAAGAGCGAGGGGCGCCCCATAGCTTCACCTTTGAAACACCTGGCTATTACCACTGGATGTTTTATATATATATATATACGCGCCACCATATGCGACTGGCCCCACCGAGACTAGCGGACCCATTTTCGGGGCCTCGTCGATCCCTAGGGCATGTGCACGGTACGTCAAATAAGGGAGGGAGAAAGGGAACCCTGTTTCCTCTTCTTCTCTCGTGCCATCAAAACTAGTCTTCACGGGGTTCAGGGCTTGAATTTTCCACGGACCAATGGCGGAACCCGTCACTTTGTCCGCGCAGGATTCGAACAAGATAGTACTTGACTCCCGAAAAGCACTGGCAAAAATGCCACGCCGCGAATCTACCTTGCAGCCTCGATAAATCAAGTCCCACGGGAGCGTATACACTACCGTCACAAAAGTTTGGAATCACGGCGTAAATTCAGCGAGACAGAAGGTTTCTAAGAAGAACTGAATGTCTTCGAAACAACCAATTAACTCGTCGAAAAACTTACGAGCAATATGCTTTTCGGCATGTAGTCGCCACGTGGTTATAATAACAACTCTTAAATAATATTTCACTTAGCAAGTAAGTTTGCTCCATAAAACCGTTGGTTTCTCTTTCCTTTTTCTTCTTTTTGTTTTTTAACACGGAAGTAAACTATATAATTTACATTGAATAATTTTTACAGATGCAATTATATATTTCTTGAAAATGGTCTTAAACTAGACCGAAACGTTGAAAAAAAGTTATAATAATTTGCAGAACTGCTTAGTAACATAGGATCGAATCTGTGAGCTGAAAATATCAATTCAGTATTTACAAGTATCGATCGAGATGAAAAGAAACAGTTAATATGCTTTTTATCTAGCATTCATTTTGTTTTTATCAAGGATTGGTTTATTGGATGGTTAAACGAGGGACGGTATAAGTTTGCGTTACGTGAACTGAAACGCTAGTTCTCGTCTCACGTGATTCAGTGCCCCTTTTATCTGAATCTAAACTGTCCATCAGTAGTTTAACAAGCGCATCAATATTGACACTTTCCATTGCGGAGCGAATGCCCGATGACAGTATAGCCGACAGATCCTCGGGATGACTCAGTGAACGATGAATTGCACGGGATGACCTTTGTCGTCCAGTTCGTTCGCGATAAGCCAAACTATTTGCCATTTCATGCTGGTTAAAATGCTACGACAATCTCCAGGATCGTGTAGATTCCAGAATTTTCCCTGACCAGCCTCTATAACTTTCCCTCCTCGCCAAAAACGCTCCGGAAACTGAATGAACGAGAATGGCCGAGTGTAGTGCAGGATGCTACCGGGTTAGCCACCAGTCATTTGCCTCGAAAACGGAGGGAGGGTAAGCTCATTTGGCCAAGTGACTTAAGCAGTGAGAAAATGGCGTGGCAACAATGGCTAAAACACCTGCATTTATGGCCCTGCCACGAAGCTAATTAGGAACAGTCATTTGCAGGTAGTGCTCGGCGTGAATGGGGCGTTTAGTCATTCACTGATTCACCGTGCAAAATGGGTGACATCAGCAAGCAGATTCTTGAAAGAAAAGCCTCGCTGTGACAATAACCCGGCTCCGAGCAATTGAAACAATAGCCTTGACAATGTCTGGATACGGAAAACCCGGCGCCTTCTTTCTCCAAGTGTGCATCGAATAATGATTCACCGCTTTTATT
Organism: Lasioglossum vierecki; assembly: GCA_028455595.1. Taxonomy (NCBI): domain Eukaryota; kingdom Metazoa; phylum Arthropoda; class Insecta; order Hymenoptera; family Halictidae; genus Lasioglossum; species Lasioglossum vierecki. The sequence goes on from CM052338.1 coordinate 12,739,482, forward strand.
AATATTTATGATCTGATCTCTACCGAACAAGTCGTATCTTCATCATTTCTTCCGTTGGATGACAAAACGAACTGAACAGTTTGGATTAATTTTTGCAAATAATCTATGAAACTGCGAGGGACCTTTCGAAGCCAAATATTCCCACGTTGAAGATGTTAACGATGTTTGTCTTTCTTCGAAGGTTCGCGTCACTCTTATCGGACGAGACACATATTTAGAATTTAACCTAGGTTAGTCTAAGACTAGTCACTGTTGCACCTCGTATCGCGATCATAGCGCAGATATTTCCCGATGAGTAACGCGTGTATTGACCATCGGTGGAAAGGTCGACTTGTTTGTCGGTCCTGCTCGAAAATGTGCCGACAAGTCACCAGCGCAGGTCTTATCGCTGCGTTACGGATTTGTTATTCCGTCTATTGCTTATCTGAATACCGTAACGCCTGGTGCATTCTCTGATGCGTCATTGCATGGCTCTCCTCCGTGTGTTTGCAGGAAGAGAATTTTCGAATTTTCCACCAACGAGTTCGTTCGACGCGCGGTTATCACGAGCTTCGTACTGAAAAGAATAGCGGCTCTGTTTGAACGGCCGTGACGTCATAAAATGAGCTATAAATTTTCCGAAATTTTCTCAAACCGTCGAACACGAGTCACACTCCTTCGCAAAAACCACTATTTTCTTACCAGTGCAAATATTTTGTTGCAGGCGAAGTTGTTTGGAAAACAGGGATTATAGGTTCACGAAGTGCCTCGCACGGCATAATTCATTCCGAGTACAACGAGATGAAAGTACGACACGCGTTCGTCCAGCAGATGACTCCTCCGATGTGCATTCGTGCTGTTCGATCCTGCAGCATCTCACTTCCAGCATGCCTCCTTCGGTTTTTGTTTTGCCGGGCTTGTTTACAAGGTTATTAACAACCGAGATAATCAGGTTGCAAACAAAGTACCTAAGGAACCCACCGACAAAGCCTCTCTTCGCATCCCACGGGATCCCGCAGCCCCATTGTCCTCCATTGCGTACCTGGTCCCGTGAATCCTTTTGTCCTGCGAGCCTTCGTCCAACTGTTTCGAGAGCTCCTTGTTTATTTTTTCACTCGACGTCTCTGCTCGTTTTCGAGACGCGTCTAGCATCACGGAGACAATTTTTAAAACAAGAAAAAAACAACTTTCGACTTAAATTGCTGCAACTATTTCTCCGGAAAGATAAATATCCTTCTGCAGACTCTGAGAGTCAGAGATTCCTCAGGAGCAATCAATCTACATAGACACCACCATTCTCTCCAGCTCCTTTCATTCAGCTCTCGAAAGCGTCCCCGTAACAATTCCCCAAGTACAGAAACTGAACGGAGAAGTCATCCGCCATTAAAGTACCAAGAAAGTGCAAACCCAGTTCACAATTACTCAGGTCTAGGCGATCGCCATTGAACACCGAGGAGTCACCTTACAACTTTCGAACATTGAAAGAAAACTGCTCAAGAATGGCAGGTCCACAAAGAATGAAACGTTTTATTGAAAGCTGACCATTGCAGCGTCCCTGTGACCAATGCACTTCTTCGCGGGGATCCTGTGGAAGGTCCTTAAGGTGTCTTTAGTGCGTGGGCCTGATCTTTGCTAGCCTCCTGCCATTCATCCTGGAAACGGATACCTTGGCACAGGTGCAGATTTCTCTTCAGACCTGGTTTTAGAGATTTTATTTATTTAAGCAGAACGTGTAGTAGCATTTTTATCACAATTCTTTTCCTGCAATTTATCTGCAGATTTCTTTTCAGACCTGGTTTTAGAGATTTTATTTATTTAAGCAGAACGTATAGTAGCATTTTTATCATAATTCTTTTCCTGCATTTAGCTTCCCATTTTTCCATTGTCCCTCCCCATTGTGTTCGCCTAATGAATCCCCAGTCCACACGAGTAACTACAAGACAAAATCCACTTATGCCAGCTTCGAGCGGACACACGAGTGTCCTCAATCCCTTATTGTCAGCGTCTCTCAGCCATTCGGAAATCTGGATCACGTGCGATCAACGGATTTCCTAGACTGGATCTAGAGAGCCACTGGGGACACGTCGGATATATTCCGTTGATCGTGAATGGGGAACAACGTGGCCGGAGTTTTTCCTCTTATTTTCTTTCCTTTTCGAGGATGGTGAATAGCCGTCGCGGCACGCAAGGCCCCATCCATTGTGCCGAAATCTCAAAGAATCACTGGCTCTCCTTAAGTCCTCGGTCAGGGGCGCAAAGCTCAGTACTTGTTCTTTGTGTAACCGGGAGCTGGGGACCTGCTGCAGTAATTTTTTCCTTCAAAGTACCGTCTACCCGCATCCACGTCATCTAGATCCATCCGATTCCGTACGATCAGTATCGAAAGTTCGATTTTACGGAGACAAGAAAATTTGGAAAAACCGTAATGAATTTTTTCGAAGATCAAGAACAATATTAGCAACATTCAAGGAACACATTCCGAAAGAAACTTTTGGTAGAACCTACTATTTCGAATGTTCAAGTGTACGTAAGCATCAGAACCTGCGCCAACGTGTTTCGAGGCGTTCACCTGCGGCCTGGCGAGGAAAAATCGCTTGAAAAGATCGGGACAGGGTGCGAATCCCTAAACGCGAATGTAGCAACGCGACCATCTGTCCTGGATCCAGAACAGCTGATCCAGGACGGGCGCGTGGCAACTCTCCGATTTCCAGAAACGCATGGGGGTCTTGTGAACGATCCTCCGACCGGACGTTTCATTGCGTTTAGTCTATTATTAGCGTCTCAAATAAAACGTTTCGCCGTCCGTATGCTGTGGTCCGCTATCTCTATTCTTCCCGAGCAGCTTCTGGACTCTTGTCAAATATTTGGAAATTTCTTTTTATTCTATCCTAGCTTTTTCCTTTTCCATTAGCTGCGCGCTTAACTCGGGGCGCAAAGCGAGTCTCTCAATATTGTTAGAGGATGCTGTTGGGAAATTAACGGTAGCTGTCTGTCTGTCGTATGTATTTTTCTTCATCGTGCGTGCATTTTATTTTTTCAGTGTCAGGATGCGAAAGAATTCCGAGATGAACTCGATAGGTCCAGCTTAACGGAGGTTGTAAACGTCGAGCAGCAGCCTGGAAAACACAACCGACCTCGTTAATCCATATCGATAAGGACACCACAGATCGTTTTTCCAGGAACAGAGCATATGGTCAGTTCGCTGGTCGATTTTCCTTTTGGCAGGAGGACGCGTGCCCATCGGGGGTTCGTTTTAGGGGCGGGCAGGTGACGAACTGGACCAGATGACCGAAGCCCCGTCAAATTTCAGCCCTGTAAAACCGTCCTGCACGGTGATTATCTCTGTCGTAAAATCATTTGCTTCTTTATATTTATCTTGCTGCAATTTCAAGGATCTATGTTTTTAAACACAGCTCAATTTCGAAATAGCAAACAACATCATTCACATCAGAATCGACATATTTGGGTTTGCTTAGAAAATTGCTAGTGTGTAGAAATTGATCAAACTGTGCGCCGATAATAATTAATTCTAATTATCAATTTCGAAGCCTCGGAAGAAATTTTGTTTTATATAAATTCATATTACAAATCTCTATTCTTATATAAATAGAAATATACTTTTTACAGTTGAAGTATCATCTTTCTTGAGCAAACAAGAATTTCATAGCTTTCTCGATCGACTGTTTCGAGTGCTATCGAAAGGAGTCACGCAAACACCGAAATCCCACGAAGTGGCTACTCGACCGTGTCATCTCGGTCGTCAATTAAGACACGTCCGATCTTCAAAGCTTCTCTCTGTTCCTGTCCCAAACACTTTAGCGTGGACCACTCTTTCAGCCAGCACGTTTACCGAATCGGCCGACCCCATACATAATGACATCACAGGACACGTCCTAGGGTGCGAGAGCGTGCGAACGCGATATGATCTCTTCAGGACCACCGGACAAGGAATTTTTATCTGATCGGCTATTAGGGTGAGACGTGGGCCCATGCCCGATGCATCACACAGGGAGAAGCTTGACTTTTATATTTTTCTACTCGGCGCTCTTGTTTTCCTTCGAACGGACGCGACACATTCATCATTATTGTGTACCAGGTCCGTCGATGAAGTAGCTCTTGTCCTTTTTGACAGGACCTCAGGCAGCCCGGGGTTTATCTGATTCTTGCGAGCCGTGTCCTGTAATTGTTGTGACATGCGGCTGTGAAATCTGTACCGAGGATTAATTGGAATTTTTCAAAGATTCTGTCGCGTTTCCTCTTCAAAGACATTGGCTCGAGTTCTTCGATAAAATTGTTGGTAATTATCTACTTTGAGGGCTTCCTCGCTGATTTCGATGACCTTGAAATATTTTGTCAAGGTCATCATTCTGAACAATTTCTTCCTATACATGTTACCGCCGCTGGATTTTAGTTTTCAAGATATTCGCAAAAAACTATTGCTAATACTGTATTGAATGTCTCGTATTCCAGCACGCTCCGTGGCAACGTAAAGATTACTCCTGGATTTTCGTATGCGTGCTCTCCACCCCCTCCACGACCTAATCACAACTCATTCTGATAGCATAACTTTTGCATTGTAGCTGTCATCCGGAATTTGAATTAGTAATGGAAAAATCATACGAAGCCACGCATACAAAAATCCTTTTATATATATGTTGTATATTGTATACTTGTGTTATTCATTTTGTGTTTGTAATGGATTAGTAATGGAAAAATCATACGAAGCCACGCATACAAAAATCCTTTTATATATATGTTGTATATTGTATACTTGTGTTATTCATTTTGTGTTTGGTTAGAAACGGCATTAAGCAATCGCCTATGCTGATATACGAAAATCCAAGAGAGAAAATTCAATGTAGTATTAGCTATAGTTTTTTGCGAATATCTCAAAAACGAAAACCGAGCGGCGGTAACATGTACAGGGAAAAGTTGTTCAGAATGATAACCTTGACAACTTATATCAAGGTCATCAAAATCGGTGAGGAGGCCCTCAAAGTAAATAATTATCAAATTGTTAATCATTTAAGATGGTAACGTAAAAGAAAATTCTATTAATAGGCTTTCGGTAGCGTTGAAAACGATACCTTCCGTTTCGATCGGAAAAGAGTACAATGGAGCGACGCGCCCCACTCCCAACAGAGAAATCAAAAATCGGCTGGCCTAGAACACGCGAAACCACGCAACGATTTTTCAAGGATCGGCGCGGGCGGCCAGGTAGACCACTTCGATTATGATCGAATCACCGGGTGTGCTGGTCCGGGAGCAAAGGCGGCTTCGTTGGCGCAGGTCCGGAGAGCCGTTCCGAGGGGCTTGCTTAATTAAATTAATTTCAATTGGGCTCTCGTATCGAGGCCCGATACACTTTCACCGTGTTGCGACAGTGCCGCCGCCCTGGATCGGCTATCTCAATCTGATACCGGTACGCGTTTGCTTGATAACAATATCTGGATGGCCGCGGGCGATCGTGGGTGCACCGGTGTGTGCGTACACGTGCGTCGACATAAAAGCTCTCGGACCTGTATTACATCGTTGCCCGTTACGTTCGTTGCGAGAGAGAGAGACCCGGGCTCGGTCCCGGGCTCTGTTACGCGTCGCGCTTCGAAATTTCAACGATTTATCGACACAAACTGTAACGCCAGCGACCGATCACCCTCGCCGATATCGTAACTCGATCGTTTCTTTATTCGAGCGGCAATGCAATCGGCCCGGCCGTTTCCACCGACGCACGCTGCTTTGTCCTTACGAATCTACATTGCCATTTTATTTATTTATTATTATTTATTTATTATAAACGGAATGAAATCCTTTTACAAAACTGTTTACAATAACAAAGAAGAAAAAATATAAGACTACTCGTTTAACAACGACAAAGAAGAGACATGCGTAGCTGTATTTGAAAATTTAATAAGGAATTGGTGAAAAAATCAACACGATTATAAATAGTGCAAGATTTTGCAATATTTCGATTTAATTGATTAATTAATCCATAATTAGATTTCGCTTTATGTGTTTTAAAACCCGCTCTTGTTCTCAGTTCACGTTCCGGTACATAAAAATTGATTTGCTCAAGTAGAGCGGAACAATCCACATGATTATTAATTAAATTAAAATTTATATCATACAATAAATTTTATATCATCGAGGTAATACAAGCTTCCATTCGGCTCCCATCTTCCAATTTATTTAAGGAAACTTCGGCACACGACTGTCGAACCACAAGTCCCCTAACAGTTTTCGAAAAACCATAGAATATTTTCCTAACAAACAATCCCGACAATGGCCGAACTACTTTCCGCCTTTGTAGAGCCGCCTCTTGATAGGCCACGAGCTTCGTCAACGTGAACAGGGCTCTCGCCACCCTCTTCCATTCTTATTTCAGAAACTTATCCCTCCCCAACGTGAAGAAGCAACGAACCAAATCGTTCTGGGACGTGCTCGTCCAGTCGGCGATCGTCTTAGACTCGCGACGATGTGAGAAAATTCGGTAGCCTGCCCCTTTCAGATTCACCAAGATCATTCCTCCCCTTTTCTTTTTTCCTCTTTCTTTCCGAGCGTTAACCGGGATTCCTAGCGTCTCGACGTTTCTGAATCGGGAACGAGTTCGGTTACCTTTCCTACCTCCTCCTACACCTCCTACGCCGTTAAATTCTGCGGTCGATCCTCACGATCCTGCATATCCTCCTTCGTCTTCCTTCTTCTTTTTCTCGTCGCCTTCCCCTTCTTATTCCCTTTCTTCGACTGGTGTGCCTGTATGCGTGCGCGCTTCGTCTTCACGAGAGCCAGAGAGCTCATTGTACCATTGACGAGATGCATGTACGCCTTGTCGACGCTGATTATGAACGCACCCGTAAGCTTCGACGACCGCGTGCACACACGACGCGCTGGACACGGCTAATGCATTTTTTTCTGGCTCGTGAAAAACAGACCGCTGCAGCCCTTTTACCCTGTCCACGTCGCGACAAAGATTAGATTTTTTACTATTGTTCCCGCTGACGACTTTGCCTGGAATCCGTGTGCCTTTCTCGAAGCCTATTAACGGTTCTCATTGTATTGTATTATATCAGTTTTATATTGATCAAATTAAGAAAATCATATTTATTCATTGATTTTTTCATTGAATCTTTTAAAAATTTTAAAATGCAACTACGCAAAATTATACCATTTATTGTACCAGTATTATTTTGTTTTTTTTTTCTTTGTGCACATGTACCTTCTTTCTTATTAGATAAGTAGCCTTATATTTTTTTTCTTTTCTTTGGAAATACTTATGTAAAAAGGACTTCTGTCCGTCTATAATAAGTAATAAATAAAAGAGAGACATTTCAGGTCGTAAGAAAAATTTCTTTCTCGAATTAGAATAGCTCCGAGTGCAAAGGTTTGACGGGGTAAGTAGATCAGCGCGATATTAGAATCGCGAGAGGACTTCATCCAGGTCGTAGGGCGTTCACGGGTGAGTGGACAGGAAGAAGAGAGCGAAAATGAGGAGGAGAATGATGGAGAGAAAGAGAGGGAAAGAGAGAGGGCAAGGTAGCCCATAAACGACGGGCGATGGGTCGATCCGCGGAGGATGGGTAGCACGGTAGTTGGCGGGCCGCGTTGACGGCAGCATTTTTTAAGGCAGATGATATCGGCCCCCGGGGGACCAAAGACTAATGCGTCGAGATAGCGGCAGTAAATCAAACGGGAATTCCAGGTCGTACGCGTACGGATGTTTATGCTCGCTCGCGACCTCGCGCGCTGTGCCTCTCCTCCTGCCTCCGAGCAGAGATTTACTTTCTACCGGCCCTCTCGAATCGAAGAGATAACTGCGATCGCCAGAGCCTGCGCGATAAAATATTAACGGCCCTGGATGCTCCACTTTGCTCTCCTTGGTCCTTCAATAACGAGCCCGCTCAGCCATTGTATTAGATCCCCACCCATGTTTCCTCACTTCACACACCAATCAGCTCTATTTCAGGTTGCTGCTGGTTTCGCCTCCTCAAAGTTAGCCCCCCACTTGTTGTATTAAATAATTTCATCATTTGTGTTGAATTGTGCTATGTTTGTGCTATATTATAACTTTTTTATTTATTATTTTTTTAGGTAATACTTTAGCACAATCTTAGCACAATCTAGCACAACTTAGCACAATTAAGAAAATTGAAAATAATGAACATTTTTCTTGACAATTTTTCATCTTATTTTTTATATTATAGTTGTAATATTCGAGCATAATATAGCACGAAGATAATTCAGCACAACTGATGAAATTATTTGATTCAACAAGTGGGGGCTAACTTCTCGCAACCTAATCGATCACAGTTGTGCTGAATTGTGCTATATTGTTCTCGAATATTACAACTATAATATATGCTAGGCTAGCACAATGCACATATATGAATATATATGCTGTTTGGATGATTGTTACTTACTTAAACGTTAATTAGATGTTCAAAAGGATTATTCACTATAACTTCTTTCTTTATTATTTTTATTATTTTATAAATACTTTATTATTTTTTTAAGTAATACTTCAGCACAATCTTAGCACAAATTAGCACAATTGAGAATATTGACAAAAATGAAAAGTGAGGGGCTACTCAAAAAATCGTGTTTCTCAATTGATCATCTTATTTTTTATATTATAGTTGTAATATTCGAGCACAATATAGCACGAACATAGCACAATTCAGCACAACTGATGAAATTATTTAATTCAACAAGTGAGGGGTTAACTTCTAGGAGTCGCTGGTTTCATCTCGGAACCTAATCGATCACAGACCCATGCATACTCTTCTTGTACAAATTTTTCGATCAACTTCGTCCAGAACCTGTTATCCAAGTAGCCAACAATTTAATCTGGCTTCTAGGAAATTAAATAGAATCGAGATGGAACGTTGCTAACCCACGATTTAAATGCAACAAATTCTAATTCTCGGTTGAAGCACGGAGATCGATAATCTTCCACGGCACTTGCGACAAGTAATCAATTCTTTGCGAAAGCAGTTTCCAAAATAAACGTACAAATTGGAGATTACAGGGTCTGGGAAGCACTCATAGCCGTGTAAAGACAAACTGGAAGCCAGTCACGTCAGCAGGTGTTTGCCGCGAAGAAATTGATCGGCATTATCGTCTGGATCGTTCGTATGTCTCAAGGATCGTGCCCGAAGCATACGTGTTATTAGAAAATCTGGTTATGATAACGACGAAGACAACTAACGACGCCGTACACCGGCGTGTTTGGTTTCATCCGTTCGCTGCAGCCGTGGAACGAGATTGATCCGTCAGCTCTCTGTTATTGAGCCGTTATTGAGCTCGATCGATATTATCCCATAACCATAAAATGTCGAAATTGATAGGTGCGCGCGCGCGGCGCGAAAGAGGAACAGCCACGAAGTGTACAGATTAACTGCGGACGCCCCGAGGTAAATGATATTCCAGCGATCCTCCGCGAGTGTCACTATTAATATTCACCGTTGGAAAGGTGCATTCCTGCTCGGGAGGAGGACTATTTTTGAAAACGAGCCAACAGAAATAGACGCGCGCCGACCGTAACTTCCTATAACGTACAACGCCGGGGGAATCATAACTCATTAGGTTTACATCGGCGCTAGAATATGCCCACGGGACGCAGGGCCCCGTGGATTGAGAAGGCGCCTTCATTTCCATAAGTCAGGGGACTTCTCCTCGGAGCTACGACAAAATCCACAGGAAAAACGATTCTCCGTTTACATTCATTAAACTAGGAAACCGGTAGACGGCCGCTGACTCGCCGCGAAATTCTACATTTACCGAAGGGATTGTGGGGAAAACCGAATAGAGACGTCAACGGTGGAAGACACAGCGAGCGAAACGCGGGACAAGAAAATTATAGAGTAGCTCGGGAAGCTGTGGAAGAAGGAATAAAAAGGAATAGCAAAGATAATAGTCGGAACGAGTGCAATAGGTAGGAGAGTTTGTTAGCAAGAGAATAACAAGTGGGTGTGGGAGAGAGAACGCGCGAATAAAACACTATCACAAACTCGGGTTACTATGAAACTCCTACAGTTTCGATTGAAACCTACGTATTATAATTGCTGCATACAAATTATTATTTACAAGACTTGTCGAATAAATGAAATACTTCTCGATCGAAAATGTAATATATAATATAAATTTGTGATTTCGGCGCAACGGTTCGATCATTAGTAACAACAGCAAGTTTGAAAATTAATTTAACTCAACGTTTCGATCCCAGTACGGATCATCTTCAAGAAAGACATTTTTCCATCTGAAAATTAATACGTTAATAGTGAATATTGAAACAAAAAGAAATATATTGCGACACAGTTGTGTAAAGATATCATACAAAAAATTATAAAACACATACTTACTGCGGCAAAATAATTATTAAAATAAAAAACAATGAGTTACAATAAAACTGGGCTATCATCCATGGTGGCAGATACGTAACTGAAACACGTGCTGCGTAGAGTTTAAGGATACATGTACTATAAGAACACAACGTTCTATGATTGGTTGATCGATATCGAACGATGCAAGTTCAAATTATCTTATAATGTAAATGAACAGCTAATATTAACAATATCCTACATATAACTAATCTAGAAAATTGTATATAGAACGTAAAGAGAAAAAAAGAAGAAATAACGAAATTTGCAAACAAATGCAAAAAACTTTCTCATTCAAGAAATTTGTACGAAAAATTTTATACGAAATAAATAAATATATAGACAGTGAAGATTGAAAAGACCAAAATGTAGGTAGAATCTAAGATTTATTGGAAAAACTATCGAATAACTCTGAGAAGCGTGTTCTACAATATCGCGAAATAAAAGCACACAGAGTAGAACGGAGCACGCGGAGTTGTCGCTTGGTTTTGTAATTTTGTTTGGGCTTATCTTGGACGTCGGATCTCGCAGAAAACTGCTCCGTTTCCGTCCAATTAATCGCGAGGGGGCAGGGGGCGGCCGGTTGATACGTCCGAAAATGAAATTAGTGCGTGAGCACGCGGGTGGGTAGCCGTGCGCCCCACAGCTTCTGCCGGTCGGTGGTCCCCGGCGGGCATACATTAAATAAATAATCTCGATCCTCTCTCGATATAACGTGACCGCTTAGAACACACCGGCGAGAAGCTACCGGCTGGGCCCGGGCCCTCCTCCTTGCGCAACTGTCGGCCGGTCGTTTCAATTAATTAGCATCGCGGCATAAAAGACGAGTCTCATCATCCTCTCCTGTTGCTCCTCTCTCGCACAGCCACGGTCAGATTATTCAAAACGACTCTCCCGTCGGGGGAGCGGCACCAGCTCGACTCCGCTTCACTCCGCTTCACTCCGCTCGGACCCCCTCGGCCGTCTGCTACTCGCGATGATCGCCGCGTTACTCATTCCGCGGTATCGTACGTGTGCGTGCTCTACGTCCTAGAAAACTTATTAGTAATTCATGCCGTTGTCCAGTTCGTAGATTTCACCGGGAGCATCGTTTATCCTGGTGAACGTCGACCCGATGCACGACACGTTTGCTTTCGGTGTTAAACGCCCAGACCGGTCCCAGGACGACACCAATCGGACTGTTTTCGATCGAGAGTTGTCTTATTACGTAGCGAGGATCGTCCACTTAATGCGTTTAGGGTAACTGCACCAGTGAATAAACATTTAAGAAATTGTTCAGGACGATATTTTATTTAAAAAAAAGATGAATTAAAGAAATCTCATACATGCCAAATGGCTTCCTATACTTCATTTGTCAAAAATAAATGAACATAAATAAAATGAAATTATTATTGGTTTTCTTTATTAAATGTTAAATAAAAAATATAAAAAATACCAGTCAATAAACACTACATTCTAGTAATTATTAGTAATAATTGTTATTATTGATATTTATTAATAATAATTATTGGCCCAAGAGTCATTATCCTAAGAGAAATATACAAAAGCGTTCATTTACTGGTGCAGTTACCCTATAAACAAAATTGGTTGTGTGATATCTAAAAAAGTAAAAGATTTGGGAACTTCAAGATGAATGTTGTAATGATGGTTTTAATGTCGATACAGAGGGACCGAAAAGTAATGTCGATTTTGCGCAAGTCAACATTTCCCCGATCGTAACAGCTGACTTGAAAGGAGTTGAAGTAGGGGTTGAAAAATTCGATTCTCTACAGGGTTCATTTTTATCTCGCGCATGAGAATCATTCGATTGCAACACGCGTACACGGTTTCGTAATATTTATAAGAGCACAAGTAATATACGATTTGCACACGGTGTTCCTTGTCATATCAGATTAAAGATCAACTAGCATTCTCTTGGCCGTCGCCGAAGAAAGGATCCTATCGTTCTTCTGCGACAATGCTCGATACTACAAAAGCTGAATGACACCGCGTGCGGAATTGTGTCATATGCACAATGCAGCCGAGAATTTTTCGTAATCAGGATACCATAGAAAACGACGCCCTCAAAATTCATTGGAGATACACAAAGCGCCTATCGTCGGAAAAGTCTCAGGCTTCGATCGATGCAGCTTCGCATAGCTTCGACAAATGAAAATGAACGGGATAATACAATCAATTATATAATAGCTGAAAATTCCCTGTCGAAAATCATTTCAGCAACTTGAAAATGTCGTCAGGTTTTCGGAGTCTCGAAATGTAGAAAAAGATCATCGATGACTATCGGTTCGTGGTTTCAGAGAAAGGAGTCGGTCCCGTGTTTGTGCGTGTGGGTGCGACGGCGCATGCTGATTGGAGCACCATGATTCCTCTAATCATTCCCGCGGCTATTAGGGTCACACTTTCTCTGAGCGGCAGAGACAATGGCTCCGCGAGCTCGATCATGCGAGTGCGCTCGAGTTGCGTACGGCGTGCGTCGACGGGTGAAATTATCGGTTGCGAAAATCGGACCGGACAAAACTAAAAAAAAAAAAAGAGAGACACAGGCACCAACACAGCTAAGTAAAAAAAATATACACACTGTCGAAGAGGGCAGTGACTAACGGGCGCAGTTGAGAGATTCGGATCTGGGAATCTCGAGTGGTTATTCGAAGGAACGTCGACGTGAGAAACGAGTCTGCCGCCAGTTTGCGTCATCGAACGTTCCCCGAGTACTCACCCTCGTAGACACTCGAATGACAAGATCCTCGCTGACAGATCCTCCCAACACTACTCCGCGACACCGATTCAAACTTGTCTCGAGGGTTATCGAGCTGGAAAGAGTTTCCCGAAGTCGCTCGTGGCAATCGTGGAAACCCTTGAAAAGAGTTTTCCTTTCGAGGACTGCATCCTTCGAACCCTGCTCTCCTGATACCGTGGAATTCCAGCATGCCGAACACACCAGTCTGTATACCCTATCCAGCTTCCTTCGGAAACTCTGTGTTTATTTGAAAAAGGCCCCACGCGTTTTATCATCGTAACAAATCGGTTAACAAGCATGGTGAAACAGGTTGAAATAAACAATTTCCGAAGCTGGGAAGATTCGGCAGTACGAGCTCGTTTATGAGAATATTTACGAGAAGTTACTCGTTGAATGTGTATTTAACAAGAAAAGACAATGAGAATAGGCAATAAATTAGAGCCCGATTTGGGTTAACGATTATTCGGGAACGCAGAAACAAATGTAGCTCGTGTTCGTTTTACGATCGCCCCGGCGAAATAGTCAAAGCATTATGACAGCAAACATTCCGATTGAATAAGACCTAGCCACGGCCGGTTCTCCACGCCATGCCAGTTCCCACTAGCCGAGAGTAATTGGGAATCGGAGAACAGGATACACTCGGTGTCAATCGAGCCGCCATTGTGTACACGAAGTGTTGCGATAGTTGGCAAGTGGCAGACACGTTCGGTTCATTAAGAACACATTCCACGAAGTGTCTTTGAGAGTACTTATCCCGCCATAACAGGGTACTCACGGCGTCGCACTGTCCAACGGAATGAAACGAGACACACCCCCGCAAGAGAACCGTGTGTACACGCGTATTATCAATTTTTCTGGTACGCAACGAGAAGCGGGTATAGCTGCCGAGATCACTCGGTTGATTCTCCCGTGTTAGCTGGTCACTGAATAGCGAAAGTCACTTTCGCTGAGCACCGTGCTCTCCCGTTGCGTTATATTACTTGCCTCGGCGAGGGTGTACGTCGCATCTAATATTAATTTCATATTTCTCAAACACAAAGTGAACTCTTGGAGCAATGAATCTATCTCGTTGATATTCATTTAATCGTTGAAAGTAGATGATTCGCGGCTCAGGATTTTTCCAAAGAATCCTGCGATAGCAACAGCAATTTTGGTAATGATTTATATTACGGACTTCCTCACCAATTTTGATGACCTTGAATTATGTTGTTAAGGTCATTATTCTGAACAACTTTTTCCTATACATGTTACCGCCACCGGATTTTAGTTTTCGAGATATTCGCAAAAAACTATTGCTAATACTGTATTGAATGTTTCGCATTCCTGCACGCTCCGTGGCAACGTAAACCCGTTCCGGCGCGACGTTTCTTTATATTTTGCATCTAAACATGCTGTGGAGATGAGAGAGATAACAGGGTCTCACTCTGGTCGTACATACATAGGGTAAGCTTTCAATTTTGAAAGACTACTTCTGGACTTTTGCATGCTCTCCGCCCCCTCCACGACCTAACCACAACTCATTCCGATCGCATAATTTTTGCATTGTAGCTATCATCCGGAATTTGAACTGGTAATGGAAAAATCTTTTTTATATATGTTGTGTATTGTATACCTGTGTTATTCATTTTGTGTTTGGTTAGAAACGCCAGAGAGAAAATTCAATATAGTATTAGCAATAGTTTTTTGCGAATATCTCGAAAACGAAAACCGATTGGCGGTAACGTGTATAGGGAAAAGTTGTTCAGAATGATAACCTTGACGACATATTTTAAGGTCATCAAAATCAAGGAGGAAGTCCCTAATGTAAATAATTACCGCAATTTTAATCGTAAACCAACAACTCACCCTCGATAACAGAATCCAATAATTTCCTTCCTAATTATTTTGTAAATGAAGATTTTTAAGGTTCCATTTGATACAGCACCGTTATTGAAAAGTCTATTGATAGGCTACCGGTGTTAATAAAAGTGTTAATAAGAATGTTCAGTGGAAGACGAGAGCTGGTAGGAAACGAGCGGAGATCCTCGAGGATTTCAGGGTTCCAGGATCCGGTGAGGAGGGGGGAGCCGTGAAAAATCACAGACCCGATCGATCCGAGAATCGACTAGAAACGCATCTGCCAGTGGCCGCGGGGGTCTCTGGCCAGGTGGCAGGAACTTTTCCGAACGATGATCGTCATCGAACGCAGCCGCGGCTCGGAGATCAATAGCCCGCTAATTGATCGGTCGCGCCGGCAATCGGACATTAAAAAGGGTCTGGCGCCTCGGGCACGGTCTCTCTCCCGGTAACGATTCGATAAATCGATGACTCGTCGCGTCCGCGGGACGAATTCGTTCGGGCTCGTTAAGACGCCATCGACCGTGAAGATGGCTCCTTGTCTTTAATTTTACCGGCAGAAACGGGTATTTCTGCTTGAATGACCGCTCGTGACCGTTCCTCAATGTTTTCCCTTCGAGGCCTGTCGCGCGATCACCTCTCACGGCGATATACGAGGCGGATTGTACTGCTCGAAATTCTGATCGTCGTTGAGCAAATGTTGTTGCTGTTATCGATCGTATGTATGTTAAATCAGGATAATTATTATTAATAATAATAATAATAATAATAATAATAATAGTTTATTCCCGTTACGGGGTATATCAGGATAATTATTAATGACTAGCTTTTCCCCGCGGCTTCGCTCGCACAGGAAACTGTTCAATGCCCTCGAAAATTGTGATTGTTTCTCCATAAAACCTTTTAACCTTCCATTCGCCCCATTGAGATTGTATCAATGAGCATTAAGACCAAGTATGATGTAAATCAAACTACGAACACTATATTCCTTATACAAACGTTACAACCCCTTTTCACCCCCTTAGGGGATGAATTTTTAAAAATGCCGAAATAGGTGTTTGATTAATTATATCAAAGAGTATTAAGACCAAGTTTCAAAAAAATCTAACCACGCACATAATATTCTTCATACAAACATTGCAACCCCTTTTCACCCCCTTAGAAGTTGAATTTAGAAATATCCTTTCTTATCCCTTGTATAGATCATAAAGGAAACCTCTGTGCAAAATTTATTTTTAGGGCCAAAGGTTTAGCCTGGGCGTTTATGAGTGAGTGACTCAGGTCTTTGTTTTTATGGATATAAATTTTGGCGCAACGGTTCGATCAAATAACACTATAAAGCAAGTCGTTGAGTAAATTCATCTATTTGGTCGAATTAAACGTAAAAAGTGAGAGGGGTTGGCAGGCTGCGCCATCAGGGGGCAGCAAAGGGCTGTCGAAAGTCGCAAGATTCGCACAGTGGCCAGATCGATAACACGACGATTAGAGGTTTCGCAGCTCGTGCTTCGGTGAGCTGGAACCGGGCGTATTGTCGCCCCGTAAATTACGCGATTTTCTACCGACCAGGCCCTCCAGACACGCATCGAGGCGCCAGCTCGTCCATGCCCTTATACGCGACGCCACCTGACGACCATTCCACCAGGTAGCAATCTTCCGCTATCGCTAATCGCTCGGTTTCCCGACCAAGCAAACGGGTTGCCAGCGATTTCAATATGTTGTCAGAAACACTTATTCGTTCGGTGCATTAAGGAGACATTAATCAATCCCTGACACCTTGACGTGGAATCGTTATTTATGCGCGAACGATACGATTGTCGGTGAAATTAATCTCCGTAATAAAACATCCGGCTAGATAGATTTAGGTAAAGTGAAAGTAATTAATAGGATGATTAATGTTCGCTTGCGCGTTTACATTTGCTCTCCGAACGAAGAATTTCGATCGAGCTCTTCGAGGATATGTATGTTTTAACGGGGAAAGTAACGATTATGCGAGAAGGCTTCCACCAGTGATAGGCAGAGAGGCAACACAAATATCTGACAATAGCGCAATTTCTCAGGTTGTGGACTACAGAGGGCCGACGAAAGAGAGATTCGCATAGTCGCATTGAAATCTCCTAGAGCCCTAAACATCTTCCGAAGCATCTCCGATAAATTACCCTCATAAATCGACCCCTCTCAACGTGTTCAACCCCTTCAAGCTACCAACAATCATCCACCGTCAACCGCTAAAGAAGTGGCCAGAAGAGAGACCCCAAGTGCTCGGTTCGGTAAAGGCGACAATAATAATATTTCAAGACCTGCGATCGTATAAATCAGCCATGCTAATACACAGTCCGTTGAGTAAACAGCAATTTCACAGAGCGATATCAGGTCTGACGCGTTTTTACGCCTCGCTATAGTGTGTACCTCTCTCGTATCGAATCGCATCCAAGGGAGAACTGGTCTCTCTAGGTGCGCATAGCTGTGCAAATTATACCCGAGTTATAAAAACGCGAGTAATGGGACTCTTTTACAACCTAACGTTCTCTATTCACGCTTCGTTATCGTGTATCTGCTGTCTCGATCATTTCAGTGTAATCCACCATTCGAATTCTACGAACTTGACTTCTCTATTAAAATCATTAAAGGAAGAAATGACATTCAATTCAGTTTCTATTATGGCAATGAATAAATAAATTTTTTTTCCCATAGAGCTCCGCAACTACTCGTCAGCTTTGAACTTTCAGGGATCGAAGCTTGAAAATCTTCGACGCAAAATCGTTCGAAGAAAAGTAACAGCTCTGTTCGGAACCCCTGTCGCACAGGGGTCGGTTGCCAGCATCCCCATCCGGCGAAGAGGGGGCCTCGCAGTTCCCCGGAAAAAAGGCGATTTCTTCGGCGAGTGGATTTTCAGCGACGGTCTCGTCAAAGTTTTTCACACGTCCAACGGTTTTGAACCGGCCTCCAACCTGTCCGGAACTCAACGGTCATTCCCACAGTCACCTGTGCCGTCGAAGACACTCACTCGCCCATTGTAACGATCCCTAATGCGCGTTATCCCTCGGAGTCGGCTACCGGTTACCCGTTCGCCGTCTTTCTCGCGCTGATTTCTTCTCGCGGCCGACACCTTGCCCGCCTCGAGACAAAAGGATTCGACCGAGCTCGCGGTCGCCGCGGAGCTTGAAATGCTAATCCCCGTCGGAGGGACCGTGTCGAGATGAGAAAACCAAAGGGGCCAGAGACGGGGCCCGAGGAGGACCGAAAAGGGGTGAGAGAGGGCAGGGACGCCGCGTGAGTTACGGGACAGTCTTAATTTCGTCATTCATCTCGCAGCGCAGCCGGAGAGCACCCGACAGGAACCCAACTTGGCGACTGACGCGACTGGCTTGCTAAGACAAGCACCAGATGTATCTCGGAATCTGCCTGAGATTTTTTATCCGTATCATTTTTATTTCTAATTGAAAGACTCAACGTCTTCTGAGAATTGTCGCGAGAGTAAATGTACAGGAAATCAGGTACGATGGCAGTGGGTGGACAACGTCGTACCTCGGTGTAGCTCCGGAAGTCTGCGTTTTCTGGATTACTCGAAGCTGCTGATCGCACCTCTATGCCAGCCTCAATGGTGTTATTAAGTCGCGGTTCGTGAACCGGCATTCTCATGACAGACGAACGTCCCATCTAATGCCGGCGATCCATCATCTTTCTTTGGCGGAGCTGTGGTAACCCGCCAGCTCAAGACGTTCTGAATAACGCGATCACGAACAAACGGGGGCTAATTAATCCTGGGAGGGATCATCTCTGCTTTCGGCTAGACAATCGCTTTCATTCGGATAACACTGATAGCTGCGATTTAAACGATTAAAAACAGCTTAGGCGTGTTTCGTTTGTAAAGCAATAAAACAGAAGTCGAGGAATATAAATTGATGTTAACGTGTAAGGATAGCTCCGTCATCTAGGGATGATAATTACTGTCACTGGAGACTAAAGCATTTGCGATAAAACAGTGTGCAATTTTTCGGAGGGGACCCGTTCCATTCTTCGTGCCTAGTGGAATCAAATAGAGGCCCCCGAAAAGGATCCATCGTAAAGTTATAACGCGATGCAAACAAGGGTGGCTGGCGCGTAACCGATCACGGTGACGTCCAACATGATCCAACAGAGGCGCTTTCATGCCCCCGATTCGACGGGGCTGCAGAACAGTAGTATTTTTGTGTCCCGTTTAGCCACATGTCCTCCCACCGATAAAACTGGCATTGAATTGACAAGGGACGCGCCGGCGTTATCGAGCGATCGATAAATGCCGGCACAATGAGCCCTGGGAAATATTGGGACCAGTGTCGCTGATAAAAAGAAGACCGGCATTTTTATAACCGGCAGGGTGTCCAACAAGACGGGGTGAATGGAACCTTGTGCCCCGTGGATAACGACCTCTGTTCACGCGCCGCCTCTGCCGTTCCAATAAACTCCATTAATTTCCATATTGGCACCGGTCTCCCAACCAAAATCGATCCCGAGGAGCCCATTAAATATTTTCGATCGTTTCATCCCGAAATTATAGAATCCGCGAGGATTTCACATCGAAGGGTATACTTTTCGCGAATTAGCCAATTATTCTCTAACGACTCGAGCATCTAACGCATTTCTATAATTTCAGGGATCGTTCGAACGAGTTCCAAGGAATCTTGTATTTCAGCCTGTATTTTTCGCGAATTATTTCATTACCTACGAATATCTAACGAGCTTGAACTTCGTCCATATTTGTGTCTCTCTGCGGATCGGAATTATCTAATTTGGCCTGAATTATTTGATATACGAGATATAATTCGAGCGTTCTTCACAGAGATGTATAATTTTGTTAAATTTCTTAGTAGGGTAACTGCACCAGTAAATGATCATTTAAGAAATTATTCAGAAAGATATTTTATTTAAAAAAAATATGTGAATTAAAGGAATCTCATATATGCCAAATGGCTTCCTATACTTAATTTGTCAAAAATAAATCGACACAAATAAAATGAAATTATTATTATTTTTCTTTATTAAACGTTAAATAAAAAATATAAAAAATACCAGTTCAATGAACACTACATTTTAGTAATTGAACAATGATGGTCCAATGAATTAACAAAGTTACTAAACAATATTCTCTTATGTATTTAACTAGATTTAACCTATTTAATCACAAAAAATCCCCTAGAATTAATTTTTTTGTGTAATTTTAAAATTTGTTGGAATATACAAAAGCGTTCATTTATTGGTGCAGTTACCCTAACTTCTTTGACCGGATTTGTTGCGTGCACGAATAAATTCGATCTCCAGTCACCACCAGGTTTCGCATAATGTTTGCAAGTCCCATCGCGAAGATTACATGTCTGCGCGAGGGGGCCCGATTAGCGGAAATTAAAGATACGGTGGCCTGCATGATACGATAGCCGATCGTAAATACGACCAACGTAAATATTAAGCAGTTTTCAACGCAAATCAGCTTGTTTTCGCAGCTCTCTCTATCTCGTACCTGCAGACCGCAGGGATTAGGATTAGCATCTCGAATCGGCAGAGGGTGGTTAGAATGTGGGGAGGTTAAGCAGGAGATGAAACGGTACTTTTCCTTTTTTTTGGCATGGCGTCTTCTTTCGTCCGTTCATCTTGTTCCTCGTCTTTTCGGTTAATGCGAGTTTTTATCGGCACTAAACGAGGTGTGCCTCGCACAGATAAAAAGAAAAAAAAGAAAGGTGGCCCAAGGGGATTAACGTGTTTAATCTTGCGGTTAGAGAGTAAACAGCGAGAAGGAGGTAGATAGACGACGAGGAGACGGGTAAGCCCCTGGTTGCGGTTTAAATCACAAAGCACTCCGACCAGTAAAACTTGCGGTTTCAGTTGTCGTCTTTTATGGGGATTTGCGGGCTGGCTACGCAGCTACAATACAATATGGAGCGGCTATAAAATGGTCAGAAAGGTAATCCAATCAAGAAAATTCGGAATTTTGTCATTTTTGTCTTACCTGATTCATACGTGAACGGTTGAGATTTTTCTAATCTGTCCAAAAGCAACGCGAATCCGACCAGTTTCGAATTCGTGTAAATAAATTATTGACATAGGGTAACTGCACCAGTAAATGAACGCTTTCGTATATTTCAACAAATTATAAGCCGCACGGCATACTATTGGTTTATATTGGTCACGTGACTATTAGTTTTTAAGATGGCCTATTTTTACCAAGTGCGTTGAGTGTGTGCAACTAGAATGTAGTGTTCATTGACTGGTATTTTTTATATTTTTTATTTAAGGTTTAATAAAGAGATATAATAATTTCATTTTATTTGTGTTCATTTATTTTTGACACATGAAGTATAGTCAAAATATATAGCATATTTTTTTAAAATAAAATATCCTCCTGAACAATTTCTTAAATGTTCATTCACTGGTGCAGTTACCGTACTATGCGCGAAAATAATAAAAGTAGACCGATTTGCATAGTGTTTGGACTCATTTGAATCGGAAGAATTTCAATGATCTATCGGCATCAGATTTGACAAGTTAAGAGAATTCCTGAAAGAGAAGCGGGATTTCCGGATAGCGAGCTTTGCAAATTGAAATGAACAGTACCGTGCTAGGCGGATCGGAGGCGACCGATAAATCACGCGAAGCTGGCCTTAATGAAGTTCACGAAGAGGTCTTATTGTGCGACGGATAAGACGGAAGTGGTGGCCCGATAAAGCTGGATGTTAGATTCAGCGAAACAGTTCCATTTGCTCGCGTCGCTGTAGCCGCGAGTGCCTCTCTCGGGGCAGTCTTATCGAAAGCTCGATCGTCTAATACTCGCATTAGTTAAATGCTCGGAACCGGTTATTAGTAACATTTAGCCATTATACGGGCTGGCATAACCCGCTCGCCAGTGTCTCGCCAGCTCGAACGACCGAGGATTATTATATAGACCTTTTTCCCCAGCTCGAAACGTTAATATACGTCGTGCTCTCGGGCTACGCGCATAATAATTGTATTATGCCCGCGCAATCTCGCGGACAGCGAAATTTTAGACGGTCGTATCTTGTTCATCGGCGTCCCGCGATACTTTGTTTCGTGTAATGGTTTCTATTAATAGGCGACTACTCTTTTCCCCGCGTTTCATTATTTCGCGAGAAATAGCGGATCTCCTTAAATTACAACGATATCGATCTGATACAGAACTAATGAGGCTGATTTATCGACTGGTTGAAAATCCCCGGGTTTTGAATAATTAGAGACGGAGATTGGAACGGCCATTAGCTTCTCTAAACGCGAATATTACCGCAACGAAATGTAATGAGTAGAACATGTGTAACTAATTTGGTCGATGCAGTATTATCCTGTTTAATAGCTGCACTTTAATTGAAAGGAAAATCGCGTGGATTTTTAGGGACAATAGATGCGTATCGATAAAACTAAGAGAGAACGTATGAATTATAGAAAATTGTGATTTACAGATGGAAATTTCAATGATGTGTAATTCAGTGTTGCAACTTTTCAGCAATCTTCGGATTATCGATTATCGTAAGGTATATATATTTATAAATATGTACATATATTTTGATATCGTATCTGGCAAAGCTAAAATTAAATTTAATGTATAAAACTTGAATTTGTACGCAAGAAGCATCATGGCCACAGGTCTTCCGTGGAAATATTCGAGGCAAATTTTTCCTTGCACAAAAACCCCTCCTATATTTTTTGAACCACCTATCTGTCGTCTTATCAGTCATCTTCCAATATACAACCGATCCTCCCTCGATATCTCACCGAAAGTAAAGATTGCTGGCGTACCATGTACACGCACATCAAGTGTGTGCGCAGAGTTTCCTTTTCTATCTATGGTGATTCCATGGGACCCGATCCATATTTGCGTTTGCCACAAGGTGCGTCGTCACCGTGCGCGATTGTCACGAACGCGTTGCGGACTGTCACCTGCCAAATTGGCAAACAGTCTTATCAGTAACGAGTACGGAAAAGTGTCGGGCCGTTACGTTCTGATCGTTCGCTCTCCGGTCCGTTCAATATTAATGAGCTCGAACTTGTGTACAATATAAACCAATGACAAGAAACTAGAATAAGTTCCCAAAGTCCCAAGTCCCGAAAGTCTGACTTGTAAATGTACCAGATCTACAACTTGTCTATTTTCCATTATTTTTTATGGGACTTCATTAACCATATTTGTGGCATTTCTCTAATAAAAATCATAAAAAATATGATATAATTCCGATGATATTTGCCCTTGTAATAAACAATTAAAGTTTCGAGCGCAAGGAAGGGGAGTCGCAGGCGACTACGACTCTCTGTGTATCTTTCTTTCCCATACGCTATCTTTCCTCACGCCCGAACTTTAATTGTCTATTACACAAGTAAAAATCATCAGAAGTATATCACATTTGGTATAATTTTAATTAGAAAAATACCATAAATATGGTCAGCGAAGTTCCATAAAAACAATAATGAAAAATAAAGAAGTTGGAAATTTGGATTAGCTATATTTAGATTTCTCGGCGACTGAAGCCTCTCGAGCTCGGCTGTCCTCCACGTTCGGCAAAAGTCAAAGAGTACTGTTCCTGGCGTATAAATGTCTCTCGGCAGACCCGTGCTAGTAACTTATATGGATAAATTGCTGTATATTGATTTTCAAAAAAACAAGTTCTTAAAATAAAAATTTTCACTTTAAAAAAATAAAAAAATTAATCACGAGGGTTTACCTTTAAGTGAAAAGGAATTTATATTTACCGCGAATAGAAATCAATCGTTCAGAACAAGTTAACGATTTTCAAAAAACGAAGGTTTCAGGAAAAAATCGGTCGGTTGGCGAGGGTTAAAAAGAGCCAAATACAAGATTGTAAGTAGAGGATCAGGGAAGGTTCGATAGATCGAAGGAACGCGAGGAACGAACACGTGTAGCGAAGATAAAGAAGAAGCAGCCCCTCCGTTGGCGGAGGAGGTTTTCATCTTGGAAAAAGGGGACGCGTTTGCCGACCTGCGGTTTCGAATCATCCTTACGGGATCTCTCTTCTCGGGGCCGTATCGTTTCTAAACACCGGTTAATCCGAAGGCACGACAAACGAGACGCGATAAAACATGTCCTCTAGTCCTCGGCTTCGTGGAATGCGGCTGATCGTCCTTCGCCCGGTGGAAACACCGATGATAACGGCCAAACAAAACCGAGTCGTCGCGATAAACCAGGTCGCGACAGGTCGGAGAAAGATCCTCGGCAAACAGAGGATCCTTCGGGCCCCGAGAGAATAATCTATGGATCGATATAGGGAATGATCAATGGGCGGCCATCAAGTGAAACGATCCACCATCGTCAGGATGACCTGTAAACGCAATTCTATCAATATGTGCTGGTTGAAAACGAAGCAATTTTGCAAAAAGATCAGCTTAGAATATTTCTGGAATATACCCAATCAAAACTTCAAACAAGTAAAAAAATTACGCCAAGTACATGAATTGAATTAAGCCGCTAACACGGCACAATAATTATAAACACGAAAAAATAGAAGAAAGTAATATCACACAAAAATAGAAGAAAATAATACATCAAAAAAGAAAAGATAAAAGATAATTTCTGTAATATATCTAACAATATGTGCTGGTTGAAAACGAAGCAATTTTTCATAAAAATCCGCTTAGAATGTTTCTATAATATATCTAACAATATGTAGTGGTTGAAAACGAAGGAATTTTGCATAAAGATTTGCTTAGAATGCTTCTGGAAGGCGAGTGCTGGAAGGAAACGTTTATCGATCTGTTTTCACCGATGTGAAGTGGCTTACAGCAGGCCATTTCTCGTGCGGAAACACAATTGGTCCGCGGAACAACGGGGAGGATCGAAATCGCCTTTAAGACCATTACGAAACCGGTCTTTAGTTTCACAGAGTTCGCCGGGGTAAAGGAGGCGAAGGGTCTCGGTGGAGAGATCTCCTCGGGGTAGTCAAGGTGTTGGTTACGTCGGTGTCAATTAGGCCCACCGTTCGGAGGCGTGATCGACCGTGAAAAATGCCTGCGGTCACTTTGTTGGATCTTGTAAATCACATCTTATTGATTCCACGTCACCTTTCTTAAGGAGTAGCCCCATATACCTTGTGCAACAAGAAACGGATTTTTTACACGTCTGCTCCACCGAAGGCTAACGAACAGAGAGGTGTTGCGTTGAAACATAGCGAATTTCGAGAGCTCAACTGGAAACGACGATGATCCGTCTTGAACCGTATCGGTCAATACTGAACCTTGAAATGAATATTTACAGGAAATAATTTTTTTCAAAAATTTGCTCTAGATAACTGGTCGATATGACTCACCGAGATCCAAACTGAACCACTTGTTCCTGGAACAGCAAACACCGATAGCCTTCCCCGCGAAAGTCTTCCGGAAAAACTGATTTCCTTAACGCCACCGATAACCGATCGCCGACAAACATGTCGTCAGCGTACATCGATACCGTGACCCTTCTTAAAACAGTTGATCGAGTAGAGTACCACCTGCCGAACCCACGCACCGTCGTGGCCGAAATAATCAGGTACGAGTCTATTGGCCCATTAGAGCGCATGATACATCGTATTAGCTCGTGGCAAGGAACACGATGCCATTAGGGAGATTGAATCGGTCCGCCTCGTGCGGTGAGAACGGGTCGGAGAAGGAGAAACAGAGAAGAAAGAGAGGGGTAGGAAGGAGAAGAAGGAACGAGCAACGAACGAAGAAGGGAGAATGTGTTTATCTGCGTCATATAAGCATACGTAAGATGGGGTAGAACCGTGACCATGGGTGTAACCAAAAGACCACGTGGCCGGAGAGCATGTGTTTTCAGAGTGAGTAGGTACTTTTCTGCCATCTGCCTCGGGAAGCCTTTGGACCGATAGGTGTGGTGTGTTTGATAAATACTTCGAAGGGGAAATAGATCGCCTGGAATCAGGCTATAAGAAATTAATACCGTCGCTACTGGAGAAACAAGGACGGAAAGATGTGGGGGTTGAAGCACTGCACTTTAAGGCCTCTTTACAAACCCTTGCCTTATCGCAGACCACAAGGTGTCATTTTTCTAAATCAACTAAACCAGAAATTGTGTAACAAAAAATGTTCGGAGAGCAATACAGGTAAAGCTGTTGGACAATCTCGAAAATTAAAACCTCAGTAAGAATTCCGAACTGGAAGCCGGTGAATGACTGACCTGCAGCGATTTAAAATAAAGAAGGCAGGCGGGTCGATCGAAATTCCTTTACTTGTTGCTTCCTTGAATGAAGCCCAGCCTCGGAAACCCCGCCGCCCTTCCTTGTCACTTCCGGCAGGAAGGTCTTCGACCGTCTCGGAACCGGTCCGGTTCCGCGGCGGCGGCGCGACCATGAATGAACGTTTCGCGACAATGCGAATTCACCCTCCTGAGGAAGGGTTGCAATTAGACCGCCACGCGTATTGCCCGAGAGCTGGTTTCGAAGCTCTTTCTCTTTCTACACCGTGCATCTGCTCGGCATCTGCGGACAGATGCACGAGGCCCGGTCGTCTCTCGGAGACGTCGCTGCCTCTCCTCTCTCGAATGCCCGGAAATGAAATTCTAAACACTCTCTCCTACCGTCCGACGTACCCGCCGTTTTCTCTCCTGCATCCACCTATGTGTCTGGCCGGTGAACAATGCAGCCGAGCTGACTGTGGCCCTGGTAAAATGTGTGTCGTGAATCATGGGCGGCGCGAAGATCACTTATTTTGCCCCCGCGGATGAGGTTACACCAGCTTCCTCTCACTCTCTTCAGCTCGCCATCTCGTTGCAAGCGCTTTTTTTATGTTTTATCGTATTCTGGATCCGCAGAATCGACGATACAGCTGGGCGCGCAACCGTCAAGACCTTCGCAGGACCTCTTTGAGGACGAGACTTCCTGTTGGCAACCGACTTTTCGGTTACTCTTGCCCTTCGAGGAAGTTAGGGTACGTTGAATCACGACTACTGGTCACGCGTGTCCGGTGCTCGTTTCTTCGTTCGACTATTCACAATTCACGTTACACGATACCCTAGATCGACTGAAAGATGAAGAATAGACAGTGGATTTAAACGATGGGGTCGAGAGCACGACAACCCGTCGACACTCTCAGCCCTGTTATTTTTGGGAAACTGTCGACACCCCTTTCCCGATTTTTGTCAAACGGCGTCCTGACACCGTGGCGTTTAAGTATCGACGAATCCAAGAATTTCGGGGAAACGTCAACACGAGGTGTTTTCCCTTGGAGACGTTTCAAGGCGCCGACGCCTTGCGGAGCACGTAACTCAACCATGTGGTCAGAAATAGATCGGACCCCAGCCAAGGGTGGCACACGCGCCTCGTACTTCCTAGTTTCCGGAAAACCTCGGAACTGTGTTCTATTTTACGCCCTGCAGCCACCTCGTAGTCTAAATTAAGGATCTTTAATCCACGTTTGGTGTGGGACGGAAATTTTAACTTGAAAATGGTTACAAGCATTGGGCAGAAGGATTTTATTTATTTTTGCTATTATGTGCAGAAGAAATGATTTTCAGACGAGGCTAACCTGATCAAGAGGGACAAAAGCAGATTCCAAAGGTCCAGGAAAGCGAAGTGAAATCTTGAGGCAAGATTTCCGAAGAGGAGATTCTTCCAGTCGGCGAGACAGACGACATTGCGGTTTTCCTTTCATTGCGACGAAGAAGCTAGACACCCCAGCGCAGAGGAAGCGATTTGAAGAAGCGTGAAGGGGAGGGTTCCGGGCGGCACGCTTCTCGGAAACTAGGTCCTAAGATCAACCTACCGACAGATGCAAAAATTCGTAGGAGAATCAATGGTCCTCTGCCTCACCTGTCCACACACTTCTTCTTCGTTCGACTGCGAAGGTAGTCTGCAGGACCGCATTCTACAGGTTCAAGATGGAATCGAGAGTCCTGCGCTTGGTTCCTCGACGGATTCGTTGGTCGAAGGTACCAACGGACTCGATTCCGTGCCTGTGTCACCTCGACTGCAAGACCCTCCCAACAAAAGAACTCCCGGGATCCTTTGTCGGTTCCTTTGCTCGGTTCTTTGTGAAATCCTCTCTATTCAGAGCCGTGGACCATTCATGGTACGCGCCGTCTAAGAACGGAGCTAAGCGGCAAGTGCGCACTGCCTTGCGTAAACCGCGCACAAGTGTACCGAAAAGACCAGGTTCTGCTGATCCTGAAGCCACAGGGACTTTTAAAATACTAATCCGAGGAACCAAGAATTCAGGGACTTTAAACTCAGCTGTACCAGCAATTAGAACATCCTGCACCCACTTATCATCTATGCACTTCGGATTAGGATTTATTGGACTGTAACTGATCTGAAGAAATAGCACCATTATTTTCTTCGTGATTTTATTAATGATTAGACAGCAAGTTTGGATAGGTGTAATTTTAAATAGTACGTACATTAGAAGAATTTAAGAATAGTGTTAGAGCCCACGATGGTGAGTTATGGCTTAAGAGGAGGTTGAAAAAGCGGCAGTTGCATGTTGCCCCCAGCCGACAAACACGAGAGATACTTCCTACACGATGTTTAGAGACGGACCCTCGACCTAGATGGGTCCTAATTTCGGTGGGCCCTTAAAAGAAAATACTGCCCCCTCTTCTCCCTGGTTAGAAGGGGCTAAAGTGCAAGGGGCAAGCGAGGCCACGTGGCTATACGCGTGCCGGAAGTGACCAAGCGGATGCAGACATCTGAAACGGTCTCTCCGCCTCTCTTCTCCTCATCCCGTCCAATCGGATATGCCTTTAGCTAGCTTTGTTCTTCCGTGGATTATGCTGATCTCTATTCGTAGCCGTTTTTCACCTCTCCGAAAGAAGGGTTGCTAAACGATAGATACGCCTTTCGATAGAGACACATCTGTCCCGGGTATTGTTCTGTTTGGAAATGGATTGCGATTAGCAAGTGAATACTGAAACAGTAACGCGTTGTACCTCAAAATGATTCGTCGTTAGAAAATAAAAAGTTTCGATTTTCTCGATTTTCCAAGTTGCCAGATTTCTGCTGTTTATGTCGATCTCTTCGGACAGAATCTCGAAGAAACCTGACCGAATCCGAGCTGCTCAAGAGGAAGAAAAAGTTGTTTAAAAAGGAGAGTGGCTCACTTAAAGTTTTCAGCAGCCGCGTAACACGATCCGAGCCGCCTGTTTCGCTTTCGACGGCCGCTTATTAGCAAAGTACTCGAGGGCGGCTGCACTTGACCACTTCCTGCGGTCGTATTTTGTTGTCCTTTCCTGGCAAGTGTTCTCAATCCTAAACCTAAAATGCTCCATTTAAATTTTCAATAAAATAAACGAAATCATGTTTCTTTGCGAGGATTGAGCAAGGATAACAAACGAACCCTTTCAACTTCGTACGCAAGCTGGCTTCGAAGAAACGATTCCGATTGAACTATTTTCGTCTGAATTCAACCCTTGTGCATATCGTTTTGCCCCTCTCTTTCACTCGGTCCAGGACGACTTTCACCGATGGCACGCGTCCGTTTTCAACTCACGTTTGAAAGGGGGTGAAGCCACACGCCACGCGGAAACGCTCATGCTCCTCTGTGCCCTTATTATTGTCGCGCACATGCTCCCACCCCTTGCTGGGTCCCGGGTGACCGTTGAAATACTCCTGATGCGCGACAATCGACATTTAATACTAAACAGCGGATCTTTATACAAAATAAATACGTTTTGCAATGATTGTGGGCAGCAGGAATAACATAAAAATTGATATCATCCCTTAATGACTTTGGCACATTAAAAGCAATATTACAACATTCTTGAATTATTGAAATCTTTTATTGCTTTATATTCCACAGCGGATCTTTATACAAAATAAATATGTTGTGCAATGATTTTGGGCAGCAGGAATAATATAAAAATTGATATCATCCCTTAATTACTTTGTCACATTAAAAGCAATATTACAACATTCTTGAATTATTGAAATCTTTTACTGCTTCATGTTGCACCTAATCAATTTCTTCATAAATGCATAAAAATCCGCAGTCTTCAAAAATTAGCCAGCTACGACAATAACTACAAGATGGAATTGTAGAAAATTGCACTTAATAAACATTTTAGTGGATCTCGCCGAGAATAACGAAATTTTCTAACTTACGTTTTTCATTTTCACATTCCTTCCGTTTCAGATACACCGCCCCGGAAAGAACAACAGAAACCCGACCCCAGTGGCACGTCCCCCGAACCGTTGAGACGGTATCGACGATCTCGATCGACGGGGTTCGAAGCAAGAAGTCTCGGTGACGTTCATTCATGGGTACGGGGTAATCGGATGCAAGTCTCTCTATCGAGGAGTGCACGTGACCTCTAGCCAGAGGTTTTCCGGTCGGCGATGAAAAAGAGAGGCTGGGGGCGAGTCGGCTTTAACGGTAAGCACGTCTCAAGACGTTCTGCTGCTGCTGGAAAATAAAGGAGCGAAGGGGAGGAAGACCGAGAAGAGAGACGAGGAAGAGAGAGAGGAGTAACACACCGCCCCCGCTCGTGTGGGGCACGCGCCCGCCACGAACTCGAGGGGAGGCCTGCACACCTGCCCTTGCGGCTCATTGTACGCCAAAAACCCGGCATCCAACCCCCTCCTAGACAAAACTAGACCCCCGTGCACGGGGCTGTTTCGGATCTGAGGCAGCTAGGTCTCGGGCCAGCCCAAGCATCTGCTGGAATCTGCGACGAGGGATGCTACGAGGGCGATAGGTTATTATTGGCATTGTGCACCCGGGCCCACCCTACACAACCAAACCCACCGACATGTGTGCACGCGCTCTCTGCCTACGTGCACCTCAGCCACATGTGTCCCGGGACACGGGGATGACGATGGACCCCGGGTAAAAAGGTGCACATGCATCTGTCCGCATTTTGCGTGCATCGGCACCCAGCAAACCTCCCCTACCATTCTCGACGGTGTCTAAAAGCCACCCTCTACACGCGCAGACGATCGTTGATGCGTCCCGCAGACTGCATCGGCTTTTAACGGTCCCGTTGCACCGATTTCAGGCTTGAAGCCGCCGTGGAGGCTCGAGAGGGGGTATCCTCGAATCTCTAACTGCATGTTGCGCTTATGGTTCATGCATTCTGCGAATGCGGTGGTGATTTCAGAGAACTTGGCTGCACCGTGATCCTCTAGTTACGATTTTAATTAATTGGTTTCACTTTGACGGGTTGCTTACGATCACGAATGGGCCTATTTTAATCGGCTAGACCCTTTCTGAAAATGATTTTCTTGTTACAACTGGATGAATAAACCAGGTCAGAGTCGATGTTAAATTTTATTAATAAAAAAGAAGGAAAGGGTGCATTACCGCGACATTGAACAGACTCGCAGTTTCATGGGTTTTGCAGTGGCACTCGAGCATTGTGCGATTCCATGCCAGCGAAGCCTCACAAGCTTTGCAAGAAGTATTTCGAACTTGAAAACTATCGAATAATGAG
The DNA here is from genome assembly GCA_028455595.1 of Lasioglossum vierecki. Lineage (NCBI taxonomy): Eukaryota > Metazoa > Arthropoda > Insecta > Hymenoptera > Halictidae > Lasioglossum > Lasioglossum vierecki. Next base: position 12,770,815 of record CM052338.1, read on the forward strand.
CTACCCCTGGCAATAGCGAGTGCTCGAGCCGGTAATTCAATTCTACGATTCGATTCTCACGGGTCCCGGAGAGCTGAAGTAGCCTTCCTTATAAAACTCTCTGTCGCCTCTGTTCTCGATGTAACGACAGGTATAAGCGTAACGAGAGAAGAAAAGTAATGCCGCGTCGTTCGTCCCTATTAGCACTCGAGCTTAGAGTGATTGGCGTGAGTACTCGAGAAACGATTCTTTCGTTTGGCAGAAGGAACTACGTCCGTCTATTCCTCAGGAATTATTGCCCTGTTCTTCGTCGTCGAACGATATGCACAAGACCCGTATACATACACTCGCATAGAAATCGCGTCCGGAACTCTAAAGTATCTAGATCGGTACGTGGACTCGGCATTATTCGACCTGCACCTGGACTCTCGAGAGCACCGTGAAGATTTGCAATCACCTCCGTTTACACCGGTGCTACCTTTTGTGACCACCCTTTGGGGTCAGCAAAGGAATCGAGATTTCCGTTGCCGGGGCATGCTAATCTTCCGATCCGAGCATTGTTTCACCTGACTGACGGAGGAACGGATGCGAACGCTGCACCGTGCCCACCATCCATGCTGGACTCTTTCAAATCATCGATTTTTATTCGTTTAAATGTTTATTGAGAACATCAAATTCTTTTACAATTATCCCATTCGAAAAAGGGAACCTTTATTCCCAAGACCTTTCACTGGCGAAGGGCTGCCCGGAAAACTAACCTCTCGCCATCTATGAAGAAAGCCACGAACGACCACGTCGAATTTCCATTTTTCGCCTAAATTCACATTCCATGAGGGAGCTGGACTGGAATGAAAAAATATATTCAATAAATTCCCATGAAAACATCTTTACAATTTCAATAATTGTCGAATGAAAAATATAAAATTGGTCATTTGACCCCTCGTGGTAGGTTCAGTGTTAATAATGTCGCCATCCATATTCCTCTGATAAACGTTTCTCCAGTAATCGTGTTCAGGAACACCTCCTCTACGGGGTTTGCGAACATCTGTCAGAACAGGCTCGAAAACAATCAAATAAATTACAGAAACAAGCTCGATCCGTATCAAGGGAACACGGAAAAGTTGAATGGTGAAAGAACGCGATCCACGGGAGACTGACTCCGTCGACCTTATCATACTTCGCGGTACCCCATGCGCCCCATAAATCATTCATTTCACTTAGCGGGAACACAACACGGACAAATCGGCCGCGCCACCGTCCCGGCGGACCTCCGAATCCCGGTATCAAAAACGCGCCGCGCCGCGATCTACGATCTACCTTCTCGAACGTTATAAATTCTGCCTAGCCGATAGCGTTGCGGGAAAAGTTTCTCTGGAACAGATACCGCCGAGAAGCAGTGTAACACGGGTCGTGTCGGCGTGTTCGCGTTTCAACGACACACCGTCGACACTTTCTTCGACGTTGCTTGAAACTGTTGATTCGAATCAGGACATTCGGCGACACCGGCCACTGCGAGTAATAGACCGATCAATCGCAGAGATCGAGGCACGCTTTAACCGGAACACCCCTTGACGTAACTTAACGAGCCACACTAGTCAGGAAGATTTGGAACACATTCTAACAAATATGAATGTTACGCGCATCTTGGTGATTATGTAGAAAAGGTCTGCGTACTTCGATTTTGATGAAATTTTAACATGTTATAGACTTCGATATTTTCAACAACTTTTTCCTGTTCCAATATAGGGGGGTCGGTTTTAGTTTTCGAGATATTTGCAAAAGACTATCGCTAATACTGTATTGAATTTTTCGTATTCCTGCATGCTACGCGGCAACTAAACTTGTTCTGGGGCCACATCTGTTTATTTTTTGTTTGTAAACACGTTGTGGAGATGAGAAGGGACAATACCACACACACCCACCCAGTGCCGCGATAATAAGATAAATTCAATTCAGGATTAGCGATAGTCTTTTGCAAATATCTGAAAAACTAAACGCGGCCCTATATATTGGAAAAATAAAAAATTATTCAGAATGTGTTGCTACATAACATATTAAAATTTCATCAAAATTGGAGTACACAGACCTTTTCTATATAATTACCAAAATGTACTATTTTTGAGGATAAAGATGATTAGGGGTTAATCTCCTGCGTCTGAACAATTCACTCGATCTGACATATCAGAAAATGTTTATTCAACGTAAAGATCCGCCAAGGTAATAATGGATTAACAAGAAATTTGAAGTGTGAAGCGAAGTAAATTTGTATGGCCGATCGGTCGGGTTCCGATTCGCGGGCGTTGCTTTCTCCGTGGCTGTCCGTTCGCGAAAGGGCTACCATGGTAGCGCACGTTGACCTAATACGCTTCCCGACTATCAATCATACGCGCGTTAGACGCGGAGCCGACGACGACCGTTCTGTTGCATAACGTCGGCCGACCGGTGCACGCTCGCTAGATCGGGATAAGCGGGAACAATTCAATCGAGACGGATCGGGAGAGGTTGTGCCGTGTGTATACACGCAACGATAAAACCACGGGAAAAATCTATTATCCAGCCACACTTAATTATCCGCATGTCGGCCGGCGAACGCGTTTCACCAATCTTCCTGATCGCCGAGAAACAGAGTGCCGAGCAACATTCTGGGAAGAAAGTTTCCGGACGTAACGTGGCCTGACCTAATACGCTTCGCGGCTATCAATCATGCGTGCGAGCACCTATACCGACGGCGTGCACGGTGTAAACGGCTGTCTTGCATAATAGGACAAAGCCGAGAATTTCTCCGGCGCGGACGCCGCTCGTGTGGACAATTCAATCAGGGCGTCGCTGGCGTCGTCGACTTTTCATTCCACGTGGTTTCATTGGACTGTAAATCTTTATGCATTTATAGCAAAATCGAGTAGATGAAATTCAAAATTGTCGGAGAATTTAAGAAAATCATTAAGGGATACATTTCAAGAATTATCAGAAGAATTCCTACCGGTGAAATTGAAAGGAAGATGCTAGCGAACGTGCATCGAATGCGTGAAAAAATTCTGGCAATCACGGTTTCCCAAGCGGCATTCGAATCGCTTCGCGGTTAGCCGGTCAGAAACAGGGGTTCAGCGTTCTGAGAGGAAGATCTACGGTTCGGTTCCGCGCTTCCATTTACGGTCCCGAACCTTAAGGCGGTTTGTCGGCTAGACGTTAGGTATGCGATCGTAGTACAACAACACGTTACTGCGTCGTTGAGGAACGAGCACACGGGCCCACGCCGCAACAGCAACCCGCGAAGCGATTGTCCTCAGCGGCTGGCTGACTAGCTGTCTAGCTATTACGCCGGCACTGATAGGAGGATTGTCTTACGCGGTGTTGCCTAGGTGTTTAAGACCCGCGCTATTATGTTTCCGCGGCTGGTTCTAGCGGATGAAACGAGATAGAGCGTAACAACGAGGGAGGAGGGGGTGGTTCGAAACGTTTGGCGCGAGTGTGTTCGAGTTAGGTTCAGGGATGAAGAGAAAGGCAGATAGAAGCGAAGCAAAGAGAGCAATCCGTGGAACGAGACACCACGGGCGGTGCGAGCGCAGTGAATTACGAGCGCAGCAGGAAGAAGAAAGACACTAGCGCTCGCTAATGAGGATCCAGACTAGCCCCGGCAGCCGCGATCCATTCGGCTCCGCCGGAAATCGCGATCGCCTGCCATTCAATTAATCAGCTGGAAAAATGCACCTGAGACAATCCTCGCTTGCGAGGACACAGCGATTCTGAAGATTTTCGTAGGAAAATTTCGTGGCTCCGGGTAAAACGGGGTAAATTGCACCGGATCGTAATTCGGGATCAACAGAAATCGGCGAAATGGTTGTTCGTCCTAGTCGGGACGAGAAGTACCAGGTGCTACCGCGGGGCGCGTGTCCAGATTGGGGTAGGGGGCAGGTGGGCCCCCTGCATTGTCAATCTCTGCCTTTCTGTACCTCGTGCCTAGCTGGCTGCGTGTGTGATCGTGTTTCCGTGGACGTGTCCCGACGAAGGGTTCCTCCAGTCGACGCGCGAATCCACGATTGTATTGGTGGCACGCACACCAAGCGAACCCGGAGGGTGCAGCTAACACATAATGAGGATGTAGAGGGGTGCCGGCCTCTCGGGATGGCAATAGGGATGCCGTACCTCGGCTCACCTAGCCGAACGAGTGTACTCTCGGTCTATTGTCCGCGGAAAAGGCAGGTGATGAGAACGGCCGGTACCACGCGACTCTACACGGTGGTTCTCATCCCGAGGATCGTCTCCATCGTTGTTAAAAACAACTGAATTCGGATCCTCCAATATTCCCTTAGAATGAATAAATTCTTCTACTTTGGACTGTGGATTTGGTGTAATTATGAGACACGCGAAAAGGTGAATGCATCTCAGGCATTTAAAAATAGAGGAAGGAGGTGTCTTTTTCAATTTGGTATAGAAGATATTTTTATTCGAAACAAGTCTCTCCAGTCTTGAAAACTGAAGGGTTGTTCGACTATTCTAAGGATTGGACCAATTTATTCAATTCGACCTTTAAATGTGGTTTAATGGTCGTGATAAAATACGTAGACGGTTAGGGTGGTTACACCGATAGGACAACCACTGTTGGCAGCGCGTCCCAGTATTGCACCATTGCACTGTAGTGTGTAAAGCGCTCTCTGCCCCCACCTGGTATCGATACTCGAGCAGAGCACGTGCCATCAGCTGTCTTCGCTGGACCACAGCTGAAGCGAAGGAGGAGAGCAAGGACAATGCAACGGTTGGCAGATTTTGGTCGGTAACAATGTATCCCTGCAATCCATAATTTGCCAGGTCAGTGTTTGTACGATTCGAGAATCGTAACCTGAAAAGTCTAACGGCCAGTTTAATTCCTCAACACGTTAATCCGACGAGATCCGTGTCCCGCGGCGAGGCGATGAATATTCAATTGTTCCATCGGACGGTGTGTGTTCGAAACTATGTCGGCCAGTCGTAATAAATACAACTTTCACGTATACGGAGCGGAACAGGGAACGACGCTGTGCGACGAAAGCCCGGAGGAGCCGAACAAAGGGGGCGCGGATAATGTCTGAAAGACACGGGGGTGGCGATGAGGAGTTACGGGCCGCGAGAGAGCACGCACAAAAATCACAGATCCAGGGGGAAAGGAAAAGAACGTAGTAAATCTGCCGGGGACAATGGGCAGCGAGTCGGAAGCGCCGCGGATCAACAACGCGGATCGGTAAGCTCGCCGTTCTGCCGTGGCCAATGAGATTATGTTCCTCTCGACTCTCGCTTTAACTGGTCCGTGCCTGAGTTCCGGTTCTTGAGGTCGTTCAGCCCTGGAAAGCCATACGACTCGCGCAAACTATCACAATTATAAAGAATCTATTAATTTTCATTTAAACATTTCCCTCGTTTTATTAAATTAAGAATTTTATTTACAAATACAGTATTTTATCCATATAAGACCCCAGCACGGGTCTGCCGAGGGACATTTATGCGCCAGGAACAGTCTTTGACTTTTGCCGAACGTAGAGAAGGACAAACATAGCTAATCCAAATTTCCAACTTCTTTATTTTTTATTATTTTTCGAAGGGACTTCGATGACCACATTTGTAGCATTTTTCTAATTAAAATCACACCAAATGTGATATAATTCCGATGATATTTACTTGTGTAATAGACAATTAAAGTTTCGGGTGCGAGGAACGATAACATATGAGAAAGAAAGAGACGCAAAGAGTCCCAGTTGCCGGCACAAGTAAATATCATCGGAATTATATCATATTTGGTATGATTTTTATTAGAAAAACGCTACAAATATTTTCATCGTAGTCCCATAAAAATAATGGAAAATAGATAAGTTGGAAATTATGATTAGGCGGACTCACGCATGGTGTCACATTTCTCCAATTTCACGGCCCCTCAAGGGGGTACACCCCGCAGTAGTGGGGACAGATCTGGGACATTTACAGGTCAGACTTTAGGGACATTTATGGATAAAATACTGTACTTATTTTTCATAGTCTCCTTTTTTCCCATTGATCGTGCTCTTCCTCGACGCGTTGGGTCCATGAAAACGTCACTTTTCGAATTTCTACTTTAACCCGTCAGTATCGAGAAAGAAAATAAAATTTAATTTAAATTTAGACGGTGAATAGCCCGATATTCCACATGGCTAGGTTACATTTTAATTCTCCGCGAGCTCGGCACAGATCAGAATCAACGTCGATGGTTATTCCCGAGAGGGAGAGAATCTTCTCTCTCGTCCAGTTCCGCGGCTGTTCATAAAACCGCGTCGGTATCAGGTTCCCGGGGCCGACACACGGGCGGCCTCCTCTTCTTCTTGGTCGTATCCTTCCTGTTTGCTCCTTGCATGAACGTCAGGTTGCGACAGGAGCGGCGAGCGCCATGACGCTAATACTATCGTGACGTCCATCAGGATTATCAATCCGCGGCAACGAAGACGAAGAAGCTTGCGGGCGAAGAAGAACCGCAGTGGAGGAACGAGCAGGAAGGATGAAGAAGAAGAAGAAGAAGAAATCGACGCACCGCGCCGCCGCCTAGCGATCCTTTTTCCTCCGCGCGTCGATCGCTCGAAGTCATTGTGCATCGTTGACGATAAACGCGCACGAGAACAGGAACGATAAATCCAATCCCGTTTCCGAGAAGAATGCGCCTCCGTGCGTGGTATGCAAATTAATTTGTATCGCGGCGCAAACATGAATTTGTTGGTGCATTCCACCACCAACAGAGTTTAAAATCCATTTTACACAGCGAGCAAGATTCGTTGCAACATCTCGAATAATTCTCAAACTCCGTGGGATAAAATAAAATTCGATTGGACGAATGGATACTAAGGTATTTAAATAAATTCTATAATAAAATATTAAATTATTCATATTATAATATTATTCTTATATTGTTACTTTATACTTGGAAGACTTTGAAACTTTGGAGAATGGAATTTTTGAAGAATGGAAGCTTCGGAGAAGTAACAGCCCATGGCGGTACGATCGCCTCGAATTAATGGGAGAACTACGCGGTTCGCTGGAGGCCAATAAAAATCGCCGTTGTTTGCTCGCGGGCTCTCTGTCCAGCTAATCGACTGGATTGCATAACTGTGAAAATGCGTTAGCTATCCGCGGTGTGCGACGAACGGCGGTGTATTCTGGACCACCTTGATCTTTGTCGCTATCGGGGGGAGGGAGGGGGAGGGAGGTTCAGGGTCGACCTGCATTCTTCGCGTCGGTTACTCCCATTATGCGGAGATCGCGACCTCGCGCCAATATCAGCCGTCGTCGTCGTTTCTGTACAGGTACACGTGTCGGGTAATTACGATTCTTCCTGCACGACGTACTGCCTGACCTCGGTGCCTTCCTTGTAAACCTCGGGATTTAACGGGGTTCGTTTGTACCCGAAGGTAAATTCCCTCCTCCTTCTTCCTTGTACCTCCCCCTCCACGCTCTCTTTCCCTTCATCCATGGAGTTTTAACATCCGCCCGCTATCTCGTGTTATTGTTACCTCCTCGAGAAACAGCGTCTTGAGGAATCGTTAAACTAAACCCTCCGCCGTCGTGTCCGCTACACGGACTTTTACTGAAATTATTTATTGAAACCAACCTTTCGTTGAAATGCTGATCGCTATTGATCTTGTATGTAAAACTCTAGACACATGTAACAATTGATTCCCCCGATTAGAACGAACATGGGACCGATTTGCATAAGACCATAAGTCTCCCAGATGCCTGAGCACCGTCATCAGTTAATGATGGACCGCGATGCCTGGGCCCAGCCAGGAAGAAGTGGGGCATCGTCTGCTTTCCATACCAAATATTTGCACGTTGGGGACTTCTGGCGGGTAACTAGAGACTAGAAAACGGTCCTCTCGACGAGGCCCACATAACCGTCTAATCCTTTCGAGTTCCGGCCGAAGTCAATGGCGGCTGGGCACGCGATAGAAAAAAAGGGGTGAAGAAGAATCTACCTAGCCGGAAGCTCGGTGTGTACACGCGGGAGCCAGAGCCTCATAATAAGTCTCGCTTGCCGAGGCCCCCGGTGACGAAGGTAGAACGTCGTATATGTGCCGACATTAACCAAATCTGAACAAACACCGGCGATCTGTCCTACCTTTCTATCCTCTTCCATCTTGATCCACGGACCAGCTGGCCTCGAGGCTTCATCCCCCAAAGGTCGACCCTCGAGGATACCCGGGCCCCCGGATAAAAACGAAGACCCAGAAACGGTACATCGGGGACCCTGAATGAAACTCGTGCCCCGATACCTAGCCGGAAAACTTGATATCCTGAACAGGGTGACGGTACAGTTAGATCGGGATGCGCAGACAGTCCTCCTTCCAGACAGGATTTCGATGATCGATTCTTAGCTTTGCTGATTTTTCACACCTCGGGAAGCCTTTCCCTAGGTCGTCAGAGCAATTTGTACGTTGGATTGAACGTGTGACACAAGGTACGAGGCCTTTTTTTTAATTTGGGCGAAATCCCTTATGGATAACCATCCCTGTCATCGAAGATAAGGATGGCCAATGTCCGACTCGCACGGACTAAACCTAAATACTCATCCCTAGACATCACTGCGGACACCCAGGATCACCGTTGTATTAAACTGGACCCCCGCTGTCTTTATATCTAGACCTCCCATTTAAAATGCAACCCCCCTTAAACGGTACGAGGCCTAAACGTCAATTTGTAGAGTGACAAATAGGTTGCAAAGTTTCAAAAAATTTCAAGCATTCCACACGGTGAAGCTCGTCGAAGAAGATGGCCCAGAGTCTCGGTGGAAGGTGAGCGATGGTTCAGGTAAATCCCAAGGCGGCGAAAAAACATCCGAGCGACCGAGGTGTCCCGAACGGTTCCTTCGTTCCTTTTAAAGTTTAAAAGCACATGTACATCGAATGCGGCTTCGGGGTAGTTCGCCTCCTAGCTTGGCCCCGTGAAAGACGCAACCTCGTGGGTCTTAACTCGATCCATTCAAGATCGCTCTCCTCGTGCAGGCACTTTGTGAGCCGCGGAGCACAATGAAGCCAGCCGAGCCGAAAGGTACCTGCCGTTCGTGTATATACCTTTCAGCTCCTGGACACCTGCGCAAGAAGACTTTTGATTTTTCTCCTTGCCCCGTGCACCTTGGCGAATTTTTCATTCATCGCGGCGGCTCGATATGCCACCCGAATATCATCTTTTGCTGTGGCCACTTTCCTGGCACGATGTTTCAATATTTTCGACTTGCCGCTTCGATCGAGATTGACACATGATTCGATTATCTGGGCTATTTTTTGTTTTCATCGTTTGTTGTGTCAGTGTTTCTGTGGATGAGCAAGCAATTTTATTAAAAATAGGATTTTCACAAATTATTTACTTAGGAGGCCTCCTCACCGATTTTGATGACCTTGAAATATGTTGTCAAGATGATCATTCTGAACAACTTTTTCCTATACATGTTACCGCCGCTCGATTTTAGTTTTCGAGATATTACCAAAAAACTATTAATAATACTATATTGGAATTTTCGTATTTCTGCACGCTCCGTGCTAACAGGGTCTCACTCTGGTCATACAATTTCGAAAGACTACTTCTAGATTTTCGTATGCGTGGCAATAAAGAAAATTCAATACTATATTAGCAATAGTTTTTTGCGAATATCTCGAAAACTAAAACCGAGCGACAGTAACATGTAATGGAAAAAGTTGTTCAGGATGATCATCTTGACAACATATTTCAAGGTCATCAAAATCTGTGAGGGAGCCCTTAACGTAAAGAATTACCGGATTTTCTTTACATATAGAAATGTGAGATGGCACGGTGTCTTGTCAGTTGAGAATCCGTAGTTTCCTGGAACGGCAGCAGCCTCTTCCGCAGAGAATAAACGAGCTGGAATTTTCCAGGTCTATAAACGAGCCCCTGATTTCTGCGCCCTTGCACGGTCGCGAGCGAATCCCGGTTCAGGTGTAGGAATCACATGTCGCGCCGCGTTTATGCTACCCCGTCGGATCGCGGCACAATGGCTTTGACACATAAAGACCTCCCCTCCAACCCCTAAGGGTCTCTGCTGCTCCGGGAAGCGTGCCATTCCCCGTCAGCTGCTACCCCCGGAGCACGGGATACGTTGAAAACAACGTTCCTGGAACCAGGTATATCGATCTATCGAACGCCAAATGAATGTTGCGGAGACGAGAGTCAGGCCTGTTGAATTCCTCCATTTTCGAACCACGTCGTTCAACTATTTTTTCTACTCTCATTTCATTCTGTAGTTTTCTATTTCAACATTCGCGGTGGTGAAACCCAGGTGTGCTGGAATAAATTAGGTTACTCTACCCCAAGCACTTGCGATATCTTTTCTATTAATTTCGTTCGCACCTTCGATACTGAAATAAAATCCCTACGAAACTTTATGAATGCTTTTAGTATACTATCATTGCGGTCTCATTAGCCGTTGCGTAAGTGAATAAATATGTGTCGTTCGGACGTAATAAAATTGTACGTCGCAATTTTTCTACGACTTTACTAGCCAATAAAAGTGAAAGGTTTTCGATAGGAAACTCCAGTAGACGTTGCATCCAATTCAGAAAATACTTGCAGTGTTTTATAGTTTAAAATCAAACGATGCACTCTGTTTTTATCAATTTTGATTTGAAACACGCTTATAGTAAATGTTTTATGGAATCATTAAAATGTTTACTGCGATAAGAAAGAAGATCGAGTAGATCAATAATTGTTTGAATCCTGAGACCTCGGAGCCAGCGAGGAGTTCGACTGCATTAAAGCGAGTCTCGGTTGTTCTTTTTATTTAAAGCTCGGTAGTAGACGGTGGATTCTCTCAGTGACTGGCATGCCTAATTTTTCAGGCGGCCCAGACCGAATAATCTGCGAGACGCATTAATACAAAATTTTACGACCTTCCCCCCCGAGACAGGAGCAACCGTGAGGAGCGAGCTCGCAACAATGGGGCACGGTCGCATAAGATACAAAATGCAGCACAATGTTTCCGTCCGTTGGCCTCATATTCGGAGGAACGGATCTCTTCCGCGCGGTTGAAATAGGTCGCTCGTAAAAGTCTCGCTATAAATTCACCCCAATGTCTCCGCGATGTCTCCGGTGGAGCTGACGCGCAGGGGAGACCGATCGTAAAAAGAATCGCTACGATTCCGTGCATCGCCGGTTACCTTTCACCCCACCTGTACCAACCGTTCCACGTACTACGGTCCATTTTCCGTCATCACAACCGACAATTTCTGTCGAATTTTCCTGCAGTTTCATATCTAGAAATACCACTTGCAATACTGAAAAAAGCGTTTGTAAAAATTCGTTTCAAAGAACGCTATTTAATTTTTAAAGAGTTAGATGGAAGGATAAATTATTCAAAATTGACTGCTACCTAACACCTTTGATGGCCATTGGTTTAAGAAGTAACGGCCAAGTTGGTAATTATATAGAAAAGGTCTGCGTACTCCGATTTTGATGAAATTTTCATATGTTATAGATTTTGACATTTTGAACAACTTTTTCCTGTTCCAATATACGGGGGTCGGTTTTAATTTTCGAGATATTTGCAAAAGACTATCGCTAATACTGTATTGAATTTTTCGTATTCCTGCATGCTGCACGACAACGTAAACTTCTTCCGGGGCTGCATCTGTTTATTTTTTGTTTGTAAACACGTTGTGGAGATGAGAAGCGACAATACCACACACACCCACCCAGTGCCGCGGGAATGCGAAAAATTCAATACAGTATTAGCGATAGTCTTTTGTAAATATCTCGAAAACTAAAAGCGACGCCCCTATATTGGAACAGGAAAAAGTTGTTCAATATGTCGAAATCTATAACATATTAAAATTTCATCAAAATCGAAGTACGCAGACCTTTTCTACATAATTACCACGCGTTTTTCAGTATTGCAAGAGGTATTGTTAAGCTAACGAACTTACCCGTATTTTCTTTGATCTCATAACTTTTTATGGCCATAGGAACTTGGTTCCTGTTTACAGGATGTTTTTCTTGGGTTCTCGTTACTTCACAGAACATTGACTTATAAAAAATAAATCTTCCAAAGAATGAATAGAAACATCGAAGTCTAGCGTTCCTGCCTCCTTCTAGCCCGTGTTCGATTAATTACAAAAGAAATTGGAAGAGAGTGGACAGCGAGTAACTTTCCCCTGGCAGCGAAGGTTAGAAAGGCTCCTGTCGACAGCGAGGTATGGTGAAACAGGAAGATATCTCGGGGACAAGTGTCCCGATCGTTTTCACGAGGGCGAGAATTCCATCGGGCGACGTTCTCGAGCGATTCCTCAACGATTTCGGTCGCTAGAATCTCGTGTGTCGCGTCGCCGCGATTTATCTCGTTGTAATCGATTCGTTGTCCGTTGGCGGCGAGTGTTGAAATTCCAGCCCGTCTATTCTGGGCCACCGAAACTCGCCAAAGGGTTCCACGGGGCCCGAAACTTTTAAAAAGGAGTTTCGATCGGTGGAGGCGGAGAGGCTCCATTCGGCGCCGCGGATTACAGATCTTATCGGCGGTTACAGGGCACCGGTGTACACCCTACGCAGAGAAAGAACCGTCCGATTTCCAGCTCGGGCCTGGTCTCAGACCCACGGGTCAATTATTTTACCATGTGGACACGGAACGGTATTAATGGAGGCTACCGAGGCGCGTCGCGCGTGCTCCTACCTTCGCCTTCGAATTATTCTAATGTCACGATACCGGCTGACGCTCTACGGATCGTTGTGAGCGCTCGATTTATACGGGGTGATCTAGAAACGTCTGATTTCGAATCCAACTGGCCCAGTACAGAAAAATTATAATTTATACGAAGATTTTTAAAACAAATTTTCTGTCGCGTTGACGATAATGTTTTTCAGGATCAAGATCTTTCTTCTTGCACAAGGACTACTTCTACTGGTATGGTTGGTCGATCGTTTCAGATTCACCCAGTAGACGCTTTTCTACGTCCACGTCTACACCTCGCATTACCACGAGGAAAGAATACGCTGGCGTGTCTATGCGTTATCGCGGAAGGCTACTTGTTCGTGCATTCGTAGCACTCGGACCGAGCGAGAAAATTAATCGTATAGTGTTTCAAAATCTCTGTCTGTCCGTATTGCGACACTGAAGCATCCTCCTGGTATCTCTTATCGCATCTTTTTATTATTTACCCGGCCAACTAATATTTCTTCGCTTTTACTTTCATCGTTGGACCATACCCAGAAGCTCGTTTCGAATCGAAACGATCAATCTTACTATTAACGATCCGTACGAAATTTTCTAACAAGTACATTCTACATTACAACAAGCGCAAACATTGTACGCCAACAAAATTCCCGAGGATCCAGAACCCGAGATTGCGCCGCTCGATGGAAGGAGCAAAGGATCGCAGATACTTCAGAACCTAGAAGTCAGAAGTTCTTTTTGAATCGAAACGGTAAATCTTCCTATTAACAATCCGTACGAAATTTTCTAACAAGTACATTCTACATTACAACAAGCGCAAACATTGTACGCCAAAAAAAAATCCTGGGGATCCAGAACCCGAGATTGCGCCGCTCGATGGAAGGAGCAAAGGATCGCAGATACTTCAGAACTTAGAAGCCAGAAGTTCTTTTTGACTTGAAGCGATGAATCTTCCTATTAACGATTCGTACAAAATTTTCTAACAAATACATTCTCTACATTACAATGAGCGCAAACATTGTACGTTAACAAAATTCCCGGGGATCCAGAAGATTGCACCGCTCGATGGAAAGAGCAAAGGATCGCAGATACTTCACCGGTTCGTGCAGATAGGATCGCAGGAAATACTTTCAATTAACCGCTTCTTTCGGGCCGGTCTATATTCATAAACACGGCGGAGGTAAAATTAAAATTCCGTAGCTCGTTCCCGATAGTCCGCCACCAGTCCAGATAGCATCTCCATTCATTTCCTCCTGGCCCAATAACAATTAATTGATACGTCGATACGGGGCCCGCTTAGGCCGAGGCCACTTAGGCCGAAGAAATCCGAGGGATTCACCCGGTATTCGGTGGAGATCTCAGGGAAAGTCGTCGATTCCGACGACGCGACATGGAAACATCTCGACGACGAGGTGAGAAAAAAAGAATGACAAAAGCCTACGGAAACGAGACAGAAGGGGAAGAAGAAGAGATGAGCATCGGCGAAAACACCGGGGCCAGGATCTACCGGGAGTGAAGATGAATGCGCCGATTATCACGGCCGGTAATGTTCTCGGAAGCATGAAGCGGCGATGCTCCTGGGCCCGTTCGGTGTCGCCTTAGGCTCCACTCACAACGAGCCAATGGTATACTATTTTACCACGTTTTTATTAGCTCGCTTTCTTGTTTGTTTGTTTGTCTGTCTGTTCGGTGAGAAATTTTGCAATTGATTTTAAACTAACTTCCTGATGAGCTGGAGACTTAAAATTGGATACATGGCTTTTGGAATTGGATACTGGATACTGGATGAGAATGTATTGTTCAAAAAAATTTTTTTTTAGAAGTTTATCCGTTTCGGAGAAATAACAATTAAATATTTACCGTTTCATCCCCTCGCGAAACGCTATATCATCGTTTCGATACGATTAGCTACGGCATTGTTTTCGATATGTCGCGGTTGCAATACTGTCTGAAATTTAATACATGTCTCTGTTATAATTTCATAACCTGGTAAAAAAGCAGAAAATAATTATGTAAATAAAAATAATTTTTTTTAAAATACCACGTTTTTAAAAACGGACTAAAAAGTATAAAATAATTTTTCCTAGTCGCATACCGATTTCTAACCTCGTACAAATAGTGGTGATAATTTGTGATTGTGAATTTTGAATTGCAATGAAAATACTTGTAAGATTTCAAACGAAAAACGTGGGGCGTAAGATGCATCGATTATCTATTTCATGCGCCCCACGTTTATTTTGAAATCTTACAAATATTTTCATAGCAATTCAACATTCACAATCACTTTTCACCACTATCTGTACGAGGTTAGGAATCGGTATGCGACTAGGAAAAATTATTTTATACTTTTTAATCCGTTTTTTTTCTAAATTCTTTCACATCCTTCTTGACGAGTTCAATGTTTGGACAATCTCGAGGTCAGAAAGAAATGTTTGTCTACACTCGGAGATATCGAATTAGTAAACAAGATTTATCTCTCTTCCGTGAACATTTGCTTCCGAGAAACTTTCAACAACGAGCTTGTACCTTAGATTGATAACCAGCATCTTGTTTAGTAAGCAACGTTAGCTTCTTCCTTTACATTGATAGTATACGTGCCCCTCAGCCATTTCTAGTAACCCTTAAGGCTGACTATATCGAGTATTGAATTTCCTTCTGCGACAAATTGTCTTCTGTAATTGATAAGCTAAATATTTTGCTGCGTTCTTAAAGCCTACCTCAATGCAACCACATCTTCGTTTCTGAAATACATTCATGATTGCACGGTATTCTCCTGTAAAAAATGTGTAGGTTTTTGCTGATTATATTAATGGCACAAGTTAGTGTACTCTGGGCTGTTTTGACTTTTTTCAATTTTACATATATTGCGATATCGTCGGCAATTTTGAGACATAGACATTGCGAGGTAAATTTTTTATTATGTCTGAGAGTTATGTCTTACAATTAGTATGGGCCTCCAACTGCCCCTTAATATAGATAAAATTATAGCAAAGCCAAATGTCAAATCCTGTATTAGCATCCACTCCTTCTTCCAAAACTGTAACTTACGGACATTACTATTATACCCACTTTACTATACTATTCCTGTATTCACTTATATTATTTATCTAAAGCAAAATAAACCCAGAAGGGCTTCAAATGCTTATAAAAAAATGTGTCTGCATTGTACGATTCTTCGAAAGCTGATTGATCGCGATCTATTCTCGAGTGATTCTTGCTAACAGGGAGCCAGACATTGATTCGAACGATCATCGAGTAGGATTTTCGGTGTGAAGCAGGGTTAACGGTGCTCAGCATTCGCCGAGTCGGGTTAAGTCCGGTCCAGGTGCCGCCTGCTATGCCAGCCGGTGAGATGTTGCTCCTGGTGGACCTGATCGAGCTCGCTCGTGCCATTGACCGCCATTGACTCCCCCACGTACGACACATTGCCCGACGTGTCCGCCATGCCGGTGTGTTCCCCGAGTCACCTCAACCCACATGGATCCGACGCGGAAAGTAAGAATTTTCGATCGGATTGCCGGCTGTCGATCCCGAGACAACAACCTGATTGCATAATGTTACTAGCTGACACTTGCTTCGCTAGCTAACATACCTCGCACTCCGCGACAATTATCCTGTACCCTCCACAATCAATTTAACATTTCCGTTGCGAAATAATTCTCGTAGAAGAATTCAAAAAGCGACGTTAAATACGGTAAAAAAAATCAATTTAACAAAAAGAAAATCCATTTGGTAAACGTTTACGGGGATATATTAGATCGTTTAAAGATCCCGCGTGGTCGAAGTGCAAAAGAGTTCGCGTAATTGCAAAACTGCGGCGTCTAACGGGTCGAGAACGACGACGAGTAACGGAAACGGTAAACGGAATTAATGGATTCACGTGAAGCGCCGACGGACTTTATAGGCCCTTAATAACTTCGGGAGACCCCATTACGGACACCTCGGGATCGACGGATCATTCGTCATTGCTCAATCGTCCGATCGATCCAATTACGGTCTCTGTAGAGGGCCGACGATTCCTGTCGATTCGGCCCGTTGATCTATGGCGCTCATATATTGTAATCGACTAATCGAGAGAGGCGAGCGGCGATGACGGCCACGGACGATCGTCGAGAAAGAAAGGAAAAAAGAAAGAAAGAAATTGAATCAGTGGGCAGTTTTCTTCACGAACGGCCGAGCACAATGCTTAGTTTGAACGATTGCGTAGATATCCTTTCCGCGATTCGTCTCGCATTCACATCGAGCCACGGAAATCGCTGAATTAAACCCTCGTTACGGTGGATTGTCGTTCAACAATGAGTTAATTATGACTCGGAAAGAAACTCGCACTAGAAAGAAACATTTTGATCGAATGGTCCGAGTACCGTTTTCTTTTTTGGTAATTCAGGATGATGGAAGGATTAAACGGTTCTTCTGACATATGAGTGCCAAATAATTGCAATTATGGATTTATTCTATTAGACGTAATTGTACACAACGTAATTATTAGGAGAAAATAATGTTTTTTTCAGATTCTGCGCTGGTCGACCATTAACAGACAAAAATCCAATGTCCTATCTTTTCTTGATCTAATATTGTATTTTTCAGAAAATTTTCATCCTGTGGCTTTCCAGTCATTATCTCCGGCTATATTTACTTTAAACTTCATACCCCAATAATTATATAGAAGACCTTACAATTCACCAGGAAACTGTAATTTTCTATTATAAGCAGTGGTCACAAAAGTGTATCAAAACCATCTGACCTGTCTTATCTTGCTATCGATACGGTGTACAACTTTCACAAAATGATCAAACATTTAGTGCATCGGTGTCGTGCGAAACTTTTCAGCTAGATCGATCGTTCACTTGTACTATCTAAAAATGACATCTCAAACAAATTAACCCCTGACAAAATATTAATCCTATCTACTTTACTAGCGAAAAATCTGTTTTCTTTTAACTTGTGGAATTTATTTCTTTTTAATTGTAGATTGTCCGCAGGAGCGTGGATAACAAAACGCTGCATCCAGACGCGCAAAGGAGATGCCACCTTAAAAAGGAAATAATCATCGCCATTAACAATGATGACTGCCATAAAGATTGGCCCAAATAAAAGTCGCCTGTCCGAAGATCGAGGACGACGATCGCTTATTGACAGTGATAGCCGTCGATTGTTCGGTACGATCGGCACGATTTCGATCGAGGTCCGGGAACCGGAAACCCCGGAGTTTTCGGTCGAAGTTGTTCGGTCGAATTTTCGGGCGAAGTTCGCGGTTTCGTAGGTCCGAAACACGACACTTCCGGAAACCGAGACGACCGTCGACGTCGTCTTTCACGGCGTTTGGCGAATGCGTGGGCGTACCGAAAGTTCAACGCGGCCATATCGCGACTAACGCGAGGGACGCTTTAAATATATGTTGCCGCATAAACCATAAACCTGCTCTCGGCTGTTGCCGGTAAGCCGAATCCACCAAAACAAAACAGAACCTGCTCCTTTCTTCGACGTTCTCCCGGAAACTGGCTCCGACTCGTATTGCGCCTCGCGAGCAGTGCCCGCGATCGCTGGATCGTTGGATCGCCTACGGTGGGCGTCGAAAGTGAAACATGCGGAATCGCTTTTCGATTCACCTTGTATTTCGCACCCCGCAGGTGACCATGAATAAACAGCGCGAATAAATATCGTTGTACAGCTTTCAAAATCATGAAATAACCGCTTATAGTTATAGTGTTAAGGGAGTAGACTTGGTTCTAGGATTACGAGGGTGCGGGATAAGAAGCGCCAGATAAAAGATTAATCTAATCCGCGATTACCCTCAAGAGTCCTATTTTTACGTTTACGAAGTATAATGGTGATTATACAGAAAAGGTCTGCGTACTCCGATTTTGATTAAATTTTAATATGTTACAGATTTCGATATTTACAACAACTTTTTCCTTTTCCAATATAGGGAGGTCGCTTTTAGTTTTCGAGATATTTGCAAAAACTATCGCGAATACTGTATTGAATTTTTCGTATTCCTGCACGAAACAGGTTTACGTTTGCGCGGAGCATGCAGGAATACGAAAAATTCAATACAGTATTCGCGATAGTTTTTTGCAAATATCTCAAAAACTAAAAGCGATCCCCCTATATTGAAAAAGGAAAAAGTTGTTAAGAATGTGTTGCTGCATAATATATTAAAACTCGGAGGACGCAGAACTTTTCTATATAATTGCCAGTATAATTACTATTATAACTACTACATTAATGTAGTACTCCACTGAACACAACACGTTTCGTCGATGCTAATGCAAACCAACCGATCCTCCGTTGCTAACCAGCACCGGTCGAAGATGGCGATCTTTTTTGCGAGAAGCGAAGTGGCTTCCTCGAGTAGGAATCGTCCCGTGGAACGCAGGTGCAATCTATCCACCGGTCGGACAAGACAATTTTCAATCGCGCAAAGGAAGAACCCGCGGCGGTCACAGCTTTATTAAAGGAAACCAGCCGGTTGGTTCTCGGTTGGTATCGGTGTGTGTTGCGATTGCCCAAGCGGCGCTGTCGTCCAAATTTGGAAGGTTTCTAGCCGTGGAACGAGCCGTGCAGGGTCCGCGGGGCCGCCTCCACGGCTGATTTATCGGTAATTTACCGTGCGCACCGCGAGGGAAACATAAATCCTGTATCAGCGGTTTACATCAAGCGGCGCGCGACGCGTGTCGCAAGAGCGTTCCTGGTGGCGCGAGCGGTGCAAAAGCGGTGGATCGAGCAGGTTCGAATACGGCGACAACCGATCGCCGATGCGATCTCCCGATTCCAAGCAATAATATCGCCAGGTTTTCGCCATTCGCGTGGCCCCGCAACGGCGCTAAATTGACTTTCTCGGGAGGCGTTGTCGCGATAACAGAGAAAACCGGGTAGCTAATTGGCGGGTTCGACGATCTGGCGAGAAACAGATAGAGCCGCGGGGGAAAAAATCTCGGTATACAGTCCGTCAGAGAAGTCTCCGTTGCACACCCTCATCGACGGAATAACAGTTTTCAAACTGAATCATTTCTTAACCATTTTGTCTTCCTCGCTTACTGCATTTTCTTACTGCACTTTCGTATCCCTATGGGTGACCCGATGAATAAAAGTGTGATAATTTATGAACATCATCGGGTATATAATATAAAAAATATATATATAATAATAATAAATAATTATATAAAATATATAATATAAACAATATTTAAAAGCAATAGTATCAATGATAACGCAAACTTCGTCCTGTGTTATCTAGACCCCAGCAAGACAACAGGGTTAATACAATACGAGAAAATGAATGACACGTTTAACAATTAATCTGTGACGCTACTTTCCGTAAAAATCGAAAGATCAGGTCGACTTTCGAAAGGCCGCTCGATCCGAAAAGGGGGTGTACTTTTATGACTGACTGTATGATCTCACGACCTAAACGGCCCGCAGTTTCTCGTCGGGGGTGGTGGGAGCAAGGCGAACGGTGTGGACTAGTAATGAGATTTTCTAACCGTGGAAACGTACTCTGCTCTAACGACGACACGGCTCGGAGGGCGTGTGCACGAGCCTTTATTAAGGTCCCCGTGGTCACGAGGCGACCATATACCCTCGGCCCCGGTAGATCGGATCGAGCGACTCGAGACTTTCGGGGCAATGGTTCTCCGGCGGGAGGTGAGCTCATTAATTCAAATAAATCGCTTTATGCATCGCCGCGATCTCGAAAGACGGTGGAAAGAAAGCGCGGAGCGGCGCGGCGCTGCTCGACGCTCGGCCTGACCAAGACGAATGGAATAGCTCGTGTGGCTTCTCCTTATCTCCGATGCATTCCGCTCGAACCTTGCCCCACGGTTACCGCCTTCGTTCGAACATGAACCAACGAGCTGCCATAAGAACGAACTATGCGCGCAACGCGTTATCCGAGGGTACACCGAGCCGAGAGCTCTCTTCGACGATTATCTGCCTATGCGCGGGGCTGCTGACGAGCACAGATCGTCCCATCTGCCTTCGAACTGGTTCGGCTAGAACCCTATCCCCTACCCTAACCGACTATCTCGCGGATACGCGGTGCGCAAATGATCGCCGCGTCGGCTTGCTGAAATTTCTTGATCGTACATCATCCCCAACCCTGCAGACTCGCGCTTATAAAGGGTGGTTTCTTAAGAACTTGGTCTAACAAGGGGAAGCCACTATTGACGAGTCACGGACCTTTCTGAAACATGCAGTATTTGAAGATGTCTTCTCGAAATGTAATTTACCAAGCGTTAGCGCGTGCTTCTCAAGATTTTCCGAAAAAATTGCATTTGAAAATCGGTTCACACCTTGACAAGGAATATTTTCTTTTTTTTTCTTAAAATTGATAGCTACCTCAATTTTAATTGTAAATATTTTTCTAGTATCAGAGTCATGCTAATATGTAATTAATACACAGAATTTTCAATAATAAAGCAAGTATAACATTCTGAAATTATTTTTTGTTTGATTTATTTCGCAACGACCACAAATAAAAAATAACTTATAAATAATAGATTTTAGGCTAAAAATTGAGGTAGGTATCAATTTCAAGAAAAAAGAAAGAAAATATCGATAACGAGAGTCGATCTAAAATCTAAATTACATTTCGAGAAGACATCTTCAAATACTGCAAGTTTCAGAAAAATCCATGACCCATGAAAGAAAAGTCATGTCCCTGGCCATGGAATTGCAAGAAGTGTCGTTGCGTTTGCAATTGCAACGGCGGTATGCAACTGAACGATTTTCATAGTCCCTGGATCGTCTCCTCGCGGTGTATTCTGCTTGATGAATTATGGGTTCTAGTCTCTTGGTGATAGGAGCCTATGGAATATTTACTTGTAGACCGGGTTCCTGGAATATAGTACTCGAAGAATTTTAGACCGCAGGTTATAAATCACCTGGACTTTTTCTAACTTCACGTTCCGAATGATCACAGTTTTAGAATGTGATGTGCGAAACTTTTGTGACAAGGATATAGTCCGTGGACTGTTCTAGTTGATAAGCTGTGAGTTATAGTCTCCGAGGAATACTGACTCTTGGGATACGATCTTGGTCCTGGCTCTAGCCTAGTTTCCTGTAACACGGCTCTTCTACTGTTTCATCCTATCCTGTGTGAACCACCTAGATTTTAAACAGTTTGAAAATGTTGATACTTTGACTTGCTCACTGAATCTACAGCATCGAAAAGCTTCTCCGAATAGCATCAGACCGATCAAGGTTTCGAGATACAGTTTATGATATAGTATCTCAGAATTATTCCGACCCACGAGATACGATCTTCGAAGGACTTAGACTACCGAGATATACTTTCGAACTCATTAAAATCCTCCAGACATAGTGTCTGAATTATTCATATCCTAGACAATAAGTAATCCTAGCCTCGATGAAAAATTACACCTGTAACTATATAATCAAGTCTCACTGTCAACTGTTCAATACCAAACCGTCCCATAAACCTGAACGATTCATAAATCTTCACGCACAGGTCCAAATCATTCCTCTAATTTCTGCAGCAGGATTTATCGATGATAGTCTTTTGGATCGAGTTCTTTCAATGACACGTCTATCTACGTAATCGGAGATTTCCAGTAGATAGTACTGTCGTCCCGAACAAATATCAAGCATCGATTCAAGATAGATCAGCGGCCAGCACGGAACAAAACGTGAATGCTCCGGACACTAGCCCTGGAGCCTCTTCTGCCAATCTAGCTCCTGATAGTCGAACACACCGCCGACACTACCGCTAACAAACAAGCATAATCAAATAAACCGTCCCGGCACGCCACAATAAAAAGAAATCTTTCGACTCCAGGCCGTGTGCTGCAGTCCGCGTGCGCAATCTAGCATCTCGGCGCGGCGCGGGGGCGTCTCCGACGCAACCGGCAGCGCGTACGCAACGATACGCATCTTCGCGCACTGTTGCGAGTCGCGCGAGGCGCTCTCGAACGCGCTTCACTTTTCACAAAAATCCGGGAGATCTCCCGCTTGATAGACGTACAAAGGACAGTCGAGCGAGAGCCGAAGAATCGCCGCTAACTATGTGGCAATTGAAAATCTGCTACCTCTGCAATAGCTCGAACCATTGTCGACTGCACTGTTGCATCTTGCAACAGAACATATCTGTCATGTTATCTGACATGTAAAGCAATAATTATACAACCTCTTAGATTCCTCCTGAATTCATTATTCTCAGTGGATGATTTCTTTGCGTTAGTCCGAAGACTTTAACAAATAAGTTAAATCGTTGAAACACTCTGTCGCCCATTTTCCTAATTCTTCTAGCTTTACAGAGAACTTTAAGTCGTTTGGTGCAGTGATAAAAAAGTTAAGTAATTACATAGAAAAGGTCTGCGTACTCCGATTTTGATGAAATTTTAATATGTTAGGCAGCAACACATTCTGAACAACTTTTTCTTTTTCCAATATAGGGGGGTTGCTTTTAGTTTTCGAGATATTTGCAAAACACTATCGCTAATACGGTATTGAATTTTTCGTATTCCCGCGGCACTGGGTGGGTGTGTGTGGTATTGTCGCTTCTCATCTCCACAACGTGTTTACAAACAAGAAATAAACAAATCAGACTTGGGCAGTAATTAATTACATGAGTAATTTATTACATCTGCAATTATATGAGCACAAGTGGACAATTTCAATACGAAAATAGATAATGGTCCAGAACATAAAAATTAATGGTTTAAGAGAACAATTACTGTAATTTGTAATTGCAGAAATAAAAGTACAATTACTGGTTGAGCCAAAGTAATTGCAATTACAATTACAATTAGTGTCATTCGAAAAGTAATTGCAATTACAATTACAATTAGTGTCATTCGAAAAGTAATTGCAATTACCAATTACAATTACATGTAATTGTACTTTTATTTCTGTAATTATAAATTACATTAATTGGTAAGTAATTCTAATTGTAATTGCAATTACTTTGGCTCAACCAGTAATTGTAATTGTGGACCACAATTACAATTACAGTCATTCGAAAAGTAATTGCAATTACCAATTACAATTACATGTAATTGTACTTTTATTTTTGAAATTACAAATTACAGTAATTGGTAAGTAAGTGTAATTGTAATTGTAATTACTTTTTGCTCCACACTGAAACAAATACGAAAAATTCAATGCAGTATTAGCGATAGCCTTTTGGAAATATCTCGAAAACTAAAAGCAACCCCCCTATATTTGAAAAGAAAAAAGTTGTTGTAAATATCGAAATCTATAACATATTAAAATTTCATCAAAATCGGAGTACGCTGACCTTTTCTATATAATTACCAAAAGTTATTCTGATTTAAAAATTGTGCGCAATCAGTTACGCTCCTAACTGTAGATCTCCGCAATTCCCGTCGCGTCGGCAGAAGCCGAAATCCGCGTCGTGTAAAACATATCCGCGCGAGTTCCGCCAGCGAATCCGCGTAGCGATATCAATTAACAAGAATCTCTTTCCGCTTACTATCATTTTTTCTCGAGGCTACACCGAGCCAGCCTCATTAAAACCTCCCTACCATCTCGGTGCGAGACGCACATAAATCCTCCGGTCCCCCTTTCTCTCCTACAGTTCGGCGTCCAAGAGGATTCGCCGACTCTATTCCGCGAGCGACGTCCCTCGGGGGTGGCTTGCAACTTATTTAAGAGCGTACTTCGCATTTGCAAGCTCGCAATAAAACTGGACGGGGGTAACGAATTTCCATAGTTCGTAAAAACGAGTAACTTCTCGTTCGAATAATATTTTCTTTATGGAAATCGAGGATGGTAATGACGGTAATAACCGAGTTGTAACAGCCACGGAAATGGACCAATGGAGTTCCTCTTTATCGTGCCGCTGGGACACGCTTACGCGGTACACGCATCGTACACGCTTGTCGGGCCACTATTCATCGGGCCCCGGACGTTGGCCATCTTGTAAAAGCTCGGGGGTCCTGTTGCGAACGTTTGTCAAGGGGGGCAACCCGAGAAAAATGCGCCTAATTACCAGGTTGGGGCCACCAAAGGTTCTGGACGTTGTACCCGGTCTCGAAATCAGAGTTTCATCGTTCCAGATACCTTCGAGAAAATAAATAAAATAAACAAAATCGCAGCGCCACAATATCTATTATAATATAATATCTTTATCATCCCGATTCTATTAACGCAAGTGCATTTCGCGTGGGGTTTTCAATGCAGAATGCCGCACAATAGCGCAATAAATAGCTGAGACACCTGGGAGGTGCATAAAATCTGACTCAGCTTAAAATACCAGGTTGATTGAATCATTAAGTATTTTAACATGAAATTCGCCGAGGAATCGCCTAAACGCTCTGAAAATAGCTGCGCTATCTTGTGTATCGGAACAACGTGGAATTTTGCAATCAGTGCCCGCGGTGTTCCCGTCTGAGAAAATCGATATTTACATTGCACGTAAATAATTTAATCCGTTCCATTTCTCTCTCTCTCTCTCTTTCTCTCTGTGTGTATGTATGTACGTGTTGTTACAGAGAGTTTAATGAATGGAACGCTCTGTTCCCCGATGACTAACGATCGCGGGTATTCGATTACGAGGGATCCGTGCTAGACATAGTCTAGTGGAGACTTGCGAAACGCAATACACGTTGACACACGACTCCACTGTCTGCGACCTGCTCACGCCTATGCACGAACGAGTGCATAGATGCAATGCATTCGCACCACACATTGTTGCCCACACGCGAGCCGACGTTCTCCCGGCTTCAACAATACGTTCTCCGTTCGGCTTCCGAGCGTATTCGAGCAGAGTGGAACGGAGTGTCTGTAAACATTTTTTAATAGTCGTGTATCGTTTCAATCTTGTACGAAAAAGTCGAAATTTTCGAACGAACGAAACATTTCGCTAACATGCTTCGCACTCTAAACTATTACAACGCCGTGAAATATGTCTGGACATTCACTGGACTCCTTTTGTATCGGTGGTATTGTGCTTGGCACAGTTTCGATTGAATTATCGCCGTAAAATATTAAATCGAATGACCCGCAATTCTTTCGACTGGACGATTGTTTATCGTAATCATTCTTGGCCGCCGTCTAGTTTCGATATGTTTGGAGTTAGTCGATCATGCTTATTATCATGAATTATCTATCATGAATTTCTGTAAATGTCCGTAGTCCAGGGTGTAAGGATCAAACGACAAGGACTAGATCACGAAGTCACACAAGAAGCGGTGCCTCGGACGGGGTGTCGATAACACTGTCAGCGGGCATTCAACGACAGGAAACAAAGTGGGCGCATCTTAATGGATTACACTTGTAGGCATCGCCTACTGCGGCCCCGCGGGCCCCCTATATCGCCAATTATAGTGCACGTTCGACGTATAAACACGTTATTTTATTAGCGGGGCCAGTAAAAGGGCGCGGCGTCTTCGTACCGTGGATCCTTTCACCTTTTTCTTCTGTTTTCGTTCGCGAGAGCCACAAGAGAGAAGAAAGAAGAGAGGAGACGAAGAAGCTCGCGTGCAAATTCTTGCCCGATGCGCACTGTCGTGACTCGCGTCCCGAAGTGCAAACATTCGATTCTTTTCGTTCCGCGCCAATGAAACTACTGGTTCCACAAAGAATGAAGTGACATCGGGAAATATTCATTTTATTATCTTTCGCGTAAAGAAACATCAGGTTTTCGGATTGCAATAAATGAATTACTGCGAGTTTAGTTAAACAAAGAACTAGGGTAACTGCACCAGAGAATAAACGAGCACCAGTAAATGAACGCTTTTGTATATTTCAACAAATTTTAAGCCGCACGGCATACTAGTGATAATGATTCTTGGTACAATAATTATTATTAATAAATATCAATAATAATAATTATTACTAATAATTACTAGAATGTAGTGTTCATTGACTGGTATTTTTTATTTAACGTTTACCAAAGAAAAATAATAATAATTTTATTTTATTTTTGACAAATGAAGTATATGGAGCCATTTGGCATATACGAGATTCCTTTAATTCACATACTTTTTTTAAATGAAATATCTTCCTGAACAATTTCTTAAATGTTCATTCACTGGTGCAGATACCCCACTGCCGAGAATATGTCGCGATTGTTTTACTCTCGGATGGCAACGTAACTTAACATCTGCTACCGGCAGCAATTTTGTATTTGTCGAACACCGGTAAAAATGAAGGGGAGGATCGAGCTTGCGTCGATACCGATCGCAGTTGGCCGGAGTTTATGCCCGTCGGGAATCGTTGGAATAAATTCGACGGTGCTAGATTGCTCCAAGGTTATCCGGTGAATACCTTATTGCACGTTTTACGCGACTGCATCGTCGAGAAAGAAAAAAGGCGAGCGAGAGCGTTCCGCGGGCAGGAGCGACTTCAACGCCTGCATAAGCGCTATCGGCGCCCGGGCCGACGCGCGGCGTGGCTTGGCGTGGCGCGACGCGCAGCTCGTTCTGAATGGCCCATTGTGTCGTCCGATCGGCGCGAATTTTTCGCCGATCCCGACGTGGACTCGCGTGGCCGCCCTCGATAGGCAGCAACGGGAATAAATTAACGTGCCGGTTAAACGTATCCGACCGACCGACGGCCGCGTATAATCGCGCGTGTCGTAACGCGTCCATTGTAAGCGAGAAAACCGGCTTCGAGCGCGTCCCGTGATCGCAGAAGGAAGTACCACCTAGGATTTTTCATCGGACCACTGACGACCGATGGTCGCTGCTCGAGCTTTCCTAACATCGAGCAAATTGAAACTACATTACGTACACGAGAGAGTTGCCGCGAGTCTTGGACAGGGATCCTAACCCTAACCGTAACCGGGTTCGATTCTTGTAACCCGGGAGTAACCCGCGTAACCGGGTTACTCAAGACATCGTTGTACGGTTAACCTGTTTAACCCGCTCTTGTAAAGCGGGTTACTGATACTGATTCTTAGATGTAGCGGATATTTACGATAAATTTACTGTCTACTAATTATGATAATATTAGATTATTATAATTATGATAATAATAATATATGCATTCAGTTGTAAAGTACAATCAATTTTGTATTACCGTGATACATCATTTAAATATAGTTTTGTAAATATAGAGACATTGCTTCTGCGAGCGTGACAAATGACGCATCAATCACACATTGTTGCACCTACCATTTCAGCGTCCCAACTGTTTCCCGATCGTATTTTGTTAAGTTTAGAATATGTATATAAGGTGTTGAGAATCCCATGAAATTCAGTATACGAATTGACGGTTCCGACATTATTATAGAAGAGTGAAATTTTATTTTTTATATATTTTTGTGTGCTTTAATATTATATTATATTATTTTCTTTCATCTATTATGTATTCATTTCATACACGCTAAATATTATGTTTTCATTTTTACAATTGCATACTATTTTCCTACATTTTAAAGGCCCAGGATACGTAGGCACTCAGTTCTTGTAACCGAGTACAAGCTGTGACTTATGAGATACCCGGGATACCCGTGAGATACCCGGGTAAACAAAAATTACTCGGGTACCCGGGTATCTCACGAATATACTGCGGATCTTTATGCAAAATAAAAATCATTTGCATCAATAGCAAGACGCAGACGATATATTACAATTACTTATTTTCTTGGCCGATTTTAATAAATTTAAATTAATATATAAACATTCTTTTAATTTTTTATTGTTTTAAATTGCACAAAATCATTTATGCCATAAATGCATAAAATGTCAAGCATACTCGTGAGATACCAGAGTATATGAGATATATATAGTTTTGATTATTATTACTACCCGGGTACCTGAATACTCGGCTATCTCATAGGTACTCGACTACCCGGGTATTTCATATACCCGGGTAAAAGTTCAAGCTCAAGCTCTGAGCGGGTTAACCCACTCTAGCTGCTACTTGAGAACCGTAACCTCCAGGGTCACTGCGGGTTACAGTAACTGCGCTTGGTAACCCGGATTACAGTTCGGGTTAGGCGTTGGTTAGGATCCCTGGTCTTGGATTGTCAAGGCAATTTTTTAATGTTCTCAACACCTCGAACTTGTGCAGCGCAGCTCTTGGGAACTTGAACTGGGTTAGTCTCGAAAGGGGAATGAATCAACGAAAGATCGTTTTCCCAATCGCGAAATCGGTACCGGGCAACCGAGTTTCGCGGTCTATCGTTCTCGGGCCGTCTCGGACGCATTGTTCGATAATGCAGTGCCGCTTAAATCGCGCCGCGGAGGCCCGATTTCCAGGGGGACACATTCCCAGACGGTCGGTGGTCTTGGCGCCCGCCTATCACCGGCCAGCAAACCGTGGCGAATAACTTATCGGCCGCGAAACCGCGCCACGCCACCGCTCCGCGTCGATCCGCTTCGCGCCAAGCCGAGCCGAGCCGAACCATAGTCGAGTCGGCAGCTCCGCTTGTATCGCGATCCGAGATTCGAACGATCGTTGGCGGAACGAAGCACCAACCGTGGGGATCAGGGGCACCCTTAGTCACCTGAACCTCGATAGCGTTTCCGTCTTCTATCTTGCGTCTCCCATTCTACCTGAACCGTCCCCAGCCATCCCGCCAGTTACTCCTCGAGATTTGCGATACGAGCTTCTCGCTGATACGAGATCCGTACGCACCGTCGTCGCGCGCGTACAAGGTGTGTCCACGGACACCACGGTTTCTCTCCGTTTGCTGGATACCCGGATCGATAGCGAGCGAGGTTTATTAAGGGGACTAGACAGTCGAAAATATTTTTTACTCGCTCGAGTAACCGCTCGATTCGTCGCCGAAGCGACGCGTTTCTCTGTTCTCGAGCTGCCTGTGAGGAGCGCTTGGATTTTCGAAGGTTTTGGGAAAACTATGAGAGCGATCACTTTCAAATTTGCTGACCAACTTGTCACACTATAGAAAATAATAAGGTAAACCTCACATTTAGGGAAGGCAGCTCCGATTACCTTGACCTTGACATATGTTGTCAAGGACAATATTCTGAACAATTTTTGTCATTAGAACTACCCGGTGCTCGGTCTTAGTTTTCGAGATAATTGCAAAAAACTGTATTGAATTTTACGTATTCGGGCACGCTCCGTGACAACATAAGGCTGCCATAATTTCGAATTAGCTACACCTTAGATAAATAAACATAGCAAAAAATACCAATAGTAGTTTTTCAAAATTGAAAGCTTACTCTATATATGTATCACTATAAAGTGAGACCGGCCGTGTCTTCTCTATCATCTTCACACGTGTTTACAAAAACAGTAAACTGACTCGGGGCAGGCAAATAAAATAAAATAAAATAAAATTTAGTACTAGCAATAGTTTTCTGCAATTATCTTGAAAACTAAAACCGAACACCGGGTAGTTGTAATGACAAAAGTTGTTCTTGACAACATATGTCAAGGTCAAGGTCATCGGAACTGCCTCCTCTAAACGTGAGGTTTACCAATAATAATTCTTGTTGCTGTAAGGGTGACTGTGATGATGTCGTTCTTTTGTTTTTAGGTCAACCAGTCGCTTAGGCTCGTTTTAACGAGCCGGAGCCGAGAGGGGAATAATAATACGAAAATCTCGAATCGATTAATACAGGTTTCACAAGGATGATAAGCACACGGATCTCATCTGGCGTTTTCGTACACGCGTCCGGCGTTGATCTTGATGGCTGTTCGTACGATACGATCGCGACGTCCCATCATGTTTTAATAATACGATTCTTAATTATATTATGAAAGACAAGAGGAGAGAACGGAACAACGCTCTCTGGAAGATATCGTCCTGTGCGCGCACAGCATTTTTCAACGTGCCGGGTTTACACATTGGGTCAGCAGAAGAGGCTTTTTAAGGAGCGTTTTATTTTTGTACTGCACGCCACCACCGTTAATCCCGACCTTCTTACCTCGCCGATGATCCAACCGATAAATTCCGCGAGTCTCCTGCGAAACGGCCAACACACTCCCTTCCCGACCACTATACCAAGCTGTCGAGCATTTATTATCGCCGATAACGCTCTCCTCCGAACATTGTTACGCCGAGATCGGGCACAGCCAACCGTCCGAGAGAACCCACTGTTCAACGCAACAACACGGACCGCCTAAATTTATTCAATTATTCAAGATTTTCCGTCGACACGAAATATTTATTTATCATTCCGTCGTCTCTCTCGTGTATATTGATTTCTCGGATAATGAATTATCAAACTACTGTAGATCGAGACTTCATATATCTTGCTTTTGTGTAATTCTCGTGCAATTGTTTTTAATGTTAGTTGTTCCGTTACAATGGTGAATACATATAGTTGATAGTCGAGGATAGTGAAAATCAGTTTCTAATCGATGCATCCCGCAGTCGAAAATTAATAAAGGGAGAGAAATCCAATTTGCACGAATTAGAAAGTTGAATTTAAATGATTTCCAAGGCTCCGTGCGCCGGGAGTGGTAGACTCGTGCGCGCGTGGAGGTAAAAAGGATCAGGATAATCGACACCGTGGCCGGGCTCGTTCGGCTTATAATCGCGCGGCTTCGTTAAACGGTGCGCGACGTGCATGGTAATTAAGCCGCGTGGCGTAATCCGCTTTAAAATCACGATAAATCCAGCCCCACCCCCTCGTGTCAACGCGCCTTAAGAACCGTACAATCACTCGCAACAATTATTTCGTATCGCTCGAAATTACTGGCGACTCGATGACGCCGTTCAATGTACGCCACGTTTCCACTGGCAATGAGATCGGAAATTAATCAGGAACTCGAACGTAATCGTAAATCTCAATTTTTCAGTGGGACGTCGAAATAAAATGCAGCAAGCCAAATGTCCTAAAATTAAAAATCCTTCATGATACAATTGTCTTAAAAATAAAAATCCCTCTAAGAAAAAAATATAGATAGACTAAGGCCGCTACTTTCCTTCCAAGGTCAAAGATTTTGAAGCTTCGAATTTCGGAGGTTCCCGAACCCTTGGAATTTTGGTAACGAGTCTACCTTCTCAACATCTTCCGTCCAAGGATCACAATTCCATTAAAATCGCGAGAAAGAGACAGGTATCCCGGCGCAATTCATCAATTACCCGGTCCAGCAGGTGATTAATCGACGTTCCAGTGTCTCAGGCGACACCGTGATCTCAGGAGGGCTGGCAGGGGATCTGGGGAGGATCGACGGCAGAAGATCGAGGGATGTTGGATCGTTGGACGCCGACACTTGTTCTCCATCACGGCGCTACGCGTTCGTTCTTCGTTCGGATGTTGAGCGACGAGCGGATATCGGCGATCAGACGTAAGTATGTGCGATCCATGGCCGTCGATCGACGTCCGGGCACGATCGGGAACCAAGAGAAACGAATCACGCGCCGCGATTAAATCTATGGGCCTGCCTGTGGACGACTTCCTCCACGGAGACGATCCCGATCGAGGATGCCGATGGA
This sequence comes from Lasioglossum vierecki, assembly GCA_028455595.1. Taxonomy (NCBI): domain Eukaryota; kingdom Metazoa; phylum Arthropoda; class Insecta; order Hymenoptera; family Halictidae; genus Lasioglossum; species Lasioglossum vierecki. Next base: position 12,802,800 of record CM052338.1, read on the forward strand.
TCGATCGGGGAAACGCGTAATGCGAGGCCACCGAGTGATCAATGGCGCCACGGGATATTGATGAGAATTAACGTTAATCTTTTGTCACGGTGATCCATGCACGGCCGATCCTCTCCAGAGACTCGAGGTACTGTGATCCTCTGAGATCGCCAGGCTTTCGTGCAGCAAACACGTACACGGCAAAGACATTCTAAATTGTGTAGAGAATTTTAAAAGAATAATGTTTATAGGCAAACAGAAAAATATCCAAGGAAAAATCCGTTCACCGGAATCTTACACAACAAAGACATTCTAAATTGTCTAGAGAATTTGAAAAGAAAAATGTTTATAGGAAAACAGAAAAATATCCAAGGAAAAATCCGTTCACCGAAATCGTACACGGCAAAGACATTCTAAATTGTTTAGAGAATTTGAAAAGAATAATGTTTATAGAAAAACAGATAGTTATCCAAGGAAAAATCCGTTCACCGAAATTGTACACACGCGAACCAGTATTTTCATTCCACGGAACTTGTCGCAGTCAACTTTTCATTTGCGAAGTTTCTACAATCTTTTAAACGCGCGTTATTCATGTACGAATGTTGCAAACGAGCGAAATAATTTACAAAACCGAAAGACCCGGTATCACGAGAACGTGGCAGGTTCATATACCACCTTCGAACACGGCCTCTATCAGATCTTGTGTTAAACGAGCGATACATTATTCGTTTTCGCTAGTCCTTGAAATTGATCATTCTCCTTTCCTCAATTTCTCTCTCGCTCTCTTTCTCTCTCTCTCTCCGTTTGTCCGCGGGCACTGCGAGAAGCCACGACACCGTGTAACGCGGAATGAACTCGTCAGGATCTAATGAGAGTCCGCAGAGAGAGAAAGTCTCTCAAGTTTAACGAACGTTTGCCCGGCGCTTGATAGGCCAAACTGATACTTTCTAGCCCGCGAACGCTGCTCCCAAACTTCCAACTTTATTTCACTTTATTACCCTGAATCTTCGCATCTACTTTATTTTGTCCAGGAACCTAGAAATTTGATTCTGATATCTTTGAGATCAAGAATTACTTCCAACTTTATTTCACTTTATCACCCTGAATCTTCGCATCAACTTTATTTCGTCCGAGAAGCTAGAAATTTTATTCCGATACTTTTAAGATCAAGAATTAGATCGCTACTCCCCCGTAAGATCGGTTTCGCAATCGTTCGACGTAAAATCAGATCGATATTAATGACCGGCGATCCGACAGCGTTGTTCCACGCTCGAGGAGAAAGAGAGAAAAAGGAGAAAGAAGGCAACACGAATTTCGAACGCGAATTTCTCAACTACCTGATCGTTTCCCCCATAAGACAACCTCTAGACGTTTCTCGATTCCCAGCGTGCACCGGATTGCGTGCTCCACGCAGCGCGCGTGCCTCGGGCGCGGGTGTGCCCTCTCGGCGCGTTAACACTCACAAAGACTCGCGAACGCTCGCAGCCTCGGCACGGAGCGGTGTTCAAGCGCGTGTACAACGAACGTGCTCTCGGTCACCCACACCCGCGCAAAAGAGAATCCAAGTATTACCAATTACAAATGTCCCAGTTAAATCATTCAAGTTCCACAAAATCTTTCTCGGAATACAAATTAACTCTCGTTCGTCCCTCGTTTCACGAACTGAATCTACCCCTTGGCGTCAAACCGACGCAGATTAATGCAATAACAATGTAAACTAGCATTACACAAGTAAAGTTAGCATTTACTCTTTATCTTAGGTTTTTAAAAATATGTAGGACTTAAGTCGTAAATAAAATAACACGTCCGCGCGTAAACACAACAGTTTAACATTTAATTTCAAATATATCAAATACAATTAATAAAATTATCTTGTTGAGAAATCTCCGTTCGAGATCAAACACGTCATTACTTTTCAACACGTCAAACCGGAATAATAAAAGATCGCAAATTACAAAATATCAAGAACGCAAATAAATCAATAAATAACAAATATCGAGTCGTCACGTCGTTCAGACTCAGAGATGAATTTTCCTTGCAAATATAAAAATAACGATTTTCTGGGTGAATTTGCCTAGAAATAACAGAACGGTAACGGACGAGGGTTAACGCCACCTCCAAGCATTCGCGGATCTCGATCGTAATATTCGTGCACGGTGTCGAACAATGTAAACACTGGTGTAATTTCACAGCGCGTTAAAATCAGGGATTACACTCGGAGCGGCGGACACCGCTTATGTCCGTCGCGTCGTCGGGTCGCGCTCGAGCAAGTACATCCGCGTGCAAGGTATAAAACGCGTTTCCACTCGCCGGACTTAATCGACCGGAGCAGAATGTCACCGACTATAATCCACTTACAACAATTCACTGCCAATACCGGGGGCCACGTAACGAGGAAACAAGTGGCCGAGAGGCGGCCGTCCACGATCGTCCTCGTTATCTTGTGTCGCAGCCGGTCGTCCTCGCGCGATCAGGATCGCCTCGAGAGAGCAAAGCTTTTCGCCGTGGTACCTATATTTAGAAATCACCTGGCCGGTAACAGACGAATCTAATAAATTCCCAACACTTCAACACGTTTATAATTCTTTACTCGAGCTTCAGGAATATACGCAGCAGTACTGAACTTGTCAATAAAAAATTTGGAGCTTCGTACTAATTTAAGTTAATCAGAATCGTTTCTATAGGTGTTCGCGTGGCGCCTATATTTAGCAATGATCGGGTCAGGGATCGGGGAGTCGAATAAATTCCTTGTAGAGACGTTAGCGCGAATCATAGCCGGGGCAGAGCGTGTAATACGAGGAAAGCGAAAGAGAACGAGATAGAAGGAGAGTAGGAGGAACCGAAAGAAACGAAGAGTAAAAGAAAGAAACTTCTCCGACGATATCGCCGGCGAGAAGACGAAGGACAGCTAGGTGAAAATGAGATGGTAACCTGGATATCGAACGGCAGTGAAAGGGAGACGAAACGATCTTCGTGAGAAAGAGAGGGAGAGAGAGAGGGGGGGCAGACCCGGTTCCAGCGAGGGAGAAACACGGCTATCTCGCGGGGGAGTAGTCGAGCAGTACTTACTCAAAGAGCAAGTCAACAGCGGCAGCTCGTTGCTAACTTATGAGCAACCGGAGATCCCCAGGCCGACTACTAATGGGACTAGTACTACCAGTAGAAACTCACCACCGAGGGAGGGACGGGCTAGAACAAGAAACCGTCTGGCGGTTTATCCTCTAAACCGTTCCCTTCCTCTCCACCCTATCCAGCTTTTTCTCTCTTCTCCGCTTCTCTCTACTCGTTTCCTCCCTTCCCAGCTTTCGTCTACCTGCGTCTACCTGCTATTTTAATAAATACGCGCAACGACGCGGCGCAACGGTCTACAGGCGGTTTTAGAAACGTAACAAATGGTTACACGTCAGGCACAAGGTACTTAAGAAAGGCCCGAGCTGCCGCACTAAATCATAGAAATCGTACGGTATAAATTACGTGAGCGAGCGAGTGCCCGCGTGCTCGCGCGAGCATTGTGCGGGCGCGAGAGAGTGTAAGAGCCCCCTCCAACGATGCTGGAGGACTTCATTCAGCCTCTGTTTTCGGTCTGTTCACTTGGAAATTCACTGTGAAATATAGTTAAAAAAATACTTAGTCTCTCTTGATTTCACCTTGGAATTTTAATTTACGAAAGCTACGAAGTTTCGTTCCAACCCAATACCTTTCGGCGATTATATAGGAAAGGTCTGCGTACTCCGATTTTTATGAAATTTTAATAAGTTATAGATTTTGACATTTTGAACAACTTTTTCCTTTTCCAATATAGGCGGTCACTTTTAGTTTTTGAGATATTTGAAAAACACTATAGCGAATACTGTATTCAATTTTTCGTATTCCTGCACGCTCCGCGGCAACGTAAGAGAGAAGCCGAGATGATGAGAGAAGATGAGAGAGAAAACAGGGGGGCGGAAAGGGCCGGCCTGACACCACACACACTCACCCAGTGTTTCTAAATTATACTGCAGGAATACGAAAAATTCAATACAGTATTCGCGATAGTGTTTTTCAAATATCTCAAAAACTAAAAGCGACCCCGCTATATTGGAAAAGGAAACATTTGTTGAAAATGTCGAAATCTATAACATATTAAAATTTCATAAAAATCGGAGTACGCAGACCTTTTCTACTTAATTATCTACCTTTCTTTTTCAATCAATTCGAAATGCGACGTGCAAACCTCTGTGCAACCTTTCAATATCCGCGGCGCGGGGCAGTGATGAGGAAAATTCATTAACAGTCTCGTTAGAGCATGCTTTTCTAATCACCGCAGCCAAATTCTTCTCGTTTCAGCTGGATTCCCGGGTTCTCGATTCGATTATGAGCGGCTTATGCAACGCGCCAGGATAAAACGCATCCTCCCGTTCACGCGACTGTCGGTCGATCCATAAATCATGCACGAGATCCACTTGACGCGCGTTTCCACCTCCTCGCTCCCTGGATCGTTCCGATCGGGCAACGTTCGGTAATTACACCGATTACATTCCAATTACGTCGTGGCCGGGCGCCATTGATCGTGTCCAAGCGAAAAAAAACGACCAGGTCCGGCACTCCTGCGAACACGACTAGGACATGTTAATCCTGCGGTAGCCACGTGCTCGGTGCCCGGCACGGTTCAATCCGAGGTTACGAGCTGCGAACTATGCCGAACGTAAAAGTTGATATCTCATTTGGAATTGAAACGCGTGGCCCCAACTCTCTCGCACCTTCCATCCGATTTTTCTTCTGTACATTAACGGGCCCGGCAAAAGCGTTACGTTGTTATCTGATTGATAGGCGTGTTAATGAGAAATCTACATAGTATTCGAATCTGCATTGGGAATTCTTGAGATTCAGATTCGTTCTATTGATTTCAGCCTAGCCGCGAACGTTTCGTGCAAATTCTAGCGAAAAAGAGACAGCGCGTGGAATTCTATGTGCGAAAAACGCGTTGTGTTCTGATCGAAGAATAATTGTGCTTATGATTTTTCATATCATCAAAGCGTGTGTAGAGCATTGCAAACTTTCATCTCAGACACACTTTTCGCATAATAATTATATTACGCAACAGGCCGTGGGTCTACTTTCTGTCTAAAAAGCTAGGTTGACACACACCTGTAATTATCGCCACCCAATTGCCGGATTCGACCGTTCCGCTAGGATCGTATTCACGGATCGATTCTTATCGAGATCTTCGTACGTTATCGCCGACGCGTTTCCACGGATACGCCGGCACTCTGTGGCCGCGTTTAATTACTGTTGAATCAGCTCGCGCAGCTTATTAAGGCGGGCGAGTCGCCGCGCTTGGTTACAACTGAAATCAATCTCGCTCGAGATCGATTAGTCGCGATCACGGTCGCTCAGCTGAATCGATTTCGCGTCTCGATTTGTTCGCGGCGAGGAAACTGGCTTCGCCGAGGGGATTATTGGGTCCGTGGTGGAAAAAACGACCCGCGGAAATTATCTGCGGCATAAAATCCCTGTGATTAGAACAAGCCACGGTTAGTGGGAACACGCGAGATGAAAACGAGATCGTATCGTGGCATCGCGGCTCCGCTAATTAAATCCATGATTTATACACAGCGCCGCCGCGCCGCCAATTTCAAATTCGCACCACTTTATGATAATCCCGACCGATGAACGACTTCCTACATTATAAACGATATTTCGCGACAATGATCGCCCTCGTTATCTGATACGATAGCTCGAGGGGCGTGTCTCGTGTAATACACGACTAGGTAAAATATTTATTGGTGTTATTTCTCTGTGGACGAACGGTGGTGTTAATTGTTAACATATTCTTTAAGCGATTAAAGAACCCGCACTAATCATATGGAAAATCATTGTAGCTTATGATCTACTGGAGAAAAGGTATAATGGGCATAAAGAACAATCGTGGACAGTTATCGAGTTATAATCAGTGAAACGTGACAAATTTGAGCTGCCAAATACTCAAATCTCGGGAAGCATATTTATTTGATTTTCACACGGACCATGGACAGAGAGCTTGGAATGATAAAACACTACGGGAGTCCTTATCTCTGCTGTGACACGCAAAGAGTTTTGTCAATGATTTCTGTTCACAAACCTTTTCAACCTAATTCAAAATTCAAAAATAATGACACCACCTAACAGATTTTGTGAAACCCTACTATTTTTGTTTCAAACATTTTTCCAAAAAATAAATACCTTCCTAGACTCGAGTATTCGGCAGCTCGAATTTCTCATGGTTCACTGATTATGACTCGATCACTGTCCATTATTGAGTTTTGTACCCATTACACCTTTTCTTCGGTAGATCATAAGCTACAATGATTTTCCATATGATTAGTGCGTGGTTCTTTACTGGTTCAACGAATAATCGACGGAAGATGAAGAGAAGAACGTTTCCCTTCTTCGAACAAGTGTAGACACATAATAAACCGTGGAACAACATCGTCGCGGAAGAAGTGACAAGAGAGTAGCCAGCTTGGCGCGCGTGCCACAATTCATGACGGAAACTGCAGTCTCTGAGACGCGGCTAGGTGGTACCCATGGCCTGGATACCGATCGACAGATACTTATCGACGATCGAAGCTCGCGAGAGCGCGCGCGCGTGCACCGCAGACGAGGATTGAAATATAAGGGCGGAAACGCGGCCAATTAATTGCATTATAAATTCAAGCCGGGGACCGGTCCGGCGAACAATGAACCGGACCGGGGACGGCGGTCGCGACACTTTGAGTGCTCATTCTGCACCTGAAACCGAGTAACTATGCTCACTATTTATAACCAGACTTGTTTTCGACTATGAGCAAAAAGTCGGAACGATGTAGAACCGTTCGAAAGCAGTGTCACGCGATTCGAGTCGAGGAAAGTTCAATTACGAGGGTGGCAGAGCAACAACGTATAATTAATAGAGTGTGGTATTTTCTGAGAGCACTGTAAACGAATTTACATCATTTCCCCTGTAATTATAGCATTATAAAATAAATTTGTGATTTCGGCGCAACGGTTCAATCATTGGTAACAACAGCAAGTCTGAAAATTAATTAAACTCAACGTTTCGATCCCTGTATGGATCATCTTCAAGAGAGACATTTTTGTGTCTGAAAAATAATACGTTTTTGTCCAACACAATACGTAGAAAACCATGGTAATAATATTAAATTTTGTGTTTTCGGTGCACGGTTCGATCATTAATAAACCAGCAAGTTTGCAAATTAATTAAACTCCACGTTTCGATCCCTGTATGGATCATCTTCAAGAGAGACATTTTTGCGTGTAAAAATGAATACGTTAATAGTGAATACTGAAACAAGAAGAAATATGTTGCGACACAGCTGTGTAAACATATATAAAATTATAAAACACATACTTTCAGCGGCAAAATAATTATTAAAATAAAAAATAATGAGTTACAATAAAACTGGGCTATCGTCCATGGTGACAGATACGTAACTGAAACACGTGCTGCGTAGAAGGATACATGTATTATATCCTTTCCTTTCCTCGTATTAAAAACATTTTAATAGCTAACGTGGTTCTTGAACCGGAAGATTCAAATCCGAATCCAGCGTTTAGTATTCCTACAAAAATAGCTATTTGTTGTGCAGAAAAAAATGATCGAACCGTTGCGCCGAGAATAAAATTCATAATATCCACAAGATAAATTACGATCGATAAACTAATTAATTATTTACATGTATTATAGGAAGACAACGTTCTATGATTGGTTGGTTGATTACAGCACTAATTTTACAAAGCAGCGGGCACTGCGTTAATCGTGCATTTCCGTGTTTGAAGCCTTCCGGCGCGACTTCGAAGGACAATAGATTGAATGGAGGAGCGTTCTCGTATAAAGCTGAATGCGTGATGCTCCGTTTGCTATCGCCTCTACCGCATCAGCCAATAAAGGTAGCCGTCTCTAAACACGCAACTACACTGAGGGGTTGATTCAGGGTAGCGAAACGTATAAATAGAACGGAGCGAGGATCGTCGAAGAGTCGGAGCCAGTAAAAATGGTCGGAGTCTCGCCCCCGGCGAAAAATGTTCTACACGCATCGAAAGGGGATACAGCGTCGGGTGTTGATCTAATTAAAATTACAGGCAGCCTATTAGCTCCGCGAGTCCTGGAGCAGCTTCGATACCAGTAACAACGCAACGAGAGACACGAGCGGGAGTTAACTTATGGTGGCGTGCAAGAGAGAAACGCCGGTCGACCGGAGAGTCAGACCCGCGCGGCGGTGGCTAACGAAGCGGATTTAGTAATTGTTTTGTTGCGTATCGCCCGCAGTGCGGAGCTCTGCTCGACGCGCCATTACTGGTTCTACATTGTAAAACACTCCTCATTGATAGCACGAGCCTCTTTGAGCTCGCCTAAGATGACGCCGGCCAAGAACAGATACGAGGAACCACCGTTCTTGCCTGCCCGCCCGTCTGTCCATTTTGTTGATGCGGCGCTCGACAACCTGGTCCTAGATAACTCTCCGACCATATGTAAAGGTAGGTGCATATACCTGCGGATTCTCTCCTCTCGTGACTTTGCCACGGGAATGTTCGAATCCCTTGAGCGAAGATTCTTCAAGCTTTGGAGAGTGGGTATTCGAGCCGCGAAGAAAATTATTCCTTCGTGACCTCGCCGATCGCGGCACTAATTGGATTAGTAGAGATGAAGCTATGATTCTTATTGGCCACAGCAAAGTCCAGAGCATCGTCAATGGCAATACATTCAGCTGCGAACACAGAAGCCTGTTTGTTAATACTTTTTTGTGAAGTCTAAGAACGGACAGTAAGCGGCGGAACCAACACAATTGCTCTCACGACTCTTACTATCATCAGTAAAGATAGCGGCTGCTGAGTTATCCCTAATTAGTTCACTAACCATACTATTGATGACAGCTGTATTATTCAACTTTTTAAGGGACTTCCCAAAAGAGCAGTTAACTGTAATTATGGTATTAACCATTTCAAAATCATGTCTATAAATATTGAAATTATAAAATGATTCAATTTTGCACGAATCTGTCATCAGATCCATTATACATCGTCTAAGTATGAAATTAGATCTGTTTCGTTTATTTTTAACAACATTGTAATAGCTTTTGATTATTCGGAAGCCAAAAGAGCTACTGATGGATAATGTTTTAGCAAGATGACGATAACATAAGTTTATAAAACGATCCTGTAACAACGGAAGTTTAGATTCTGCTGTAAGAATGTTGGTGTTGTACCTTACTAGGAATTTCGATCGCTTTCTAAAGGAAAGTTTTAGTTTAAAATTCGGGAAAAAAAGACGCAAGTAAGTTGAAACGCACCCCCATGTTTCGCGGTCAGGCCGGAGAGCTACGATCATGCTCGGAGACGGTGATTAACATTCGCCTAACATCGTAACGGGAGCCGATAAGGCCCGATTACCAAGCCGGCCGATGGAAAAAGGGTAATTTATAGAAATCTGTCGTCGTTTAATTACCTGGCGCACGGGGGTCTCGTTTTAATGTCGTCGATCTCCCACTCGGCACGATCGTGCGCTGCTAAATCATTCCCTGCTCTAATTCATCCGTCAGAAGGCACGGTTTACGTTTCTGCCGCGTTTCCGCGGTTTGCACGATTTATTTCCATAGAATGCCGGTGGTTTCGCGGGCTGATTGGCGCGAAATCAGCCGGGGCCCCGGCACACTCGAGGCGCACACGTGGACACACCGGGAAGACGGTGGAAACGTATGGGGTTTTGTTGGCTGGGGACCCAGCCCGATTACCGATACCGCTTGTAATTTATTGCTCTTTATTCGCGAAACGTGACGCCGGGCTCTCCGTCTCGTAAAGTGCTTCCAGTTCTGAGTCACTGGGCCCGGCTCGCCTGATTTTTGTCCAATCGAGAATGTCGATAGCTCTCTTGCGCCGCCGCGGCCGAGAACCGTTCGACTCGAACGAGCCCAGAGCAGCAAAAGCCTGCATTAGAGGTACGCGCGAACACACACGCCGCCACCGGCCGATCGTCAAAGATAAAGACACAATAACTTTCTAATATTCGCCACGGAACGCTCCGATTCTACGGCGATACGCCGATCCGTTTCCTTGAAATCGATGTTAATCGTCGGTACGCTCCTGAACCACTTGTCGCGCGGTCATCTAGAAGGCTAGATCAATAATTTATCCGTGTTTGAAGACTGACGTTGCTGAGAGAAGTTGGCATTACTGTAGTATTACATTTTTTTATGTGCGGAAATGCGTTACACATACCCCAGCCAGAGGACCCTCCAGTCAGTCCTACCCACTAAAACCGCACACCCACCTAACCCAATGTTAGGGCGCCAGGATCTCTACCGAACTCAACTGGCCACTGTAGCATTATACGGCCATCACAATTAAACGACGCCATACAAAATTTCATGCTGATCGATACAGAAGCATATTTTCAAGAATTTCTGAGAAACTTGCGTCTCCTTTCCATAAAAAAGTAATTTGAAATTCTACACAAGCCACCTGCTAAATGAAAAATCAAATACGGAAACGTATAAATAACAGTACTGGTCGAAGAGAAGCTGAGCATGGAACAATGGTCTGCCGTTCAATCAAGGTCCTACTACAGTTAGGCTCTGCATACGAGGGTAGATCAATAATTTATCGGTGTTCTAAGACAGGAGGCGTTGCTGAGAGAAAGTTAGCATTACTCTAGTATATGTATACTGTCATCAATTTAACGACGCCATACAAAATTTCATACCGATTGATATAGAAGCATATTTTCAAGAATTTCTGAGGAACTTGTGTTTTCGTTCCTAAAAAAGTAACTTGAAATTTTACGCAAGCCACCTGCTAAATGAAGAATCAAATACGGAAACGTGTCAATAACGGTACTGGTCGAAGGGAAGATGCGCATGGAACAATGGTCGGCCGTTCAATCAAGGTCCTACTACAGTTAGGCTCGGCGAGGATGCGAAATTACTCGTCCCATCAGGAATTGTCGCCAAGGACCGTCCATCGATGTCGATGGAACAGGAATGAGGCAGTCGCACACGTGACTGCCGTGAAGCGGCATGCGAAATCGCCGCTGTAGAGATCGGTAGGCATTGCTATTTGTCGAGATAGTATCTGGATGGGTGTAGCGAGTTATTACAGTCAGAAGAGCGGTCCCCGGCCGTCGATGGTAAGTCCCTGAACCTCCTCTCTCGGAGAACCTCTTTCCTCTCCTCGTTCCAGCTGTTTCCAGGCGTTTCTCGCGTCGTGACTCCCTTGTCCTTTATCTTTGTCCGTAGCGCGTTTCGATGCGCGGGAAACCGGAGAGGCTGTTATCGATGGCGAAAGCTCGACGAAATCCGTCGCGTGGCCATCAATTATCGGCCACCGTGGCACGCACGTACCCGTCCACGCCATAAAGCATACGCTGGCCGCACCATCCTGCATACTTCTTTCGCCTCGATCCCCCATTCCTGTCCTCAGAGATCCCCCCCTTACTCTTTCGCTGCGATTCCGTTACCAACTCACAGTGTGACGTTTCGATTATTTAGGGTCGTTTAAATCCGAAATTGAACATTTTTTAAAAAATTGCGTATTTACTCTTACCTTGAAAGCAATACCTCTGTAACTAAGAATCGATATTGTTTTTAACTTTCTATCGCATTCAGATAGGAAAAATAAGCCTCGAATGAACTATACTGCCTATACAAATGATGAAAATACATCAATCGGCAGTGATACTTTACCTAAATAAAAGTGTGTGTACTTGAACTTCAATTTTTATAATATTTATTTTAGCGATTAGTCAATCCCTTGTAGTGTGTTTTTAATATTTTTTCATTTTAAATATTATACATATAATCTATTGTGATTAATAATCATACAAACTCAAAGAACTTTTCAGTATGTACCAATGTTCAACAGAGTAAAATTTTCTTATATGGGCGAATATGGATTTTAAACTATATCGTATGTATACATTGAAGTCTTGTCTATTCGGTTATGAATCTTTATCAGAGTAAGCAGAACGTGTTCATAAGACTGCACTTTGATTGTTACTTATTCAATTGTTATTGTTTAACTGTTGTTGTGTTTGATTGTTATTACATTTGAGAGTTTCTGTTCTTTGTTTAGTATTATTTATTTAATTACTATTATTTCACATATTGTTAATTTTGGCGATTATTTCACTCCTTAAGGTAGGTTTTCAACATTTTTGGTGTCTAAATGTGGTATATACTTTAGAGACCCTACATCATTTATGACTAGTAACAAATGATTACCACACAACATTGGAGAACATTTTTCATTTTTTATTGAATATATTTTTGTAAGACTGTGTTTGCAACTTCCTTATATCATTTAAATGAAATACCCATTCACACAGTAATTTGCAAAAGTTAAAATACATATTTTCGGCCAATACAATAAAAGTAATGTTAAAGTGACTAGAAATCATCATATTTTGAGTAGTATTAATAGAACATATGATAAACAAAAGAAACGACATCATTAAGAATTAAACGACCCTAAATGATCGAATCGTTACACTGTGCAACGGCTCCGATACGAGGATAGTTACTCACCGGGAACGTTTACCGACGATTTCTGACCTTATTCCGCCCCGCATTGTCGTCAGCTTGGCAGCCGTGCTGCTCAGAAGCGAGACAAATACCGAGGCAAGCCTGTGGTTCATCCAGGGAGGAATAACAAGATCTAGAAATAAGAAAAATTCTCGTAACTGAGAAACGATACTAGAACCCGATTGTTAAACAGAATCCAATTTCCCGAGCAATCGACACGATCGCGCGTTACCGTGTCGTAACGATGAAAATCGTTTCGAACGTGCGAAACTCTTCAGTCTATGGGATTATTTCCACCGCAAATGCTACGCTCGGAATGTCCGAGGGTCTCGCCGTTCCGTTCCTCGTTTTCTGTGCTCGAATAATTCTGCAGTGGGAAACGATCGGGGTTGGATAAAGTATGTGTGTCACGGATTTTGTAAGTTATCATTGCGGAAAGGGGCACGGTAATGGCGCCTGTGCGTTTACGCAGGCCACGTGTGGGCAACAAAGTCCTTTGGCTGGTGTGCTGCTGGTACGGCGCGCGGCGCGTTCCTGGCGCCATCGTGCTCCGCCTCGGAAACCAATAATTTAGCATTGCGCTTGCGAATGGCAATATAGACAATAATATTGTATCGTAACGTCCGTATATCGTAAGCGGGGCCCCATTGTCAGGCCTCTCGAGGCCCGGGGGCAGCCGTTATCGGGCGAGACGTCGCTCCCGACGGATCCTGGTGCCCTAAGAAAACCGTGAACACACTTTGACAACGGGCCCCGTGTACAGTGGGAGGCGGGCTTATGCTGATTTATCAACTGGCACGTCGACGGGAACGTTGCCGCGATACAGAAAGGCTTTTAGTTCAATTGTACGCCCGCGAACGATACCGCAGATCGTTGTTAAATGGCCGATAATGGACCATCGACACCGGCTCATAGTAGCTATGCACTTGTCTGAGCGATTTCTAACGGGTGTTTGATATTTCATGATTTTTCATCCGTCAAAAATCTCGTACGTTACTCGCACTTCCGACGATGCACTGTTTTCGCGAATTCATTTAATATCTTTATAATTATTAAGCGTGACTCACACAGCCGGCTGAAACGATGAATCAAGTTTGTGCTGTTAGGTTTACCTCCCCGAAACAGACACAAGGAGAAATCACTTATTTTTTAATTATTCGCACATTGTCCACGCTTCCACCCTCTTCGCGCATGCGTCCCGGTACCGGTAGAGGCAGCACAACGGTTGATTTAGTGACGTCGCGGTGTTGCTCGTGTAACGAGGCTCAGAAATGATTAATTTCATGGTAATTACCGGTTAGTTGGTTAAAATTACTCGACCCGTTGTTGCGGAAGGTTTCCCTGCCGCTTGAGATTTGTGCGTCTGGCCGGCGCGACGCGACGTTGGTATAATTCAACCGCATCGTCCGCGACGTCCAGACCGAGACGACCGACGGAAAAATTATAAATCGTCCGTCATCCGGCGAGCGTGACCCGGTTTCTGCGGAAACAACCCCAATAATTATTATGGAAATTATATTAAAAAGAAACATACATAAGCATTCTCCCTCCAAAAACCTTGTTATCCTAAGCGTGCAAGGGAGACGAGAAGATCGCTCGTCCAGCACAAGTATCGTTCATTTCGAAACGCGCTTAAGCCCGCTAAACACACGTTCCAGCGGCGCGCCGACATCGCCGGCGTAATTATATTGTTCTGAATTCAATAAAATGCTTGTAATTTATTGCACCGACTGTTGTAATAAAATGTAATGACACGGTATCGCCGAGATTCATATCGAGCGCCTGCGTCGTACCTGCGCCACGGAGAAATTGCTCCATCGTTTACTCCGACAAGGGAGCATAATAGCACGCGTTCCAACAACGTCCGAATAAAAAACCGATCGCATAACAACAAACAGATTTTTCAAACTAAAAATCGTCTACGGTATTAGATCCATCGTTTAATCCGAGAAGGGAGCATAATAGCACGCGTTCCAACAACGTCCGAATAAAAAACCGATCACGTAACAACAAACAGATTTTTCAATCTAAAAATCGTCTACGGTATTAGATCCATCGTTTACTCCGAGAAAGAAGCGAAATAGCACGCGTTCCAACACGGTCCGAATAAAAAACCGATCGTATAACAACAAACATATTTTTCAATCTAAAAATCGTCTACGGTATTAGATCCATCGTTTACTCCGAGAAGGGAGCGAAATAGCACGTGTTCCAACAAGGTTGGAATAAAAAACCGATCTCGCAACAACAAACATAGTTTTCAAACTAAAAAATCGTCTACGGTATTGTCGCGATCAGTCACATTTCTCGAGAATCGAAGGGGTGGAGAGTGAAGAGGGATGGCATATGTTTTCGGTCCATGGGGGAGCGGCTATAGGGGACCCACGGGGCTCACCTGTGGGAAAGACATTCTACCAGATTAGTAGCTTCTAGTTGTGGGAACTCGTCGAATTTCACAATTCTGTACGAACAAAGCCGCCGGTGAATTTTCATCCCCACGGATTGTGAAAATGGACGACTCCCACGAAGAACCACGGATCGCGCACCTGCCCGCGAAGATGGGCCCAGGTGAACGCGAGCGGCTGTGTCCCGAGGCGTTGATAAATACGGGGAACGATGCCCGGACGCCGGTGTAATTACCTTTCCCTACGCTCGTTTCCCGGCGTCGTTTGCATAAATAACGCCGGACAACCGAGAAAAATGAACGGGCCCGCGAGTGGCTCCTCGGTGATGGATGTCATTGCGAACAGAGACTTATAACGCGTTACCGTGTTCAAGGGCCACGTGATGAATCGCACCCACGAGAATGATATTCGAGCTACCCACCTACTGTCCACCTATGTCGCCGACAATGCTACCCACTTGGTCAAGTTTGCCGTTTCACCCCCTTCTCCTCGTCTTCGAGCTTGCGGTTCGCGCGGAGAGATGAAAATCACTTTCGTGTTCACGATAATAACAGCACCCTCGTGCAGTTTCAATCAGTTGGTGGCCATTGCCTACATACACCGTCTTCAAGCTTGTTCGACTTCATGATCTAGGTACACGTAGTGCACTAGCCAAGGTCTCGCACTACCTCCTTCTACACGAAACAACTTCGCCGTTTTTTAGAGGCTTGTAACTCCGAACTGGAGGCAGATGGAGAAATGTAATTTCGTACACTTGATAAATCATATCATGTTTCAGTATTGACAAAACATTAATCTACCAACATTAGTAGGTTCCGAGATATAGGACCCCAAAAATCGCTTTTGTCACTGACTGACTGACTGATAGATCATCAAAACCTTTTGGGTACTTCTCATTGACCAAGCTTGAAATTTGGTACATAGGTCCACCATAACGAACCATCGAAGGAATAATTATCAAAGTTTGAAATTTAACACCTCAAAAAGAAATAAAAATGGCTCTATCTTCTGAATGGCGCGTCCCGCCACAAAAATAACGAAATTTTCAAAAGGCTTAATTAAAAGCATGTACGGTATGCCCAACCACATGACGTATATAGTCGTTTGAATTTAAAAATAAAAAATGGCGGTATCTCGGGAACAGTGAAAAAATGTTTAGGATTTAATGAATCAAGGATAAGAGTAATACCTACCTGATAATTGATAAAATTTCAACAAAAATTGATGAAATCCTGAGAAAAACATCCTGTAAACCGGAGGCAAGTTCTCTATGGCCGTGAAAAGTTGTGAGATCAAAGAAAATACATGCAACTTCGTTAGTTTAGAAATACGTTTTGCATTACTGAAAACAGCGTTTGTAAAAATTAGTTTAAAAGAACGCTATTTAATTTTCAAAGAGTTACATGGAGAACTAAATCATTGAAACTTGGCCGTTACATTTAAACCAATGGCCATGAAAGGTGTTAGGTAGCGGCTAAGTTTGAGTAATTTAGCCCTCCATTGACCTCTTTAAAAATTAAATAGCATTCTTTTAAACTAATTTTTACAAACGCTTTTTCAGTATTGCAAGAGGTATTTCTAAGCTAACGAACTTGCCCGTATTTTCTTTGATCTCACAACTTTTTACGGCCATAGAGAACTTGGATCCTGTTTACAGAATGTTTTTGTTGGTTACCGCTTTCTCCGAAGTATACCATCAAGGTGTATGCAGTGTACCTGGTTGTACAGTTAGATCATGCTAACGAGAGTCTTTCCTCTAATCGGAGGAAGCGCAGCAACGTGTGCAGACAATCACCGTGGTCCGAGCTGCAGCTCATGAGTATCGATCAGCCGGTGATTTGCAGACAATAGTTCTGAAAAAGGGTACGGCCTGGTCTCGTGCCGTGACAATGGACACGTGACTATCGCGTGCTGCGGATGACAGTTGACTCCGTCGCGACACGTGACGGGACAAACGAGGATCGAGCCGCGTGGTTGGTAACCTTCGATCGCAAATTATATCAGCAGAAACGTCAGAAACAGCGACGTTCGACTGTGCAGATCGTTTGCACGATCGTTCGGTTACGTATGGGTTAGGTTTCCCCAAGAAATTCCCGAGTTAACAATCCCCGGGGGATCAGGTTTCCGTCTCTATCATGCACGGAGTTGTCCGTTTTACGATCCCTTCAATTTTACAATCCACCGTGGACGCGAACCTTCCTTCTTGTCTATTTTTTCTTCTCTCACCGTGTTTCCGACACGTTTCGCTAACGTTTCGATGACAGTCCAGCTCGGATAATGCAAACTGCAAACGCTTGCGAAACGTCGGCGAGAACAGTAACGTTGTACCGGCTTAGACCACCTGGAAACTCGTGAAACGACCATCTTCTAATCTTTCGCACGAGTGTTGTGTTGCCGCGAATTCATTGTACATACTGCGTTTCTGGTTGGCGGAGGTCTCTCATGGGGCGGTGTCGTACAGATCAATCAAAAAGAAAATTGCTAATTTTAGTTTTCGATCGTAATATTAAGATAATTAGAATTAATTTTTAACGGCGCACGGTTCGATCAATTACGAGCGGGTTTTCAAATACTTAAAGCGAAATCTAATTATGGATTAATTAGTCCATTAAATCGCAATATTGTAAAATCTTGCACTATTTATAATCGTGTTGATTTTTTCACCAATTCTTTATTAAATTTTCAAATACAACTATGCAGTATTGTATGATGGTACCATGCCGATTGTGCATGTCCCTTCTTTGTTGCTGTTAAACGAGTAGTCTTATATTTTTTCTTCTTTGATATTGTAAATAGTTTTGTAAAAGGATTTGATTCCGTTTATAATAAATAAATAAATAATAATAATAATTTCTGCACACTAGCAATTTTGTAAGCAAATCCAAACGTGTCGATTCTGATGTCTGGAAGGAAACACAACCTTTCTTTTCATTTACTATTAAACATTTTTAATAGCAAACGTGGCCTCAAGCACCATGAGTCGCATTAGAAAACAAAATTGCGAGTGTATAGAAATTGATCGAACCCTGCGCCGATAAAAATTAATTCTAATCAAAAACAAAATTCTTTTACATCAAGCTACCTGTTTTTAACGAGCTCGTAAACTGCTCGGCTAATGGAGTATCGATCACAAGATCGAGCAATCTCCAGGCAGATAGCACTCGACAACTGCCCGGCTACTGTCTACGAATATCGACCTGCTAATGGAGCCGTATTAATTAAAAATACAACAGTGACGTGTCGTTTACAATTGGACACCGTGTACCCTTTTCGTTCGACGATCGGAGATAAGATATCGAATTTTCGCGTACAGCGGATCCATCGATAAAGCGATCCTTTCTACCGGGAAACGAGACCGTTACGCGGCGACGAACGTTTACTCGCCGATAATTTATAGTAGCGATTCCGAGGATCTTTATGCGCTCGTAAATCAAATCTCGAATATTTACGGGAAAATTCGAAAGTCACGCTCGTTGTTCTCGATAGATACGATCGGAGTTTGTTCTTCGAATAGAAAATGTCCTGAATAATATTAATTTTTGTGTTCTCGGCGCACGGTTCGATCATTAATAGACTACCAGCAAGTTTTTAATTTAACTCAACGTTTCGATCCCTGTATGGATCATCTTTAAGAGCAACATTTTTGCGTCTGAAAAAATAATACTTTTTATCCAACACCATCAAACACAATCCGTCCAACATCATGGACGAAAACTTAGTTTTCTGTAACTTCTTATTGTTCGGTTAAAAAAAATTTTTGTTGCCACAAGTACGTGTGCTATAATTTCTTTTTTCTGCGATATTTTTATACAGCTGTACCGCAATATATTTTTTCAAAATTCACTAAAAAGGAATTATTTTTCAGACGCAAAAATGTCTCTCCTACATATTATTACAATTTCGATCGAGAAGAATTTCAATTTGTTCTGAATAATGTAATTATACATTAATTTCTACTATAAGTGATTTGCTCTAGAGTGATCGTGACAAATCTGAGAATTTTGTTAACTTTAATTGTAGATGTTGTAGATTGTAGAGGCTGGTGAATATTCAGAGATGGATATAGTCGTCGACGTTTCATAGTTGCCTTTCATTAGTTAACCGATTACTGCAACTTTATCGATACAAGGTACCTGGTCGGTAAGCATTCTCGGTCCTGCATTCAACGATATCTCTCTCTCTCTCTCCCTCTCGGCTTTTCCGATCGTGTATCGATACATGTTGTACGGCGATCGTTATAAGATCGATAGCAATACACGTAACCGAGGCTAATTAACCCGATAATGTGACCCAGTTAGTGGCTGGCCCTTTGGCAGCGTGTTGCGCGGCGCCTCGTACTAGCGCGTTCACTCTGCGATATAAAGCCGCGTGTACACTTGCAACAAACACTTTTACATAAATAATTATCCTGAAAATCCCTGGAAACGTTCACTTCCCACCGCAATCGTATTTCTGTAACACCGAGGTGATTTTAAACAGAACGTGAATACGCTTTCCCATCGAAATAATCAGGTTGTTCGAAAAGTTTCTTTCGGAATGTGTTCCTTTTAATATTTACTAAGTAAATATTAACTTCTTCCTAAAGTTGGTTTTCGATTATAAAAATAATGCAAATTCATGTTAGGAAGCTTTTCGGACAACTTGATCATTACCAGATATATTTACAGCGCCGGATAAATTATAATTAAATCGAAATAATCGAAATAACCAGTTTGTTCAAAAAGTATCTTTCGGAATGTGTTACTTTTAATGTTTGCTAAATAAATATTAACTTCTTCCTAAAGTTGGTTTTCGATTAATGAACATAATGCAAATTCATGTTAGGAAGCCTTTCGGACAACTTGATCATTATCAGATATATTTAGGGCACCGGATAAATTATAATTAGGTGGAAAAGTTGCCAAGAAAAGTTTGATTTCGATGAAAATTGGTAAATTGATGTGTCGAGGATCATCACCTGTGCACGCATCGATGTCACCGAGTGCGATATCGTAGTGTAGGCGGATAAGCAGCGTAACGTGTTCGACAACCCCACCCCCATACATCTCGCAGAGGTCTTTCGACAGTGGTGAACACGCACATAGAAACCGGCAGCGGCGGCAGACAGCCACTAACGAGCTGAATTAATTTATGCTCATTGAATTCTGTTCTGACAGAACCGCTTTTCGAGAAGTCATAATAAGAGCACCGTGGGGCATTTCGATTATTTAGTGGCTTTTTGCCTTACCGATCCTCTTACATGCTAATCTTAATAATCTCAAATTAAGAACATTAGAACTCGTCGTCTCGACGGCTTCCGTAAACTTAGTGTTAAATGTTGAATAGAAAAAAGAGAGAAAGAGATTGTGCACCTCCCCACGATTGAAGTAGTCTATCCATTTGATCCGAGAGAAATCTAGTCGAGATTCGTCGCAGGGTTCCCACTGGCTCGGTCCACTTAATAAAAACACGTGTCCATTCGATTCGTGTCAAGAAGCGACTCGTCCTATCAAGCCCATCGGGACCGGAGTTCGGTTCCCACAGGTCCGTTCTTGTAAATCGTCGCTGGTGGAACGCTAGCATATTGCCATTGTTGACTAAGCCCGTAGGGGGGTCCGTCAGAGCCCGTATCATCCCCATGCCACTCCGAGAGCAAAAGAGAAGCGAGAGCACCCACCGGGGTCAGCATCATCCCTGCTTCCACCTTCGCAGGGTGGGAAACCGTGACCACCATCTCATTACCGGTTCCCATGGGTACGCGTGCATATATGGGGCTGCATGTGCCGCAGGTTCTCGATTCTCTAGGGTGCATCGAATTATGTAATTGCGATTGGGGCTGAAGAGTCCGCCGGTCACCGTGGATTCTCGCGTGTGAACGATTTACCATTCCTGGTTTCTTATTTCACGAGAACACCACTAATTGGCAGTCGTCGACGAATAGAAAAAACTGTGCTAATGAGACCAGACTCGTCGCCGTCGATTCAGACCGTAATTTCCGAGGCATTTTGGGTGGAGGGGTAGAATGATTTACAGAGCGTGAGTCATTCACTTGTTTAACGTTTTAGTGGCCTCTTTGTCGCGAATATGTCATTTAATGTCGATGAAAGGTTTTATTTCACTATTATTATTCGGCCATTTTATTTTAAATCACTTGAAATCGTGAGGATCAGAATCTCCAACTAAAAGAGCAATAAATGTATCACTACCAGAAGATTTGGATTAATAAGTTGATGATAAAGAAAAGAGTTCATCAAAATTCGCACAATTAATTGAATTAGTAATACTATTGGGTCTATAACTTAAGAAAATCGGATTTTTTTTAGGAAATTTGAACTGTTGACTGATTTTGCAGGTTATGAATAGAGCTTCAAAATTACGTGTATGCCAAATTCCGGTTTTTAAGTTATAGACCCAATAAATTTTGTAATTTCGGAGCACGGTTCGATCATTTATAGACAAACAGCAACTTTACAAATTAATTGAACTCGACGTTTCGATTCCTATGTGGATCATCTACAAGAGATACATTTTTGCATCTGAAAAATAATAAGATTTCAGTGAATTTCAAAGACCTATATTGCGGCACAGCTGTGTAAAATTAACTAATCTAATTGATTAATCTAATTAATCTAATTGAATTAGATTCTGCCTCGCATCCCACGCCCCAGGAATCGCGAAATGGCCGTCTCCGTCCCGGAACAGGATGCAGACTCACGATTCAGCGACAGTATCTCTTGAAAAAACTAAATATTCCCCGGCCGAGGCAACTGAATAATCAGTGCCGGCGCACAAGCGTGCAAAATTGCGTGCGCACGTCGAGGGTGCGTCTTTCGTTCCGTTCCACGTTTCGGCAAGGGTCTGCCTTATCTTCATCCCATTGTTTGCTGATGGACCATAGGTTACCGGGCGAACCACGTGCGCATCGGCACGTGGCGAGGAGTGGTTGGATTCGTATAATTCAATTCTCGCCGCGTCGTCACGTGATCGAGGATCATCGGAGATGCACAACCACCCTCTGAGAACCCAGCTCTAACATCATTGTTTGCCTTTATCGCAGCGAACGCAGGAAAATCGCGGAAACGGGTTCGTTGCATCCGCTGTCGAGTACACACGATCCATCAGACACGTGCATCCGCGGGATGCATCCGGCCATTTTCGTTCGATTCATTGTTGGAGTCGTTATGGGTCCATGAGCTTGCCTTTCGGGGGGATTTATGCAATCTATGGGATCTTTGTGCTTGGAACTAGTGCTTGCATTTAATGTATAAATTCCACTTTCTAAAACATTAACTTGTCCCAAAAGTTATTTTTCGGTTCGTGCACACAATTGAAATTCATGTTGTGCTTGCATTTAATGTATAAATTCCACTTTCTAAAACATTAACTTGTCCCAAAAGTTACTTTTCGATTCGTATACATAATGGAAATTCATGTTAACAAGTACTAAAACACAGTACCATGAAGATTATCGTATTGTCTGTATTTAATTATCAAACGTTAAATGAACGCATTCCGAAAGGAACTCTGGGGACAACCTAATATCATTTTCCAGCGTCGTTGATCGTGAAAGTAGAGTAACCCTTGGTTTCGTAGAACGCGGCCGAAATTGATGCACGGGG
Source organism: Lasioglossum vierecki (assembly GCA_028455595.1). NCBI lineage: Eukaryota > Metazoa > Arthropoda > Insecta > Hymenoptera > Halictidae > Lasioglossum > Lasioglossum vierecki. Next base: position 12,825,315 of record CM052338.1, read on the forward strand.
TCGCCATAAAATTAGAGTTCTTATTCCCTGGAGTAAGGGGGTAACAAACAGGTTCTCCCCTGATCCGAATACCCAATCCCTTGCTGAAACTGCTGATCGGGGGCCGGCGCGGCGAGATGTTTGAGGAAGACAACGTTTGTGTGTGGAGCCAGAGAGAGCGAGCGTTCTCTCCCCCGTAACACGAGCTATCTGCCAGCTAATAAAGTTTGACAGTCGGTCAAACCGCCACGCTGCCACGCTGTTTGGCCCACGGGGACGCGGTGTATACCTTTCCCACACACGCGACTTAGGATTCCGTGCTCATTATTGCTTTTAAGGTTCGGGCACAATGCTGCCAGCGTCGGGACGCATATGTCGCGCGACACCGGGCTCTCTGCAAACTGCCCCTGAAATCGAATCCAAACCAGACCCTTGGGGGACACCGGAGTCCTATTAATTCGGAGGCTGCAGCCACCGATAACGACCAATGTTCCTGGCCCCCTCTGCGCGCAAAAAAAATCTGTGCCGTGCTCGTGGTGCTAATTGATACTCTTCCGTTACGCGATGTCCCAGATATAACACTGCCAGCCAAAAGTTTCGAACCACGGCGTAAATTCAGAGAAACAGGATGTCTCAAATCTATGCAATTTGAACGATGGTTCCAATTCGTCGAGTCGGAGTGTCCCACTTTTTATTGAAGCCACTCGATCGAGAGACGAAGGCCATCGGAGCTAATTCGAATCGATTAGATCCTCGACGAGCACGTTTTTCACGGGGTAAGAATTCATCTCGCAAATGACGACGATCCTCGTAGGAGAAAAGGGCGAGCCCGACGTGGAACGAGCACTTAGCTCAATCGTCTAGAAATCCTCTATGACGCACATCCGCTGGTGAATCAGATGACGGTCGTGTGGGCTCTCGTGTACGAATCTGCGCGAGTTTCTGCGACGGTCAAACAACGAGAGAGAAGAGGAGAGACGGAGAGAGGAAGAAGAGAGGGAGAGAAAGAAAAATATACAGGGGAAAGAAACGACGGAAGAAGAAAGAGGAGAATCCACTCGTGCCAATCGGAAGCTGGTTGTTCTCTGCACCCCCTCCCCATACTTTGTCTGGGATGCAGGGTGGCTGATAGATTAACTGCGATTCACTTTGCAGCTCGCGCGTAACGTGCGTGCTCGCGATCACACGCCGGAAGTCGGTATTGTGTGATCGTTTCATTCAATCCCTTTCACGATCTTCCATGCTCTCTCGACCGACTATGCTTCGTCGACCTTCTGCACAGTTCACTTTGTTTTCTTTAATTATTTAACGGAAATTTCAACGCTGTTCAAAAGTAGTAAAAGTAATAAACAAGAAGAAACGACCTGAAGAGAGAGGAACGCTGGAAAGATTTCTATTACGTTGTCAGCGGAATGAAACCGTATTAGTAGCAGTCGCAAATAGGGGTGCGATAAATCGTGCAGGGCGAAGGGTTGGCCCTCGCGCATGGGGATGCTGGTGGAAACCGTTTTTCGTGAAATCACACGGGCTGGTGCACGAGAGACGCAGGTCCCGGGACCGGCACGTGGCTCCAGGAGCGTGGGACATCATCGTGTTCGGTCGTTAAGGTTCACCGTGAGAGGGTGGAGACCGATAATATTGGCACGAGGCATATTGCGAGACTCACCCTTAACGTTTCTGGCCTGACGATGACGGGAGGGTGGCGCGTTTCCACCGGAACCGGTCCACAAGTATTATCGAGCCGCGTTTTACCAGCACTCGCATGGGAAAGATCGAGGGGTCAGAGACTCGTGAATATTTTTCGAAAACACTCGTCCATCATCGACCAGTTGTTTGCACAAATCACGGTTTGCTGCTGAATTAAAGCAATTTTCTAGAATAGAGTACGATCCCTTGGAATTAATAATACGACTGTAAAAAATAATTTTATCGAAGTAGAAATTAATTTAAAAATTGCTAGGCTGTGCAGCATTTCATCTGAACGAATGTTACGTCGTTCTATTGAATGATTGAATTATTAGGAAAGAGTTAGAAGAGCCAATGGAGCGTCCAAGAAAATATTTGTTCGGTGAGAAAGATGTATAGATAGGATGGAAAAATTTGATCGGTGGCCTACCTGCATATCTACCTGCGGGTTTGCATCGGTAATCCAGTTAATTCGATCAGTGACATCCTCTTAATGGAACCGGCCCGCATGCGTCCAGGTGTGGTCCATAGACGAATGCCGAATTCGACGCTGGACGACAGATTAGAAGATAACGATCGAGGTGGACCCGTATCGTTTGATTGGACGAAATTGAGTGAAACGATCCCCTAATAAAGGTGAATGAAATGACCGCGTAATTATGAGGGAGATAAGGTGGCTTCCAGGAACGCGACTCGACATAATTGATATTAATGGCCAATCGAGGAATGTAAAATTTTTCTCGTCCGGGATACCGTTTGATCCGTTCCACGAAATCTAAATGCATCAGCCCGTGGGTTCCTTGAATTTTCTATTTTTTGTCAATAGACAGCGGATATTTATGTAAAATAAGTCGAAAGTGTGGTCAAAACGCCAGAGGAAAAAATGACGTTCGTGTAGCTAGCTAGGTTGACGAGAATAGAAACGCACGCGATCACGTCCTGACACAGGACAATTAATTAGACCGAGCAGCCCCGGCGCACTAATGACGCGTGAATGATTCAGGCCAATCAGTAGTTCAGAATCGCATCCGCGATGGCCGATGATGGATGGTCCGCGATGCGGAAATCACGGCTCGCGAAGTTTGCGAAAGAATCCACTCTGCGAAATAGTGCCTTATATCCTGAGACGTTTCATCACTTCCTTCTGAAGTACAGGTAACAACTACATGCACGTAACCAGGTAATGGCTGGACTTCTTTAAAGAGGACGCTACGGGATGAACACGATTTTATCCGAATGAAAGATGACTATTCAAGACAATACACAAAGGTTCATTCAACGACGGATCAGGGTTGTCAAGCGTTCTATCTATTCGCTGAAACGTTTTCTTCTCCCGCGACTACAATCTTTCAATTCGCCACTTACACTTCTATAACTTAATTTTATAATCTGATACACAAATATTTTAATAGAAAATATTTCTCTGTCTCTCATCTCAAGCCCACAGAAATTCCCGGAATTGACACCAACACATGTACGCATCAGCTGTTGAGTTAATTGTTGCTCTCGGGTAATTTAGTGGCTCGTAACTTCCCCCATTTTATTCATTCCACTCGTTTATTTGATTCCCCCGGGAATAAAATTTAATCGATCCGAGCGTCAGCGATGATAGGTGCATCCCTCGGATAGCAACCGTGGAATCTTCCACCTGACGACGAACTCGGAATGATTCGCGTGTTTTCTAATAAAGGTACCGTGACCGGGGCCAGGACATCACGAGCATCGACAGCCATTTTCCGATGTAACACTCCCACGCAGCGTGGCGCGTGCATCCCATGCTCGCTCGGTGCATTCGATTCATCATTGTCGATCGCAGACGAGCGTTTCACACCGTTCTCGCCACGGAGCTTCTAAACGCGATGATGCCGGCATCAATTCATTCGAGACGGTTCGTTCGACTTCACGGCGAGCTCTCTGATCATCGAACGAGAAACGAATCCATCGAGTGCGAACCGTAGACAACCACTTGAACCGGGATCTGGATGATTGAAACCGAGACAGACCCGTGAGAGAATTTTTCGTTTCATAGTATTTATTCATTTCAACATTTATTCTTCGTATTATGAATATTTCAAGAAATACAGAGAAAATAACCAAAAATATCAGTGAATTTAAAGTATCTGAAAAATTACTGAATAAGTAATAAATGAACCATTTATAATCTTATTTTAAAACAACAAAATTTAAAGAATTAATTACAAAATGATTACAAATATATATATATATTTATTCCGATATTTATCAGTAGGTAGGAATAATTTTTTAATGAATTTTAGCGAAATAAAGAGTAACCGAAGACATTGAAGAATTTAAATTATCTGAAAAATTACTAAGTCAGTAACAAATCAACCATTTATAATTTTATTTTAAGACAACAAAATTTAAGGAATTAATTATTAATTTATCAACTAATTTTATAGTTCATTTAGAAATAATTTATCAACGAATTTTATAGTGGAAATTTCATCCCGACATCGTTTATGGTTTAAATTCGTCTAATGTTTATAATTCTCTAAATTACGCCTACTCATTTTTCTTATACACGCATAAAATCCGCTGTAGAAAAAATGGTAGCTCGTTAGCAGCACTGACAAGCCATATTATGAAAGGTTGAATGCAAAGATTTGAAGATAGATTTTGACGATGCAGGTATCGTGCTGACATGCATATTAAATTTACATAATTATAAGAGAATAGCAAAGCATAAAGAAGAGCAGGGTGTGCCATTTTCAAGTTAAGAGTGTTAACAAGAATGCAAATGTGCGTACCCTCATATTATTGTATTATATGTATAATATATCTGCTTAAACGTTCCACTTAGCAGGTGCTTATACAATCGGCTGATCACTTTATCAGATCATAACGAAAGAAGATGATTGGCTAGGAAGTACAGATGTATAATAATAAAAAGAAGATATTTCATAAAATCGTTAAATGTGGTAGCCGTGGAAACGTCAACAGCTGAGTGCTTCTTCAAGGAAAACTCCTTCATTGCTTTTCGTTATTTTAAATTCACAGATGTAGCAAGCTTAACAGGTTGTTTAAATAGGATCCGAAGTGTGGTATCGTTATCAATGATCTCTATCCCGTATTCGTACGGAAAAGAAGTGTTCTTTGTGTAAGCCTCGACTCCTAATCAGGGCGTGTAGATTGCCATATAAGAATTGTTATCGTTATAATCTAGCCCTTATTCGTCGAAAATAATATACCGGTAATGCCATTTGATTTTTTACATTTATGTTAGATCAGGGGAAGACAGATGAAACCGATCACGTGCTTTACATCGTGCAGCATTTTTCTTACGTTCAGCTTACATTAGGTTGGCGGTGTTGCAACACGTAATTAAGAACTCGCGCGAATACGGTGGCCTGCCAGTCGCGAAACTCCGTTGGCAACTTATTAGGGTAGCCTCGACGGCATTGTGCGTCGTACGTACGTCGCGTCGGGATAACACAATGGTCGGTGTTCACGTGCGCGCGTTCGTTATGCGGGGTCAGCGGGACAATAAACGTTGATATCGCGATGCGAAAGTTTCGCTCGCTGAAATGCTCTTTCGACAATTGATGGGAGACTCTTTCCTCCTCAAAATTGCCAATTTTCTAACAATTTTTTTTAACCAATTCTAGAACGAGTTTCGGCGACGAGAAGCCACAGCGAAGCAATTATTATTATTTATTTTATACGGACCGCTGTCCTTTTATACAAAAGTATACAGCTTATACAGTATAAATAATAGCTAATAGTTCGATCAAATGTTACTTAAACACTATTTGCTAATTAACACAATTTTGGGTCATTTAAAGACAGTTGATTTTTAAATAATAATTATCTTGTGACACTAAGCAAGTAACGATTTTTTTATCTTATATTTCTTGTTCCTTTTTCGTTTTGTGGTTTCACAATATACACAATTTATTTTTCATTATTAATTTACAGACGCAATGTTACTTCTGGTTCTCTTGAAAAGAATCTAAACTTAGATCGAAACGTTGAGGAAGAATATTGTGCTAATTTGCAAATAGTGTTTTAGTAACATTTGATCGAACCTATGCGCCGAAATCATTTAATCTCTGCTTAAAGCCATTTACGATCGACATTATTTAACATTTAGTATAATTAATAAATAGAAAAACCTTAATCTTAAGTCTTAACTTAAAATCAACATACGTATGGATCGCGCGAAGCTAAGCAAATACAGGTACTATTAACAGATAGTACTGCGTGATTTTGTTTTGAATAATAAGATCGCATCGATCAATCATCGAGCTGGTCGAAAGTAAATTCGGAACACACGCGGCGAAGCTAGCAGGCCCTCGTAAAACTCGAACAATCGGCGGCATTATACCGAGAGCAGTGTCCAATGCGCTCATGTGCACTCGCAGCAACCGATCCCGAGACAATCGGTCCCTTATATCATCTTCCGGCGATGGAAGGACCGCATGCAACTCCGCGCATGCCCGTTCCTTCATTAAAAAATAATTACACCGAGTGATTGATACCGGGGCGAGTTTTATTACCGGCGAACGTCAGCCTTTTATTCCTCCGAGCGCAATAATAAAGACAATATCCTGATTATTATTAGCTGGCCTGGGTACCGTTAGCCCCGTAATTGTTATCGGCAAAAGGATTTCGTGTTAACAGCGTCGCTCCCGTCCGGAATCGACCATGCTCGTGTGCAAGGTGACACGGAAGATATTTACGATCGCTACGGGATGTATAATTATTTTGAATTTAGGGCTCCGGGAAAAAATATGAGGAACGCGAAAATTCAAGATTTTATTCGATTAATCCTCAAGTGGATTTTCAATGTTTCAATTGGTTGAGTTGTAACGAAGATTCTGCACAGAGTCGGGATAACAGCGTTATATATTTAGAAAAATGTTTGTGACCTCGATGTTGAATTAAGATAAATTTTAAATGCAGAAGTTTAACGAATATGTACGCTATTATTAATGTATAAATAATAATATTTGCGTTCTTCATATTTTGTAATTTGCAATTTTTATTATTCTGGTTTGACGTGTTGAAAAGTAAAGACGTGTTTGATCTCAGACGGAGATTTAAACTAGACAATTTTATTAATTGTAATTGTTATACTTGAAATTATACGTTAAACTGATGTGTTTACGCGGACGTGTTATTCTAATTACGACTTGAATCCTACATTAATAAATTATCCTTTAAATCGAGATGAAATTTTATTTTGGTTTTGTTAACGTACAGTTAACAGGAGAATATTTTTGTTAAAAGTTGAAAAATTAAGATGTTTTTAGTATTGTCGATGGAACGATGGTTTCCAAGGAGCATCGCGCAGTGATTTCACGGAAAGGAGGTCGTAGAGTTTTCTATCAGATCGCGGCTACAGGTGGATTAGAGGAATAACAGTCGGGTTCTCAGGACCCAATGCGATTACCCCCGGCTGGTATCGATTTCAGACGACTACCGAGTCGCGAGTCTTCCTTTAATAGGATTAACGGTACTCGCGGTGTCACTTGTCGGCTCCCCATAAGCGAGTCCACTGTGCAACTCGCAAGATATACGACGGCCATTCGTTACGCGCGGATCGAGCGTCAAAATTAACGATTGGAAAAGTCAAGCTTAGCGCCACTGTTGTTGCGATTCCATAACTCATGGCGATGGCGTGCTCGTCAAGCTGTGTCGTCGACGTTTCTCGGAATGCCTAAGTAGAATTTATGAAAACTATTAACCACCTCGCCAGTCAAAGTACCACAGCTTCGTTGTCTGCTTATGGATCTCTGAAAATGATTCAGAAAAGGTACTTCAGACTAGAGAAGTCTCATCACTAGATTGCGGATTTTTACGCATTTATGAAGAAATTGGTTATGAAGAACACAGAGTAAAAGATTTAACAAATTCAAGAATGTTAAAAGGTTACTTAGTAATTACACAGAAAACGCCGCACCGGGACTACGCACCGGGCTTACGTTGCCGCGGAGCGTGCAGGGAATACGAAAAATTCATTATAGTATTTGCGATAGTTTTTTGCAAATATCTCAAAAATTAAAAGCGACCCCCCTATATTGGAAAAGGAAAAAGTTGTTCAGAATGTGTTGCTGCATAACATATTAAAATTTCATCAAAATCAGAGTATGCAGACCTTTTCTATATAATTATCGATTACTTTCTATTTAACAAAGTCGTTAAGTCCAGTCATCGCCCTTTTCTCTAGAAAGCAATTAAGAATATTAAGCAAAGTAGTAGAAAGCTGTTCTAGACTGTCTGTACAATTTTTTGAAAGCTTGTAGTCCCCCGTGTTAACTCGGAGAGATTAGAATTCGTATAAACTTTTTTCCCCCCTGTCGTGTGTCGCCGGTGATTAAGGTGAAATTAGTCCAAGACGACTCATTCGATGAGATTGCTTTGCATACGAGACGCCCAAGAGTCGTTGAAGGGTCCCGGTCATGAGAGGAGCAAGACAAATTGTCGGCGCACGATCCCGTCTGCCGGGAGATCGAGATCGTGATCGTGACGGTGCCCCGACGACGTTTGTAAATCAATTAAGCTCCGCAGCCGATTACCTCGACGTTAATTAAGTACCACCGGGCGGCAGGCCTGTCGAACTGTCCTCTAATTTCGTGCCTGCCTCTCCAACAGGTCCGATAATAAAGATCGCTCTGCCTGCTAAATGCCTGCCACTTATCTTCGCCAGATAACGACTTATCGAAACGGTTCTCCGTCCAAAGAATATTAATCGTGAGCTCCTACTTTCCATTCCATCTTTCGATTAATCGAACAATCTTACGATGCAAAAAATTTGCTAGAGTTGTGGTCAGCAAGAAATAAAAATATTTTGTCTCCTCGTTTAAAACAATTTCACAGTCCCTTTCACGCCATTAAGTAGAAACATACTAACTCGTCCGACCATAGCTCAGCATTTCCACTTTTTACCAGACTTGTAAAATTATAATTTTACAGATTTGTGAAATTAATATTTCAAACTAAAAAATAAATTTATTAACAGGTCGTTCCTCCCTTGTGTATGCAAGGATCCGCGATATATTGTGATTGTAAAGAAAATAAGATTAACGAGGATTTAAATCGCGTGTAGAAAATTCGCGAAGTCGAGCATGAAGATAAATAGCCAGGAGTGAGTTGTTTCTGTAGTAGAACGGCTAGTAATGATTGTAGAGGCGGTCGGTTTCAACGAAAACACTCCGGGTCCTTGTCAGAAACGAGTACAGCTCACTCCGTTCCCGGAAATCGCATCCCGATCAGAACCATTTCGAGAGGAATCGCGGCGGGAGCTATGCGCATAAATATCTACGCCGCAGAGCGTATAAGGAGGACCGGCTAAGTGCACTCTATCGGCGCTCATTATTTTGCCCGCGGGAGTGTCAGATCGCGGACTAGAGCTCGATAACCGAGCTCTACCAGTGCGACCGTCTTTCTTCCCCTCGGATATCGGTATCTCGATCTCTCCTCCATCGACACGCAAAATTCAATTCTTTATGAACCCCTCGCTCTAAAAATTCATTCATGTTGCCTTTTTAGATACTGCGAAATATGTTTCAAGATGATTTCAATACTCAGGAACTTTATCTTGCCCATTCATAAACGATTACGATATATATTTGTACTCAGGTGTAAAAAACTATTAGGGGGTGAAACGAGCTTGTATTTAACTCCTACTTGCCACAAATGCTGCTGAAAATTTTTATTTGTCATGAAGGGTGGACGGAAAGACGGCAGTGTTTGTAACATTTAAGGCACGCTAGAACCTGAAACACAAAGGTACAAAAATTCAATTCTTTATGAATCCCTCGATCTAAAAATTTATTCATGTTCCGTTTTTAGATACTGCGACATATGTTTCATGATGATTTCAATACTCAGGAACTTTATTTTGCCCATTCATAAACGATTACGATATATATTTGTACTCAGGTGTAAAAAACTATTAGGGGGTGAAACGAGCTTGTATTTAACTCCTACTTGCCACAAATGCTGCTGAACATTTTTATTTGTCATGAAGGGTGGACGGAAAGACGGCAGTGTTTGTAACATTTAAGGCACGCTAGAACCTGAAACACAAAGGTACAAAAATTCAATTCTTTATGAATCCCTCGCTCTAAAAATTTATTCATGTTCCGTTTTTAGATACTGCGAAATATGTTTCATGATGATTTCAATACTCAGGAACTTTATCTTGCCCATTCATAAACGATTACGATATATATTTGTACTCAGGTGTAAGAAACTATTAGGGGGTGAAACCAGTTTGTATTTAACTCCTACTTGCCACAATCGCTGCTGAACATTTTTATTTGCCACGAAGAGTGGACGGAAAAACGGCAGTGTCTGTAACACGTAAGGTATGCTAGATCATAAAACACAAAAATTCAATTCTTTATGAACCCCACGTCCTGAAAATTCATTCAAGTTTCTTTTTTAGATACTACGAAATGTGTTTCAAGATGATTTTCTCAGGTGTGAAAAACTATTAGGGGATGAAACGAGTTGTATTCAACTCCTGCTTGCCACAATCGCTGCTGAACATTTTTATTTGGCACGTAGATTGAGAAGGCTGGACGGAAAAACGACAGTGTCTATAGCACTCAAGGCACGCTAGATCATAAAACACAAAGGTGCAATAATGCAGTTAAATGCACTTCTCGCCGAGGAACGGTTTTGCCCGCGGCTCGATCGCGATTTTTCCGCGGTCAAGCAGTCGCTTGCAATCCAAGATTCATAAATCTGTGTCACTGTGCCTATAATCCTCTGGGGGAACGGAATTCCCAGAAATAATTGCTCGCCCCGATGTCTCGATAAAACACCGAAATACCTCCGCGGATTATAACCTCTCTCTCTCTCCCACTCTCTAACTCCCTCTGTTGAAACAAGGGCTCGTTGCAAGCAAATCACAATGGCCCGCTTAACAGATTGTGTCAAATTGATCAACACACCGACGGGAAATGCACCGCTCCAGCCGATTCCGCTTGGTATCACGTGTAAATCACGCTCGGTTGGTAGTATCGACAATCTGAAAAGTCGGCTATCGAATAAATTGCCCCGCTCGCGGATACGGGTAATGATATCCAGCGTTATGGGGAAACCTTACCTGTTTACACGCGGCCCTTTACCCATTGTTACGCCACTAATGCCGGCTCATTTCTGTCGCGGTCACGCCTTCCTCTTTGAAATTCGAGCGCCGAGCGATGAAGCTACTGATCGGGTAGCCGATCCCACAGTTTCGTATGTCGTTGCTGTTAGGCTCCTGCCACGAACGCGTTTTTATTATCTCTCTTACAATTTTACTCTCGTAAAATAGAAATTTTCTTCACACTTGCCGCGAGGTTCTCAGAACGGCGAACAATAATCCTGGAATTAATTCAACCAATCAAAGTCAGCCGTCGCGTTTAACAAACAAGGGACAATACCACTAGCAAATGCCTCGGCCAGTGAAACAAAGATTATGTGGGTGGTAATAAGTTAATGGCGAGTTTGATAGGGTGTTTCTCGCGATGAACGAGGAGGAAGTTACCGTGGCTCGCATCGAACGAGTCAAAATGACTTATAAGACGTTCGCGGAATAGGTTAAAAGGGAGGAACGAGGAATAGGAGAGAGAGAGAAAGAGAGCCGAGTACATTGACGACACATGGTGGGCGTCGAGAAGATTCAGTGCCGGACGAACGTGCCAAGCCCAAACGGCATTTCATTCGATTCCTACCGCTGCGCCGCCGGCAAACATTAAACTCAACCTGTTTCAGTTCGGTCTGAATCGCGTTACAACCGAGACACTTCCTTCTACTCGCAAGAACCACCTCGGAGACCCGACGAAGACGAGGATCTCTCAATTAACGCGTGATTCCTCGCACTATTTCCATCCATGTACGCTCGATGTTACCATTTGTATGGCATCGTCGTTCCTGTCTACTCGATAAATACTGTCACTTTAGTTATTCATGTATTAAATGTGAAATAAATTTACTGTTCATTCGCAGATGTCTTTCGCGATGCGTGCGTTTAATATTGTTATTTAATAATGTGATCATCTGTTTATTAACTTTTCATTACTAAAACGGGTTAACCTAACCTAACACTTGCGAGAAATTTTTGGGACAAACTAATAAATCAACCCCCAATGCATCCGCAGTTGCACAAGGCAATTGTCACACGTCCTTGAAGTCCTGCAGCGAGCAGGAAAAGGCAACCGGAAATGGGCGGTTCTCCAAAGTTCTCGCCGCTCTCCGCAACACTAATCGCGTAAAATCATAATGCTGTCGGCGTCGAGCATTGTATGCAACGCTCCGGATCGGTCTCGAAAAATCGGCGCGATCAAGGTTCGGTTCCGAGGGGTTCGATCATTTTTCGAATTCACTTACCGTGAAACACTGCGTCAAACGATTACCTCACGGTTTCACCTCTGGCGAAGATAAGGCAGCGGTTAAAGTGGATGCTGAACATAGAACCACGACGCTGTTCCTCCACTCCGCGTCACGATGTCACGTGACCGATCCGGTACTCGTAGGGAGAGGGTAAATCGCTTGATTGTTTCATAATATTTTTCATCGAGGGCACACTGTGTACCGTGTGTAACGGTCATGTCGAGTGGAACACGTGTATGAAACTCGCGGTATAAAACACTTTGTTCCGTTACACATCTCCTCCTCCTCCTCCCTCACCTCCGCCGGTTTAGTTCGGTGGAATTAATTTATTCCACGCGTCCGAGTCCATTAAGCTTCACGGTTGCGATTCCCGATCCCGTCGATAAATCGTCGCGCGTTATCGTTGTTTACATCTTCGTTATCCGATTCTTTCAGCCAGCACCGAGACCGGATCCCGGTGGATCGATGATCGAGGTAGGTGGATCGGCCGATCGATCGACTCCATTCACTGGGAAACGCTTTTATCATCGGCTACGATAAGCGACGCACCTATGCGTTCCACGCCTACTGAACGCTGCTATTTGTCAGTCGCTGCCCCAGCGGTCTTTTAAACAAATCGAGGATTCCTGCGCTTCTCCTCGGTAATTGGGTCGCCGTTATTGATTATTAGATTGCGGATTCCTGTTAGGTCGTTTTTATCATTTAGAATAACTTTCATCACATTTTTATGCAGTATTTTTGTTAACTATTTACGTTACGATTTTCATGACGTTGAAATATGTTGTCAAGGTTATCATTATGAACAACTTTTCCCTACACATGTTACCGCCACTCGGTTTTAGTTTTCGAGATATTCTCAAAAAAACTATTGCTAATACTGTATTGAATTTTCTCTCTTGGATTTTCGTATATCAGCATAAGCGATTGCTTAACGGGTTTCTAACCAAACATAAAATTAATAACACAGGTATACAATATACAACATATATATAAAAAGATTTTCGTATGTATGACGTCTATGTATGTATGACCAGAATGAGGCCCAATCATCTCTCTTATCTCCACAGCGTGTTTAGAAGCAAAATGTAAAGAAACTTACATTGCCACGGAGCGTGCAGGAATACGAAAACTTCAATACAATATTAGCAATAGTTTTTTGCGGATATCTCGAAAACTAAAATCGAGCGTCGGTAACATGTATAGGAAAAAGTTGTTCAGAATGATGACCTTGACAATACATATATTTCAAGGTCATCGAAATCGGTGAGGAAACCCCTAACGTAAATAATTACCGTATTTTTACCCTTGCGGTAATCAAAAAGGCAAGAGAATTGCATACACGTAAGAAGTGTATGCAGTTTATCTCGAAAATTCACTTTGGTACGGGGACAGCGTCGAAACCATAAGAACAAATCCCGCGGTCATTAAAGCGGTTAAATCTCCGAATAATTAATTCAAACATATCGCAGAAACTGTCCATTATAGGTTCAGCACGGTCGAAATCCGTATAAGGACTTCCTGCAATCAGTATAGCAAGTTCGCTTAGTTCGATTCGTCGGACGGACAGAGATCTCGAAGGCAAACGCGGGGAAGTGAAAAAATGTAGAAGAAAATCGTCGATGTTAGAAGCGAGCAAACTCGCTCGTTGTCCGCAAGCAATAGTCCGGACGTCGATATAAATTTAATTACCGGACCCCGTTCATGCTCGAGGGAGCAGACCCCGGTGGCCCGAGCCAAACAATCACTTTACGTGAAAGTATGAAAATAATTCCAGGACGAAGGAACCGGACGGTAGTTGTAGGCGGTTGGTGAGGCTTGCGGGTGAGCGAGTGCATACAGGGTGGAGCAATAACTTCGTACAACTTCGACAATTCTTCACTTCCACTCCTCGTTCGTTTGTGTATACAAACACACTCAATATTGTACTTGTCACATATTTCTACAGCGAGTTCTAAATATTTTTTGGATAAGTGAAGGCTTAATCGATATTTTATTGATTTTAAAAAATGTCTGGTAAATAAGTGTGGCATGCGCGCTTGAAAAGTTGCATCATTAGTTGAAGTACCACAGACCCGATATGTTTTGCCGTCTCCACCCAGTATACGGGTACAGTTCACCACCAGGTGATCGATTTGATCGATCCAAGGTAGTTGCACCGGCAGGGACGTCGATCTTGAGGATCGACGATCCTCTTCCAGGACTTCCATGTCTCTTTCACCTGCTCCAAATTCCAGCGGAGCAATTTCACGGCGATCGGTCCGCGCGCGCCTGGGTCTCGTATCCGCCATTACATCGTTACGTGTCGCGGCTATTTGTATTATTATATTAATTACAGCGGAGCCGAGGATAACGCTGTTCCGTGACGCGTTACGGCTCACGAACGCCTTCAACATTATTGGTACCAGAAATGGAATTGTCTAATGGACAAGCTAGGAATTTTGTAGAGAGTGGAATGCGGGTCGCAAACGTTACCCGGGATACCTGTGTCAGTGTACACTTGTAATTATTGATTGCGTCGGTGGCTGAGGAATTCAGGTTCGAAGAATTCCGAAAAATCGAGGGGGCATAGGTGCGAGAATATTTTATCTGTCATTCGCGAAAGTGGTCTTTTCAAAATTTCTCGCACGGAAATACCGTAATCGGCGTCGCGTTACTCGTTTCTCCTGAAAGCAGTCGTTCATTTTCCTACGTGTATCTAATTTGATGAATAAATATATTCGACAACCAGTTTCTGGGGATCTTATAGACGCATAAAATGCCACAGTCCAGTGATAAGGATCGGCCGCGATCCGAATTGAATGTTCCCAAGGGAGGGTTGGGCAGGGCAACGGAACTCGGGACACGGAACAACATAACGGACGTAATATCTCGTCGTGATTGTACGCGTCTGCGGCTTGCGCGTCCGTTAAGATGATCACGTATTACCGGTGAACCCCCGTCGAGTGAAATGGGTCCATTCAAGGGGCATTCTGGGGCCGGGCGATGCTGCGAGGGACTTTTTAGTGTATCAAAGAGCACTGTGTTCTTGCATAGTATTCTCGTCGGGGTGCATAGACGTTACATAATGAGACCGTTCAGCGAATTCAATGTCCCTCGTTCGCAGTATTCGCCAAACAAACGGCCTGGCGTCCTCTTAATAAAATTATCTATCGAGTATTGATCGCGTCATTTGCCGGACTGTCATGGAGCACGTTCATGGTTTCGTTTTCATCGACGTGCTGGTGATGGCCCATTCACGCCTCACCCTCGACTTTTCGATTAATCCGATATTTCGTTGCACTTCGTGTGAAAATTCTTTTGGTAATTATATAGAAAAGGTTTGCGTACTCCGATTTTGATGAAATTTTAATATGTTATGCAGCAACACATTCTGCACAACTTTTTCCTTTTCCAATATAGGAGAGTCGCTTTTAGTTTTAGAGATATTTGCAAAAGACTATCGCTAATACTGTATTGAATTTTTCGTATTCCTGCATGCTCCGCGGCAACGTAAACCTATTCCGGGGCCGTATCTGTTTATTTTTTCTTTGTAATCACGTTGTGGAGATGAGAAACGACAATGCCACACTCACCCAGTGTTTCTAAAAAGAAGGTTTCCGTAGGAATACGAAATATTCAATACAGTATTAGCGATAGTTTTTTGCAAATATCTCGAAAACTAAAAGCGACCCCCCTATATTGGAAAAGAAAAAAGTTGTTCAAAATATCGAAATCTGTAACATATTAAAATTTCATCACAATCGGAGTACGCAGACCATTTCTATATAATTACCATTCTTTTCTGCGTAGGAGGATGAAAGACGACACTGGATCTAATTGAAAGATTCTCGGGCAGAGTGCACCCCTTTCCTGCATAAACATTAGAATTATAATAGGCTGCTACCACTACTATTACAGTTCTATACCTCTTTAAAAAACAGCCTTTACTATTGGTGCTTGAAGTTTCTCCCTGTGTGTGCTAAAATCGGCGAAAATAGCAGGTCTCTTCCCGTGTTCGCATTCCACGTCGGAGCCATAACGACGCTGCTGGCCGAGGTAATTGGAGCGTCTATGATCGCCGGGCACCAGGCGAACGGCTATCGCAACAGAATTTGCACGTTTCAATGGGGACACTTAAACCGCGGGTGGGCCCATGTTTCTCATTGTCCGCATGTCGTTCGTAAGAGGCAGAATAATGGGCGCTATCTGCGGCAGCCAGTACACCGGCGTCGTAGCACAATAAAAAAGTATAAGGTCGCGGGCCAGATACCACGTACACACGCGCACACGTACACGCCGTACGGTCATCTCTTTTTCTCTTCTTTTCACAGGGCTTCCCTTCTACTCTCGTTTCTCTTCATCTTTTTATTCTCTTTATTTCGGAGCCAGGCACAACGAAAGAACGTATTACCGGATACCGATCGAAGTAAGATATTGCGGGACAATCGCGGATTGCTTCTTTCAACCGTCCCCCTCCGAGCAATATTTCTCCTGATGCGAAATTTAATAAAGCAGCAGATCTGCGGGGACCATCTCCCCGAGAACATCCTTCCGTTGAACGGCCTGTTGTTTTCAAGGTGCATCATCATTGATAGAAAAAGCTGCCGTTTGAAACGTTACAAGTAGATTTTATGGATATATGAGAGAAATGGGTGGACGTAATTTAAAACAGTACAAACATTAAGACGATTTAAGAACATTAGTTATCTTCCCAATCTATTGTTAGGAAAGATAATAGTGTCATTAACCGACTTGATCCACTTCGTTCACATGATTGCAGACATTTTGACAGGTCGTGAGTTCATTAGAGTGTCCCCTGCTCATACTCAGGTTCGATTTTTACGGGTTCGTAAGGATTTCCCGTATCTTCGGCACGGTCGAATCGTAAATAATTTTCAATTTGAGCCGGCCTCGAAGGAAACGTTAAGTCCCGGCAGATACCGCGCGTTTCCACGAACTCGAATCGCGCGATTTCACCGACCCGCGGGTATAAATCATTATTACACGTCCATTACGGTCCCCCGAATGGCGCGGAATCTGCTCGCGCGTTCGCGGCCGTGTTAACTAACTGGTTCTACGAGAAGAATCGATAATCTAGGATGCCCGGTGGCTGGAGAAGGACGAAAGGATATCGTTTCGCTCACGGTCCCGTAAATCACCGGCTCCGGTTGACAGTCGCAATTAACCAATGAGATAACGCCGCGCCAAGCGCCGTGAATCCCCGTTCCACACACCGACCCATGGCTCTCCATAGCAGGAAAATCCAGGAAGACCAACACACCGCATACACCGACGAATAAAAATATTTCCACGCAATTTCGCACGCGAACGCCTGCAGTCAACAAAATCTCTGAACTTGTCATAACTTAAAAAAAAAAATCGTACAGCAACGAACTTGGACACATTTTAAAGCAGGAAGCCTCTACTTTCACTCCGCATTATTCACTTTTTGCTAGAATATTTTTTAACGATAAAGCGAGTGGAAAACTAAAGACACGTTTATTTTTTTTTAAATATCTCCAAAAGTAAAGGAATGGTAAAAATTAATAGTGGGTATATTTTCTTGCGACAGATTGGTTTTACGGTCGGAAAGCGTGTAATCACCGAACCGGCGAAGCCACGCGCGAAATTAAGTGCTGGATTTAATGATCGGGCCGCAATTAATTAGTATGCCACTGGATACCGGTAATCGTCGGCCCGCGCGTGAATTATCAATTTAACGCGTGAAATACTACCCTCCGCGTGGGCGTAAATCATTGCCGAGTATCGGCAGGAGTACACTTAATGAGCTGACGATACTCGTACGGTGAAAAATTCGACATCAGTATGCGGAGCATGATTTTTGCAGGATCGGGGTCGTTATGCCCCCGCTGATTACGTACCGTAATATAAAATCTCCGGACGCAAGGAATAAAGTGAGCCATTCCGAGCGAACCTATTAGTATTTACCATTTCGCGAGCATTAAGCAAAACAATCGAGCAGTCACGGTCGGCGTCGCGTTGAATACCCCTGTCCGCGATACTCGATAATGAAAGCCTCTTGGCATTGTGTTATGATTGAAATCGAGATTGATAAGGAACTACGCGTCGATCTGAATACGGGACCGCCGAGGGGATTAAGCAATGGGCAGTCTGGTGCAACAAATGTTGCAAAGTAGACTCGAAACAGTCAAGTATCACGGTTGATCAGAGGTTCATTGTGTATTGTTAGTAGCGTAACACCACCGGTTGGAAGGCACGAGAGAGAGAGAGAAAGGGAGAGAGAAAAAATCGAGAAGAAACGATCGGTGGACCACGTGGGGGATACACACATTTTCCTATGTGGGTATCTGGGTTAATCGGTTTCCATTGGCCGCGTGGTTCTCCACCGAAGTGTGAAAGTAAAATAGTGATACCGCAACGATAAATAAAGCCCAATCGCTTATCCGTTAATTTCGCTCGGACCGCGAAGAGGGTAATCACGGATTTTTGCTGGTCGACAATGTCGGACACTGTGAGAAACAGCGCGGTGCCGGTTCGCGGAAAAAATGACAGCGTTCGCACAGCATGCGGTATCGTATCGAGACCCGGCAGCCTTATATTTTCTCGTCATATTAAAGCACGCTCGTTGGCGCTAGATAAGGACCATTATTCTCTATCCATTACGACACGACACGCGTACCGTATGTCGGCCGCGGTGAAACTGTCGCTTCTAATACGTTTCGCGGTTGTCGTACCAACAGGCCCGACGACGGATCCGAGTTCTGCCAAAATCAAACCGTGTTTCAATCTTCTTAAAAAGTGAACTCCGCCTCTGGGACAACGATGCTTATCGATTTCGCATTAGAGGATCAAAGGGCAATCGCGACAGGTGCATTCCACGTCGACTTGGAATACAAGGGTTTCACGCTTGCAACTCCGCCTCTAACCCGCGAGCCTTCCATTAACTTTTCAGCTTTGCACTTTTCTCGACAGCTACTTAGCATATGCACTACCGGCCAAAAGTTTCGAATTACTCGCTGATTTTTGTACGAATCTAATGTATCGATAAATTTTCAAATACCCCTTCGTTATATAGTATCAAAGTAATTATATAGAAAAGGTCTGCGTACTCCGATTTAGATGAAATTTTAATATGTTATAGATTTCGATATTTGGAACAACTTTTTCCTTTTCCAATATAGGGGAGTCGCTTTTAGTTTTTGAGATATTTGCAAAAGACTAAAGCTAATACTTTATTGAATTTTTCGTATTTCTTTAGTATAATTTAGTTGTATGGTGTCAGGCCAGCCCTTTCCGTCCCCTGTTTTCTCACTCATCTTTACACCGTCAAAATGTAAACAAACGCCGCACCAGGACAGGCTTACGTTACCGCGGAGCATGCAGGAATACGAAAAATTCAATACAGTATTAGCGATAGTTTTTTGCAAATATTTCAAAAACTAAAAGCGACCCCTCTATATTGGAAAAGGAAAAAATTGTTCAGAAGTTGTTGCTGCATAACATATTAGAATTTTATTATTCGAGGTACACAGAATTTTTCTATATATTTACCAATATCACATATTAACTGGTTGGTACTCGTCAGTTTTTTGACAAATAAATCTTCCTTGGTTGTTCTAAAGGCATTAATTTCTTCTTAGAAACCTTCCGTTTCTCTGATTTTACACCGTGATTCGAAACTTTTGACCGGTAGTGTAAGTGTCGGCAGGCTAGCCGGCTAATATTACGATCGAGCAGGGTTGGGGTTGGTATTTTAATGCGACCAGAAAATCATGGGTAACGTACACCGGTAATCGACGCTCGCACATGAATTCCTCTCCGGTTCTCTCCTGCCAAGGCGAGACAGGCGAGCTTCGATTGAGACATTAGGCGAATAACAATAACAAAATGTTAACCCGTTCGCGAGGTAGGCATTTTTTTCCTAACCATTAGCTGTCCGACTTACAGCTCCGCGATATCTGGTGTTGCAATACGCGAATAATATCGATAGTAACACGCATGTTATGATTGAAATAATAATATCCGATGAAGAACGGTCCGATGAAAATGAATTTGTTCATACGTCTTCCTCTTGGTAGGAACTCGCGTTCGATTGATTTTCTTGCGGCTCGTTCGAGTGCCATTCGAGGGCGTTTATTTCACTGGCTGGCATTTCAGCCGAGTTTTTCACGTTGAAAAGGTCTCTCACGGCACGACCACGCGTCCGTCTCGCGATTCCTGGAATATCGGGCGTCGATTAGCCGGCCGGGCCGCGCGAGTCCCATAAATCGTTTTGCTCGCGACGCAATGCGTTTACGCAACGAAATGTGCAACGAGTGGCGGCACGCACCGTGCGCGTCGGCGGTCCGAGGCAGGCCCAAACGGGAGAGAGAAAATCAGAGAACCAGAAGAGAGAGAGAGGGAGTATATACATACATTGAAACGGCCGACGCTCGACAAATCGACCGATAATACGATTACAGTGATAATTAATCTGATCGCGATTTCGATCTGTATCGAAAACCGCCCACGAACTGCCGCCGGCCGGATCGCCGTGACGAAACGCCGATGATACGATAATTATTGTAATCGACCAACCATTATCCATCAGGATCGCAAAAAATTCCTTCCACCGGACACTTACAACGCGCTCATTCCGCTGATTATTCTATTAAAACGTTATGCAACGGGATAAGTAGGAGGGAGGGGAGGGGGCAACTCGTAACCAGCGACGAGTTCACGGCTGATTCTTGCACTTTATCGCCGGCTGATTTATTAATGCTTCGCGGCTGGTCGGTGTTTAACTATCGGGGTAACAAACAGGTAATTAGTGCGTGTGAAACATAAATTGAAACAGGAGTTATGTGTCGCGAGATTTCAAACGGTCGAATGCGTTGCTGTTTCTATATGAATCGTACAGGATTTTTTACCAACGTGTGAACGGACTTTAAAAATCCTGTAATATAAATGTCAATAGTTACGTGTTCGAGTCATTAAACAAACATGTTAATAATTTTCCAAGCGACATTCGACTTATCATCCGCATTTAACAAGCCCAACGTTGTCGCGCGAAAATCGTCGACAAAAGGCGAAACGATCACACGTATTCCAAGGTTTTAGCGTCTGGTTCAGCTTCGCCCTCGTACAAACCTAAACAGCACGCCGAACCGCACATTTCAACGAATGTTTCGCTGCGCCGAACAGCGAACGGAAAGGATTTTTACTATTTAGGGAATTTCTAGCGAATAACTATAGAAGCTGCAGTGTTGTATATTACACAACGAAATTCAGAACATATATTTATAATTATATTTGTAACATGCCTATTTAATAATTCTATATATTATGAATGTTTAGGATATGCTTTTTTTATTAGAAAATCTCATATAAGATTTATTTCAAACGTTCGTCGGAACGTTCGAAACATTCACAATATATAACATTATTAAATAGGCATGTTACAAATATAATTATTAATAATTCTTAATCCTTCTATAAACGCGATGAGAGAGAACAATGAGCAGTGCGTCGCGAGCGAGTTTCTTCACTTTCTAGAGTCTGAATCGGCGCGAGGATAATAATTGATTTGTCACGGATCGGTCGTCTATTGGGTAAAGCAACGCCGGCGACGAAAAGAGAGCCAGGGTATCGTGGCTCGTATAATACCAGCTCTATGGCGATATTTTCGAAAGAGTTCACGGTACACGCACGGATGTGTAGGAACCGGGTGGCGTGACGGTGCTCCGTGGACGTATTATTGGCCGTGTTTCGCAAAAGATCGATCTCGCGGCGCGTGTACGCGTGTGCGTGGCTGTGTGGGTTAATCTGAGGAACCCGTTCCGCCAGAAGGCGATATTTTCCGCCTCCGCATGGCGCCTCCCTCTCTGTCTCTCTCTGTCCCTCTCTTTTCGTTGTCTCTCTTTTCTGTCGGCCGCCATCTGTGTTTTCTTGTGTCTGGCCAAAGGGGGCCGTGTCTCGACGGCCACTGTCCCTGGAAAACCGATCGCCACGTCGTTACCGCGATTAGAGAAAATTAATTAAACCCGCGGGGATAATCACCCGCTCCCTGTGTACCGGATAATCGATCAACATTCTGCAAATCTACGCGCCGCCCGTTAAACGGTATATACGTACACAGAACACGCGCGCCTCGCGTGTTATTATACCATCGTGGTTTCTCTAAGTATGCGGTTTTTCGACCGGTAGCGACCGCAAGAAACACAAGGAAAACCTACCGCGATAGCGGTTATTAACGAGAACCAGAACCCGCTCGATTCTGTACTTTACTGTTAATTGCGTGCGCTACCGATCTCGCTTTTCGAGACTTGCCACGCGCTCTGCGAGCTTACTAAAAACTGAACACTGTCTTAGCTCGAAAGATGTATTAATGTTCTCGGTACAACGGTTCGATCAAGAAAATACATTAAAGCAATTTTACTAGTTTGATTAAACTTTCAATCTATCGATCCTAATATGGATCTTTCTCAAGAAAGAAGAAAACTGCGTCTGAAAATTTTTATTAGAAAATTCAGTATTATTATTGTGATAACAACGGATTTAAATACAATGTCAAAATACTGTATTAAATTACTAATTTGCTTTATGGAAATTTAAACAATAAACGAAATTGAGATATATAAACACATTTTTCTATTAAAAATTTTCAGTCACAGTTTTCTTCTTCCTTGAGAAAGATCCATATGAGGATCGAAACGTTGAAAGTAATGTACTTTCTTGATCAAACCGTTCCACCAAGAACATTAATACATCTTTTGTTTTTACCAATCTTACGATCGATAACTGGAAAAGCATTCACTGTCTTAGCACGTTTTAACCCCTTGCCCTACAATAGTCCTGTCAGACTGATAACGAAGATTCTGAACGGAGAGAAATTTATTTCTTCTTATTATTCTTCATTCTTACACCGTGATGAAATTTTATATTGGTTTTGTTAATGTGTAGGAGAACAACCTAGTCCAACCCTGGAAACAAAGCGAGTGGACTGAAGTGTTCGATACCGAACGCGCTGTATCCGCAGAAAATCGTATTTCCACCGTTCGAACGCACAAATTGTTCGCCCGGAGCGTTACCAGTCTCCATAGAAAACTTCGTCGATGATTTTTTCTAACCGGTTTTATTTCCTGCGGCTCGTCCCCGTCGCGTTTTCTCTAGCACAATACAAACCGGCGCGGCGCGGTGCGTACGCTCGAACGCGTACGGCGTGGAAAGACGCCCGGAGGTCCCCATTGTGCTCGTAATCTAGATCGGGGATTACTTTTATCATTGGCGGACATTCGAGCCGTTCGTTAGGTGCGCGGCGCGCGTGTAACGATCGGCTTTATGCGGCGTGAAAAGCGCGCGTAACGGTGCGTGCCGCCGCGGCCGATCCAAGAAACACCGGTATAATAACCGGTGCTCGATAACTGCGGAAAATCGCACGACACGTGGATAATGGCATGGAGAACGGAGAATCCCTCTGCGACATCCGTACCTTCGATCTCGATCTTTAATCCCGTCTTGTGGCTAGATATATCATTTTATATTCTGGAATTATTTATTGTTGAAAATGTTGGTAATTATATAGAAAAAGGTCTGCGTACTCCGATTTTGATGAAGTTTTAATATGTCATGCAGCAACACATTCTGAAAAAGTTTTTCCATTTCCAATGTAGGGAGGTCGCTTTTGTTTTTCAGATATTTGAAAAAAACTATCGCGAATACTGTATTGAATTTTTCGTATTCCTGCACGCACCGCGACAACGTAAGCCTGTCCCGGGGCCGTATCTGTTAATTTTTTCTTTGTAAACATGTTGAGGAGATGAGAAACGACAATAACACACCCACCCACCCAGTGTTTCTAAAAATAAGGTTTCCGTAGGAATACGAAAAATTAAATACAGTATTAGCAATAGTCTTTTGCAAATATCTCGAAAACTGAAAGCGACCCCCCTATTTGGAAAAGGAAAAAGTTGTTCAAAATGTCGGAATCTATAACATATTAAAAGTTCATCAAAATCGAAGTACGCAGACCTTTTCTATATGATTACTAAAATGTTCCTGCTTCGGATCATTGTTGAAACGAATGCTATTCGAATAATTGGTGCGCCGTAATTGCGTCGGAAATTCGTTCGCTCCGGAAAGAGGGAACGCCGTAACGAAATTCTCCATCGGACACGGCGAATGTATCGCGTATGGTGATCGACAGGTACAATTCACACGATTTCGCGGCCGAGAAATTCCACCCCGATACGATCTTAGGTACGCTCGCGATTTTCACCGCTAAGTGGATTTAATATCGAGAGACCGGCTGATACGAATGCTCCAATGGGTTTATTCGCAATCCAATGATAATGGGGCCGGCTCGTGTCTGACGCGAGTCATATATGCGCGCGGCGTTAATCCCCTCGGAGCATGGGAATTTAAAAACTGAATACCGAAGCGTATCGGTGACTCGAGGGCATACCGGAATGATGTTGTGTGGTCTGCCTAACAGGTGGATCTATCTCATCAAGTTTTTATCGAAGAGACATTGATTATATATTTTATCTAAACAGAACGATAGGAATTATTTAAATTATTCAACTAGAAATTGTATATCTCATTTAAAATACTATTTTCTTCAAGCAAAATAAAATCGAAAATATTCAATAGTTCTTCTCCCTTACTATTAAACATTTTTAATAGCAAACATGGCCTCAAGCACCATGATTCACATCAGAATCGACACGTTTGGGTTTGCTTACAAAATTGCTAGTGCGTAGAAATTGATTGAACCGTGCGCCGATAAATTAATTCTAATTATATTCAATAGTATTTGAAAGATTTGTTTCGCCAAATAATGCCCATCTCTGGATTCGCACCGAGGCTGGGAGGCATCGATGATTATCACGCGTAGCCGATCGCGATTCCAATTGACTCGTGGCGTTGGTTGACAGCCAGCGGATCGCGTGCTCCATCATGGGCCCGGAGGGTCGAGGACGTTTCTCGCGCGTTTCGACATAAATCCAGCGCGGCGTTATCGCGGCCGCGAATCGATTCGCGCGCGCTTGTCCATGCCGATTCCTGTTATCGTGCCGGTGTATCTGGTTGCATCCGTCCGCGGTATCGTTACCGCGGTTTTCTGCTTTTTGCCGAGCAGACGCACGGCCCCGACTCTGTCGTCGATTTCCGTGCTCTCGTTCAAGTCCAGCGTGTTTACTTCCTACGTGCAAGCACCGTCGGCCACCTTTTCTCAGCCGCGCAGGCATCTTGTACAGGCCGCTCGTGCGGAACGACTGCGAAACACCGCCGGGGAACACGGGATTACGGACGTACCAGTTCCGAGGAACGCTCCTGGCTCGGATCTCAACCGCGAAAAAATCGAAATTCGAACCATCGAGACGATATCGCTCGCGTTTCTTCGCAAACGCAGACAAAAGTGCAGGACTAGGAATTATATCAATTATTGAATACAAATCCTTGTGAAAAAACAACGGAAACTTGCTGAGGAACTTGGTGTAACTCGACAAGCAATTTTCGCTCCTGTATTCCTTTTTTTATAAATAAAAATCAAAAGTACGATGAACTTATTTGTATAGTATTTTATCCATAAAATATCGGTCGCCGAGAATTATAACATCATGTGGGTCGGGTATATCAGTGAGCCGCCTAATCGGAATTTCCAACTTCTTTATTTTCCATTATTTTTTTATGGGACTTCTATGACAGTATTTGTGGCATTTTTTAAAATAAAAATCATACCAAATATGATGTAATTCCAATAGTATTTACTTATGTAATAAACAATTAAAGTTTCAGGCGCAAGGAAGGGCAGTAGCCGGCGAGTTTTAATTGTCTATTACACAAGTAAAAATTATCAAAATTATATCACATTTGGTATGATTTTAATTAGAAAAATGCCACAAATATGATCATTGAAGTCCCATAAAAAAAATAATGAGAAGTAAAGAAGTTGGAAATTTGGATTAGCTATGTTTACATTTGTCAGCGACCGAGGCCTCTCGAGCTCGGCTGTCCTTCTCTACGTTCAGCGAAACTCAAAGAATACTGTTCCTGGCGCATAAATGTCGTTTGGCAGACCCGTGCTAGGGACTTATATGGATAAAATACTATACGTCTAATACATTTGCATAGAAATCCAGCGAAAGCACAAGATAGGCTGCAGGGTTTCTGCGGGCAGAGAGCGGTCTGCCGGAAATATAAAGAAACCGGGATACGAAGGTTGATTTTTCCCGCGGAGGGCAATAATTACCCTCTGACCCTTTAATTACAGCGTGGGCGTTTCACCGGGCCGGGTAGTATTATCGGGGAATCGTTTGATACGCTTCAACGAAGTTGCTTTTAGCCGAAACGGGGCCCCGAGATCGCCCTTTTCGCTCTCGGCGGACGATTGTCTGGCATCGGGAGGCGAACACTCTCCGGTGAATCGAGAGTCCCAGAATCAGGTTAAACAAACGTTGCGCGGGACGTAATGGCGAGCTAATGACTTGATAAGCACCGTTGCCCGGCGGTAGACTGCAATAAACCCAAGTCGCGATAGATCCCTCGGGAATGAAAGAGCAAGCAGATCCGGAGAAAGAGAGTCGGGTCGATGTGGCTCTTGCGAAGTGAGATCGAGAGGCAACACCACGCCCTGCTTGGAAATTAGATTGGCTCCGGCTACCAATTGCCGATCTCGATAATTAGTTTCGCGGTGCCGATTGCGAAAACCGCCGACGCTGATAGAGTCGTCCTCATCGAACGATGTTTATGGCGCGATCCTCTTCCACGACACCGCAGGTGTCTTATTCTGCCATGCACTTTTTCTTTGCGGTAATTACAATAACGCGTCGAATGATTATTCTGTTAACAGTCGGCGTAAATAAGAAGATAATTTACACCCTGCCAGATAAGAATTGCTAATCAACTCAAAGCCCCGGTACCGAGCTTCTTCAGCTTCTCCACCGCGTTCATTGTTATTGCACCTGATACGTTCTTGTAGACACTGATTTACTTTTTAATGCTGTGAACGGGTTCACTGCAGTTTTTAGGCATGCAGTTGCATTCTCGTCCACCTGGCACTGGTTCACAGGCAAAATTCTCCACCCTGTGATTTAGACTGTTTACAGCTCTCGCTCTTCGAGAAGTATCTAGGAGCATTGTGAAAAGATCGTAGACTACTTTATTTTACGACTCTCACCTTTCTAGCGTTAATTATTGCTCGAGTGTTCCGACTCTCTAATTAACCCTCCACTGTGATATATTCCGAAGAATTTATAACTTTCAAGAAACATGCATAAATCATTCTCTTTCGTACGTTACACATGTCAGAGACGTATTCAATTAAAACAAGCGAAGCAAACTTCGTATTATATCAACATCGTTTCTGCCTTTTTATGGAGCAGTTCCTTTTAGTGCTGATTACGCTTCGCGTGTGAAACTTAGATTCAGTGCAGTATCAAGGCAGCGTATAATTGATGGGTGAAGAGAAGATATTTCTTTTTCTTCTTGGCGGAAGATGGCGCAAAGTAGATGTGTTCCTCGCAGATGGTTAATTATCGACCCATTCACCGGTACGTTTTAAGAGTGACAATTTTATTACCCTGTTCGCGGAGCACGGTCGAGGGGCTCGTCGTACAATGTCGTCGAGGTGATTTCCGCTAATTGCACGTTTAAAATCCTCGAAGCACTAACGACATAATCGTCCGTGTAATGACAGGCTGCCCGTGCCGCGTAGAGGCAACGCTGTCACTGCTACGGTGTTTATTGAATTAGTTAATTACACAGAGAACGCCGGCGACGTTCCGAGCAAGTGGTACCGTTCGCGGACAAGCAATTTTGGCACGCCTAATCCGTTCTGTTCCTTTTCCACTTCGACGTCGGGCTACGTCTCAATTTACGAGCCGAGTTCGCTCCTTGCTCAGCCACAACTGCTGCGATCGCTTTGTTGATGGAGTAAAAAGGCGCCCGATGCTCGCTAACTATTCAAGCTAAAACTTTTTAAAAATTTACGCTTATCTACTGTAAGCTGTTGTAAGAATGTGAGTGTGCATATATGTTTAAGTGTTATATATGTTTTTCTTGATTTACATGTTATATGTTTTTATTGATTTGCATGTCGCGTTAATGTTTTGTTACACGAATGTTTTACGTTATGATTTTGTTAGAATAAAAACGACAGTCCTCTGCGAGCGATCGACGAAACATCAAGTCGCACAGTGGGAATCTGCCCGAGTTCAGCGACCACAGCTAGTTCAGAATTTGCTGAATATTGAAACTGCTGTAACTTTGATAAAATTTATCCAAATTTTATGAAAAAGAACCATTTCAAAGCTTGCGATATCTACTTTTTTTATACCGTATGCCGTTTTTACTGAAACGGATGTTTCGAGTGCAAAATTTGTCCATAAAGGGGAGTGTATCAGATTGTAAGGTTTGTAGTCATTTTTCAATCAAGTAGTGCGGATAATAATCAATATTTTAACATTATTCGTTTATTTTATGTCCACTTTCGACAAGTATGATCATTTGCAATTAAAATATCTCTTTAGAATTGTTATTACAAAACTAATTAATATTTCTACGTTATTCGTCTATTTTATATACACTATCGAAAAGTATAATCAATTTTGACCGCTGAAATCCCCTGTCAACTCGTTCCACTACGTAATTCTATGAAAAATACTAAAATGATAGAATCGGTCCGTAGGACGACGCCGGACCCCCATGGGACCTACGGGGGCGATCGAGCGATCCTCTCTCTTTCACTTTCGACACCTGCGCGGTGTCGTTCATCATCGAGCCGCGGCTTGTAAAAGGTCCTTGTCTCGGTTACGCTCGCCGCGGTAAAAGCGGAATCCACGAGCGATGATTTATCTGCGGCGAGTGAAATCGTTTCGGAGCGGATCGGCGCGGCGCGGCGTCGATGTTTCGTCACTTTCGCGGCGCAAAGTGAAACGATGCCCGCGCCCCGCGCTTGCTGGTCCCAGGGCAAAACAAATTGAAAGGCGCGAGCAGCAAATAATAATTAATACTTTCGTCGTTGATCGTTATCGGGCAACACGTTCCGGCCACGGCCACCGCTGATCGACAGCCGAACAACCGCAGCCGTGCAATGGATCGTCCGTAGATCCTCCTCGCGGCGCGACCCGGTGATTTATCGCGCCACCGCCCGCCATCTATCATGCCCGATAGCGCTGATAACCAGCCTAGCCAGCTCGTGTAAAGCTAGGAATCTTTTGCCATCGGCGCAGCCTCCGAGGGACTCCAATCCGATCTTCCCTGTTCCATTATTGCGAGACTTTTCCATACTTTTCTTCTCCTTGGATCAATGGATCCTTTGTCTGAGACTAGCTGAATATTTAGCATCCTGCTTCCTGGAAAGTAGGTTGCAATTTCAACACTTGGATGAACTTGTTGGTTATTTTATACATTCTAATAATTTTCTCATGATCTTGCAAGTCTACTCTCCGACTATTATTCCTAATTTGCGAATTTTTCTGCGAAACAGAAATATTTTGTTTATATATTCCCGCCAATGTATCTTAGCAATATGGTGCTAGTTTGCTCTCATTACCACTCGCATCGGTAATCCCAAGTCCATAAGGCGCCAAGGTTAAGGACTGTGGGGCATTGCGGGATCTTAGAGATACACGACTCTGATAAGTAACTTATTACTTCCTGTATTGTCTATCTTCTGCCAAACCGGACCACCTCGCCTTCGTACCCCTCTGAGAAACTGACAATATTCCGTTGACATACACACCCTGCATGATCGAGTCTATCAATCATTCCTTGATAACTTCCCTGAATGTCTAGAAATTTCTAGACTGTTCAACATCGCCAGACAAGCCAAAATTCGTTCAGTTTATCAGAGTCGAAACACACCACAGAGTACTCGCAGAGACATACGAAATCCGCATTCTAAACGTCGCAGTCTAGTCCGGTGAGAGATGGCCGTCACGAAATTTTTCCGTGTAACTGTCGCGGTACAAAGCAGGGAAATTAAGTCGACGTTAGCGGTAAACGACTGGGCAGAGCCGAGAAGCCGGCCCACGCTTTCTCCTTGCGGAGCTCATTGAGAAACGGCTTTAGAAGCGACGTCGCGTCGGTATTGTTTTAAAAGGCGTCTCCGGGCGGCGTCTGGGCGGTCAACTTTTGCACCAGCATATATCATCGTTCGCGAGTTACCTTTCCAAAGCGCCACGGCGGCTCCGTGACCCAGGTGTCTCTCTTAAAACACGCCGCGCAGCTTCTCTCCGCCTCGTTCCGCTCTGTTAAGATTATGGGAATTTAGACAACACTCTTTGTTCGTGTAATTAGGTATTATCGCTTGATTTCAATGGCAGGAAGGAACGAGAGGAACCATGGCAAACGATTTCCAGAAGCGCGCGTGTTCAACCGCGTTTACTCCCACTTGTAACTCACGTGTGTGTACGTGGCGCCAGAGAATTGAACTTTTCCACGAGATGCCTATCGATCCGATCGATGACTTTCTCGATCACACCTGCGACCCGCCGCGCCGAGGCTTGGGAATGCGCCACAAAGAAATCCGCGGACCCGTTTGCCGACCTGCGAACAATCCCGATGATTGGGTGCTGTGATAATTAATCGCGGATCCCTCAACCGCACGTTCGATAAATTTCGACACTGAAGCAACTGCACAGCAACCACATCGAAGATCGTTTTGTGTTGCATACAGCGTTGTGCACCGAGTTTGCTGATTAATAGACTAGAAACCGATCGTTATGCAAAATCAGAATTTTCTCCGTCGATACCATGGGAGGTAAATTGCGATGTATATTTCGCCTCTCTTTTCTTCGTTTTAGTTATTTCAATAGTTCAATGCAATAATTCGTCTTTTAAAAAGAAACATTTGGTAATTATATAGAAAAGGTCTGTGTACTACGATTTTGATGAAATTTTAATATGTTATAGATTTCGACATTTTCAACAACTTTTTACTTTTCCAAGATAAGGGGGTCGCACTTAGTTTTTGAGATATTTGCAAAAACTATCGCGAATACTGTATTGAATATTTCGTATTCCTGCACGCTCCGCGGCAACGTAAGCCTGTCCCGGTGCGGCGTTTCGTTACATTTTTACGATGTAGAGATGAGAGAGAAAACAGGGTGGCGGAAAGGGCCAGCCTAACACCACGCACACCCACCCAGTGTTTCATATGCATCCAGTGTTTCTAAATTATACTGCAGGAATACGAAAAATTCAATACAGTATGAGCGATAGTCTTTTGCAAATATCTCCAAAACTAAGTGCGACGCTCCTACCTTGGAAAGGAAAAAGTTGTTGAAAATTTCGAAATCTATAACATATTAAAATTTCATCAAAATTGGAGTACGCAGACCTTTTCTATATAATTACCGAAACATTTTCGCAACAGTGTGTAATTTATTAGGTATTTTTACCGCGCGAGGAATTGAACGATCAGAGAGGTTATTAATGACGCCACCACTAGCCCGCGTTCGTTTATTAATTTAAATAATTAAAATTCAATTGCCCACGGAATGAAATATTTGTTGTAACGAAGTACTAAGCAAGCCTATCAAAACGAGCCATTGAGTATCGTACTGATTGATATTCATAAGTACATGCCGATCCTGCTCGCATCACTAAGAGCGACGTGTACTCCCCCCGTCACTTCTTCATTAATTTTAATTACAGCCGGCGAAATAATTGACAGCACGCAATAATTGACTTCCACCAGAGAGTTTACGAGCTGTAGAACGGGACGCAGAGAATGAGATAGAGAGAGAAAGAGAGAGAAAGTGAGAAAGGAAGCTAATGAACCGTGTGTATACATACGAAATGTATTTTTCAACTACCACGCGTTTGCAGGCAATTTATATACCGATCGGAAAAGGTGAAGCTTTCAGAAGCGGCAACAAAGTGGCACAAAGTGAAATATCAGGAGTGTCCCAGGGAATCTCTTCGATGATCGGGCCGGACCCTCTTGTTCGCTTATTAAAGAAAGCAATCGTGGTTGTTTTTTCACCGCAAAACACCGGTTGAACCACTGCAACGCCAAGACGCACCGATTGCGAAAACCTGCGCCGGAGTATCGTTTCCGCTTATTACGATAATAACGTTTATGGAAAATTGTGGGAGCTGACTGATTGCGAGCGCGGTTGCTGTAACGAAAGAATTGGACGATTAAAGCGTGACGTTTCCCCGAACGAGAGACCTCGATATTTTTATTCATGGTTGGAAAATGCGAGGAAATCGATTTTTAAAGAACGTGTAGATTTTTGTGATAAATGACCCCACTCGTGGTCGAATGAAAATTCATTGTTGAGATCTCGATATTTTTATTCGTAGTTGGAAAATGAGGGGAAATCAATTTTTGAGATCGCGTAGATTTTTGTGATAAATTGCCCCACTCGTGGTCGAATGAAAATTCATTGTTGAAACCTCGATATTTTTATTCGTGGTTGGAAAATGCGGGGAAATCGATTTTTAAAGATCGCGTAGATTCTTGTGATAAATGGACCCACTCGTAGTCGAATGAAAATTCATTGTTGAGATCTCGATGTTTTTATTCGTGGTTGGAAAATGCGGGGAAATCGATTTTTAAAGATCGTGTATAGTTTTGTGATAAATGGCCCCACTCGTGATCGAATAAAAATTCATTGTTGAGACCTCGATATTTTTATTCGTGGTTGGAAAATGCGGGGAAATCGATTTTTAAAGATCGCGTAGATTTTTGTAATAAATGGCCCCGCTCGTGATCGAATGAAAATTCATTGTTAAGACCTCGATATTTTTATTCGTGGTTGGAAAATGCGGGGAAATCGATTTTCAAAGATCGCGTAGTTTTTTGTGATAAATGGCCCCACTCGTGGTCGAATGAAAATTCATTGTTGTTTGGCCAGCCAGAATAGCGGAGTAAGGACGGTGGAGGAAACGAGTTATCACGGAGGATCGATCTACGAGCATCCAAGGTATCGACTAGCAACACGGTGCAAAAGATCACGGGTGTTGCACCATGCACGCAGCAAGGTCCACCATAACTTAATCCACGTAAGTCGCCTACACACCGATGTTGGCGATGGCTAACCCGTGGATCGTTTATTTCGCGTATCCACCGAGCACGACAGTGTAACGTGTATTACGAGACTGTCTCGTTTATTCAGACTCGCTTTCTGCCACGATTTATCGGACCGTGACAGATAAGATGGCTCTGGTAACGCATCAGGCCTGCGATTTACCTTGCTCCAGATAAGTGATCGATTCTACCTGATATTTCTTTCTCGAGATTATAATATTGATCTGCCAGTCTGATCTACATCTGCCATATTCCGGATGAGGGTTAATAATCGTTGTAGCTTTATGAGAGATAAAACACTAGTTCGCAATAGCAGTCCCTTAAGTGCAGAGAGAGACTACAATGATGGTTCATAATGTTGTTATTGTTATGGATCGTATGATTGTTAAAACAGAAAAAGTATGAATGATTCCAGCGCAACGGTTCGATCAAATAAACACTATAAAGCAATTTTACAAATTAATTTAAACTTTCAACGTTTCGATCCTTGTGTAGATCATTTTCAAGAAAGAAGAAAACTGAGAAAGATGTTATAATAAAATCAGATTGTACTACATTGTCAAGGTTCTGTATTTTATTACTCACTTGTTTTATGAAAATTTTGACGTAGTAACAACATGGTTTACATAGTTCATTTTCTATGTTACACAAGTTACCGAGGTACAAACACGAGGCCTA
Source organism: Lasioglossum vierecki (assembly GCA_028455595.1). Taxonomy (NCBI): domain Eukaryota; kingdom Metazoa; phylum Arthropoda; class Insecta; order Hymenoptera; family Halictidae; genus Lasioglossum; species Lasioglossum vierecki. The sequence continues at coordinate 12,858,985 of CM052338.1, forward strand.
CAGGGAACATAACCAATAAGAAATCAATAGATCCACCTAACCAATCATTTGATGGTTATTTCAAACCTTGAAAACATCAACCAACCAACATTTTAGCTATATATCTATTAAGATATACTGGTAATCTCGGGAAACAAGCAATATTGACCAAGTCATAAACAAAAATAACTGTTTCAGATGTTTTACAATTGACAAGTCCTAGGATAAAAAATAATATTGGATAATGATTCATCATAATACTGATGTGTTGAACATAGTTTTAAAACCCGTTAAAACATAAAATTGAAATCCTGGCAATGGTAAGGGTAGTGAGCTGTCGAAGTTTACAAAACTGTTAACTTCTATCTTCTACCCTTCTAGATTATTTCGAACACATTCTTAAAGGTATTAGGGAAGAAATCGCATTGTTTTCATTTTTACTCGTGTAGCCATCTCGAAAATTGAGTACGAATTTTTAAAGCTCCCCGAGGACAGGTTCGGGTGAAAGGACTGGGCTAAACGAAATCGATAAAAAGTCGAAGAGCCGTTACACCTACCGGTAAGCGGATTGGTATCTCGGTTCCCTGACAAGTTCAGCCTCGTCCGTTTTTTATTGTTTGGAGGATCTTCCTTTGTCGCCCTGCGTCCCGTTCACTCGTTTGCTGGCACTCGCAAAGAACCGGAGGATTGCGTGCGCCTCGAAGGTGAAACTAATAACAGCGACTCTCTCGGCTCTCTCGGCAAACACGCAATTACGTCTTGACGATGCGCCATGAATCGAGCTACCGCATTACGAGACACCCGGACTCGAAATCTCGTTCTCCAGAAAAACCGATCAGCCGTGTTTCTTCAACCATCGAGCACGGACGAGACCTTCTGGTTTTCGTCGTCTACCCAAGACCCACCTCGGACGATAATAAAATTTTTTCTGTTCACCTCGGAACCGTTTGTCCAACTTCTGCTAATTAGCTGTCCGGCGAAAAAGTGCATTCTCTCGTAAAACGATACGACTTCATTTCTTGAAAAGTTCATTACCCGTCTGACGCAAGAGCATATTAAATCTGCGCATCCGCTGCGCGAATGCATACGACTTTTATCGTTAAAAAATCATGAGAATTGCTTCGAGGTTTAGACTTTCAGATGCGCTCGTTCCAAAAAAGTCTCAAAGTCTAGAAGAAAAAAATTCAGAAAGTCAGGGTACTCTTGCAAATCAGTGATTCCAATTGTTTTTCAATGTTTGAGGATGTTGAGTAAAGTAGCAGTCACACATACCAGCTTTGAACGGAGTAGAACCGGAAGGAAGGTTTCGAAAGGCGAGTCACGTGGCATCGGAGTGTTCGTTCCAAAAAGGTTTGAAAGCCTACACGAAAAAAATGCACGAAGCCAGAGTACTCGTGCAAGTCAGTGATTCCAATCGTTTTTCGATATTTGAGGATGTCAAGTAAAGTAGCAGTCACACATGCCAGCTTTGAACGGAGTAGAACCGGAAGGAAGGTTTCGAAAGGCGAGTCACGTGGCATCGGAGTGTTCGTTCCAAAAAGGTTTGAAAGCCTAGACGAAAAAAATGCACAAAGTCAGAGTACTCGTGAAAATCAGTGATTCCAATTATTTTTCAATGTTTGAGGATGTTCGAGTAAAGTAGTAGTCACACATGCCAGCTTTGAACGGAATAGAACCGGAAGGAAGGTTTCGAAAGGCGAGTCACTTGGCATCGGAGTGTTCGTTCCAAAAAGGTTTGAAAGCCTAGACGAAAAAAATGCACAAAGTCAGAGTACTCGAGCAAGTCAGTGATTCCAATCGTTTTTCGATATTTGAGGATGTTCGAGTAAAGTAGCAGTCACACATGCCAGCTTTGAACGGAGTAGAACCGGAAGGAAGGTTTCGAAAGGCGAGTCACGTGGCATCGGAGGAACGGCCCCGTATTATGCGAAATCGCATCGTGGATAGGTTGTGTAGCCCACGCGGGGATCTCGCGACACACAGCGTCGAGTGTGAGGTCCTCTCGCGAGCATGGTAATGACGTGACATACACGCACGCGACGAGACGAGAACGCGTACGTATTAAACGCAAACACTCCGCTCGGCTCCGCTTTTGCTCGGCTCGGCGAGGGCACCGCGATGTCACCTGTGCATTATGCAATACGCCCGGCTGACCCGATCGGGGGCCGGATTAAATGTCGCTCTGTTAAATGCATGCCGCGAATAACTGTACGTGGGACGTTCAATTTCGTAAGAGGAAATCACCCACATTCGTATCCCGGAGAATCGTGAATCACTATACCGCCGCGGAAATGTGTAACACCGGTATCCGACGCGATTTCAATTGGATTCCTACGATGCGTCATAGTTTGTTGATTAGACTGCAAGTCGTACTGCAGCTGGTTTCATTCATTGGTGGGACGATTGTGTGGATGTTCGCGAGAGTAACAGGTTTGATCGATTGTTGATTCATTCGGATCGTAGACTTGACGATGTAATATTGATAAAAAGATTTCACCCCGTTAAAGGGTCTAGCGGCTGCAACTACCCTCGCGGGAAAGCTAGAGGGCTGAAATTTTACTCGGAGGAGTTTTTCTTGGTCAGATTTTTGAATGGTAGCCACTGGAAAACCTATAATAGCAGTTTTTACTATTTTAATCGGCTTGGCCCTTTCTCGAGTTCTATCGTGAAAATTAGCACACCACGAGATCTGTAATCGGCGTCTTTTCCGCTCGGCATGGCTCGGAACGGGTGAGAGGAAACATATGGCACCGAACCGGGGAAAAAGAAGAGACCCGCGGCATCATTAATAAGCGCAACACCTTCGCCGGGTCGACCCACGTCTTCATTAGACCGCGTGCGGAGCGGGCACCATTAGTTTTCCGTGGCCCGCGGTCGCGCGACACGTGCATCATTAAGAATGATATTTAATTAAGCGTCGAATAATTGGAAAATATTTCCCGATGCTCGTTTTCGAGCCGCAGCAGGGGCGCGTCCCAGGGCCACGTTGGCGTAATTAAAACTGTGGGATCGTTACGCCTGCGTTTGTACCTTTCGCCCGGAACGGAAACACGTGCACGTGCGCTCTCTTTCTCCGTTTCTCTCCTCTCTCTCTTTCTCTTGCTCTCGAGAGCCTGGAGATTTTTCCGCGGTGACTCGACGTCTGATGCTGCGTGGGACTCGCGCAGGTGCATCATCGATCGGCCATTCTTTATCGAAGCTTCTTTCAACGGGACGAGGAAATTGCCGTACGGAATTTTTTCTCGCCGCGGGGTTTGTATGTAAATAAGGACTGATTACCGTGTGGTTTAACGCGTGATTAATACGGCATTCGACATTATTATTTTTCGAGGATTCACCTCTCCGCGAGCCCGCCGATTGTTGGGCCTTTCTCCGGACCGGCTAATAAATGACAGGCCAGCGAACCTTCGTTTGCACTCGCTATTTATTGAGAGGATGCATTGGTTTTTTATTATACGAACAGTCATTGTTCTTGTAGGTCCGATCTGAACAATGCTGCTTACATTTTTGGAACGCATCCGGTACCGATGGGGCATGCGCGAAGATTAATGAAACAAAGTTGCTGAAGGAATCGTCGTCTTTTCGACTGTAACTGTACCCGGCTTTGGGAGCTCATTTCAACTTGACAGTGCAATTAAACTTCGAAAGATTGCGTCCCGAAGATGGAACAGTTCGAGGAACGGTCCGTCCGAGTTTTCTTGTTGCGGAAGAAAAATTCTGAACAATTACAAGCCGATAAATTAGCCGTGATTACCGGAAGATGATGCGTTTCACGAATTTAATATAAAGGGTTAACAAACCCGAGAGAGGGAGATCGTCCAGGCAAAAGGCGGGCCACTCGACGGCTACAATAAAGCAAATTGGTCACTGCAAACCATAAATATCTGGCTCTAATGAAAACGTTGCAGCTCGTCGCCTCGAGAAGGTGCACGTGAAGGCTCAACCCCTGTGCCTCCCAGCAGATGCTTTAACCACCGTTCTCATAACCATCGTTAATAATTATCGGTCTCCGATACACCGTGGATCTCCGGGGCCCCAGATTCGAAAGGGTTTGCCGACGCGTTCGAGTTATCGGCGCATCTGTCCCGTAAATGGGCCCAGAATTTATGGCCTGGCCTACACGCGCCCGAAATCATTACCTCCACCCGGAGCGGGATATTTATACGCGCGACCTTGGCAGCTCTCAACACCCTGTCATTACCCACGCATGTTTAAAGATTCTCCAGAAGCACGCGCTCCACATCTCCTTCGAACCTGACGCACGGCTCCTCGAATCTGGAGACTCTTCGCCTCTGGCGTCGTCCGTATAACAAGCTTTACTTTCGACAATTTAACAAAAGAAATGTTTGGTAATTATATAGAAAAGGTTTGCGTGCTCCGATTTTGATGAAATTTTAATATGTTATAAATTTCGACATTTTGAACAACTTAGTTTTCGAGATATTTGCAAAAGACTATCGCTAATACTGTATTCAATTTTTCGTATTCCTGCATGCTCCTTCCTGCAGTATTCGCGATAGTTTTTTGCAAATATCTGACAAACTAAAAGCGACCCCCCTATATTGGAAAAGGAAAAAGTTGTTCGGAATGTGTTGCTGCGTAACATATTAAAATTTCATCAAAGTCGGAGTACGCAAACCTTTTCTATATAATTACCAAATTTTCAGCCTAAGAATTCGTTCCAATGTACGAGGAACATTGTTTGCGAGGACCTGTCGCGCGTTTGTTATTTTCCCACCGAATGAAATGAAATTTTGACAGATTGGTAGGGAGAATAGATCAAGCTTTAAACTGCATGCTCGAACACATAGATATGACGTTACGGATTCACGAGATATGGCGGGAATCTTAAAAATTATTGGACACACCGTGCATCTCGAGAGAAGGCGTAGGTACGGCAAAGAGTTTCACGGTCGCCGGGCATGATTCCGTTGAAAGACGTCGATTATCCAGAGCGATTTGTCCGTTGAATAGATGGCTATTAATTTGACGAAACGAGCATCCTCTTCCTGCATCTCTCACTCCGGCGCGTCATCGAAAATCCTCTGCGTATGCGATGATCCGTTCGCGGAGGAGAGCAAGAGAAAGAAAAAGAAGAAATCCCGTCGATTACCGTCGATTATTCGCACGGTCTACTGGACTTCCGTGGCGGGCTGATTGTCGGCCGATTAGTAGCGCGATCAGGGCTCGCTAAGCCGAGAAGAATCTCGCGTTTGATCCTCTTCACGGTGTCCATTATGCTTGGATAGGAACGGTCCACCTGTCCGGCGCCGAGCATCCGATAATAAATCACACGGTTTTTAAACGAGACGGTCATAGGTGTACACCGGACAAAGCTAAGAAAGACGAAAAAAGAAAAAGAATGAAGGAAAGGCTTGGAGAACCGTAGGAGGCTACGAAGAGAGATAGAAGATGGCGTAGTCGATCCAGTTGGATAGAGCGAGGGCGTACAACCAGAGAGAGAAAAAGAAATGGAGATCGTTCGCCGCGTTCCGTTCCTTTCGTGGAGTGACTTTTGCGAGATCACACGGCGATCCACCGCGTGTGTATTCAACCGGGATCATTAACCGACTATTATACGCCACGATGCTCCGTGAACAGATCATTTTTCCAAGAGTGACTGCGCGAGCTAGTAGAGAACGCGCCGGGCAGAGCCGCTCAGGTATTCAACGCGTTACACTTGCTCGACTCGCTTTGTCCAGCATCGCATTACGCAGTCCATTACTCATCCCACGGGGTTGCCTACCCGGATATAACGCGGAGTGATCCTGAAAATCACCGCAATGTGTGCTCCGCATTGAATTGTCTTCGTTTTATTAACCTCTTTTCATTAACCATCGAACCGCGCTGGCACAGTTTCTTTCATAACTTTTTTTTTTTTATTTAAGAATCTCAGAAGAGATTTATTACAACGTTAGATATAAGAATACACGAAGTAAACATAACAAGAAAACTTATACAAATTTAAACATGAGGATGTACAACCATTTGGTTCTTCTTAAACATATAAGTTACAGCTTTTTAGAAACGAGTGAATATAAAGGCAGACTTTGATATTGGACCCACCCAAAAATATAGAAACGTCCAAAGGCAGTTGAAATTTTAACTTAAAATTTTTTTTCAACGGAAGTAATCTTTGCACATCATATAAATTGCACTGCCAAAGTACATGATTAAGAGTTTCACACTCATAGTTGCATCTACACATAGCGCTGTCAATGATGCCAATTCGTGCAAGAGAGCCAGCAAGATGATGATGATCAGCTATGCTTCTATTTATTGATACAATAAAATGACGAGATAGATTTGTACCATTAAACCAAGGAAGACGGTTATCCTTATAATAATGAAGAAAATAAAATCTTTCATAACTATCCGCGGAATTTAGAATAATTAATCCAATGAATCGCATTATTGCAAATTATTTACTATTTATAACAGTATTGATTTTTTCATTGAATCTCTGCAAAATTAATAATAATAATAAATAACATAAAATTATTTCTTTCAAAATGTAGAACGAATAACATAATGCCAAAATTTATTTGAAATAATGTTTTCAGAAATTGCAATAAAAATAATCGAACATGTGCGCCGATATCATAAACAAATTTCTTTTAAACCAACGTACGTTGGAAATGATAAAGTAAACGAACGTACTCGTTAATGCTCCGTTGCATTTTTATGAGATCAATCATGAGAAGCGATTGATCATTTCGCAGAATATACACGATTCTCACGGGAGGATCTCAGCTAATGCTCGCGCTAATTCGCTGCAATTCGAAAGCTTAGTGACTCGTTACACCGGTAATGAGTTAATTACGAGCACGCGCTAGCGTCCCATTTAATGCAACGAAGTGGCGCCGGTGGTTTGCCGTAATGAGTGGTATTTCTTACGTGTCGGCGTCCTTTGTTCTCCCTCGGTTGCGACACGCTCACGCTCGACATAGGTATAATTATTTCAAAGCTGAGGAAAACCGCGAGAATCAAAGAGAAGGGAACGTGGAATCGTGCTTACAAATTGAAATACTCCGAGAGCTGAACAATCGCGGACGCGTTATCTCGACTTAAACGTGACCAGAAAAAAAAGAACTTAATCCACTTCACGATCGATTTAAATCGAAAATGTTTTTGTTCTTAACCTATTAGATGGATCGCTAGAAAAATTAACATTGTCCGTAATCCCAGACCTTTTCTTATGAAAGGGGAGAATTAGCATAGCCGGTTAATTATGATCCAAGGAACTGCACGATTCTTGCAGGTTGATTGACACGTGCGACAGAACACGAATCAGAGGTAACAATGTTGCACTAATCGCGAACCAAAGCTATGCTAGGCGGCGATTTACGAAAAGACATTCGGGGTGTGTTTCAGTTTTCCTATCGGGATCAGCCGGTCGATCGATCACGGTCTCTGTCGATGGCAACGGATCTACCGAGCGATCGGGAGCATAACTGAAACGCACAGCGAAGGCAACAGAACACACACACACGCGTGTCTCGCGGCAATTGTTGCCACGCTGAACGGTCCACTTAACCCGAGCGCATTGGCATTGGAGATACCGCTGCCCGATACCGTCTCTCGCACATTGCCGCGCGCCGTACGCGATTTAATTATCCCACGTTGGCTTGTCGACGTTGCCATCAAAAAGGTCACCGCAGTTCTCTCTTTTATTTCCGTATGTTTCACGGAAAGTCGTTAACCGTCCTGTTGCGTGTTGGAATTTATTTCGGTTGGAATTCAACGATAATATTATACAATATACAGAAACAGGCCATAGTGCGACTCCAGCCGGAGTCACAGAGATTTCGTTGCCTGGCCCAAGTGGTTTATGTCACCACCCCCACTTCAGAAAAGGGACCGGGGACTTTTCCAAGGACGAACCATGCGCACATCGCCGCATCACTCACGTTACAGGTTTATCATATTTCAACACAGTTCTAACTTTTTTTTCATTCGCATTAGGATCACCGGTTTAATCCACTTTGTAGCTTTTTTTCCTTTAAATAAATAAAGTCATCTTGTTTAAGCCAATAAAGTTTTTAAACAATTTCATAAATAAAGAACTGCGTACTCGAAGTGTGCACCGAGTTTCGAATGCCTCCAGAAAATCTGTTCGGATGAATTTAGCGACCACCACAGGTATGTTCCAGCGGAGTATTCTGCGGTGGTTCCGGGGAGATGGAATTCTCGAGGGAAGCCGGACGAGTGATTGACTGCTGGAAGGTGTAAGCGGTTCGAAACCACAAAGCGCTCCAGAATCAATTCACGCCGTTATAAACAGCCCCTGACCGTCATTAGGATAATTTCTGTCCCAAGGCGTGTGGGTGGCAGATGTACCGGGCACCGTTACGAAAGCGGATTGCGTAAATCGTGAATTAACGACGACGGCCGAGGGTTTCACGCCGACCGATGACCCCGTCGGATAAGGGGAGGACCGATTGATTCCGAGTGAAATCGCCCTCGGCAGATCCGTGCTGGATAAAAATCTGCTCTCTTCGTGGTCCTGCGCGCTCTCTCTCTCTCTCTCTCTCTCTCTCTCTCTCGCTTTCTCTTCCTCTCTCTCTACCTGATCTCTACAATTTTCTTACGGACAATGTAAAGTGAAAAATCGACGTTAAAATCGCGTTCGGTGGTGAGAATGTTCGAGTCGATCGCGTTTAGAAAGGGGAGACAGCCGTAACAAATCTCCGAGAGCGAAACCCGGTGCTAAAGAAGATATCAGGTGATTTATCAGTCGGTGGCTATCGCTGTATATGGGTTTAAATTATTGCGATCGCGAGGGGGTTAATAAAGACAGTCGGGGCCAGGACGCAGAGAACGGTATCAGATGCAGTCGCTCGATATAAAATAGCAACCGGCCTGAAAATCGGCCGCTGTCACCGGGTCATTGTGTCGTGTGTCGGTGGCACGATAAGCCGGCTTTTCTTTGTGCGCCAGAAACAGGTACGGCGCCACGGAATTGATCGATCATTCGGCATCTCGCTCGCGAAAGGTTTATACTGGCCGGTCGCTCGGACCAGACCAGGCTAGAGAGGCAACTCTGAACGCTCCATTTACCCCGGATCTATACGGTGTCCGTTTCGCCTGGAAATTTTTGCCAGGCTTTCCCGGAGATAAGCGAGGTCGAAGTCGCGTTTCTAATTATTACATCGCTGCGGGAAGCCTGGCTTGACCAAGTGCGCCTTCGATCGATACGAACGGCCTTAATCCATTGCAACCCTTTACCGATCGTACAATGTGCTTAGATCCCGCGTTTCATATCCTCATTGTAAGCTACGATCCAACAGTCATGCTGCCGTCATTGATATCTAATAAATTCTGCAAAGTAGAATCTACGGTAGTCATATATAGAAAAGGTCTGAGTACGCCGATTTTGATGAAATTTTAATATGTTATAGATTTCTACATTTTCAACAACTTTTTCCTGTTCCAATATAAGGGGGTCGCTTTTAGTTTTCGAGATATTTGAAAAAGACTATCGCTAATACTCTATTGAATTTTTCGTATTCCTGCAGTATAATTTAGAAACACTGGGTGCATGTGAAACACTGGGTGGATGTGTGTGATGTCAGGCCGCCCCTTTCCGCCCAACAAAAAAAAGAACAAACAAAATATAAATAACAAACGCCGCACCGGGACTGGCTTACGTTGTCGCGGAGCGTGCAGGAATACGAAAAATTCAATACAGTATTCGCGATAGTTTTTTAGAAATATCTCAAAAACTAAAAGCAAGACCCCTATAGTGGAAAAGGAAAAAGTTGTTCAGAAGTTGTTGCTGCATAACATATTAAAATTTCATCAAAATCGGAGTACGCAGACCTTTTAATTATCGAATCTACTTCCTGCAGTCGACTAAATTCAATTTTACATTCCTCTGGAACAGAGAAAGAGAAAAATGATATTTTATACCAACGCCTATTGTACGTTATTGTATATTATCATTTTATTCGGCGAGTTTCTCGATTCGAATGTACTGTGGCGGCACAATGGCTGTTAATTGCAACGAGAGTCATCGGTCCCGCCTACAAATGACACGAAATGAGACACTGCTTTCGAAATTATCCAAGGAACACGGTCAAGCAGCTTGACGATATTTCAGCCGGTATCGTGTGCCCGCGATATCGACTGGATCGTGGGCCGTTTGGCGCTGCGTTGGGACACCATCGTGTGTCTCCGGCTCGCATTAAACGCTTCGGGTTCGTATTGACAACCGGCGATATATAGAAAAAGATAGTCGAATATGCGTATGATATATTGCGCGATGGTTGTTGCCGTTTGCGCGCGGTGCCTGTGTTCAGATAAATAAGACACGTTTAACCGGCCGAGACGAGTTCGGACTTGTGTTTCACGCGACCGATGTTTGTACTAGTTTGTCGTAGTACTGTTTCAACAGAGACCTCGTTGATGGGTTCATTTGCAATCCCGTGATTTTTCGACCCGAATAGAACCGGCGCCTGTCGCGATTACCACTGTGATCTAATAGTCTATTAGTGATAAATAACCTACGAGATTTTTTACGTCAACTTCGAAGAATTGTTGAATTCAGAAAACAATTACGAAACCAAAAGTGATCGCAATCTTTCAGAAACGAAGATCCAACGGCGCCCCTTTGCAGTACCACGTGTCATACATAGTATGAAACCTATTGAAAAATTGGTAACGGGATAACAGGGTCGTCCTAACCTATTTTTACCGTTTTCTTCCGGACCGGAAGCTGCAGACGCCGCAAGGAGTCCCGCTAAGGAGCAGCCGGCTCGCGAAAAGATTCCACTTTTGATGCTATACGTTCCCCGAAACTCGGTCAGATCTAGGGCACCCTAGGCGAGGGAGGGAAATATTAATAAACCCTGAGTGGGTGGAACTTCCTGGGTCCCTCGAATAACAGAATACAGACAGTTATGGGTGAAGGGGAACCGTTAACCATCGATGTCGATAATTGACATTCAAAGATTCGATCGCCCCCTCTTCTGCTATTATTCAGGTCCACAAAAGAGTAGCCTTATTTCCTCCATATTGTCGAGATTCTCCTCTTGTATCCGGTTTTATATTTTAAAGGGAGTCTGCATCGGCATGTGGAAACGTTGAAAAATATTTACAAAAATTTGTATTAATCATTTACGGGATCATTTATTCAGGCATGAAAGTACTGTTTCGGAATATAGCGTTCACAGGTTTTCAAACCTATTTTACAACCCATCCGGACGCTTTCATCGTAAAATCACTGCGCCGAGCGTTCATCGGCGATCGGTAACAGGTACGTTCGACTTTTCCGATTGGAATCGCGCCGTAAATGCCGGCCATTTTATTGGTATATTTTCCACGAAGCGGAAGAAAGTTTCCACCGGTATCGCTGGATTTTATTATCCCAATATTAACGCGCGCGGAAATATTTATCGTCGTCGACACCGCGGGAATTTCGCGCCGAAACGATTTGAATATACAATACAACGGCGAACGTTGTACAAACGGCGAACGTTGGCAGATTACGATACCGTGGTGCTGTGGGCTTGGTTCAGCATATCGTGGATTACCGTGGTCGATGTACAGGGTGGCTTGATAATATTAAATCCTAAAAACCTAATTCGAACTGTACATCGACCCCTTGAAAACTATACAAATTCTTACCAGCTATATTTCATCAATTCGTTCCAAGTCCATACCAGGCTAGAAAATTGAAGGAACACCAAAAGATAAAATACAAATAACAGATAATATTAAATCCTGAAAACCTAATTCAAACTGTACATCGACCCCTTGAACACTATACAAATTCTTATCAACTATATTTCATAAGTTTGGTTTAAGCTCATACCAGAATAGAAAATTTAAGGAACACCAAAAAGATAAAATACAAATGACAGATTCAGTTGATGCAACTATATCACCCTGTATGCAGGTCAGCCCGCGTTATGCACCTTGTGCGACGCCATGTTGACACGTGCCTCGATGATAACGGTCCGAGCAATCACCTTCGCGCAGAAACGCGAACGTTCTCTAAAATCATCGTATGAATCAACCGACCAGGGGGAAAAAGGGAGACATTTCTCCGAGAGAATTTCTCCATCGTGTATAATCCACGTTACGCGTATCTTCTCACATTACGCCGCGCCCGCTTGTAAATTTTCATGAAAACGCCGCGCGCCGCTCGAAGAACTTCCTCCTCCTGACGAACACTTGCCGAGAATCTTAGACGCGGTTTGATAATTCCTTGAACAAACTGGCAAGAGAATTTCTTCTGGTATCGCATGACAAAAAGAATCTTATACGCGTCTCGAATTCCTGAGGATCCACTCGATCCTCTGGATCCGTTCATCCTTTCCGTATACAATTTTTCTGACACTTACAACATATTTTCAGCGTGCGAACGCAAAATACTGTTATACATTACATTTAACCTATGTTTAGACTTGGATAGAAAATGTTTTAAAAATGTTTCCCTTAAATGAAACTATCATACATTTGAAGATTGAAGCCACCTCTTTGCAACGACTCTTCAGAAATTGATGTGCGATTTTTTTTCCACCATTCTATAGATGAAAAATGTTATACATTACATTTAACCTATGTTTAAACTTGGACAGAAAATATGTTACTATTTCAGTCGAGTATGTTGTAATTCAGATACAAAAATTTTTACTTTGCATAAAGATCCGCAGTTTAATAACGAGGTTTCAATTCGCGGATCGACTTCGAAGCTCGATAGAACCTGTTTCTCGCGAGCTATTAGCACGATAGTTTCTCGCGTCGAAAAGAAATCGCTGTAAAATCGACAATCGAATAACGATCGTCGAATCGCATTAGCCTCCCGCAACCTCTAAATCATTCTCCCGGGTTCATTATACCGGGGCTGTCTCGATCTCGATGTCTGCCGCTATCAGCCATAAATAAACAACGAACAATTTTCAGCCTCGTGGTCGTCGGCGTGGACGGTTCTCAATTACGAAAGAATCTGCATCGAGAAATGCTCGATGGCTCATAGCACGCGCCAATTACTCGAAAACGAGCCGCGTGTCCCCGACCCATAGATCTCCGGCTCCGTTCTAACCAGGGAATGATCTATCGGTCCAGGCATTTCGTTTTCCCTGCTCGAGATTCCTCGGGCGAGCATGGTTTCTTGGTAGCCAAGCGTTACTCTCTCGGCTTCTTGCTTCTTGCTCGTATCTCTCTCTCTCTCCTCCCGTCTCACCAGTGGCCACGGGTACCTGGCGACGTTATAAATCGATAAAGTTCAGATCGGTCGACGTATCTCGACCGGTTCGAGCCATTGGAGCGCCTCGATTGGTCGGCGCGAAATCCCGCAGACCGGACAGCCGTCCGGGGACAGGTTTCACGCGATGGGTGACACACACCGGGCTAATTTATCGCACCGGGATAATTATCTCGGTGTCTACCGGCTCCGGTGCACCCTGCCCAGCCAATCACCGGCCGATGCTGTTGCCGCACGCTCCTCCCAGCTGTCGCGGGTCACCAGAGACCGCCGAGAACAAGAATGCCAGCCGAGAAGACTCACCGCGGTTGCGACACCTTGGCTTCCTTCGTAAATCCCCTCTCTCCTCCACCAACCGGAGATCCGTCGATCCTGGATTAAGCGATCCGTGAGGATTAATCGATCCCATCGGATCCACGGGGATCCGAAGTGTCCCGCGTGAAGCAGCTCCGAAGAATTATCGGCTGTGCCGGTGCTCCGTCAATTCGGAGACGATCGTGATGCTGCAGTCATTTTTTCAAATACATATATCTTTAGTGGTTGCTCGTGTGGATCCAGCGATTTTCTATAGCTGTGGAACACTGCTCTGTATATATTTTTCGATGATTAATATTTTATGAATAAAATGGCAGAAACGTTTATCGAGCACAACCGCGGATTTCGGAGTAGTTTGCGATAGGGCACAGTCAGCGACATAGAAAGCAGCGGCAGATAAGTAGCGTGACAGTTCAGTCTGATAAATTGCTAACAGTATACCAGTTTTGCTACGCGGTCGCTTACAACGACTCGTTTACTCTGTTATGGAGCAGATCTCTCGAGTTTTCAAGCTGAATGTTCGTGCCGGGTAACGTTATAGAACCCCGGCGATAAAGGAACGTAATTCACGATCGGTTGCATCGTATTAGGCTCTCGTAAATCAGCCGGAGCCGGTCTATCCGACTGACTCCCTCGATTCGCGTGCAATGTTCCCTTCCCGGTTAAAAGGAAACGTTCTTCCTAAACGTTTTATTTACACGCCGCAGCGAAATTAACTCTGATTCACGAGTGTGTACGCGCGCGCGTGTGCGCGCTAACGCGCATTATTATGCACACGGGAGAGGACCTATCTCACCGCGGACAAGGAACGTCGACGGTTTAATGTCACAATAGGAATTTCGAAGTCACCAGGCTTAATGCCTGGAAACGTCGCCGGCTATGACATAACCCGTACTTTTCTATTAACATCTAAACGAGCTATTCACACGAGGCGAACTACGAGACTCACGTGCCACAGGGAATATCGGTTTTGTGCTCGACGAGATTACGAGGGAGAGTTCTCCCGGGTGTCAGGGCCGCACATGTTGCACTGCTGGTTCTGCAACGGTGCAACGGATCCTTAACCCTTTAACCCTTGCACACCGATCAGGATTACCGCGTTTGCACCTTTGTCGTTTAATGTGGAGCAGAGCTGACGGTTTATTTAGCGTGCAGCAGTTCCGTTTTCGCTGAAATTTACACGCGCTGCTTAAATGAGAAGGTGTACGTACCAACTTCTTAATGAAGTATAATTTAATAGATCTAAATAGAATTGTTCAACTTCCTCTATATTTCCACGATTCACGGGTAATTAACACTAGATTTGCCAGCTATTTAAATATACATATTTCTACCAAAACCAGTCAGAATGACTGGTGTATACGAATAAATGCTGATTGAGGCTTCCAGTCTTTATTCACTCTTAAAAATGACAAAAAAAGTTGAACAATATCAATTGTAATAGATAAATGGATTTATAGACATTGTCAAATAACAAAACGCTTAATTGTTTACAGTTTGTCGGTCACAATTTCTACATATATAGATTTTGCTATGTGTACGCTTTCCGCATACACTTTTTGTTGCATGTATTGCAAATATTTGTAGTCTTATTGTTATTGCAATATCCTATTTGATACCATTTGCGTACGGGAACCGTGCCACTTGTAGTTGGTCTATCAGCTTCGTGTGGTTTTTGCCTTGAAGTCTGATATTCTGAAGCAAGTTCTTCTGCTAATCGAAACAAAAAGCCTTTCCGTGAGATATTTTCTCCTGTTGTATTTTTGTACAATATCCAGCAATTTATTCCAGCTAAATCTAATCCATCTGGAACCTGATTTCACGGTATATTTTCGTGCCATTTGATCAGTGACATCGACGCCTTTAGTTCTATTATAAAATGATACAGCTTCAGGTAATTTCTTAGCAGTTTTTACAATTTTCACGTGTTTATATTTTTTACTTAGTATAAGTACTTTTTTATTTTGGTTTGCTCTTGTAAACGGTGAGTGTGCATCCATTGGATTGGTACAACATCTTTGAAAAACGAGCCGTGCTGCCTTTTTTCAGTTTGCAAGTTTTCGGCAGTTCCCTCTTGTTTGCGCGTATTATTCCAAGCAACGAAGTAATTTTAGATCTTAATTTTAATTTTGTCTGTGCCGATAAAACATTGCAGTACTCATCAATAGCTGCCCCAATGTCATTTCAGCACAGAATTTCTTCATAAAAAGTCATTTTGACTGGTACTGGTATAAGTGTCAATAATAAAAAATATATTTCTTACGAATATATATATAAAGTAACATTAAGTTTATAAAATGTATTCTCTATTTATAGCTACAAAAGTCGTAACATCATTTCGGAAAGCAAATGTTACATGCAGTAGGAATTTTCAATTGTCATTGCACGACCAGTCAAAATGACTGGTCTGGTAAATCTAGTGTTAAGGAAAACCTCGTGAACCAAAACTTGCGAACGAAGGGAGGCCTTCTAGGGCCGGCCCTGTGCCCTATCCGCGATCGTAGGCCCCGTGGCCGATAGCGAATCTGGTATGTAAATATCCGCGAGGCTCGGCTTTTCGCCTGCTCGTGTCGTCCGATCGAGCTCGGAGCGTGCGCAGCCATTGGTAAATGTTAGGCCGCATGTAAACCTCGTGCCGACTCTTTCGCTCTTCAGGCTCACATGGTCTCGCGCATGAGAGCGGCTCATACGCCGCGGATCTATGCAAATAACGACACGTGGGCGGCCCGGCGTACGAGCTTGAATGAACCCTTGCGCCACGGCGCGGCGGAGTGAATGGATTTGCGTGGCGTTTAACGACCGCGACGAGTTTCGCTTGTATCGTTTGCCGCCACTACCGGAAGTCTTCCGTCTACCCGTGGTCCACGCAGCTCTACAGGTGTGGCAGTCGGTCGTTAAGTGACGAACGAGGGCGGCGACGCCACGTAGAAAACGCCAAGGAAATACCCGCTAAAAGATCCCGCGTCTCTTTCTCGTTTAGCGAGCCTTAACGACCCAGGCCCGTGAAATTCAATTCACTTAAGCTGGTCACGCCACTGCGCGCGATCTTTCGGTATCTGGGACAAAATGGACGCCCACCGCGCAGTACGTCGGCCAAGAGGGACAAAAATAGAAAAATCAGTGTTTTTAAAATGTATATCTGTTTACAGGAATTTATTGTAAACGTACCATATATTCATGAACAATCACCAGAAAAAAATAACTGAACATAGCTTGACACAGAACGCGTTCCTTTCGTCATAATCTGATAGGACTGTTTCGTGCGTTACAACCTTAAGAGCGGGTACGTGAAAGGAAAACCCTATACCGTGTATTGTAAAGCGCAAAATTAAATAAATTCTAGTGGATCATTTAGATGAAGATACGTACTCGTTATTTTGGCTCCCTAGCGGTTTGGACAATTATTATTTATCATATTTTATTACTTGAAAGTGATCCGTTTCTTAAAACGCGAAATAAAAACTTGTTGTAACTTCAACTAAGCTTCTCTCAAAAAAGCTGAAACACGTCTTGGGATTTTTGCTAGAAAATATTCGTAGGACTATCCTTTATTGAATTCTACAAAAGTTTTTTGCTCGAGCTTGCTCCTTTAATTTTTAAAATTATTTATTTAGGATACAGATTGAATATAAGTATTATTTATTGTTACTATTATTATTAGAATTATCATCATTATTTATTATAAAATCGTACGAAAATAAATATTTTTTGTTTCGTTTTTTTCACTCGTAGTAATACATATATTCAATACCACTATAGGCGGTACGCCAACTTTGGATGCTTATATCTTGACAACGGTTTGTGCAAAAATAATATTTTTCTAGTGTTTTGAAAATGCCTTAACCTCGCCTATTAGAATGCATGATCAAAAATATACGTTACCGTATGAAATTTTTAAAGTGACCTTCATAGAGCTTCTCAAGTTTACAACAATATCAAACAAATTCAATCATCATATACTATTTCCTATACCCTGTAACTTTTATTTGAAACATTTTTCTATATCACTTATAGTTTTTCAGATATGAATTTTTGTCCAAAAACAGGCATTCCAGCACCGTTTCGAACACTCCCTCGGCGAGACTCCCAGTGTCTCTGGATTTGTTGAAATTACTAGGTTAAGTCGACGTAAGAAGATTTACGTGAAAAGTATATAATCTTTGTGATTCTGCTTCATTGTCCCGTAGTTAGAAACTAATTAGTTGGGACCGAAGAGAAAACATTTTCACCACTAGAAAATCGTCCCGCCCCTGACGCGGTCACAATGGTCCTCTCGGACGAGTATTAATCCGACGCTAAGAAGACGTCCGAGTCAAAATATCCGATGAAACAGGTAGCTCTGGTCGACTCCCTTTCACGGTACCGATTCATCGGCGAGATGAGAAACGGAGAAAAAAAAGAAGCATGAAAACGATCGTGAAGGGAACGAAGTCAGCCGGCCAATCGTTTCGGACAGCGGTGCACGAAACGGTGCTAATCAGTGTCCCTTCAACGTCGAAAAGGGGTTCTACCTGCTGGTATTCCGTCGATCGTGACGAGGACATTTTTCTCGGGACATGTCTGGTCACCGTGGCACCTGCCACACGTCGGATCGACGTGGATCGTTGTCGAGGATCGGGGCCCCGGAGGGAGGATCCACAGGCCCCACGGCACAATGGCACATCGTGAATCGACGGATCGATCCGTCGATTATGCTAAGGCTAAGGGGAGGAGTAGGGGAGACGCGTGGGCGAGGGCTTTTGTAACGGTAAATTACCGCACGAAAAGGTGGTAAAAAGAGGACGTATAGCGGCCGGGGAGAAAGAAAGGACAGGGTGGAGGAGGCGCTGATTTGAATATCGACGTTGAAGAACACTGAAGGATCACGAGGCGTGGGCAACCGGCCGAAGTATGGCTGCACCTTACGATTAGCGATGGGACCAACCGCACCGTTGCATAAATTAATCCAATTGTTAAACACCTCTTTCGAATTTATCTTCATCAACCCATCTTGTCCACTTGTCGATTAAAAATATGCGATATTTGCAATTTTTCTTTCAACTGATTTAGGAAAGAAAATTTGATTAAGTCGATGTTGGGTCCAGAAATTGGGTTCGCTCCCATCGCCACTTATCCGTCTTCCTGCCCCCACCAGCTCTTTCGAATTTATCTCCATCAACCCATCTTGTCACTCGTCGATTAAAAGTATTCGATATTTGCAATTTTTCTTTCATCTGATTCAGGAAAGAAAATTTGATTAATCAAATTAATCAAATCGACTTAAGTCGATGTTGGGTCCAGAAATTGGGTTCGCTCCCATCGCTACTTATACGTCTTCCTGCCCCCACCAGCCATTCTCCTTTTCGCGGGAGATTTAATGCAGTCGCACGTGCTTTCGTAACGGTAAACCCAGCGCCGCTGGAAAACGATACCAGCGAATGTCCAGCAGACGGTCCGACAAGAAAAAGCTGGATAGTACGAGCGGTAATTTGCGAGGAGACCCGTGGACAATATTAAATCGTGCATACAGCTTTCTACGGGCTCGTAAACCTGTATATTGTAACCCTTTCGAGAAATTCTTACGGACTAATTAATTGATCAATAATTTTATTATTTATTGGCAGGTCCGCGCTTCCGCTGTCGGAGAAAATTATTTTGTGATATTCAAGATATTTCGTTTTGTTCGCTGTAAGAGTGTTCGAAACTTTCCTAACAAGCTATGGAAATGTGGCGAGCTCGGTTTCGAAGCTGTTTGTCATTTTCTGGTAGGTTTATACGATCTGTTGAGTGCTTTCGGGGTTAAAGAAGCAATGCAAATAAGAGAAAGCTGAATAATATGTCTGTTGGTCCTAGGAAAACATTCGCAGAGATCAGTGACTCTCATAGTTGCGTGTACACAAGAATTCCTCTTTGGCGAGCCGTTGCTAAAGGTCCCGCAGGTTAGCGAAACAAATAGTTCATTTTAATTATGATATCTCCTTACATTTCACTGTTTATAAACCCCGCGGCGAAAGGCGTACGGTCGTAGATACTCGATAAGGAAGCTCGCGAAACGCGAGCCCTGTCGCGGTAAATTCGATCGCCGGCTCCATTGTCGGGGCCGGTCAGGTGTTAACAGCGGTTACTTATGAGTATGGAATCCGCGATATCCAACGTTTACACGGGGAGGAGTGTAGGATTCGCGGATAGGCGACAGAACCGGCCACGCGAGAGAGCTGTAGGTACGCCGCACGCAGCGCAGCGCCAGCAAACATCCGCACGCTTGCATTCTGAATTCAGCCGTTGCAGGTAAGCGGCGAGCGTGCATACATTAGGAGAGGAGCGTTGGTAGGCTGAGATACGTAACGAGTGACTAACAACGCCGGAGTCTCCGAGACGGTAATCTAATCTACCCGAGAGCCGGGGTTGCAGAGTCCATCCGCCAACGATGCACTCCGACTTCCATGGGATTGGCAAATTAACCATTCGCTGGAATTCTGATTGGATTCGACCCTGCTGGAAACCAGCTGAACCTCTCCCCTATTTACTTGATCAAAAAACGTTACGATCGCGGCACTGAAATTCCAAATATCAATGTTCGATTTCTTAAAAACAGCGGAAACGATACGTCAAGTCTTTCACTTGACAAATGAAACGCAACTTACAAAGACGTTTGGGTAATTATGTACAGCTTCCTCACCGATTTTAATGACCTGAGAAAATGTTGTCAAGGTCGTCATTCTGAACAACTTTTCCCTATACATGTTACCGCCGCTCGGTTTTAGTTTTCGAGATATTCGCAAAAAACTATTGCTAATATACTGTATTGAATTTCTCTCTTGATACAACATATATATATAACAGGATTTTCTCCATCCTAGGTCCTCTCTTCCCCCTCCACGACCTAATCACAATTCATTCTATTCGTATGATTTTTCTATTACTAGTTAAAATTCCGGATAACAGCTGGATTGCAAAAATTATGCGAGAATGATCAGGACCACCTATACGAAAATCTGGAAGTAGTCTTTCAAAATTCAAAGCTCACCCTATGTATGTATGACCAGAGTGCGAACCTGTTATCTCTTTCATTTCCACAGTGTGGTTAGGAGCAAAATGTAAAGAAACGCCGCGCCGGAATCGGGCTTACGTTGCCACGGAGCGTGCAGGAATACGAAAAATTCAATACAGTATTAGCAATAGTTTTTTGCAAATATCTCAAAAACTAAAATCGAGCGGCTGTAACATGTATAGGAAAAAGTTGTTCGGAATGATGACCTTGAGAACATATTTCAAGGTAATCAAAATCGGTGAGGAAGCCCCTTATGTAAATAATTACCGACATTTGTCATGTCTCATTTAGAGTCGTTCGAAGATGACAACACGATGTCTCGCGTGAAAGGATACAGGCTGGTTATCAAAGTAATAGGGTGTAATTAAACAGACACAGGTGAACAGTCGACCGATATTATATTGTTGGTGATAAGCAAATGTTTATCGAAGTATTACTCAGAGACATGGAACGTTGGTCGTACGATGGCGCGAAGGCGACACAGCCACGCGGCAAGCTCGAAGATTCGCGAGGAATTTAATCTGTTGATACCTTCTCGATTTCAGAGTGTCTTTTCGACGTCATCGTCGCCGACGCGACGGCTGGCGAAATGAGTAGGGGGCTGCAATTTTTTATCGTAAGAATACAAACGTTGCATAAAGTACGGTGACCGTGTGAACGGATTAATCAAATTAGAACGTGGACGCGGAAAATTGGAAAGAGCACAGGGACCGAGAAGCAAGTGCGGATGGATCTCCTCCGAATTTCATTGCGTCACCGAGCGCCATGAACGGAACAAACAAGAGGGGCCCGCGGAGCGCATAGATCAGCATAAATCCGAATGATAATGCGCGCTTCCACCGATACACGGTGCAGATAAGCGTCTCGCATACGTGTTAAACGCGCGTCGACCACAGGTCCAGGTGTCATTCGAGCCGGTATTCGTCGAGGTCTCTCCGACGACGATTTTCTCCATCCCTTTCTATCCCTCGATTCTCTTTCTCCCTTTATCCTTTTTCCGGAGTATCTCTGTCTCTGTGTTTATAACAGGCGACAACACCTCTGTTCGCGCCTTGGTGCATCGTCTCGGGTTTCGTTCGCGCGTGCTCCGGCCCGCGAAATATTCGCGACACGTGCAGATTATCAGCGCGCTTTTCCCCGCGGGAACGTGGCCGAGGGATTGCATTGAAGATTGGATCGAATGTCCTCGACGTTGCGTTCCCGGTACCGTCCCGATTCCCGTTGCTTTTATCTGGAGCTTTACCTGCAGCCTGCAGGGCTGCACCCGGCGCATTTCAGATGCATTTATGCGTGCGCGTACCGCGTCTCGTCCCGTCGCCGTTGTCGTCGTCGTCGTCGTCGTTGTCTCGAGTCGCGTCTCTTCGTCGTTTCGTCTGCCTGTTGCAAAATCGCTGGAGCCTTGTGAGAGCGAGTATGTACTCCGAGAGAGGCTCGGTGCACGCCTCCTCTGACAGGTTAGATCGTTATATCGGATCAATTACAATGTACACCGTTCGAGAACACGCATCACGATCGGCTCGATGCGTGTTCCGACTCGACCGGGTTTGTTCAATTATCTAAGCCCGGACGATAATGGACACGGAATTCCCGTGTTCGACTTGACCGGTTCCGAACACTGGGAGACCGCGGAACAAGCTATTTTTCCGGGTACGACAATGTTTTAAACGAGTTTCTTTTTTGTTAAATAATATTTGTTATTATTATTATTTATTATAGGCGGGTAGAAACCCTTTCTACATACGTATTTACAAAGAAAAGAGAAAGATACAAGACTACTTATCTAATAAGAAAGAAGGGATATGTGCGCAAAGACAAAAATAAATAAAATGATACTGGTACAATCGATAGGTATTATCATATAATCCTGCATTTGAAAATTTTGCAGAGATTCAATGAAAAAAATCAATATTGTTATAAATAGTGCATGATTGTTGCAATACTGCGATTCATTATAGACGGGCAGAAGCCCTTTTTACATAAGTATTTACAAAGAAAAGGGAAAAAAGAGAAAGATACAAGACTACTTATCTAATAAGAAAGAAGGGACATGCACACAAAGACAAAGAAAAAAATAATACTGGTACAATCGATAAGTATTAACACATAATCCTGAGTAGTTACATTTTTAAATTTTGCAGAGATACAATGAAAAAATCGATACTGTTATAAATAGTGCACGGTTTTACAATAATGCGATTCATTGGATGAATTAGTCCATAAGTAGAATTCGCATTAAGTGTTTGAAAAGCCGGTCTTGTTCTCAGTTCACGTTCCGGTACATAAAAATTGATTTGCACAAGTAGAGAAGAACAATCAATATGATTATTAATTAAATGAAAAATAAAGCTCTGGTCGGATATTATTCTTCGAGCAGATAATGGTTCTAGGTTCATTGCAGTTATTATTGCGGAGTAATCATGATTAAAGAATGACATTGGATTATTCAGTTTGTATGAACAAAACCTGAGAAATTCGTGCTGCACTCTCTAGAGCAGCATGATTTGGTACTTAGAGCTTTTCGGAGATCATATAATTGATGTATATTCTAATAGCGGACGGGCGAGGGCAACAAATAACAGTCTAAGTGTGCGGATTGAATGAAAATCAGTGAAAAAATGAAGTACGAAAACAAGTGTTCTGGAGGCGGAGTTAACAATATGATAAATATGGTTGAGAAAGATTTAAGGTAGAAGAGAAATGAATTCCTAAATCCTTTAGCTGATTTATTGAGGAGAGAATACTGTCATTGAGTGGTAAGGATAACATGGCATTTCTTTATGTTAAGTTCCATTTGATTCATGCCACATCAATTGCTGAAACAATATTTGATCTCCTCGGGGTTACAAATAATCCGTTTACTCTCCTTCCCTCTTCCGATACCTCCGGGGAAAAAACAGGTCGTGTTTGGACTTTACAGTCAACTTACGAAACAACGAAAATGATTCCGGGTCGCGCGGACATAGCACGCGAAATAATTCGCGGATATATGGGATTGGAAATCGATCGGATCATTACCGGCTTTCTTTTCCATCGGAACGACTTTACGACGTCGGTGAAAATTGTGTCCAGGAAAGTTTCGCTTGGTCGACTCGAGCGACGACGTTAGGCGAGTTTTAGATCGGGAGCAACACACACGTCCACGGACAGCATAAATCCTGGTCTTCATTGCGCGTTTATTAGGAATTCAATTCGATCAGCCAGACCGGGGATCGGCCGATCGTGTAAAACGCGTTATAACTTCTGGAACCGCGCATGCCTATTCCTATGCAACGATCGATAGATAACAAAACGATGTAATAACGGCCATATTGTCGGAGCCGTTCGACCGTATCCTTCGCATTCTTTTTGCCCGGCGCCGGGGCCGCTGCGCCGCGCGCGTTACACCGCCTGCCACCTGGAAAATTACGATCGATCTCGTGATTCATTGTCGCATCGATGACGATTGACAGCTTCCTTCTGTTACGGTATTCCTTTCAAATCCGATTTCTTTTTTTTTACCAATCGACGCCGCTGTAATTGAAGAAACTTTAATTTATTAAGATTAATGATTTCGCCGGACGCGAAACAAAGGGGAGCAACGGGAACACGCGCGGCGAACTAGCATTTCATTTTTGCAAGCTGCTCTCGTGACTGATGGAGAAACTTTATGCTTTTTAAAAAATTTCATATCGCCTCGACTATTTACAGTGTGGACTATTATTAGAAAGTGTTCCAGCTTCCTGGAAGCGACGATCGAAGAAAGTGATTTTAACAAGATCCTCGGAGGAACTCGAATTTAACGTAACAACGAACCCTGAAATTAATTATCCTTTCTCACGGGATCTACAGGTTGATCCTTGACTAAAGGATTTCACGGTTGCCTCGTAGATCCTGCCCGATCCCCGAAGATCTCGCAACAGGAAGGAAGTCTCTGTATGACTTAGCGAAACTATCTTCCGATTACCTTCTTCTCTGGCAAAAAATCAATCTGCTTGAATAAAAAAGATATACTAAAAAATTATCAAGAAAAAATCTAGCTCGGTAGTTCCAGTGTTGAATTATGGAGCTATTCGTATTTTTCATACAAATTTTTCTACACTTAATTAGAAGATTGATGTGTTTGGCCTTTCTCGAAGTGTTCACTTGTCGTCCATGTTTATTCAGTAGGACATCGATTAAAGTCAGTCAGTGTCCCAGTGACATCATCATCGTGCAAGAGAGCCCCTTCCGGTAGCCAATGGAGCCAGACACGCGGCCGATGGCCTTCTTGTATGTAAAATCAGTGTTATATTCAACGAATGAATGTACCATGGCGCGTAATGGGCGAGGCTCGCGAGCTATTGCCATAAACCACGATCGTCCTACACGTCCCCACCTGTCGAGGGGTACCTGGTGCCGAGGGCGATCGAAGATCAATTGCAAAATAGGCGGCCCTGAACACTAGCAAAAATTCAAAACGAAAGGCAGACTTTATGTTCTTCTCTCTGTCGCTTTCTTCGTGCGCGGCTTCCACCACTGTTTCTACCACTTGAACTTTACGGTCCCACTCTTGTTCTCGCGAATATGCTAATCGCTGCTCGAGCTCGCGGGAAAACCTAACCTAGTTCGCGGACACCTAATTCGTTCTCCAGGATCGACGTTTACATATTCTGAAATTTAATTTTCAAGTATGTCGACGTTTCAGAGACCTGAGACTTAATGGATCGAGGACGGAAACATGAGAAAACCTAACTTAGTTCGCGGCACCTAATTTGTTCCCTCCAGGATCGACGTTTGCGTATTCTGAAAAATAATTTTCAAGTATGTCAACGTTTTAGAGACCTGAGAGTTAAGAGATCCAGGACTGAAACGCGAGAAAACCTAACCTAGTTCGCGGACACCTAATTCGTTCCCTCCAGGATCGACGTTTGCGTATCCTGAAAAATGATTTTCAAGTATGTCGACGTTTCAGAGACCAGGGAGTTAATAGATCGAGGACCGAGACATGAGAAAACCTAACCTAGTTCACGGACACCTAATTCATTCCCTCCAGGATCGACGTTTGCGTATTCTGAAACATAATTTTCAAGAATGTCGACGTTTCAGAGACCTGAGAGTTAAGAGACCGAGACCTGAGATCATCGGCTAATAAATTGTTTGAAAAAATTGTTACACCGTTAGCGAGCTGCCAAGTTACATTTCCCTCGTCGTGTATAATGATTTAAGACTCTCCAGCAAGATCCGCACTCGAACTCCAATTTATCACTCGTCAGTGTGGATCGTTCGGCAAGTTCCGCAGGGTGCGAAAAAGGGGAGGCGCCACGGATTCAAAGTCAACGCCGCGATCGGGAAGATAGACTGCCAATTATCCGTTTCCTCGTTATTCCAATACGATCGTTATCTCGCCCGGCCATAAAGGCGAAATGAAAAAAGAACCACGAAGGTTCGCTGGCATACGAGGCTGGCTGTGAGAGCCATTATAAAACGATTGGGTAAAACAATGTAGTTTTTCACACCTGGAGGGCCCGATTAAATATTGATTTTTGGCCTAGGACCCAGGGAATCCGGGGAACGTTCTCGAAACAGCGGGAGCGAGGAGTTGGAGAAGATGCTCGAGGCACCTGCCAATTTCGGATGATGACTCTGCGACCGAAAGCTTTTGTTTTTGCGAGGTTGGTTCTGGAGAACGGCGCCCCGTGGTCTCCGCAGGTTACACGCAGCTTATCGATACATCGATAATGGAGTGTGGGTGCCCCGCGTGTTCGTGGACCCCTCGAAGCTGACCTCCGTACCCCT
Organism: Lasioglossum vierecki; assembly: GCA_028455595.1. NCBI lineage: Eukaryota > Metazoa > Arthropoda > Insecta > Hymenoptera > Halictidae > Lasioglossum > Lasioglossum vierecki. The sequence continues at coordinate 12,885,273 of CM052338.1, forward strand.
CTGAGCTCTGTTGCGACCGGCTAATAGACCATTGAATATGTTGATGGAACGCGTGCGTCCCTCGATAGAACGCGCCGCGTCGGTGAACGTCGAATTAAATTGCAAAACGCGGCTGCCCTGTTGCAAGTGGGCAGCGAAAATAATTGAAAGACTTAATGGGTTTCTTTCTCTCGGGTTTGCTCACCTATTCGGGGCCCCTTCGGCTTTTCTGGATCCTTGTAGACCGTGTTTTGTCGATTCTAACTGTACACATTCTAAATCGAAGATTAGTTTCAACGACCAGCTGATTCGAACAATCATTTTTATGAATATCCAAGTCCTACCGAGGAAAAAACATTCAGGCCCGTAAATTGTTCTGGAGTTCCAAACGGCAGTTTCGACAAGTCACGAAAGAAATGGTGACAGACCGAAAGCCATATACGGGGCAGCATACCGCGAGCGTACCACGCGTGTCCTTCATAAATATGTTAATCGTTTATTAAACAAAGTTTATGAATTCAGTCTGAGCGGAGCGTAATTTCGTCGGGCCTTGACGCCGTGTCCCCAAAGGGTTCCCTTTAATTGGCCAACAAAAGGGGACCGCTCGTAACCAGAAATCGTCTTCGGGAAAATTACCAATAAAAAGAAAAGAGAAAGAAAGAAACACCAGGGAATTTTAAAGAGTCTTCCGTGCTGCACACTTAGCCGTGCATTAGTCAAACAATTAAGAGTTTGTAATGGAACGTCACATAAATAACGCCGCCCGCGAGCCTGGTATCCTTCCCTTCTTTAACGCAATGGATCACGTTAATGGAATACATGGGCCATGTATATATGTATGTGTACACACGAATTCGAGATGCACACGACACAGGGTTCGTACTTCTGAGGGCGGTTCCGTGGTAATTTCACGTGGGCGGCCTCATTTTCTACCACTGCGGGACTTTTCAATCGTGGGCCTGCTTTGACAAGCCCGGAACATCGACTTCCGTTTCTTAATTGAATTCGAAGTACTCGTAAGACATCAATCCTCGCGATAACAAAATGTGGTCGCGAGGAACCACAAAACGTGGTTAATAAATGAATAAATAAATTTGAAAACAATGGTTATAGAAGAGCTTAAGGCCCAAAAATGTGGACGGCCTGCGAGGATGAACGGTCCCAGCAAGGATTCCCATTGGTAAAATCAACAGACTCATCGAGGTCGGTGGAACTTCAAAAAAGCAAAGGCCTCCCTGCTACCTGGCGGCCTGCCGGTGCGGCGAAGATAAGGCCCCCATTCGTGGGCCCCACGGAGAAATCGACCAACGAGATATACATATACACATTTAACGATTGCCTGGAGGTTCACAGGCCCGGTGATCTTATCGAACGACGGCCCGTGGTCGGATGACGGGCAGGAATTAGGCAATTACGCGCCGCTTAATTGCTAATTACTCAGGGCCGCACCACGGTCCGACACTAATTACTCCCGCTGACAATTTATATCGCGCGATAATTGTCACTGGGGAAATGTAATAACGACTATCGAGAAAGGGTGGAACGCGAACCGAAACGGGCCCCGTTTCCTCGATGGTAAAAGACCGGAACGATGGTCCCGTGGATTACGGGGAATCATCGAAAATCGGAATTCATCGATCACGATCGAGCGAGCCCCTATAATCTACGTGATTGCCGGGGTTTTCGTGGGTAGGGTGAACGAACCCTGGGTGAAGATTCTCGAGACGATCATGGTGGCGTTTATTCCACGGGGCTTCCTACTTCGAGAATAATTCCTCTAAAAATGATTTTGACACGTGGACATTGTTAAACACGTTTCCTCCAAGAAGCTACTCGAAGTCACGAACAGAAGCTTGTACTCGGCTCGCAGTCTCCTGACAAGTGTCAGAGGAAAAGAAGAAGCCATCAAAAAGGAGGATGAGCAAATAGAGGATACAAGGCAGATGTACAAGACGCGTCCAGGGCAACGTCGCGGATAATTAGCACCGCAATCGTAGCGAGCCGTGCGTGACAATGAGCCATGAATCAATTTGGTCACGTCACATCAAAGTTGCTCGACCGCTTGGTCTTTCGATGCCGACCGGTTGGCATTTCGCCGGCACGATACCACTGTCCATGGCTGTCGCTTAGAGCGATCGGCTATCGGCCATGATTAAGGAGTCACTGAACGCGTTCGCCCGGAGGGAATCGAGCGGATCTAGTAACTGATAATCGAGTCGATAAGTCGTCGCCAAGTGGCCAAGACGCGACTCCAAAATATTCTCGAGACAGACGGAAAAAATCTGTTGGAATGGAGCGAACGGTGGTGAGTGAAGAAGGAAGAAGACCGGTTAGGCGTTCGGTTCTGCCGCCAAGTATTCCCGTACCGGTTGTTTTCGATAATTACGTGGAGCTGTTTCATCAATTTTCTGGGCTGCGTGCGAAAATCCGAGGAATTTCTAGCTTACCGCAGATTTATGCTGTTGTTTAAACTTTCTATATTCGCTGCTACCATCTTACGGACTGTCTACAGAGTTCAAGAAGCTCGACATACAATAACTGTCTCATTTTTGGAATTTATGTAAGGAATACATTTGACAAGAAGGCAGAAGAAACAAATAAAAATGAAACAGAGGAACGTAGCGAATACCATCTGAAAATGATGAGAATTTTTATAAACAATGAAAACAAGGAACAAAGGAAAAACAATCTACACTTCGGTTTCTATGAAATAATCCAACACCGTTATAATAGGTCTCCATAGGACCTGAGATAACAGAGCTAGCTCTAGACTTAAGAAGTTCGAGATGCAATAACTGTCCCTTTTTTGAATTTATGTAAGGAATACATTTGACAAGAAGGCAGAAGAAACAGAGAAACTTAGCGAATACTACCTGAAAATGATGAGAATTTTTATAAACAATGAAAACAAGGAACAAAGGAAAAACAATCTACACTTCGGTTTCTATGAAATAATCCAACACCGTTATAATAGGTCTCCATGAGACCTGAGATAACAGAGCTAGCTCTAGACTTAAGAAGCTCGACATACAATAACTGTCTATAGACTTTTCTCGAAATTCCGCGTTTCCGAGTAAACTTTTCCGATACTGGTTATAACGAGAGACACCGAGTATGTTTGCGAGGAAAATTATCAATGGTCTTCGACGGAGGTCCATCGGCCCGGACAAATGAGCAACAACGAGCTTGCCGAGGTAAAGTACGTGCAAATTAGTCACCGATCCTCGCGAGGAAACGCCGATTGCCGACTACATGAGCTCGTTGCACGCGTGCACGCGTTGCACGCGACCGGACAGTGCGTAGGCATGCTCGAACAGACGCACTCCATTCACTTGGCGCCACATTCATTCATGCCTAGAGCGAACTGTGCAACCGAGCCTGTAACGATCGACGAATCGATCGCCCCCCCCCCCTTAAAATTACGTCAACATTGCACAAACGATCTGTTATGATTTTTCAAGCAATCGCACGCAACCCTCGCTCGTTTTATTTATTCGGTTGACTCTATGCATTTGAGAATGCAAAAATTAGAAAATTAGAGAAACGATGTTTTTCTTGGGATTCGGTTGACTTGATGCATTTGAAAATGAAAAATTGAAGAAAAGATGCAGATGCGGGCCTGTCGCAGGAGGTTAATTTAATTCCGTTCTCACCAGATCGCGTGCCGAATTAAGCAAATTATGTCAGCTCGATTTATATGCATCCTTGCGTCCCCGCGACAATCCGATTGCTTGTACATTATTGCACGTTTAGCCGGGCCACGGTCGCATGAAACGCAAGTGGGTGTCTCGGTGTTTTCTCTTTCTTCGTCGCACTCTCCTTATCTCGTTTTCCCCTCTCGCGTTGACATACCCTTTCCGTTTTCCTCTCGGTTTATCCTCCTTTTCTACTGGATCGGTCGAACACACGGGAGGGAATTCAGAACGCCATTTGCCCGATCCATGGCACGGATAACCTCGCGCACCCGGACACTAACGGCTATCGGCGACCTTTTCCTTTCGAGATCCTTATTATTTGAACGCAGGTGCTTTGCTCCGCCGGATGGTACCGCTGTGATAACACTGTCTCTTCCCCCCTTTCTTTCCTCTGCCTCCCCTCGTCTCTGGTAACGTACAATGAGTCGCGATGGGTACGCTCGAACGAATTAGAGTCCCTCGAATGCTCAACCAGAGAGATTTCGTCCGGCTAACGAGGGTGGAACCGTGGTTTCGTTGCCAATTGCAGTATTTATAAGAGCTGAGATTCGATCGCTGATACGGGGGTGGGCTCTGGTAATTGGTTGCCTCTTGTCTGTTAAACGGAGTTAAGGCCGTTCGTCTTGGCAGTAAGGAATTTGCCAACTTGCAGGAATGCTGTTCGCAGTTTAGAGGTTGCAATTTTTTTAATGGGTACGTTCGGTAACGAAGGAATTTCGCGAAAAGACGTCGCTTGCGCAGATCTCCCGGGCATTAAAGTCTCCAGGCGCGCGCAACCTAAGCGCGCAAACTTCAGCAATTATTTTCAACAAAGAAAATTTCTGTGTTTCACACTGAACGCGTGGCGCGCTGTTCCGCGTCCTGGCAGGCTCATCCAATCGAGACCAGGCGGCGATCATTAATTAATTACCGGTCGGTGATCGAGCGTGAATCTCGGCCGGCCCACTTGTTGTGTTCGGCGCCGCGAGACAAAACGCGTCGAATAAATCGCAAGGCTCACGCATCGAAGCGTTGCGTGTCACCTCTACGTGGGTTACCTGTAATTTAATGTTATAATAACTAGTTGCACGGGTCGGATCGGGGCGCCGCGTTGATGCACGTGCATTGTGTGACCGTTGCGGACAGAGAAACCGAGAGAAAGAAAGAGGAGACGAGAAACGTGAAACCAGGGAGAACGACGAAAGGTAGAATAGAGAAACTCTCGAGCTGGCCGATGATTCACACTCTCGCCGGAGAAGGTGTCACTGGTTGTATGCATAAGCGCGACTCATTACGGGGGCCTTACCGACACCATGGGCCCACGTGCCTCCTCGAACGCAGAATGCAAATCGAGAAAGCCTCGAGTAACTCTCTGGGCGACGTTCCTCGGGGACCCAATCGACCTCGAAATCCCCGGGTCCGATAGCGCTGGATGTGGCACGAATTTCTTCAGAAATTTAATTAGCTATTTTTACGGAGCCGCTAGACGATCGATCAAACGGCAGAATGCAGCGTTTATGTCTCATACGATAATATCCGATTAAGAGCGGAACACTTCAACATTCTTGTTCCAGAAGGATTTCCAGTTTCAGAGGAATTACTTTATGCTAAAGCGGTAATCGAAGGTGCAGAGTAAATGCGGTTGGGAATGCGATGGTGCATCGAAATTACAGGGTAGTTCTCCGAAATTTCGAAAACGGTACGGAAATTCGGTAAATTGCTGGAGCGCGTACATTGATTCCTTCGGTGAACGGCAAGGCATGTCTCGGCAAGGTGTTCGTGCGGGACTACCACTCTTTGACTTCGGACCACGCCGTCATTTTCATAATGACAATGGCCCGACCGGCCTACACGGCCGAACCATGATGAGTAGTTTACAGTGTGACTCCCGCCACCTTCGCAAATCCCCAGCCAGTCGAGTCATGAATCTCCGACGGGTTGTCTGAGGATTCGCGATTTTTGTTTACCAATGTAACTAAGCTCTATCATCAATTCCTCTGCCGAGTATCGAACCTTTGATCGGGGCCATTGTGTCTTATTCATTGTCGTTGGAGAACACAGAAATTACAGTTCTGGGTTAACTATCGCAATTATGATGAACGAATCGATAAAACAATTAGTATTACGCAGTAAATGTACTGAAAAGAAAGTTTACCCCTTGCCCTACGATTTATTTCACGATTGATTACAATGTTTTTTCTAGTTCGTATAATTTCCAGAAAATGGAGAGCATTTATACATACACAAATTTCATGTATAAAAATTTTTTATATAATAATTCAACCGTTACCCCCAATAATATTAAATTTTATACACAAATACTAATATAAATATTTTTTAAATAATAATTCAATTGTATATCTATTGTATGCTTGTGTAATCTCCAATAGCTGTCGGTAACATTGACAAGATCAAAGTAGAAATCAGACACGTTATTGTAAAGGAAGAGATTAAAATGGGGGTGTTGCTTGGTCTTTCGATTTCCTGTTGATAAATCGAACGAAGAAAATGAATACGCGGCGCGCGGGATCAGATAACGTCTAATGAGAGTGACATTTCGGCGGTATCATCATAAAGATCATCGAATTACAGGTCCCGCACGTGGGAAATGTCAAACGTCACTGTTCACTCATCAACATTTCGTCCTGGCGGTATATCGTATATATTAATAAAGGAGTTATGCGCCATGCGACGGAGCACAATTGCGGATCGTGATCCGATACTAGGCATATACTTATCACTATTGTTATCCCTGTAGCAGGGGGAGGAGAAGGGATGTCATCGGGGTCTCTATCTACGATATCACGATCGGTAGCGTATACGTGTACACCGCGAATAGACGATTACGATAAACTCGAGCCAGCTCGATAACGATCTCGTTTATGAGCGACTCCTGTACACAGGATCGCGGTGATCCGATCAGACTTATAAAGTTCGAGCGCACAAAAGTCTTTCGTGCCGATCGTGGACGCCATTGAAATAAAGGTATTTCACGATCTTGAACCGGCAACGCGGCGGATCAAGAAGCTGGCAAATCTAATCTCTCACGGCTGACTCCGACGATTGTTATTACTTTACATTTTTTTTTAGTTTCTTCGCGTTCGTTTCTTTATGCTCGAACGTTTGTATATACGTCTCGCCATTTCCACGAACGATCCAGAGAACACTTGTCGCGATCGATGCCAGCCGGACGATCGGTAATCTTAATGGGACACCCACGTGCAAGACCAGAGGAAGTCCAGAGTGCGTGTACAATCGATCGGACACGGCACGATCGGATTCCGCTAATTGCAAATTTATGGCGGCTCCCGGGAAATCCGGCGATCCTCGGCTTGACAACGCTAAGCTGGTTTATTCGGCTCCGATACTCGATTACTATCGCTGTCATATCTCATGGAATCGGAACGATAGAGTCTTTTCTCGAGACTCGTGAAATTTCTTGTTTACGAGCGATTAATGATCTTTATAATGTTCCTGATGTTTGAAATCTACCTTATTCTTGTTGGAATTAATTTTATCGGCGCATGGTTCGATCAATTTCTACACACTATAGCAATTTTGTAAGCATACCCAAACGTGTCGATTCGGATGTGAATCGTGGTGCATTGAGGCCACGTTTGCTATTGAAAATGTTTAATGGTAGAGGAAAAGAAAGGTGGTGTTTCGTCTTTACAAAATTGCTATAGTGTGTAGAAATTGATCAAACCATACGCCGATAAAATTAATTCCATTTATCTTAATATTGCAATCGAAATGAAAATTACTTATATACCTTACTAGCTTTTCCCCCCGGCTTCGCTCGCACAAGACACTGTTTAATGCCCTCGAAAATTGATATTGTTTCTCCATAAAACCTTTTAAGCCCTCATTCACCCCATTCAGATTGTATCAATCTGCGTTTAAGAGCATTAAGAGCAAGTATGATGTAAATCAGACCACGAGAAATATATCCCTCATACAGACGTAGCAACCCCTTTTCACCCCCTTAGGGATTGAAATCTTTAAAAATGCCGAAATAGGTGTTTGATTAATTATATCAAAGAGCATTAAGACCAAGTATCAAGGAAATCCAATCACGAACAAAATATTCTTCATACAAACATTGCAATCCCTTTTCACCCCCTTGGGAGTTGAATTTCGAAATATCCTTTCTCATCTCTTGTATAGATCATAAAGGAAATCTCTGTGCAAAATTTCAGCTTTCTAGGGCCTAGGGTTTAGCCTGGGCGTTGATGAGTGAGTGAGCCAAGACTTCGTTTTTATATACATATATAGATTCTTGCATTTGAATTCTCGGTTAGAAGACCTAGACCTTGAGCGCGACGAGAACGTACTGGTTCGAAAAGGCAGCGATCGATTCGAGAACTCGCATGGTTAATGTGATCGTAAAATACCTCAGCCTCTTCAGCGTGTTCCGCGATGTAAATGCCGGCAAAGAAATGCAACAGTAGGTAGCAAACACGAAGGTTTATCGGGGCCCGGACAAATTTTCAGCGGTCGCTGCCAACGCGAATCGATGCATGCCGAGTAGAAATGCCGGTGCACGGAGGAGAGGTAGCAATGTCGACAGTGTGGCTTATGCCTACCACCGCGGAGGTGGTTTCAAACGTGAAATAATCACGCGTGGTCGAGCGAGAGACGCTGAATGAGTCACGCCTCGCGATATTGTCAGGGAAAAGAAAGGCTAAACTGCGAAGGAAAAGCAGCATAATCGCCTGAACCCTGTGTGCGCTTTTCTTATCAGCTTTTCGTCTCGGTTCGATCATTCGAGAGATGAGAAATGGGATGAAATTACGGAGAGAGAAAAGAAACTGTATTCGCCGTTGAAATTCGCAAGTCAGCCAACGAAATCGTCAGGAGACTTACCTTTTACTGCTTCCTGGCGCCTCGGTTGGTCCAGACAATGCGTCACACACTCGCAGCCACAGAACAAACGTCGAACAATGGTTCCTCCGTTAAGACAATGCGTCGTTAATGCCTCCCCTGTGCTTGTGTCACGATTTTTCAGGCTCCCGGGGGCCCGGTTTCACCGCGATTCAAACACGGTTTATACCGGAATCCCTCGACCTCCGATATTCTGCGAAAGAAAAATTGTCTGATTACTCGCGCAGCTTCTCGTAATTGCGCCGTATAATTAGGCACGGTAATGAGCTAGGCTACCCAACACGCGAGAGTTAACAGACGTTTACACGCAATCGAACCGCGCGCGTCGGAACCGACGATTCTTTTCACGCGTCACAAAATCCTCCCCTTCCGTGAACTTTCCCCGCCGCCCACGATCCACACGAAAGAACCGTCGACTTGAAAAAAAAGGAACACAGCCGACGAAATTCCGCGAGGACCTTGCGCATAAAAATTCGCACATACGTTTCCGTCGATCGGAACCAGCGATGCGACACGGTCCCCGGGGAGAATTATTCGACGTTCCTGGATACGAGATTTCTCGATATCCCCGCGAACCACGGAGTTCGATCTTGCCTCCGCGATTTCGCCTCTCTCTCTCTCTCTCTCCTCTCGGAGGCTCTTTTTTCCCTGTGGTCGTCGCCGGTTTCTGTCGTGCCACAATACAGGGTAACCAGGAGAACGGCCATAAAGCAAACGATAGAGAGACAATATTCTCTCCTGAGCAAACAATGGCTAACTTACGACGATCGTAAACAATCCCCTTATCCGCAGGTCGTTAACGCTGCATAATAATTTTCGCGACACTCCAACCCTCTCCTCTCTACCACGAACTCGCTATTATTTCCTGGGGGATCGATCGGGAGTAGCGTCGATCGGTATCTGAGGCACGGGAACGATCGTTAGAACCTACTCATCTGGTTCGATCCGATAATGCCCGCCTTTAATGGCCAATCGAATTGGCCATTGTCAGAGGGCGAGGAATTCGCTATTCGACACACTCGCAAATTGTTTAAGCGTCGCTTTTGCTCGACCGCACGGTTTTAATGGACTTCGGCTGACAGCGAGGAGACTGACTGCCGTTTGTCATTTCCTGTGCGAGCATTCAGATCACCTCGTTGACTGGCAATTGCCTGTCGATGCGATTGCAGATCTATTAAGAACCAAGAGTATTATTGTTTTAATTCTTTCCTTCGAACACAAGGAAAGACTGAATTTCCATGTCGTTGGTGGGTCGAACACCGTTCAGAAAGATGTTACGACACTCAAATACGCGAGCCCACCGGTAACGGCACCAGCACGATCAATAATTTGATAAAAAATAATATAGATTGTCCCGCACTACTGAAGCAAATCAATTTCTATGTACCTGAACGTGTTTTGAGAACGAGAGCAAGATTTCCAACAATGAAATCCAAATCCTCATATGGAGTAATAAATCCATTAAATCGCATTATTGCTAGCTCAAACATATTTTATAAGAATATTGATTTTTTAATGGCACGTTACATACATTCAAAACAAAATTGCGCAGTACTATTTGTTAATAGTACCTGCATTTGTTTATTTTGTTTAAGATTATTAATTAAGATTAAGGATTTTCTGTTAATTAGTTATACTGTATAAACTGTATACTTTTGTATAAAAAGACATCGGTCCGTATAAAATAAATAATAATAATAATAATAAATCTTCTATGGCAACGTTACAATGGTTCCTCGGCATCAATTAACTCGCAACCGTCTTGTGGATGGTCCAATCTATCGCAACTAATGCTTGCTAATAATTACTTTTCCCGGTTCACGCAATCTCAGTCGAATTATATTTTATAACCCCGCCTCTTGTAGTTCTAATCGAACACATTCTTTCTGTTTATTTAGCAACATTAAAGGAACACATTCCGAAAGAAACTTTTCGGACAAATCGAATACTTGCTTCTGCCAATCGTCGACGGTTCGCAATACGTCACGTCACGTCGGTGGCTCAAATGAGTCAGAATGACCTCTCGCCGAGTGCAGGAGATCGAGTGCCATGGATCGAATGTCCGCCACCCACGGGCGTCGATCGCCGATAGATCACACCTGATCGTAAATAGATCACTCGCGCCTGTTCCCGACACGTGGGCGTACACCCTTCCGATCTGGATCGTTCAGGCCAAAGTGATTTTCAACTTTGTCTCGAATCAGTGCCACCTTGATCTCATTATTGATACACTACCGGCCGAGTTTTACGACTAATGATCGTAAAATATATTGGCCTACAGAGATTTAATGAAACCATTAAGCCATCCTGTATACATACATACTTACGTACGTACATTTGCCGCACGCCGAGAACCTCGTAAGCTTTCTTACGCTCGCTAGAACAATCACAGAGAGTTTTCTTTGACTGACTCGCCGCTGAGTTATTGTTACTGTCAATTGTGTTGAGCAAATACTAAGACCGTTCTATGGATCGTTCCAGCACTAAATGCCTGGGTGGACGTGGTTGCGAATGCATGGGACTTTCCTTCCAGGTGCGTTTTTAGTCGTCTTTTTTTATGCGTTCGTTGCACCGTCTCCACGTTCATTTGGAAATTCGAGATGTCTTCACATCGACAGATAAGAAATTGATTAATGACTAATAAATAGTCCATTTTTATGTCTATCGAAATATTAAGATATTGGAATTAATTTTATCGGCGCACGGTTCGATCAAACTCTACACACTATAGCTAATTTGTAAGTATACCCAACGTTTCGATTCGGATTTGAATCATTTGAGATCACGTTTAGTATTAAAAATGATTAATAGTAGAGGAAAAGAAAGGTGGTGTTTCGTCCTAGACCCGCTAAAGGACTCATTAGTAAGTCTATCTAGCGGGCCCTGCCTTAGACACGGGATGTTTGAAGGCGCTTGAGGAAATTAATTTATACTGATTGGTGACAGATCAGAAACTAGGGAGAAAGCCTTCTGACGATGTTGTCATCTCTATATAGAGTTGTCATCTAGTGTGTAGAGTTTGATCGAACTGTGCTCCGATAAAATTAATTCCAATATATTAATGTCACTACATATCGATCGTAATGTTGTTAATATTAAACGTTAAATGTTCTCGGCGCTACGATTCGATCAATTACTACTGAGAAATCAAAAAACAATTTTGCAGATTATCAAATAATCATCACACGTCGATGATTCTAGCCAGAATCAAACGTGACCGGTTACGATATTCATTTTCCTAGTTCTTTTTCGTTTGTCATTCAATCAAACCTGATCGAGTCGATGCTGACACACGTGACTGATTTGCCAATAAAGGGCGCAATAATTAACTTATTCGGCGTTCGTATATCCCAAAGGAACAGGCTCGAGGCTGACGTTATCCTTGACGTATCGAATAACGCGCAAAGCGCTCCAATTAAATCACAACGAGCATTGATACGATTCGATCGATATAATTGTCCGTGTTCGCCGCGGTCGAACCGCGCCACGAAATCACCCCGGTGGTAATTGATAGCCGGCTAATTCGGTGCTGCGGACCATTCGTTCGATTCGTCGGAAAAGTCGATTTAATGTTATTGTTATCGGACCGGCTGGCTAATCGACAATTAAATTATACGCGATGGGTGGTGGGGAGTGGCCGAGTGCTTTTAATATCGAAACCTGTTTCTTCCGTCGCTTCGAAATTGAAACTCTTATCGATCGATTCCGCTGCTGCACTTTCCAAGGATCGAATTTCATGCGTACGGAGCACGAAATGTAATGAGTTCACCTGCGCGAGGGGCCATTGTAATAAAGTTTAAAGGTTCTGTTGAATTTAAAGTCGAGCTTCACATTCGGTTGGCACATTTTCCATCCAAAGTTCAATAAAACATCGAGAAGAAATCGTACGTTCGGTTTTAAGAGGTCATAACTTTTGCGAAAAATACTTAACTGGAAGTAGAGACTTCTCGGTTTAAAATGTGCTAAGAATCATTGCTGCATGATTTTTTTGTCGCAGAGATATGACAATTTAAACGAAACGTTTCGAGTTTCTGTAAAACATTAATAAAACATTATGATATGATCCACTTTGAAAAAAAGTTGTTCGATTTTGAAGGATGGGCGTGCAGAAGGTTTATTGAGATATCGGAATTTATAGGAAGATCGATGATCGACGCAGTCAGAGTCGATTGATCGGTTGGAAGAAAACCGAGGCTGATTAACGTCGTACCATCGGCCAATTCAATTGTAACAAGCTAATAAAAGCCTAAGCATCGGTACGCATTGTTCGGACGAAATAGTCTTGCCAAGTTCACGGAACGAGCGTTCGGGTACGTACGTTTCCTTGTCGTAGGTGTAATAATAATAATTATTGTTAGCGTTGTAATGGCGTGGAGACGAGAAGAGAGAAGCTTGTAAAGGTTTCTCGCCGATTCTCCGTGCCGACGAGATGCCAAAAAAAAGTTTTTCAACGACCACGGCAAACGCGTGGGCCGAATGCTTTCTCTTCCGTCTGCGAGAGCAGAAGAGATGCCTTGCCGGGCAGACGACCGATATAAACGGGAGACAAAACTAATTAGCCGGGATTATTAGAGACAATATGGCAAATTGCGCTTACTCACGGCCCGCAGCACGATCGTGCCGCGCGATAGACACTCGCTCGGAGCGTCAGCACGATTTAGTTCATTAATTATACCCGGCCTTACGATTACAAGATCGCTTTAATTGCAATTACGCAATCACCACGGCCCGATCGATATATGGTGCGCTGTCGGGTCTGTAAACGGACCCCGGGGGCCCGCGTTTCGATTCCATGGGCCCCGTACTACGGGGACCCCCTTCTCTCCTGCAACGTGGACCATAATCGTGTTTACAAACAGCGTTCCGAAAATACGACGGAGATATATTTCTTTTTTATTTATAAGCATTTGAAATCATTCTGGGTTTATCTTGCTTTACATGAATAATATAAGTGAAGACAGTAATGTGAACACAGGAATAGTACAATAAAAAATTTATAGGGCTACAAGTGGGTATAATAGTAATGTCCTCTAACGCTAAATATGTAAGTTACAGTTTTGTAAGAAGGAGTGGATGCTAATACAGGCTTTGATATTTGGCTTTGCTATAATTGTATTAGTGTTAAGTGGCAGTTGAAGGCCCATACTAAGTAGGGAATTTATTAGTTTCCGCCTTTGTGAATTGTACAATTCGCATTGCCATATTATGTGGTCCAGGGTGTCGCAACCCTGATTACATTTACATCGGTTGTCACTGATAATACCTACCCTCTTCAGTGAAACAGCTAGATTGTAGTGATCAGAAATGCGACAGAGATATCTCTGGATTTTTAAATATTTTAATGGTATGACACAACTTTTACTGTTGCCTCAGAATCATCATTCAAGTGTAAAGGCTTAATATGGTCCATTTTGAAAAAAAGTTGTTCGATTTTGAAGGATGGGTGTGCAGAAGGTCTACACGGAGACTTGATCGGCAGACCGTGTATCAATTAATGATCGTAGTAAAATCACACGATGGTAAAACGTTTCTAAACGCAAGTAAATGGCTCATTAAAGCAACAGAAGGGAACGGCCCCATGGTCCCCATTGAAAGCAGTTGGAGCCTCGCAGTTTCTCTCCGTAAATCACCGACAGCGCCGCGAAATCCGTAACCCGCGTCGTTTATTTCATTAGCTGAATGATTGCGCGGAATCGTAAATGGAAGGAGGATTAGGCGAATAACGCGTCGAACACGCGATTCGCGAATTCGACGGTGCCTTTGATCGAGCGGCCAACGAAACCGATCGATCTTCTAAACTCCTGTTCAATTTTCTTAAAGACTTCGCAAAGCTCTGATCGTTACTAATGATCCTACCGTGTAGACCAGTGTACACTGTAAAAACAGTGGTGTTCTTAAACATTTTCAACCTTTCCATTAACGTTGTTTCAAATTTCACGTAGTCATTTTTGTTATAAACGCACGAAACATGCAGTCTGCTAAGGATCAGAACGAAGATAGACTACATTAGTCGGTGAGATAAAATTACTGGCGTTATGTGCATAAGTTCTGCATAACATTAGCATAACATTGCACACATTTTCTACACGAATGGATACGTCCGAGCCGCATAAAAGTCCGAGCAGTTTATTATTCAGAAGATTAAAATGGTCAGGGGCTCGGGTAAATTTGTTTCCTTGATTATTCGCAAGGAAGGCAGTGGGAGGATGAATCCCACTGCCCATTAGACGACAAAATTGGTTCTGCGCATAAGGAAAAGGTAGTGCAACGTAAAGAAACTCGAGGCGAAGCTGAAACGAGTGACTCGCCGGTGCCTGGCCGTAGGTCGCGGATTTATGGCCGGCCGGGTTTTATGCCCTGTTTGTAGAAGAAGAAGCGCACGCGGAACGCTCCTTGATTATTTCCTAGTTCGCTTTTACGTTTCAATTTAGCTTCTTCGACCTCGTCCTCTCTCTCTCGAGTCTCCTCTTCGAGCAATCGGCTGAGGGCCTTGCAAACCTTACTCTTTGCATTTCAATGTCTCCGAGAACTCTCTCCCCTCGCATCGTGAAGCTGCTTCACTTTTATTCAACTCGTTCGAGATCCAAACCTTCCGAAATTAATTCCTTACGAAAAATTCATTTTTAAATGGTCTTAACTATTTCAGTCCCAGCAATCACAGATTTTTTTCAAGACATCCCACTGACCACATGAGTAGAAAAGAAAGAATAGTTCTTTCCCGCCTAAGAACTGGTCATTGTAAAATAATACATGAATTTCTCATAAAGAAGACAGAATTCCCCCTCTGCTGTAATACCTCGCTCACAGTTCACCGCATCTTGTATGAATGCCAAAAATTCTCCACCCAGCGACTCAAATTTGGAATCAACCAGAACACTGCCTTCACATCCGAAAAACATATAAAAACACTATTGAATACCTTAAAGATATCAACCACTTCAACAAAATCTAAGAAACACAATAGTTCGTCGCTAATGATATAGATGTTGATGCGACGTTAAACCTTAATATAAAAAAAAACAGCTTCAGCCGAAATTTCAATGTCTCCGAGGACTCTCTCCAATCGAATCGTCGAGCTGCTTCACTTTTATTCAACTCGTTCGAGATCCAAACCTTCCGAAATTAATTCCCTACGAAAAATTCATTTGTAAATGTTCCTATCCAATTCGAAATGAACTATTCGTTTTGAGAAACTTCGAAGGTGACTAGAAGAAATAGCCCTAGTCGAAACCACCTCAAAGATCTACCAGCCTAATTCCCAGCACTGTCAAGTGCTCGAAGTCTTTTGTTCGCTGGTAAATAACGTTTATGGGGTAGTTAGGGTCTCGGGAGATACGTCGTAACGGCGACTCTCGTCGGGAGCTGTCAGTCAGCCGACGACAGAGGTTTCCCAACTTCCCCTAGAATTTGTAAATCAACGTTGACCATGCTCTCTCGCTTGGTGATGCAAACGCTTCGGCCGACCTATTCACGCCCACCACACCGGCCATAGCTGCCAACTATAATTGACTTTGTATTGAGATTTATCTGGTTCACGGCGATCTTTTAACAAAGATTTCCCCCGGCGGGTTTATTGGCTCGCGGTTGCGACAGACACGTTTCACTGTGGGCCACGGACTTACACAAATTACAGTCGGTGTAATTAAACCAGCCCCGTGCTTTACGACTGCGCCGCGGTAATTTGTCCTAACGACCTTGTCGCCGCAATCTCGTTGCTTTACGGGACGAGCTTTTCGCGCGTTAGCCGAGCTTCCTGTTTCGAGATCATTACTATACGAGCTCTTGGATCGATAAAGTATAGAGAGAATATTTTCTTGTAATCAAGAACGTTCTTTTTTCGATGGAGCAGAGGGAAAGAAACTTCAAATTAGCATTGCGCGTGCATCAGACTACCCTTTTATTACATTAGAGAAAAATCGAAATCATTTCACGCCTCTGTCTCCGATTACAGAACAGTGAAAAGAATTTGCTGGCAGTCCCAAAGCAAATCGTAGCGGACCTCTGCAAGATACAAAGGCCCGAGAATAATGCTGGTCGATTTATCACTCCGTGCAAACGCAAAATATTGTTAGACTCTCTGTTATTAATTTAATAGCTTGCGCAATACGCGTTCCGTTACCAGAAGCGTTGCGTGACAATTACTTAACAGCGGGGATGATAATTAACAACTCGCGAAGGAATGTTCGATCGGACAGGCAGGGAAGAAATGGTTGAAAAGCGGCCCCGTTCGCTCGATTATAATATTCGTTTTTGCTCTCGCGTCGCTTTGATGTAATAACGGTCGCATAACTTTCTTGAAACGACTCCCGGGCCGAGGCAATCAGATAAAATCGTACACCCGCATGATCTTACGTAACGAAACGCGTGTATGGCATATATAGATCCTGAGGTGTTTGCGTGTGTGTTTGAATTTCATTTTCTTCTCCTCGGTTTTCGTTCGAAGAATTTGTTAATAATGCTGTAATAATTTCGGCCGGATAAAACGTTTTTACGAGAGATGTTTCCAGCGAGGTTTACACCGAAGAGGTAAAATGGTAATTTTCGAAATCGTTCAAGCAGAATAATCATGTTCCCGGCGAGCGTGTACCTCGATCGATTAACATGAGCAGGTTCCCGGCTCGCAACACACCGAAATTAATTCCGGGGTATGTTTACTCGATTCTTCGTGGCGGACATTTATTTCTTTCGGCATTCGGTATCATTAATTATTCAGCGTGCGTGCGTGACGTAAGTCGATCGCGACACACGTTGTCGTCCAGTGTCTAGCAGGTCTTAGCATGCCATTATCGCGCGTGATCATTGTGTTACAAGCTGCCGGCAATTACCCCCGCGTTCTTGATTGTCACGTTCCGATAATCTCTTAATCTGGTGACATTTCGCCAGCCTATGATTCCGTTGCTCCTGAATTATTAATTGGAAACTTTCCGCCAGCTGATACTCCCTCGACGAACAAGATAGAAATCCTTCTCGGCCATCCAGTGTTGATCAATAATTTCTTAAACAGAACGATGGTCCAACGCACGTGGATCCAGAAAAATCGCCCCAGGCTTTCCGCGATAATAACGGCGGTTTGTGCTATAATATTATTTTTGCACAGCCGAATCAGATCAAAAGTCGATCTAACTACTCTCGTCTCTAGGCCGAGATAGATGAAGATAACATCTGACGGTGAACGCAGGCTGCGGGGGGTCCGTTCTCTCGCAACAGGTCTCCGAGTATGTTCCTACCTGTCGCGACTGTTCTCGGGGGTCTCGTCATTATAATGTTAAACGATTCGGGAGAGGAGCGAGATCAACACTTGCATCAGCTGCCTGAAACTGTTCGATCAAAGTGGAGCAGCAATTCCCTAGTCTCTTTTTCTTGATGTTTCTATACAGGGGAGACTTCCTTCGCACATTTATTTAATCGAAAATAATCACCATTTAGATCTGCACGTACTTGTGGCACTCGCAAATTTCTAAAATAGTACTATTACTTCTAGTATTGCTTGCAGTTATATTGAATCTATATCGCAAACAACATTCAAATCATTATTTTACTGAAGGGGACATTTCCTTGGCACATTTATTTAATCTACAATAATCACGATTTAGATCTGCACGTACTTGTGGCATTCGCAAATTTGTAAAATAGTACTAGTACTTCTAATATTGATTGCAGTTATATCGAGTCTATATTGTAAACAACATTCAAGTCATTATTTTACTCAATGAGACATTTCCTTGTCACATTTATTTAATCTACAATAATCACGATTTAGATCTGCACGTACTTGTGGCATTCGCAAATATGTAAAATAGTACTAGTACTTCTAATATTGATTGCAGTTATATCGAGTCTATATTGTAAACAACATTCAAGTCATTATTTTACTAAAACTGTGCCTAAGGTAGAACATATACTGCAGCTAGAAATTACTGCGTTCAATTATTTATTAATTTTGAGTTTGTTCTAACTGCTGCGCACAAGTCGAATGTGCTACCACAGTAAAGTGAATGGTGGCGGCATCCAACAGTGAAATGGTATATTTTCTCGAACTGCAATTACCGCACTCGAGTATAAGGACAGACCTATCATCTTATGGGACTGAAATGCTCTGGAAATACCTATAATATATTTCTATTTCCTTGTAAAGTAGCAGGAACGCTATTTAGACAAGTTTATGCTACCAATGTTCGTGGCACAAGTATATTTCTGTTCTGAACTGTTGTTTCGCATGCTGGATGGTTTCATTTGCATACACGTAGTGGGAAAAATACGTTGGATAATAAGTTTATCCTTACTTCGTCTGTGCTGTTGCTTGCTAGCTATTCTATTTGAACAGAAGGCGCGAAAAAGCTTCTGCAGGGTCCACAGAAGCCGCTTGGTGCAGCACTACCCAGCGGCGCCGAAATCCAATGAGTGAGCGTTCTTGTTTCTTCTCGCCTGCTCTCGCCTTTATTCAGTATAAGTTCTGTATAACATATTTCAGTAATTTAAATTAGATTTATAGAATCTGCGTATTCAATTCTCAGCCTATATATTCTAATAATCGATTTAAACTCCGGTAGAACTAGTTTGTCCAATAACTTCTCTAGGATTCGTTTATCCAATAACTTTTGTTATATATTCTTTAAAGCGATTTATATCAGATCTACAGAATCTGTGTACAAAACTTGTATTCTGAACAATATAATACACAGGACTTCCGCACAGTTTAAATCCACAGGACTTCCGCACAGTTTAAATCCACTAAGAATGCTAAGAATTGCAACGTAGATGGCGTGCATGTAGCAATGTATAAGCGTCAGCTGACTCTCTAAACAAGTTCATTTGAATTGGTTGTTCGTTGTAGTTCACGTTCTGCAATTTAAGTGAAGGTTAACACAGTATTGTTTCTATTTTTATCTGGATCACTGCATAATGTCACGAACGACTGCGCCACAGTAAATGAAGTCGTGCTGGCCCGATTGTCTGATGCAAAATAATTGAAGCCATTGAAGTTCTGAAGTGAGTCCTCGCTGGAAGTTTCATGGTAACCTGTCCTCTCGGACGTTTTCATTACAAATCAAAAATCACGCTTTTATCGAAAGAATTCAGGGAACACTTTTACACAATGTTCCTTAATTAATCGATTTAGTCACATAAAGTTTCTGAGCAGATTGTATTTCTTTTCTCAGATCAGTGTTGTTTACACAGAATATCTGAGAAAGAAAAATGAACGATTCTTTCTTAGAAGATCTAGATCTACTTCCTGTAGATACTAAAAACACTACCTATCAGATAGATAGGAACGTGACAACCAGAACTGCAACGTCCAGTCCGCTGCAGCAACTACAGTCGACCAAAGGGGACAATCTAAACAAAAAAATCGAGCAGACTGAGAAACAATCGGTTCTCAAAGACTACTCTAGCATAAAAGAATCGAGAAAGTTGTTAGAACAGGATGCTAGGAAGCAACAAATCAAAGTTAAAATGTGTGAGAAGAAGGAGAGGGTTTTTAGCGATAGTAAATTAAAGCCTATCGAGAACAAAGTAAAGCCTAATGAGAAAGAAATCAAGGACGATGTCAGGGCAAGGGTCAGGGAGACAAAGGTGAGGATTGCAGAGGGTAAAGTCACAGGGAAAGAAAGAACAAGACGATCTGGTAGCTGTAAGGAGATCAATCAATCGTGGGATGTGTCTGCCAAGGAGAACAGACCATCGGATGGTTCAAAAGAGGGCACATCGCAGGTAGATGTTCCTAAAGAAAGAGCTAGGAGTCACGAGCCTCTGAAAACGTCGGATACAAAGGAATTAGATTCTAGTGCTTTACTCGAAGCTATTAAAGACATTGTGAGCACACACACGAAAGAGGAAAGCTCGAAAATCTTGAGTATGATGCAGAAACTGCATTTTCGCTCTCAGGGCAACTTGGTTAAGTATATATTAGACCAGACGGAGGAAATAACTAATGAAATACGCCCCAGTAAAGATTCTAGTACCATAAGAAGCCTAATGGATCAAAATGAAAGACTTAAGGACGATATTGTCTATCTGCAAAAACAGAATGTAGAGTTGCAGAAAAAGGTTCAAGAACTAGAACTTCTGAAGCAGGAAAATCTTACATTGAAGCTGAAGTGTAAGGAGTTGTTAAAATAGTAGCTGCTAGACTGTATTGTCTCTAGGACGTTCCTAGAGCGACCCATAGGTGCTTAGGAAGTTGTTAAAGAACAGACGATCCATTCCATTCTATTGCCTGCACACGTTTTACCTACACAGTACTTTTAAAACTGTTACATATTAAGTGATAATTAAGTACACTGAGATTAATGAAAGACTCTATTTTTTACTAATACTTTTAGTCCTTAACGATGCATTGCCCATATTTAAGATTGCTGAAAGGTCGAGCTTGCGTTGGTTTGTGGTTGATATATTTATTGATGAAATTTGTAAATCGTTTTCTGTACCAAATTGTTAAATAAACATCTTTGTATTGATGCTGATATCCTCTACATTTTCTCGTATGTACTTAAGAAAGTTGTTAGGCGAATAAATAGTTCTAGGGTCGATTCGAAACAATTTATATTTGAATTATATTTTTAAAAGACGTATCAAGGCGACGCGATACAATGTTTCGACAAATGCAGATCGTAAAATGTATATTTACAAACAATGATTTCTTAGCGGTATTCAATTCTTGTTGAATGTAAACGGTATACATATATAAAACGAACATGAGTGATAGCTAGGTGTATCGACGATTAGAAAAGGTATAAAAGAACTGAAGTCCGCAATGACGGCAGTTTTTGGAGATGTCAATGTTCATCCTCTGACAATCGTTTCCTCATCTATGACGGATATGATACTAAATGCATCACGCTAGAAATGCACGTCTGTTCCGACCGTGAACTCTGACAAATAACAATTAAAAAAAACAAAGCACTATCTCTAGAATGGTACGAAGCCGTAGCGTTCGCGGAGACTGTGAAATATATAAAGCACTTGTGTAGAAAATAATTTCCTCGTGTCACTGACGTGTCATGATCAGTATATTAATCGTACGTTAATAAATATTAAAATAAAGATTACCATAACACTTTGTTGTACGTTCGTAAAACAAACATGCTGAAATTCCTCGATATATTCCCGTTTCTTTCATCTTGTTTTAACTTCCTCCACGCGTGTTACCTATTCGCAGCTTCTTTATATAAAAACATATTCGTTTACAATAGACTTTTTTCGAAGATAGGAACAATCGCAGCAAACATGGTGGTCATAAATTCCTGAGTTTCTAACTTTGCCATTCGACGCGCTATCATTGACGATCGCGCTTTCTATTGTCACCATTCCCAATTGTCGACGTTACTGTCATAAAACATTCTCTTTTCTCGCGTAACAAGTTAATAAATTAATCTCTTTGTGAATCGGGACGCAGAGATCCATCCCTATCATCTTCTATTTCATCTTGGTCTTCGTTGTCAGTCCTTTCACCTTCTTCAGGAGGTCTTGTCCATCTAAAATCATTTTAATATTAGAATCGTTCAGAATTAAGAGATGGAATATATTTCACGATGTGTTGATGCAAGACCTGATTAACGTCTCCGGCGATCTATAGAGGAATATCAACTTGGCGAACAGATCTTCTTCGAGACATAGTTCTCCACTTTCGCGGACCAAATAAATATCCAAACATAGCCTGAGGATTCTGTCTACGTAGGGCAGGTCGTCGAACATTATCTTTGGCGCCATCTCGCTCACTACCTTCCTCATCATTTGACTTATCACTATCACCGCCGTTGTGTACAACCCCAAAATTCTATAAAAAGTTTGACGCATTTATGATTTCTCTTTCTATCGAAATTCCAAAAGAAAATTTCTTTCGGCCTACCCGAAACCACTGATGAAGCTCAGCTCTTCAGGGAACGTTTTATCATTGAACAAGAACATCATGATATATTTGCAGCTGTTCAATGGCACTTGGCTCAGTCGTTGTTTGTATAAATCATCTGTGCAGACTTCATTAACGCTCCACCATCTACTGCAGCAAGATGCATTCGCAGACAAATGTAGGTTGATGCTCCTGAAGAGATAGCTATCGTCCGATTCGTTGGGTTCTTCTTCCTCGGGTGATTTTCCTGAAACACAGTCGCGTAATCGTCATCGTGGTACTTTTCTAAAATTCGTTCGATCTTTGTTCAATCTGGAACTCACTAAACTGCATTAATTGAGGAACGACGTCGGTAGTGAGGCTAGTCACTTTCAAGAACTTCGGGAAAGCGTTCGGCAGCGTTATTGTACCATTAGAAGTTGCATTCTCGGCTGATAATATTTCTGCTAGTTTCAGCCTGACGGGATTAAACTCTGTTGAATTGACAATAGGAAACGGTGGCAACTGAATATCCCGCAACTTCGTTGTCACCTCTCTTGCGTCTTTCGCATAAGTTTTCCGAGCCACTGTCCATTCCACGTGAATGACGACGGTGGTACTATTGTCTACCACTTCTGCCTTCAGTCTGCAATTAACGACAATAGTCTGTGAAATTCGAGAATCGAGTACGAGTTGTCTTGTATAATATGTGCTACCGAAATTAATAAGTGGACTGATGATCTTTATGCAAAAGAAAAATGTTTTGCATTGATCATAGGAAGCAAAAATAACATGAAAATTCATTTCATCCCTTAAAGACTTTGTTACATTATAAGCAACATTATAACTTTTGTGAATTTTTGAATATCTTTTACTGTTTTATATTTCGTCCAACCAATTTCTTCATAAACACATAAAGATCCGCAGTCTGTTAATGAGTTTCTTCGGTATATTGCGATTGCAATAAATATTCAGATACCTATCCAAATCCGGCGGTGATATGCTCCACAACTTCCGAGAAAATCCGCTTAGTTTCACCGCAGCGACGTCCGAATGAATATAGTTTTCCAGAAAAGTGACCGCCGGTCTGTCTTTTGCATACAATTGTTGGAACTTTTTGTACTCGTTCGGGCTGTATCCGACGATTGAGCTAGTTTGCGCTGACATGGAGTAGATCGGTTCATAAGGACCAATGCGAATTTTCATGGAAACCTCGTAAGGTAAATTGGAGTCGCCGACTGTTCCACCAAGTGCGAATAACAGCAGAGGGAACCAAATGAGACCGATAATGAGGAACAAAGCACCCCCACCGACCAGATATTTGCTCATCTGCTTCTTCTTTACACCTCTTGGCTGGGGGAAGTCTGTTTCCAAGCCCCTCATGCACTAAACATTAATTTACAATAACTTTAATCATTCCTCCCACATAGATTTCTTTAGAACTGTCTTTGTACCTTGATCTGATAGATGCTGGCAAAAATATCCTCCATCTTGAACCAGTCCATTATTGTCATGGATGTGTCTGTCCAGATCCAGTCCATCACTGCTCTCAACTCGAACAAGAAAGGTACTAACATGAATCTGAAAGATGAAACCATATTTTAGAGTAAAATGTATGAGTTGAACTATAATTAAAAGATAGAAGATGGTCGTACCCTTTAAACAAGACGTAGTTGACAATGCTATACTTCTTGCACACAAAGTTGCCAAGTATCCTCGTTGGGTAGCCTTGGCGTAGCTGATAGGCTGCTAGCAGAAGGTAGAAACACTTTACCATGTACCATATTTGCGGCGGAAGTTTTTCATTAAATTGCCTGGAATCGTTAAGAATTGTTAACGAAATAAGATCGTATTTCATTGTAACTTTTGAACCATAAAAGATATCGAGATGAAATTTCCACTATAACTCTACTATAAAAAAATTATTCCTACTCATTACCGTAATAAATATATTTTTTGTAATAATTTTTTAATTAATTTCTCTACTACTCAATGTTCCTATAAATGCATAAAGGTCCGCAGTCTATTAATTACCTTTCGGTTACACTGGGCAAAATGAAGAACATCCACGCATGTACGCCGAATATCAGCCAATATTGAAAGATCAATTTTCCTAGGATCGACTTTCTTAAGAACAAAGCTCTGTCGATGACTATCAAGGCGAACTGAAGCAGCAGCATCAGCAGGAAAGGCATTGGCACTCGATTTTCTTGTAGGTAGGCAGTGACTCCTCCGTCACCCTGCTGCGTCTGCATATTCAAACGAAAATTAGTATTCGAAGTCAGAGTACAAAGGTAGAGACACACTTACGCCGAACGAAGAGAACCCGAAGATTAGGAGCAAGAAGTTGAAGAAGTCGCAAAGGAACATGTAGGCGTACACGTTTGTCTTCTCTTTGCCGACTGGGCTGAGGATCTGGACGAAAAAGTACTTCGTTGGCTGGACGTACTTTTCAACTCTGAAAATTAATTAAGGCTTAATCAGAGCAACTTGTTCGAGTTAGGATTGGACAAGTTCAAATTAGAATACCCACGTCATGTTCATGGCTGTTGGCAGTTGTTGAGTGTGAGGATCCAGTTCTTCACTCTGAACTGCGACCAGATTTTCGTGTTCATCAGTTGTTTGAACAGATTCTCCATCGCCGATTGTATGAATATTTAAAGTCCTTCCTTTGGGTGTTCTCACAGTAGCTCCATCACTAAGAAAAAAGATAACCAATATTCTCTTCATATTGTTGATAGCGTAAACAATTTATAAATTGAAGAAAGTAACGAACACTAGCTGTTCCTGTTGAGATACAGGCTCTCCTTGTCCTCTATCAGCGGGTGGTTTTGATGAGGCAAGGGTTAAGCTAGAGGGGATGATTTTTCTCGGTTTAAGGGATGGCGATGTCCACTGACCCAATGATTTGAGCATAAACCTGAGAACATAAATTACATCAATATTTAATCATAAATTAAATCTTAATCATTTAAAAAATAATTTACCTGTGGAAGAATACCATGAGCAGAAGTAGAAGATCCCAGAGTGCATAATTGGGTTTCCGTTCTACCCCCATGATCCTTGGTGTGAAAAGAGGATTGTTTGGAGCAGCGTCCCTGTTCCATGGCAGTAGCTCCAATTGGAAAATGCATTTCACTAGAACAATTACCTGTGGAAGATTAATATTTAGTTAACCAACTATTTAAGCCTTCCAATGAATCGTGGAGAATAAACATAATATGATTTACCTCGGTATAAGCGATTAGAGTGACCCAGAACGTTTTCGACGGACGTGGGATGGTCAGAGAACCCCAACAGAACACCATAAGTGGCAGCGGTGTGGACAGGACGGATGCGTTTTTAATTTGATGGAGGAACACCATGAAGTAACAAAGGAGACTGGAGTGTGCCAGGATGCCGAACCAAATTGACGCCAGCAATTGAATGATTGGGGGTTGATCAACTTCGGACAATTCCGCACCCTCGTCGCCATGTTGCGCCAGCGATAGTTCGGAGAAAAGTGTGCTGTACGTGGAATAAATTATGTGAATTATTTTAAACGATCTCCGGCGATACTACTCAACAACGATTCACAGAAGAAAGGAACAGATTTTCTTTCTTATGCAAAGTGAATGTGAAAAGCACATTGAAAGCTGGGGATCGTGAGAAACCCTCCACCATAAACGAGACTGAAAAAAAAACAAAAGTTATCGTGTGATAGTTTTCGGATGTCTCGAGAAAAAATTTCGATTTTTATTAACAAAGTTTCCGAGCTAATCCGATAGCGAATACGTCACGTATGATTTCAAAGAAAAATTAACAACGAATAAACTATGATTGAGAGGGTACAATGGACACGTTGCGCACTATGATTAGCGTGCAAATTGTGCGGCGAGCAGCCGTGCGAAATAGTTTTACGGAGCATTCTCGATACCTGGAGGAGGACATGTCCAATCCTCGCTCCAAACTCGGCGCCACAATTCGAATATGCGGGACGGTCAGCGAGCTCCTTTTCCTGGCAAAAATAATACTACTCTCTTTCTACGTTTGTGTGAAATTGCGTTCGGGTTTCAATGCTTGTTCTCTGAGGAATCGAGTGTGAACAGCACTGATCTGAGATGACGAAAATATGGATAGGAAATATAGATAAGAAGTAGAGGACATAGAAAAGGAAGCAGGACTTACGATGAAGAGCGCTTAGACAGGTTGCTAATTGTGTCGGCCAATCTCATTCTTGTTTTCCTGTTGTTTAAAAGGAACATCATGGATCTCTACGAACTGATCCACGTTCAGCACAGGATTTGTGGGTTTTCGGTGCAACGGGTTTGCGTGGAACGTTGGAGCAGATTGAACTTTATTCTTAAATATTCGAGCTTTAGTTTCAACTAGTATTTTCATTTGAATAAAGTACGATATTACTGAAATAATATCGATCAAATTTTAACCAAGGAATTGGAAGCAATAACGTTAAAGAGTACTCTAGAGCATTAAGACGAATACAATTCAACAGTTATAGTCGTAAGTGTTCAGAAAATGACAGGACAAGTTGACAGAGGGATTTAGTAAGAAGTTAGACAAGTAAGAGCGGCACTGACATCTACCAGACAAATGAAGCTGTTTATCCAAATCGTACCTTTGATCCAGAGATTCAGGTCGACTGGGACCCTCGCCAGGATCATATTGCTCCTCACCGTTCCCATTAGTTTCCGATCTGTCAGAGCGAGCACATTTACTACTCTACTATTATATATAGTGTCTAGCCTAAATGGCAGGGGTAAGATCATGTCTTCTTCAAAGAGGGCGTCTCTCGAACATTTCTGTCAGGGACAAACTACTGGGGGCAAGCACATCTTGTACTACAGCTACGTGTCGACGGTCTAGAACTACAATATTTGAGAGGATCAACGCTGTCGTTCTTCAATGTAGCCTTACGTTTTAGGACAACGCGTAAAAATACAAAGAGAAAATTAAAATCTGTCCATTATTGTTTGAGGATGACAGTATCGATCCTCTCTTCACGACCTCTATATGTGTCTGCTCTAAATCTGTCTTCCGAAAAACACTACCCTGATATTCTGTACAGCTAAGCATCTACGACAGATATCCGAGGAACTAATAATAATAAAATTCTAATTATTCTGATTTACTATTCACTGTCTTACCTGGTTTTCACCAGTGGTATCGGCTGCCACATCTGATTGATACCCAACCGCATGCCCATTCGAAAGTCTGGCTTCGCCTAAGAATTTAACAAAATCATTAACGATACCAACGAACCGATGCAATTCAGACTCATTCTATACCTTCAACACTTTCTTCTCCTTGGCCAAAACCTTTCGTATGTATCTGTAATCTCTAGAGAATCTGTTTAGGTACTTCGTCATCGACGTTAGACCGCTGTTGATGACCACAATCAAGAACTTGAAATACGTGACAAACGACACTTTAGTCTCTTCTTCCTCTTCTTCTTTCGCTTTCCGTCCATCGACCTTGTCTTCCCCATATTCAGACGATTCCGGAGTTTTCGCTGGCCCCGCCGTAGTGTCTTCTTTCCCATCGGTCTCGATGTCGGCCGAAGTTAGGCTGGTCTTGTCGCCACCCTAATTGCACGGACAAATTGCTTTTATCTTTGCTCTGTGCTCTTCGCGGTCCCGGCACGCGGGATTCGATGCTACCATTATCGATTTAAAAAAAGTTTTCTCTTAATCCTTTTTGTAAATTTCTAGAACAAGTCTTCTTTCGAATTCGAACTTTTTTGGAAGATTTTTACAGTGGCTTCGAATCCCGCGTGACCATCAATGGCTTCATGAGATTCGAAGATTATTGTTATAACAAGCGAGTGTGATTACGGTGCTAGAACTGGCTGTAAACGTAATGAGAAACAAATTAAGCGAGATATATCGAGCGGATTATGTACACCAACATCGCGTCGTAGGCGTCCCGCTGTCAACTGCAACTACATCACGAACGAGGGACGACATGTTAACATAAAAAAAATATGAAAAAAAGAAGAACTATAGAAGTAGCTTTGGGATAATCCGCATCCGTTTGTACAAAGCCTGGAAGATGCGAAATGAGGAATAGATAATAATAAATCCATCTTACTCTAGTAAGCACTGTAATAACTAGCGGCTGTACCCGGCTGCGATGTGTGATCAGTATTGTGTCAAGTGTATATGAATCTTGTGTCAGTGTGGCGCTCACCATTATGACATACAATATGTATACGCACTAGGCTTTTGTTCGTGTGTATGTGTTCGACGGCTTAAGGGGGAGCGTGTTTGAATGAACAAACAAAATACAAAAAAAAAACAAAAGAAACCAAGAATAACTAAAAGATACATCGTCCCAACGTATGGCACAGGAAACAAAACAATAAAAAATAAAATAAGAAAAATGTGAAGACAGAACGAAAGCTAACTAAAAGTTGATTAAACGGGTGAGAATGTAGAGAACTACTGGACTAATACATCGATGATTAAACAATATTAGAAACAACGTTACAGAGGCTACGAGAGCGTAATAAATAGAAGGTAAGAGGGATTAAGAAGATGGGTTGTGACGTGGGGAAACGAATTTACACTGACCAAAATCAATTTCGCTGAATGATTACGAAAAATTTTGTTTTTGCGTTCAAAATTAAAAGTGAAAATGAAGATGTTGGACAGTGCGATTCAAGAACACGGAAGAGGATATGATGTGGAGACAGGTGATAAATAGAGATAGAGATAGAGAGAGATAGAGCCTGTAGCAGTGACATGCAGCCTTTTGAAGGGGGTCTCACATCGGTGGCCATCGCAGTGTCGGTCTCGGAGCGTGCACTGAGATAGGACATTGACGATTTCTTCCTAGTCAACGGCGCGCTCCTGCGACGAAGTCTCAGTGCGTCCTTTTCCGTCCCTCCGAACATGGCGACGTGCGTCGCGGTCTCAATGTCTGTCTTAATCAGCGTGCTCATAAACTGCAACGATCAGACTCTTTAAAGTCATCTCGTGTCTCATCCCCAACGTTGCCTCCAAACACGTGTGTCCGCCTGGTTGTCTTCTCGTTGGGCCAAAACGTTGGCTCAAAGGCCAGGGGGTCGTCAGAGATATGCGGGGGTGGGGGGCATTCGAGAAAATGTTGGGGTTGGTGGGGGAGAGGGTGGATGCAAGAAATGCCAGAAATTTATGCGCACACGTAGCTACAAAACTCTGTCGTGTGTTTGGTCGAATTTTCAGGCATGAACAACTGGTATAGTGTGCGGGTGAAGTCTATCCTTAACCCTCTATAATACTCTGCAACTCGAAAGTCGCATTAGGTACGCTCTTTTAGCCTGATTTCATCTTCTAGCTAGAATTTTATCGATCCACCATTCCTAACTAGAGAATTTATTTAATTTCCAATCGCGTTTCCAAATTGTACGGGGTTATCCCTTTATCTCGGAAAATCGAAATATTTCGTCGAGGCTCGGTCCTCGAAATAAAAAGAAACGCTTCTTGCATAGGACAACTAAATTCCTCGCGAGATGTCGATTTTTCCAGGTAAAGAAAACAGCCTGTGCTCTTCTCGTTCAAACCTAATTGAAGTAGGGTTATAGAGGGTTAGCCTCATTGTCAGTCTGTTTGACGGAGTCGGTCTTAAGCTGCGTCGAGAGTAGGCTGAGTGAATCTGAACTTCTAGGGTCGAGTGTATTGAACGCGAACTTTTGTTCTCGAAGCGGTCAAAATTCGTATTAGTCGTGGTTTTGCTCGAATACGAGAATCACAGCGGACAAACCAGAAAATTATATAGTGTGATTTCAGCGCTGTTCAATTACTCACAGCTTTTCAATGATTTTGGTGCGTACCTCGGAAATGGTCATTCTGCGACCCTGCTGTTCCTGCTCGTGACGACGTAATTGTTCCTCTTTCTCGGACTCGGTGTCCGGTATCATGTCAGTGACATCGTCGTCGTCCAGATCGTCGAACATATAGTAATCCCCAGACCGAATGGCTGATCAAAAAGAAAACAGACACACCTCTTTCAATGTTTCTGAGCCTGACACAGTTCGCTTCGTACTGTTAAAGCCATGCACTGTTTTGTTAGACGCACTGCATAGAAAATAAACGTTGTCCCAATAATCTAGCGCTAAATCGTTCAATAATATACATATTGTTAGACTTGTAGACATCGTTGGCACACAGGCGCAGACATACAACAAAATTATATATAGTTTCTGTTAGAGTAGACGCAAAAACTGACGTTGGCCGTTCAAGGTCATCTATGGGCCTGTTTCCCCACCATAGTGTCACTTGATTACGGAGGATCATGGGTTTTGGAGAAGGGGTAGCCTTGAAAGCCTGTCGAATGTGCGTCCACCTTGGCTAAACGATATTAATAATAAGTGTACAATAACAAAGTTATTTACAGGTGTGGAGTTCTGTAAAAGCAGAAGGATGGTTAGTCAGGATATGTGTGGACACGTCAGTTTAGGATATGAAAGCCCGGTTGACAAGCTGCGGAAAGAAGAAAAGAATAATTTCATTTACCCTCTCTGTTGGTTTTTGGCGTGCGAACTCTGTACAACGGCCGTGCCCCTGGATAGAGAGTATCTAACACAAAAGAGAAACAGAAAAGTAGAGACAGAGAACTGAAAGACAGATTTATAGGGAGATTCGTCGGCGCGTACATCGAGATGTATCTTACAACAGTATACATTTATATTACATCGAGAACAGTCAGCTGAATCCTCGAGTCTCCTCGTCAGGTTCAACGGAATTGGAATCTGTCGGAGGAACGTAATTTCTGGGTTCTTCAATCTTCTGTAAAACAGGTGATTAACGGGCTGGTGATGAGAGAAAGAGAGAGAGAGAGAGGGACGAGGAATGCAATGCGGGTTTCTAAATCAAAGAATGTACAGAACGTAAACTGAACACGTCTCTAGTTGTACGAAATTATGTACACCTATCTAAACACGACATCGAACAGAGATCGATAGGAACTTGGTCAAAGCAGACAACGAAAAACGTACTCGAAAAGAAAGTGATTTGAAATAAGTCGATCTTGAGAATTTGGTAGAATTTTTGGTAATTATTTACTTTGAGGGTCTCCTCACCGATTTCGATAACCTTAAAATATGTTGTCAAAGTCATCATTTTGAACAACTTTTTCCTATACATGGTACCGCCGCTCGATTTTAGTTTTCGAGATATTCACAAAAAAGTATCACGAATACTGTATTGAATTCAATTTTCGTATTCGGTATTCAGTACAGTATTAGCAATAGCTTTTTGCAAATATCTCGAAAACTAAAACCGAGCGGCGATAACATGTATAGGAAAAAATTGTTCAGCATGATGACCTTGACAACATATTAAATAATTACTATATTACTATAAATAATTACCGAGTTTTTCATACAGAAGTGAAGAGATTTCGAACAAAAGAGAATAAGGGTGCGTCGTAGATGATCTAGAGGTGCAGACGGCGGAAGCGTATGTACAGGACATTGTAGCAGATCGACGACGACGATCTTGATCCCGTGGGTGGGTGTGTCGTTACATGTGTGATGAGACCGCGGGGATCGGGACGTGGTGGAGACGATCGACTGCCTGGGTGTCTGCAACTCGTTCACCCATTGCGGGCCGAAGTAGCTCGACTGTCGACGATGCCTGATCGAGGAGGTGATGGATCGATCGGGTAGTTGTCGATCGTACGGCGGAGGGGAGAACACCGGGAACGTCTCGTCCGGCGACGGTCCACGGGGGTTCAGCTCGCTACTTGGTGGAGAACCGAAAGAAATTCGAGCCGGCTCGAGGTAAGCCTCGAGGCTCCCTGTCATGACCGCGGAGTTTGGTGTCGGTGCCTGCAATAGGGAGGCGGCACGTGGTGTCAGCGGGGGCGGCTCGTCGTCGTCCTCATCGATCGGCGTCTGGTAACCCTGAGGAGGCGTGTGACTCGAGGACACGCACGAGCTGACGCTGGAGGACCTCGCCAAAGGCGCCTCGCCTTCTTTTGCGGGAGCATTAAATATAGAGAGTTGGTATAAGTCGTGGGAATTTTCCTGATGAAGGATTCACAGACACAAGGGGGGAATTCTGGTTGGAACTTCCGGAAAAGGTAACTTGAGTTAAAGAATAAGTTTCCCGAAATTTCTCGACTGTCCATAACCTATCAAAATTGGAAACCACCGGAGTCAGCGACTTACCAACTTTGTGAGTCTGAGGCTCCCTATAGCTAGGGCCTTGTATCTTTCTCTGGCTGGCTTTGATCTTGTCCATCTTGAATTTCAGCTTCTGCAGTACATTCTTCTCAACCCCCTCTTGAATTTCTATACGTTTTTGATGCAGCTCTTCCAGGAGTTCAGCTCCGCGAGATGCTAAGACGCTCATAGCTTTTGTCTCGTCCACTATGTGGAAGAAGTAGTAGCTCTTGAAGAGTCGTTTCTGCAACAGCAAGAAGCCAAAGCATAGACCATCCCAGACCATGCCTATGTCCTCTCGAGGGACTTCGCAGGCCACATTGCTAGATACTATATCACTGGAAGAGCTTTCGAATTTTCTGAGACAGGTGATGCCAAGTAATTGGATCACTGCGCAAGCTGATACTTCAAGCTGAAATCATACAGTCCGGTTTCAGATATAGTTCATCTCCAAAAAGAATAGATCGAAGAATATTCCATCTACCTGTTGGATCAGCACACAACCAACTCCCTGAAGCAAAGCCTTCGAGAAGATGACCACCACGTTGTATCCAATCAGTATATTCCACCATTTCAAGATCGTTTTGACTGGTCTCAAGTAGAAATCACTGCCCTGCCAAAGGAAAACGAAGGCACCACCCAAGTAGCCTAACGAGAACAGGTTTGTCCTCTTTGTTCCTGCCAGGAACATGATCGACAGAGTAACCCACATTAGACTCATCAGCACGCCCCTCTTCACAATGTCCAGCCACGAGTGAATTTGAGAAACGTAGTCCTTCACAGGATTCACGAAGTTTGGCTTCTCCATATTCTGATGGACAGAATAATTATGGCCGGCAGGGAAATCACTGTCATCCGCAGCATATTGTTGCTCGATACGGAAGTATAGGCTCTGTCTGACTAGCATCATCAGTAGAATGAAGTCGCCTGAAAAGAAATCGGTCTACATAGATTAAAAAGTATTGTTAGAAAAATTGTTTAACTTAAACCGAGACTCACATATTAATTTTTTGGGGTTGGGAGGGAAGTCAGGATCAGGGAAGTACATCCACTCCTGCAGCCTCCTCAGTATCTCCGAATTTCTCCAAGGATAGTCTGAAAAGTGATATTCCACGTACAAACTCTATTCGATTATAACAAACAATGTCGTATAAACTATGAACAACCTATACAAAGCCATGAAGGTAAAGCAACCACCAGAGCGTACTGGACAGGCAACATGATCACTGCGAATGATTTGAAGACCGGCCAAATCCTGGATATAGTTCTCCTCTTCAGACAAAACAACAGTAGAAGCCAGATGCTGTAGAGAACCGAATAAAAATCGAGCCTCGTGCCAATGAGTGCCACAATCCCAATTAGGCATAGTTCCAGGCCGAACTTGTAAAATCCATAGTTGAAGAGGAACTTCAGGCACTCTGGAAGACCTTTGTCAGCGTCCGCCCTGGTAATTGATGGGAACATCACTTGAGGAGTTTCCAGAGGCTCTCCGATCTCCTTTCGATGGAAGCACTGTCGAATTCTGATGACTTTTCGCAGTGTTGTCACTACCATGATCCCTATGTAGCCTTTCAAGAGCACTGCCAGTTGTCCTGGCTTTGCCTTTCTCATCCCAAACCATTCTGCTATATTGTAGACAGTGTCGTTGCTCGAGAATGGGATCTGTTTATCGTCTATTTGTCTCTGGAAATGATAAATGAATTATTTCATCGGGTAGTGTGCATTTAAGAGAGTAGTAAATTCTATGTGCTCACACTGCAAATGACATCCCAATTCGTTGGATTGATATACTTGATCTGGTAGACCATCTTGATCACCACCAGAGCGGCGACTAACGCTGCGATGATGTTCACAGTAAGGATTTGAGTATGTCTGTTGGTGTTTATCATGATCGCTATGATCACGACGAACACGAGATTGATGGCGCACACCTAGAGAATTAAAATGAAGATGTAATCGGTGATAGGCTTGATTGATAAAGAGATTCGATTAATCACAACCTACATCATTGACGCACAGGAGAATCACAGAGGTGAAGATAATCTTCTGCATGTGGATCTCGAGGAACAGCCAGACGTAGTTGTAGAAATTCGCTAGGTGATCCATTATTTTGCGGAAAAGTGCGATTCGCTCTAACTTGGACATTTCTGGATGACAGATTTTCATACTTAGATGTCTGATCAGTTTCAAGATTCGCTAACACTTACGTTTCAATTGACGAATGCTATATTTATTGTCACGGTCATCGTCTTCGGCCAGAAAGACTTCCCCAGCCGATGTCGGTGGCATGTTCAAGGTCGTAGAGTGATTTCGGGGCTCTTGTCGGACGGGGCTCGTTCTACAATTTTTCATCAAGAAAATCATTAAATCGCACTGAAACCGCACACCTTTAAACTTCGTTATAACTAGCCTGCGTACCCAACATTCTCGATGTTCGTCACTTCCAAGAACTCTTTGTGGAAATAATGAATTTGAAGGACAGTGATGATGACGAAGAACGTTGGAGTCAGTAGTCTGACGAATAGATCTTTCGTAGCATATTTCTCAAGCCCGATGTCCATTTGCAATTGGTCATCGATGTGTAGGTGGTTCCAATATTTTGGGAAGTTGTCGAACTGGTAGGTGTACACGAGGATCAGCATGATCACCGAATAGCCGATGACTGTCAGCCAGAATGTGTACATCATCTTCCTCCAGACAGTCCAAGAGATCTACAAAACAAAGTATTTAATGGTTTAATTAGCGATCTGTCTTTGAGTTGAATCTTCTTGGGAACCAGAATAATGAATTTTCTTTGCGTACCTGGAAAGTGATGACAAGCACAAGGAACAGGGACATGTAGACGATCCTGAAGACGGTCATGCGTTCCCCAGTGATCCCGCAGATGAAGAGCATGATGGCTACCACGGCGATCCAGAATTTGGTCAACAATTTCTTCAAGACTATACCAACGTCTTTCATAAACTTGCTTTTGATTTCTGGCACTTCGTGGTTCATGGCTGTGGTGGCAGTCGATACAGAGACGTGTAATGGTGCTACCATGTCTCTCAATGCTGAGGAGCGTCTCTGGCGAGTTCTCTCAGCGGTGTATTGTCTCATTGTGATCCAGAACATTGTTATGAAGAGACACTGGAAGATGGAACACGTTTTATGAGAAACGTGAAATAATAATCGTTAAGGAACAGGAGGATTGATACCTTGACAACTAGATGCCAGCGACTGAGCTCCTGAGGCTTGCTGAATCCGATCTCTGACATCTTTATCCCGTTTATATGTGTTGGTAGTTCTTCTTCAGTCAAATCCATGCCGTAAATGTACTGGCCAAGTAGCAAAAGAGTTGCATAGAACACTATGAAGGGTGAGCATTTCATCATAGACGCCCGTTTGTTGGGCACCATCCAGAGAATCAAGGCCCATAGTAGAAGTGCGAAGGTTGTCCAGCTGTGGTACATTATGCTCCAAGTCTGACAAGACAGATAATTTATTCTAGGCATAAAGAATATTCAAATAAAACACGAGATTCTGTAGGAGTCTCTTCATCATACCATCATTATGATGTTTGTAGCTAGGTAGGACGAGTTGATTATCAACTGGAAGATCGAGTAAACGGCCATGATGATATTTTCTATGATCCCAGATTGCTCTTCCGGTGCAGCTGAATAGATTAATTATAGATAGATAGATTCATTGATTTATCAATATTAGAGTCTTGGGAACTTAACCCTTTGCATTCGGTTTTCCTAATCACTGAAACCGTAAAATTAATCATAGGGGAAGGGGTTAATTTTCCAGTTAAAATAGCTCCGAGTGCAAAGCGTTAATGATAAAGTAAGAATTTTGTTTTTTACCGTCGCTGAAACTGTGCATGTGGATGCTGTCATCCTGATGAGTGTCCTGGACGATGACACTTCCCGTGGAGTCCTGCAGGAGTCCCGTTCTTGCGGATCCAAACCTCATCAACTATTTATAAAACACATAACATAGATCTTCACGCGTGTCAAGTGAATTTTATCGAATTCTGTATATTGTTTCTACTTTCATGATTCCCCCATAAAAATTGAATACCAAAATTTTAAACAGACACATGCAAGCAACGTGAAAACAGTACCGATGTTCACCTCCACCGTTAGCTAGAGTAACTTTCAGAACAGAACTGCGTAAAGAAGAAAAATGATTGATAATAATAACAATAACAATTCTTCGAGCGTCGACGCATGCAAAAGTCGGTCTCCTTTCGATCTAATCAGTGATCGGTGTGTTCAGTGTTAGCAGTGGTGATTGCAGTGATAATCAAACATGCAAACTTAATCGTTATACGTACGGGTGTGCGCTCGTCGGCCGGTGGAAACGACGAATTACCGTTCGGCGTCTAAAACAATGGCAAACTAAACATAGCGGCATCCAAACGGAAAAGGAATTTGCTCAGCGTTAAACAACAACCAGATATCTGGAAAGGCGACAGCAAATCAAAAGTCAGATGTTACCTGAAGGGGGCGTGGAAAACATTCGTTAACACCCTAGTCTGTTTCTGTACATCAATTTCACATTCCCAGGCGACGTATCAAACTATTTACACAATGAACCATTGCTATTCGACAGAAAAGTTAGTCACGAAAATTCGGGATGCAACCGCGATGATGATGCAACATCAAAATTACCGGGAAAATTATGTTCCAATTTTACGCAAAAAGTCTGCTTGTTGTATCATCATCACTAAATTGTGAATCTTTATACAAATCTCTACTCGCACAGGTCATATTCTATGCTAATCAAAAAGAAGTAAAAATGTGTTTCTTAAGAGATCTCTTGTACATAAAATGAGACAAAAACACATCGTCTTCTGTTTACTAGAATGAATACATGCATTTTCTTGCATTTTGGATATTTAAAAAAATAAATGCACAATGATCTGTAGTCTGTACAAATCGAGACTCGAATGATTATGAAGTATGAACAGTCGAAATGTCAACTAGCATCTACCATAGCAAAATCGAGATTCTCCATAACGTGACAGAAAAATCTAAGCAAAATTTCGAAAAAAATCGAGAAACTAGGCTCATGCAGGACGAGATCCTTACGCGAGCCTTTCGCCGCGCCGATTGCCACCTCTGAGACGGTGTCCTTCGTCTGATGGAAACATGCCTGGACAATGGAGTGTCCAGATTCTCCAGCTTGCCGCTCAAACGTTTCATTTTCTTAGCCTGTAATGCCTTGTTAGTAAAAGCGACGTTCCTCGGAGATAAGTACACGTGTTAATCATTGTATCCGGAAACGATTAGTCGAGAAACTGAGGAAGCTTTGATCGTATTACTGAGGCAACATTGGTGTTAATAGTTCTCCTCAACCGTGGAACAAATTAATTCAGACAGGCAAGTGACAGGGGAATAATTATTAGTTCGAGGAAAGCACTGAGACGGCTGGCATGATCAATTGCGTTGCAGGTTGTTCACAGAAAGCTTCGATCATTAAATTCAGAGTTAAGGGGGCTAGATTAGTTTCCAGGATTCGTCTCAATGAGGTAACGTTTCAATCCTTCAATTAAGAAACAAAGAATCTGAACCTTCGATTCGTTGTCGTTTCAAAACTCTCTGTGAACTGTTCGTCTTCGACCAGATCGATCGACAGGACTCGTGCTCATAAAAATCCTTGCTTACGATTTCTCAGGTGTTTTCAATTTCATTCATTGAGATCGATTAGTTTAATCTGTTGAGCAATCCCGCGGAAGACTTACCGGTTTTCTGTTAAGGAACTGCGACTGCAACGCCAGAACATAGTAAAGCCAGAAGAGCCTCAAACAGTAGCCGTAGATCAGCCAATCCGCGTTGTCCGTGTACTCGACGTTCCTCGGGTCGCTGCAATTCGTCTGATAAATTGAGGAAAGGGCCAGATAACGTTGCCAAGTGCTGTTTACAGGGATTTGCTCTTGGGGAATTTGATTTTGGTAGCTAAGCAGCGCCAGGATATGCAGGGTCACGACGACCATCACGACCCTGCAGAGCACGGCGAAACCTTTCCTCAGTTCCTTGTTGCATGCCCACCACGTAGCTGCTGCGAGGAACACCAGAAAATAAAAGCCGGCTTCTATAGATGGATTCAACGACGACATGATGCATAGCGATGCCAGGACTACGTAGGTTCCAATGCGTCCGAGGAAGTTAATAATCTGAGCAATGAAAAATTTTGTTTAAGAGAACTGAGATTATTCAGACCGATGGTTGAACCTAGTTTACCTTCGCGGTACTGTCTTCAGCCTTTTTGGATGCTTGGATTGCTCTAACAGAGGCATCGTCTTCCACATCGGTGATGGGTCTTTTCGTTAAAGTACGACAGATGCAGTATATCGCGATGGTACTGGGTAGTACAATTATTTCTGGGATCAACCAGAAGAATACTTCCCAAGCAGACGCGCTATCTAGCCTTACGAATCCTAAATGTCTGCACACTTTCTCCAAAAATTCGCCTGGGAATCGAAGTTATTCGTAGAGACTAATATAAAGTAATTCTACTGATAATCTTAATTAGCTAGGTCCTTCGCTGGATTAGCTTCCTTTTCTAAATTGCCTCTCGCAAATAGCATTTTAATGAATAAATGATGCAGTTCGTTCTACAAGAACAAAGATTGATTACTCACAATTGTGGAGGAAGTGTCCGTAAGTAGGCAGCGCTAGCAACACAATGTGAAACGTGAGTTGGCTGACTGCGGTGAGAAACGATAGGCCTATGCAGCTCTTCAGAAAAACACCGGTATGGCCTGCCATAGTCTTCGCGTCTGGTATTGGGACATGTGGCGAGTAGAGCATTAGGCCCAAATAGACCAGGGACAGTCCCACGGGCCGCCATATTGTACCTATTTCGATCAAACAACACATAACGTTCAACAATTTCTAAATCTTATTAATAGGCTGCGGATCTTTATGCAATATAATACGTAATATGTAATAAATTTTGTGGTTTCAGCGCACAGTTCGATTAATTATAAAAGGCAGCAAATTTGTAATTATTTAAACATTCATCTCAACGTTTCGATCCCTATATGGACCATTCTCAAGAGAGACATTTTGCGTCTGAAAAATAATACATATTGTAAGAATGTTTATACCACCGTTTAGATGACTGAGTGTTTCGTATGTTTGTCCGTTATATATAATTTTATTGATTTGTGCTGTCATATATAATTTTATTGATTTATGCGTGTTGTGAGTGCTTTTGTTAACAAATGTATGTTACTATGTTACGTTCAGATTTTGGTTTAATAAACAGTTCCCTGCTACCGAGCAACAAATTACGACGTGTCGTGTCGAGTCTCCGAGCCTCCTTGCAATATATAATATATATTCGTTTTTCTTTCCTTTTCTTTTTGCTTCTTAACACGGAATTAAATTTGAACTATACAATTTACATTGATTAATTTTTACAGACGCAATTATATATCTTGAAAACGGTCTTAAACTAGACCGAAACGTTGAAAAAAGTTATAGTAATTAGCAAGACTACTTAGTTAGTAACATAGGATCGAATCTGTGCGTTGAAAATATCAATTTATTTATTTTAAATTGTCGATCGAGATAAAGGTAAACAGATATACATATAATATAAATTAAAAAAATATTGCGACATAGCCGTATAAAGAGATTGGAAAAAAGAAAAAATATAACACACATACTTGCTGTGGCAACAAGGAAAAAAATTAAAAGAATATTGAGGAGTTACGGAAAATAAAACTTGCATCCATAGTAATACTAACATGGTAATAATAATACGTAATAATTATTACGGAGCGAAAGGTGTCGTCATCGTTTAACAATAACTATGACTCGGGCGCGCATTCTTTCCGAGCAATTCGAGGTCGCGACCTTTACCAAACGATATTCACCGTACCGTGCAAATGCATTCATTCCAACGTAATCAGAAAGAATTTCCCACTCGTTAAAAGGTCAGCGAGCCCGAAGATCATAAAGTTTGACATTTCAGCTCCCTCCGAATCTCCCGACGAGTTTCGACGATTCGCAAACATCGCGAACGCTCGTTTAGATTTATCGTTCTGTGCCTCTAAGCTCGTTCATGCTGATAAACCGTGAATCATAGATACACAGGGAAGCGTATGCACGCGTAATTAAATGGAACCAGTTCGCCCCAGGAGCAGTAATTGCTTTCGCTCCACTGGGAGGCGTTAAGTTAATTAATCCCTTCATGAGCCCGTTCAAAGGAAGGATGTATGTTCGCGTTTCTATCGTCTTTTGATTTTGATATCGCCACTGTTTCGTTCCTGAAAAATCTTGATTTCTCGAATGATCCAGTCTGTCCTATTTCCCTTTCATTTCCGCCGACAAAACCACTTTCTATTCGGAGAATGCTTGCTATACACAAACGAAAAACTTGATCAGCTGCCAAGGAAACACGGATGCGCGTTCCAGCGCCGGGGAAACGTTCTCGCTCAATTTTCCGAAGCTGGCCAAGGAAAATTAAACTCCAAAGACAAATATTATAGGTAATTTTGGTTCTCGCACCATGATTCACATCGGAATCGACACGTTTGAGTTTGCTTACTAAATTGCTAGAGTCAACAAATAAATGTTTACACGTACGTGAAATTTTCATACAAGTTTACAAGAGGTCGCAGTGATTAAAATGGGGAAGTGGGTGGATTTTTATTTGAGCAGTGGGCTGTTCGAAGGGGTGAAATGCCCTTTTAACCTTTCGATAAGGTGGCTTTTCAATTACGAACGCTTGAGAGAGTGAATCCGAAGCAAATAACGTAGACATTAGATAAATTTTGTAAACATGATGTTAAATCTCGATCATGTAACCGGGTCGTCCAGCTATTAATACTCGGTTAATTGCATATTAATGGGATTTTAGAAAACTATTTTTCCGCGGCTGTTCAACACGTCCTCGTTAATGGCAGAAACCGCGGACACCTAATTACTCCCGTTGGGCCGACGCCGACGCGAGACGATAACTCGAGCGATAACGATAGTACGTTCACCAACGTTGTAATTCCCCTTTTTTATGCTGGCTGATTCGGGTCAGCGGATCAAAGAAAACTTTCGAAATCGCCCGGACAGAAGAAATTTCCGAACCAACGAGAATCGTGCTCGGTCGGTTAAATTTTCAGCGACCTCCATCCTCAACAGCTACACCGTACGTTGATAAAGTTGTCTGCGGACAATCTTCGAACGTGACACTCTTTGAGAAAGCAGAGTATATTCGCAGGAAATTGACAATAAACCTGGAATTTAGGAGCTGGTGCTCACCTAATTATAGACGACGCCTGTAAACCGAGACTGAACGTGTCCCGGCGCTGTCATACTGGCATCCCGACGCACTGTCTCGAAATTTATGTGTGTACGCATGCTGGTCGAACTTCCGACCGCGTTCGGAATACTCATTTTTCATTCGGCTAACCGGAGAACCGCCAATTACGTTTGCTTGGGGCCGGCTGATCCGAGAATTAATTGCTCATTGTCCGCGAGTGTTCTCGTAACAAACGTGTTCCAATGCGCTTCATTTTATGATTATCTTGAAGTTATAATTTTTCTTTGACAATACGATAGAGAAATGGATTGGGTATTGAAATTGGAAAGTAGGTTTGTCCAGGTGAGTAGGATGATCGACGTCCTTCGAAAACAGACAGAAACGATAATAACAGCTGAACGTGACGCATTGTGGCACGATCTAGCACATGCGGCCTGGTGATAAAGCTTTATCATTAATGACC
Organism: Lasioglossum vierecki; assembly: GCA_028455595.1. Classification (NCBI taxonomy): domain Eukaryota; kingdom Metazoa; phylum Arthropoda; class Insecta; order Hymenoptera; family Halictidae; genus Lasioglossum; species Lasioglossum vierecki. Next base: position 12,927,500 of record CM052338.1, read on the forward strand.
GTATTAAACTTCACACTGCCATCGAGTGGTCAACGTCTAGACTCTCAACACTTTTAATAAGATTTTTACTAATTATGCTGTGCCAAAAGTAAGCATAAAAATTGTTCTTTTACGTTACAATCTTAAATGAAAGTATTAAATGACGTTATCGAGGGCGATTTGACTCCGTCCTTCAGTTTTACAGTAGTCAGATATTTTTCAGAAAAATTTCATCTTCCCAGATGATAAACGATACTTCACAGTCGTGGTATATCTCTCAAATTGATTATTCTTCTATTTCTGGTTTCCACCTTGGAATCCGCACGGTCTTTCCAGTTTCTCACGATTTACTCGGCATGAACAGCGACGCGCGTCCCGAGGTCATTAGTCGGTTCCCAAACACTATTTTAATATACTGATGTCATGGAGAGACGTCATCTGCCATTATTTTATCATTATAATTCAAGACTGTTCGCATTCGTATAAATATCAATATCATTTTCGTTCTGTTTCGCAACGCTGACATAATATTATAGCCACTTATCGACACTGGTTTTATCGCTTGACAGGGACACGCGATGTTTCCTGGCATCTGTTTATCGATGACTGTATTTCGAACAGAACTTTCACGCTTTAAATCAAAAGTCCGAGTGACAGCCATTTCTATTTTTAAACTGGCAGCATGAACGATATTGCTGGTTTTGTTATTGTGCAGCGCGATGAACGTTAATGGTGAATCAATACTGTCACTGAATAGATTCTTTTTTCAATATCTCAGAAAAAAAATAAGAAACCCGAATGAATAATATTTGAAAAATTCTCCAGTAAAACAGGCTAACTATCAGCCAAGGAATCGAATAACTTTATTTTTAGACATCGTGTGCCACCTGTCAGAGCACACTTGGTACAAATATAGTAATTCGCTGAACCTAATACAATACCGCAGTGTCTCCAGTGAAAACCGAACCCGGAAATATCTCGTTTCGATACAGCAAACTAGATTGGAGAGGTGCTCGCGGCCAAGAAATTGATACAGGTGACATTATTTTCATTGCATCGAACAACTTACATCCTGTCAGAACAACCGGTAGAACGACCCTGAGGAGGGCCACGTTTAGCCAATACTTCGTCATGGCTGGATGAGCTCGGATGGCCTTTCACCCTGAAACAGAGAGAAACATAGACGCTGGTAAAACGATCCAGGATCCAGCCTGTCAACATCTCGAGATTTTGCAGTGGTCGTGTCAGCTCGAAAGGAATCGATACGACCCTGCCGCAGTTGGATACCTTTAACCTCGTTTTGCGAAGAGACAAGTGGCGTCGGCACCCTAAGGCTCGCCCTTCGCATTTTATTACTCTGCACCCCTTGCCCACAAATTTACGAGCAGTACCGTTCTACCACCGAACATTAAACGGATCCGACATTCTGGCGCGCGTAAACTTTTCTGGGAACGTGGTAACCGAAAAAAACACAGTCCAAAAACAGCTATATTAACAGCGAGAGCTACAAAATAGTAGAAAAAAATTACTTTTCTTTCACGTGGGACATTTCAAGGAAAATTTTAATATGCTTATGCAGTAACACATTCTGAACAACTTTGTCCTTTTCCAATATACGGGGGTCGCTTTTAGTTTTTGAGATATTTGCGTAAAACTACGTGTGCGTGTGTGTGGTATTGTCGTTTTTCATATCCACAACGTGTTTACAAAGAAAAAATAAACAGATGCAGCCCCGGAACAGGCTTACGTTGCCGTGAAGGATGCAGGAATACGAAAAATTCAATACAGTATTAGCGATAGTCTTTTGCAAATATCTCGAAAACTAAAAGCGACTCCTCTATATTGGAAAAGGAAAAAGTTGTTCAAGATGTCGAAATCTATAACATATTAAAATTTCATTAAAATCGGAGTACGCACACCTTTTCTATATAATTACCAAAATTATTTTACGTTGGAACGAATGCATCGGAAATAAATTCACCCTCAGCACTCGAGTTGCTTACCCGCGTGATTTCGAATCGTCGATTCACTGCACGCTCCGACGCAAGAGAGAGAGAGAGAGAGAGAGAGAGAAGTGAATTCAACGTGGTCTGACGAAGCGATTTTCTGGGGGACAAGAGCTTTCGGTGGGCCTCGATAAAAAGCGGCGCGCCCAGCTTAATTATTGGCCAATTACATGGGGGAGGATCTGGGTTTCACGGAAGGTGTGCCTATCCTGTTTCGAGAAACGTGGGTCCCCATGGAACACGGTGGGATTTCGGGTGAAATGTAATAATGTGGCTAGGGGGAGGTAGTTCCGGATCGATTCTATAAATAATGCTGAAGGGTGAAGCTTGTAAAAATTCTATGAGAAAGCAGGTCTAATAACTGTTTTTGTAAAATATTTTCGTATGAAGAATTGTTCTTCTACATCTCCTTCGTTTCGTTAAAAATCGCATGGAATGATTTCTACAATATATTAGGAAACGTTGATCGAAATGTATTCATAGCCTTGCGTCGCGTCGTCGCGAAGATTAGCATAAACTTGCTGGATGCGCCTTTTCAAGACTGACTGGTTCCGCTAGCAGGAGGGCTCAATTCTGTTGATTTCTTCGAAACCTTAAACTTGACAATTTTCTTTCAAACTTTCTAACGTGTAGACTGCAGATTTTATGCGTTTATGATTAAAATGACTGACCAACACACAGAAATATATTTTATTCATCAAAGTTGTTTTCCTTTACAATTGCATCAACGTAATTGGTATTGTTGCTCAATTCAGTTGATTTCTTCGAAATTTTAAACTTTTGTGGCAATTTTCTTTCACACTTTCTAACGTGTAGACTGCTGATTTTATGCGTTTATGATAAAAATGACTGACCAACACACAGAAATATATTTCATTTATCAAAGTTGTTTTCCTTTACAATTGCATCAACGTAATTGGTATTGTTGCTCAATTCAGTTGATTTCTTCGAAATTTTAAACTTGGCAATTTTCTTTCACACTTCCTAACGTGTAGACTGCAGATTTTATGCGTTTATGATAAAAATGACTGACGAACACACAGAAATATATTTCATTTATCAAAGTTGTTTTATTTTACCAATTGCCTCATCGTAATTGGTTTTGTTGCTCAATTCAGTTGATTTCCTCGAAACCTTAAAAAAACTCTTGGCAATTTTCTTTCACACATCCTAACGTGTAGACTGCAGATTTTATGCGTTTATGATAAAAATGACTGACCAACACACAGAAATATATTTTATTCGTCAAAGTTGTTTTCCTTTACAATTGCCTCATCGTAATTGGGTATTGTTCGAGGCAGGAAGAAGAGTTCGTCCCGACATTATTCAATCGTCGATTACGCTCTCTCGCGAGATTTTATCATTTGTCCTTCCCATTCTTCTGTCCTCGATCCAGATTAAAGATACAACTGAAGAACTTAATGGCACAATAAAACGATAGAACCATCATCCCCTACAGGCAACGGAACACGAAATGTATATCTAATTTACAATTGGCTGCTGCTATCGTTATTTATCGTGCAATTTTCTTGTATCAGATCTGTTTTCACAATTCATTACAACTGAAATAATACATTGTCTATTTTTATTGCGATGAATAAAAACTTCCGGTCAACGGTTAGACACGTTATAATTTTTACCTTGCGTCTCGCATGGCTGCCTGCGAGAAACACAACGCTGGAATTATGTGATTAATACGAAGGTTCGTTCCCATGGATACATTGTCTTATTCTGCTGACCAAGGAGAAGGCGGAGCACTCTCCTTTTTGACAGACGCCGCATTTAACAGTGCGATCGATGCTAGAACTGTACTGATAAAATCCTGGGTTAGGTGCAATGAGTCACCGAAGCTTTTTGTTATCAAGCGTTGACTCTAGCCGATTGATAGTGCAGTTGTTTTTGTAATAATATTTTTTCAAGAAATAATTCTACACGTTCGTCTAGGAAATTATTACGACTACGAGGAAAGAGTTTATATTCATCAAACAGGCACACTAATGATTTTTTTAAAGCAACAGCAAGGAGCTAAAGAGAAACGAACGCTCTAACGAGTACTAATCAAAACGTTGCAAGCAGTTCTTTTTTCGTGAGCTACTTTTGACTATTAATTAACACGCTGCTTCGAACATAGTACTAACAGATTGTTCGATCATGCGATCAAGTGGGTTACGAGCAAATTTCAAACCCTTGCCGAAGACGTGTGCTGAGTTATCTGTTTGCCGACTAGCGATCGATAAGATAATGATTCATCTTTGCATTGTGGCCACGATTTTAGTTTTTCAGCGAAGGTTTAAACCAAATGCGATATCAGAACCTGTTAATGTGTTGAATCGAGCAACAAGTGGACAATGGAGTATGTGAATTCAGGGAAATTCAATGATACGAATAATATTACCATGATTGTGATTTATCCATCGTTATTAAGCTGGCTCTTTGTCCATTGTTTTTATCGGCGTTCGTGAAAATATTTATAGCCTGTTCCAACATAAAGGAATTAATGACAAATAACAGAATCACAGATAAAATTGAATCGCTACCGACAGAATGTTGCCGATCTATGATGAATACTTATGTCACTTCATTCGCACACAGCCAGCTGGTAAAAGCGGAACGACGCGCGTTGAATATAATGCAACCTGAAGTGCTGGCCGGCTTAACTAATGCAAATGCACTCGACTGTCAATGGCATGTTTTCGCAACTATGGTTTCTCGGATCTCGCACAGTGCATTTTAAACGATATTGATTCACTTGATTGCGTCGCTAAATTAATATTTAGTTTCCAGCGAGTCCTTCGAGATTTAAATTATATTAGATCGCATTGTACGAGAAAGAAAATTGTGTTTAACGCTGGTATCAGCGAATTAATTAGAAAAACACAATCATAAAAGTAACGAGGTACAAAGTATAATGATTACGTCCAAAAGCAGCGGACCGTTGTTATTTCTCTAAGCACCAGTTAATTAGTGCAAAGTACAGACAGCGGCACGAGCATTTTTTCGCCAAACAGCATGGTGTAAAAAAGAGATATTGTGTCACGACACGAGGAGAGTCATTTCCAGGAATAATTACATCTGTCCCGGGGAAAAAAGAGCTGTTGCTTTGATTCCCTAGCAGCGGGTCCCATTAAATTTCTCGGACACCCGTTTATAAAGGAACGTGTACACATTGCGTGCGGCGTTGCGTGGGTGCGTGCCGCACGCGAGAAAACGCCGGTTGATTAAGGTAGTGCGCAAGAGAGCTCGTTACGCTTTTAGTCTGACCACACGTTGGATTTCTTCGTGGTCCGATGGTTGATCACGTGCGATTAAAGGGGTTATTAAATGTCTCTGATGACACGGGGGACGTTGTGCTAATTCGTGTTCGTTCCGCGAAAAACTAAATTAATAATCGTATTGACTCGATCAAAAAACTTGGAGCACATGCAATGAGGAAACTATTTAAGTTTTTCAAGTAAAATGGACAGACTTGAACAGAAACGTTTATAGCTTATCACTGTACCGCTGATGTTTATGCAGTTCTTAACTTTTGTAGACAAATTTTAAGAGAATTCTGCCAAATACAATTCTGTTGAATTTAGTACTGCAGCATTTCTTGCAAATTTCTATAAGCTATAAATGCGTGAAAATCCGATAAGCAGGCTTATCGCTTGTCCTTGGGGAGCTTCTTCATTTAAGTTTTTGCACCGCAATAGTGTACTGATATTAAGTATTTGCCTATCTATGCGAATGACAACATCGCTACGCTGACTAATTTATGAATGGTATTCTGATAATTGAGGTACAAAAAATCCGCGCGAATGCCTCGCGCAGGGTAACAGCGCCAATGAATGAACGGGCATTAGTAAATGAACGCTTTTGTATATTTCAACAAATTTTAAGCCGTACGGCATACTAGCGATAATGCCTCTTGGGCCAATAATTATTATTAATAATTAGTATTAATAAATATGAATAATAATAATTATTACCAATAATTACTAGAATGTAGTGTTCATTGACTGGTATTACTTATATTTTTTATTTAATGTTTAATAAACAAAAATAATAATAATTTTATTTTATTTGTGTCGATTTATTTTTGACAAATAAAGTATAGGGAGCCATTTGGCATATATGAGATTCCTTTAATTCACATATTTTTTTAAATAAAATATCTTCCTGAACAATTTCTTAAATGTTCATTCACTAGTGCAGTTACCCTAGGATGGGAATATGCCCTCAGAGTGGAACAAAGAAGCTCGACACGTGCGCTGAATGATTGGCGGCGAACGGTTTCCCTGTCAATTTCAAATCGATCCTTGTCCCAGCGTATCTTGACCAGGAGTAAACAGATCGATGTGCCGGTAGTTCCGTGTGCGCCAGCTTTCCACCACGATCATCTCTTTCTTTCGGCTCTCTTTCACCCCGACGAAATCGTAAACTCGCGAAAATGTCAAAGAGCCGTCTTTACGAGCGGCTCGCGTTCCACGCCGCTGGAACGCGGCTCCGTTTCTGGCGTTTCGGGTCACGGAGACTCGAACATTTCGCGAATACTAGGCCGCACGAACGGCCAGGACCTTCTCCACTTTCCTCGTCGAGTCCTAATTCCGCTCGAGCAATCATGCTAAATTGGCAATCTTTTCAAGAACGGGATCTTCGAAAATTGTTCAGACTCAAACTGGGAAATTGGAGATCCGAAGCTATGGGCTGTTCTCCAACGAAGAGAGAAGCTTACTTCCGGTTTCTGATAAGTCCTGGCCATTGTTGGCAGCGGACAGTGTAGCTGTTTGTAGCGGGTTCGCAGGAAAGTTTTCGAAGGACGGTGGAACAGAAAGTTTAGTGAAACTTGATACACAGCTTTTGATCCGGTGGAAGAATGGTAATGCTGTCTTATTGTTGCAAAACAATTCTAGTGAAACACGCCTTCTTCTTTGGACAGTGGAAATTTGTATAAAACTCGACCACTGAATGCTAGCGTTTTAGTCGATTAGACCTGGAGGGGTTGTTTCAATTTCGCTAATCCTTCGGACAAAACTGTACACGGCTGATTCTAATCTCCCCTATAATACTGACCGATCACGAACTCCTGCAGACCTAATTTGTGAATGCTTATTAATCCGTTAAACAAAATGTTTCCCAGCATCATCTACATAGCATATCAAACCGATGAATCAACACGTTCTCCTTTCTCGCTTCCACCTCCCCCGCAACTTGTAGAAACTTAACAACTAACCATCAACGATTCGATAATATTCGAACTTCCGTGTCAAAAGTCTTCGAACCTTTAAACCTGAGAAGCCGAGGGAAAGGAAGCCTTTCGGTGCATGTGGAGTTGTCAGGTGTCTCCTGCAGTGACTCACACGTCGTCACAAAGCCGACTGCGTAGCACGATGCACTCGTGTGCATTCATGGGTGCACCGAAACGGGACGCGGTTAACTGACTGGGATCGTCTGCTGGAACCGGTCGCGTACGCACCAGTAAAAAGAAGCTCACCTTGAACGGAGCGGCAGTCGCAGCGTTTCAAAGCATCCCTGTGAACTGAGCCTCTGCCAGCTGTCTATCGGCGGATCGAACCTCGAGGAGAGCAACATGCGCCACGCGGCTTTAACGCGCGCCAAATTCTCGATGTCCCAGTCTCAAATCGCCGCGAGAATTGCACACGATTTAACGATCAGTCGCGACAATTGGTTAGGCGACTGACAAGACTCCCACGAGGCGATCTAGATCACCGGATCGAGCGATCGACACGCTCAAATCCCGCGGCGCACTTCAAGTCAACGATCGGCGAACAACGCCGGCCCGACACTGACTGCTATAGCGTAACTCGCCTTCTACGCCCGTCTCTGGCGTCAGAGATCCGCGCCTGCGTTCTTCTTTTGCGTCATTGCCAGGAACGTAGCTAGCGAATCACCCCTCGGTGATGGATCGCTTACTAGGGCTGTTACTTTCCTTCGAAGGTCGAGGATTTTCAAGCTACGAAGCTTCGGAAAAGTAACAGACCTAATCGCTGCCTCGTGGAGACTTTCATTTCGCTATTTCGAGAATTGTTGATGAACACTGACGGTGGTGCAGCGTTTCAGTGTGCACTGTGCTTATGTTTAACTTTCAGAGTGCAGAGGGTTATTTTTTCTTATTTTGGAGTAGGGATTGTGATATGGATGTTTTGGGTTTAGCGTTTGAGTGTTTGGATCAGGGAAATGTTTTGAGGGGTTGTTTGTGTGAATTTTTTTAATTTCTGGGTATAGACGTTTGTTTTAAGGGTGAGCAGAGTGATGATCGGTGAGGGTGGTTGGATACAAGGGGTTGATCGATTGCCGAGAACATTGAGCAACGGTTTCTTGTAGGGTACCACGAGATTCATACGTGTTAGAACTAGTATGATTTGGTTTGAGCAGCGTTTGAACTACATTGTTGGTGGCTTGTTGCGACTCGGGTATTTTGGGATATTGTCGGGTTGAGGTGGACTGTGTTAGCTGCATTGCGTGATCAACTTGTAGTTCAACTGAAGATAGAACAATGTGTTTTCACTGTTCTAATAATTTTTAGGTTGCTGAATAAAATAATTGATCGAATCCGAGTACTTTCTCTTAATTGCAAGCTACTTTAGTTTTACACTGTCTCGACGCGATTATTAAAAAAATTATGGCTCGGCGAAAGGTGTATTTAGTAATAAAAAAGAAATTTCCTAATTACGATAGAAATCCGATCGAGAATGTATTTAATTTACCTGTAATACTAACGCAGTAAAATTACACTAATTTAATTGTAATACTTCAAGAATAATTGATTATTATTAAATAATTCGTAGGACTTGAACGATCAAGCTTACTAAAGGAATATTAATTCGATCGATCGATAGATTGTTGAAAAGAAATGATAGAACAAGATTCTTACAATAAACATCTGACAATTGTACGAAACGATGGTAGATGTCGCTGACGGTCCGTTGACATCAATCGATGCCACCTCTGTTATATCGAGGAATCAAACGCCTGTGGCTGCAACCGTTCAAACACGTCGTGGTGATTCCCTAGGCGATATTTCATGACTCGGATTGAACGATTGCTGCATTTATACGTCTAATTGCTTCATCATGTAGTGGAAGAAGCCGAGAATTGAGAAACTGAAGCTTAGGGGGATGCACGTCGCTTTAACCCATGACCATACACTGTGAAATTTGTAAAAAGTCAGTATAATATACTCTCTAACGAGACTCGAGAACTAATACGAGATTCTACAAAATTTCAATCTACAAGGATCTAAGTAAAATCTCTACTTACTGCAAAATACTCACTTCTGTCAGCACGAACAACAACTAGCGCTAACACCGCTGAATATAAAATTGGAATTCTATAATTAAATGTTTACATACCTATAGATACGATAGTTAGTCTTTTATATGTATATGTATAAGGGGAAGGACTGAAATGCCACTTTTGAAGCACCAGTGGTTCTCTAGAGCTACAGTACTCTACAGAAACAAGTATCGAATGTTAATTTACTTGTAGCTGTTATCGTCAGCCACTGTAAACCGCGACGGAGTTGGTATGGTGCCACATTCGAATATGACAACAGGCTTTACGGGAAAATCGTCGGCGTCAGTCTTTACCTGCTCGATTTTGAAAACTACGTCCGCGCCGCTGACAACCTATCAACGAAATTCCAGAGAGGAATTAAACGATTTCTAATGGTCTAATATTTCCATTACTTTCTCACCTTGCCGAAGACAGTGTGCTTGCCGTTCAACCAAGGCGTGGGAATGGTAGTGATGAAGAATTGGCATCCATTGGAATCCTTGCCAGCGTTCGCCATGCTGACGAACATGGGACCGTTGTGTTCCGCCAAGAAGTTCTCATCGTCGAAGCTTTTTCCGTAGATGCTGATAGATCCGGTCCCATCGCCGTTTTCGATATCGCCACCTGTCAAGCGAAGCTATTAGAGCGAGTCTGGTTGATCCTTCGGGTTAATTACCTTGGATCATAAACTTCTTGATCACTCGATGAAACCGGCTGCCTTTGTACGTTTTTCCTCCTATTCCAGTGGTCGCCAAGGTGATGAAATTTTCCACGGTTTTTGGAACGATCTCTCCGAACAAACCAATCACGATTCTTCCAGCTGGATGATCGTCTATCATGATATCCAGGTACACTTGGTCGGTGACTGTTAGTTGATCGTCCTGTAATGAATGTCATATTGATTCCGACCTTCCCAAAATTCAATCGTACACAACGAATTATTCAATTTTTTCAGTTTTCTAGATCTGATGCAATCTGTGACATGCGTTCGTCAGAATGCACATTGAGCTTAAACTGCAGCTAGGGACGAAGGAAACCTTACATCGCCTAGCTCTATACAAGTAAAACGTATCTGAACTATACCGGGCTTCAATTCTGTCTGCCTCGTAATCTAGATTTCTAGTCGCATTGCATCGTTCGCACGCCAGTTTCATCAGACAACAATATTAATAAACAATCCACAACAAACTCCAACGCCTCATCGACAAACTGATCTCTATTCTAATTTCTCTAGTACCAAACACAACACTTCCAAGGCAATCAGCAATCATCTTCTTCAAGATTGTCCAGCATTCTTCTTCATCCTGCTTTCTTTTAAAAAAATCCGCGAGGATGTTTACCACCGATTTCCTTAACGGCATAACGGCACACGGAAACCCAAAAATGTATCTTGCGACGTTAAGCAGAAAACGGTACCTCTAAAGTCGCGACGGCTGCGATCATGCAGACAATCATCAGCAGGATCTTCATGACTTTACGATCGAGATCCGACCGTCCCGAATTCCCTGATGTTCCCAACGTCATTAGTCAACTTCGAACTGATCGGAAGCATCAGCCGCGGGGACACGCTTGCGCGGAATGCTGCCGCTTCGAAGCACTTCGACTGTGTTACCTCACTTGACAATCTTCGAATCGCCTGCGGAAAAACTGGCCGAACCAAAATCATCCTCTCGTTCGGGTATCCTTTTCCAAAATCGAACTTAACATTTTCCAGGACCTGTGAAGCATCTTGGTTTCATTAAAAGATCGATCCAGTCGAATAGAATCCTGAAGAAAAATGCGGCAGACCTCGCAGAATCTTTCCGAGTATCCTTTTCCAAAATCAAACCTTTTCCAGGACCTGTTAAACATCTTGTTTTCATTAGAGATCAATCCAGTCGAATAGAATCCTGAAGAAAAATGCGGCAGACCCCGCAGAATCCTTCCGAGTATCCTTTTCCAAAATCAAACCTTTTCCAGGACCTGTTAAACATCTTGTTTTCATTAGAGATCAATCCAGTCGAATAGAATCCTGAAGAAAAATGCGGCAGACCTTGCAGAATCGGACTCACCAGGTCAACAAGGAAAATTGAAAAAATTCTGACGAGATCCAGGACTGGAGAAGTTGCTGTGGAGCAAGCAGGTCCTCGCGACGACAGCCGAGGTCAAAGATCCCCGAAGCTGATCCAAGCGACCCGCGCTGGTGGAAGCGCTCGAGTCAGACTCGTTAAGTCCCGTTACTCCCGATCGTCGACCGGGTCGAATATGATAAAAGCAGAACCGGCAACGACCCGTGGATAGTCGTTCGAGGATGGCGAAAAGCAGCACACCGTACAGTGTACGTGGCCACCTGGCGACGTTTGTGTCGCTCCTCGTCGTCGCGTCTCTCGCAGAAGCATCGGTGCTTGAGCGACAACGTCGGGATTTTGTTATCCCGGATTGGATCGAGATCGTTGACGAGCCAGTTGCCGAGAACTCGCAGACCCTACAGAGAGCTGTGAGGGTGAGGGATGCGAAGGTGACATACGATGGAGCACAATTGTGGAGGGTGAAGGCTGGCCGAGGGCAGACTGTCTCCAGCGTCGCTATCGACTTCCAAGAGGCTGGCTGTTAGTATTTTTATTTTTCGAATCGTCAGATTGAAACAAATCTTTTTTTTCGGATGTGGAGGAACCGGTAGAACCCGGGACCCTGGTGGTACCCAGTCCTGCAAGTACCACTATAACTGAGTCCCGGGGGTGCCGTAAACCTCCACACCCAAGGGTGCCAGTAAACTGGGCCTTTTTTTGCAAACTAAATCGAAATCACCCTCCCCCGACCCGCTTTCCGCATACTGAAGGGGAGGGTAATAACCGATACCACACCTGTTCTTTGCAAAAGATTGAAACAAATCAAGATAGAGAATCGTTAACAAATGCTATTTTTCTGTTTTTCCCGAGCAGTATTCTCTGTATGGTTGGGCAACGAGACGGCACTGGACGTGATGGTTCGTTCGGAAGAGATCCCCAGAGTCGCTCGTTATTTGAATCTTATGAACCTCGAGTATAATGTCGTGATCGAGGATCTACAGAGGCAAATAGACGAAGAGAACCCGGTCCCATCCGAAGAGGAAATGCAGGAGATGGAGGGTCGTTTTGGTTCGTACAATTCTTTCGTATTTTCTTTTCATCGAAATTGGAATTTTGCTTACTATTCTGCCTCCGCTTGAGATTCTCTTTTGCCCTGTCTCTGTTGTCTCCGGCTCGTTCGAATTGACGAGTGCTTGCCATAACAATGAAAATCAATATTTACGATCCGCCCATTACAAATCATTTATCTCTTCATATTGGTAATGATAGACAGTGACAGCCGATATAAAAATGTCCGAAGTACGAAACAGGGAATCAAAACCGTAGATTATAAAAGCTATCGCGCTTCCGCGAAACGAAACCTGCTCGACGGTCGCCAGTGAAAGAAAAAATGTTTCACTTGTCATTTTACCCGTTCCACTGACACGAATGGCAGCGACGAGCGGAATGGGTAGTCCAGTCACGTATCGAAGAAAGCCGAGGGAACAAATGGCCGTGTCGAGGCACCGCGCCGATTCGAAAGTGATTTTGATAAGCGTCGCTTAACAGCTCCGTTAGACGTTTCGGGCAAATTAATCGCGTGAAATCTTCCTCTACTTCTAATCACATTCTAACGCTCTGACGAATAGTTAACGATCCACGAAGGTTCGTGATCCACTTTAAACGTAACCTGAATTTAGAATTCTTTTCATGTTCATACCGAGAAAGAGGAAATCTCGTGGCAAACTCGTGGCACAACCTGCTTACACGGTTCCGGTCCCACAATACTGATTAACATGAACAGTTACGCGCTCGCTCGCATCTGTAGCGCACGTGGGATCGATATGCTGCTGCTGGACGAGTTTACTCGATTCACGCTCGATCCGAATCCCGTTAGATTATTCCTGGGCTAATCTTCTGATTGGCACCGGGCCCAGTTGGAAAACGTCTAGAGAAACTTGCATCTCCGACAATTCGAACGGAATCGCGAACGAGGATAGCACAGGGAATGCGTTGTGGTTTGCGATTGATCGATGATCGGGAGAAAACGGGTTGTCGGGCTGGGTCTTGCGCTACTGCTAGATGTTCATTGAGGTAGACAGAGAGGCAGACAGTCTTCCGCAATTCTTCAATTTGTTTCTCTGAATAATTAAAGTTTCTCAGGGGTATTGACTATTTATAGACTAACAGGTAACATCACCTACCACCAACCACTGAGCTTATGAGTAATTTTCTAGCTCGTTACGCTTGGTGGCAGGGAGTCAGGGTGCGAGGTAGATACCCACCACGTCCACGTCCTCTTCGTTATCCTGTACCTAGTCTATACGGTGGGGGTGGTCCCTGGCGCTTTAGGGGTGAGCTTCCCGCGCGCATAATCCGCTTCGTTGATTCAGAACCACTAGCTGGAGTTTTCTCAACGATTTCGAAATCTAGATAAGTCATTCTGACTAGAATTTAGAGGAGACACGGTACTAGAAGTAGCAAACTTGCCATTTGCTCGCCGAACCGTTTTACGGCTTCAGCGATCGTGGTAGAAAAATTTCGAAACTTGCTCTACTTGCCAGCTGTAGTGTCAAGAAAGTGTGATACGTTTTCTACTCTGGTAAAGAATTATTAAACGAAGATCCAATTATTTATCAATAATTGTTCGTCCCTGAATCCACGGAGCGGAACGTTCTCACGTATGTTTTAAGGGCGTCGAACGTGCAATCTCTGAATAATCTTGAAGGTATACCTGTCAGGTCATCGAATGGAATGGACCAGCTACCACAGACTCGACGACATACACACCTATCTCGATTACCTGGCTGAAACCTTCCCTGCTGTTTGCTCCGTTGTCAATATTGGAAACTCTGTGGAAGGAAGAGCTCTTAAGGTAGTCATTCTTTTACGTAGAAAGGATTTTGTTTCAGCAACAACGATCGATCAAACAGGCATTCGATGAAGCCATTGTTTTTAATTGAATTGTCTTTCGACCGTTTTAGACATTCTTATCTGGTGACTCGTTGAGTCATTCGTGAGAGGTATTTCCTTTATCTTTTATTCATTCTTTGAAGTGTTCTACTAAATCAGTGTTGCGTGGCTACCTTCAATTATAAAGCCATTAAAGAGCAAGAAAGTAGATACGAACAACGTGATCATCTGTTTATTAACTTTCCATTACTTGGTAATAAAACGAACTTTTCAGATAATCTCTTGTGATGTAGCAATATTAAATATATGCATCGCGAAAGAAACTTTTTGCACAAGCTAATATTTTATTAGATGATTGAGTGAATCATTTACGTAGTCTCCTCGAGAGTCATTGACTGATAAGAAATGGTGAATGGTACCCGTAGGTTCTGAGAATCAGCAACGGGAAGCCGAATGTCCCCGCGTTATGGATCGATGGTGGCATTCATGCGAGAGAATGGATCTCGCCAGCGGCAGTGACCTACATCATCGATTACCTGGTCGACAAGAGCGACAGCCTCGAGGCTGACTACTACATCCTTCCTGTGGCCAACCCTGATGGGTAACAACACGCAGTAACTCAACAATGATCTTCTAAAAATTCTTCTAACCATTCCTTTTTGATGTTCAGCTACGAATACACGTTCACGAGGGATCGCCTATGGAGGAAGAACAGGAGACGAGCGATTGGCAGTTCCTGCACAGGCGTCGATCTTAATAGAAACTTTGGCTACCGATGGGGTGGCAAGGGAACCAGCAAGGATCCTTGTCGAGAGATCTACGCAGGCTCTGGACCATTTTCTGAACCCGAAACCGACGCGATCAAGAACTTCTTCGAGGCCAGCGCTGCTAATTTCCAGGTAACTCTCGCTGGAACATCATCTCTACTGTTTGAAAATATCTATTTTCTTTGATCACGATCGCTATTTTAAATAAGTAGGTTGAAGTTTACGGCGCACAGATCCTTTTTTTTATTCAATTGAATGTCTCGTCAAAGCTGTGTGTTGTGTTGGTCGTAAGAAAGTCTATGTTCTCTGATACGTGTCTCCAAATGTCTTGACGTTTGTCCTATGTATGGTTTCTACAACCCTTGTAAAATATTGTATAAACTAAATTGTAGTTTTTTGATAGTGGCAATCTGTCTTTAATCGTGAGGCAAAATTCTTACATATATTGTGGTATCTTAAAAATAGTGTGGATACCAACTTTTCTGAAAATTCTTTGCATATCTGTAGAAATGTTTTGAACGTAAGGAATAACAATCGTGTTTCTATAGTTAATTATTCCTGTCTTCAAAAGGATCGAACCTGTGCGTCCTAAACTTCAACCTATTTGGTTGAAAATATTCCATAAAATTATGATTGAATTTATGGTTTCTGTGCAGGCGTACCTGACCTTCCACAGCTATGGCCAGTTCATTTTGTACCCCTGGGGCTATGATAGACGAGTTCCGCCCGATTACGCTAATTTGGACAGGGTGGGAAAAGATATAGCAATGGCAATGAGGAAGGCAGGTGGTGAAAACAGCGCTTATACTGTCGGAAACAGTGCGACCACTCTGTACGCAGCTTCCGGTGGTTCTGACGACTGGGCCAAGGCCATCCTCAAGATGAAATATACTTACACGATCGAGTTAAGGGACACTGGAAAGCATGGTTTCGTTTTACCATCGCGTTACATCATCCCCACGGCGAAGGAAGCTCTGGCTGCTGTGCTGGTCGTCTCCGAAGCTTGCAAAAGCTTGTAATTAATGAACTACACGATTGGAGAGTCAATCTTGCTGTTCCAGAAGCTTGTATAAATATTTTTGTTAGCATACGTATCATGTACCTGCGCATTGCTAGTGAATGAGAGGCGACGTTTATGTGAGAATTATTTATTTAATAAAAATTACGTGACGGAAGGTTTGGCTGATTGCTTAGCCTCGAGATAACATATATTTTTGATTATATTTTATAGTATTATCTGTATGTTTGACAAGTTTTGATAGAACGACATTTGCAGACTAGCCATGACATAAAAAGAAAATTAAGAATAAATAACAAATGAACAATTTTTAATTTTATTTTAAGGCAGCAAAATTTAAAGATTTAATTATAAAATTATTACAAAAAATATATATATTTTTTCATGATATTTATCAGTAGGTAGAAATAATTTTTAATGAATTTTATATAGTGGAAATTTCATCCCGGTATCTTTTATGGTTCAAAAGTTATAGTGAAATGCCAGATTAAGGCCTTGGCCTTCCATGACGGTCTCTCCCCTCACCTTCACCTCTTCGCTTAGCGTTCAAAATGTTTCCTCGAGCCGTGAATAACGGCTGATATCGCTATTGGAAAGATATATGAATTTTTCGCGTCCGTTTCACGTTTTTTTACGTAGGAAAACTGAACTTTCCTTACTTAGCGTCCCATCCTGGAGGGGTAAAAACTACGGACCAAATAGGGGACGGAGACGAGGTACAACGCGTCATTGCATTACCTACGAATCTACGCCCCTCTACACCACGAGTCATGCCTATACCTGAGTCGCTAAACGGCGCGTACCACCGGTGCCTCAAGCAGCGTCCAGACATGCAAAGGAGATTCCACTTTTTTAGATACATTATCATTTAATAGAGCGTATATTTGTTCCGATACATTCTTGTCAAACAATTCAGTCGTCAAATCCTATTAATCCTATCTGAATATCAAATATATGTATGAATTTATATCTAATTGTTGGTAGTTAAGAATAATTCAACATGATCATAGTAATCCACGTGATGAAGGCGGACACTCTTGTGTAGACCGAGGGTGCGTTTTTTCCTCCGCAAGGGAAAGGTCCCCAAGAAACTATTCCAACCACTTCCGCTTCGCCAAAACCGTTCTTTTTTACCAGGGGACCTCCTGAGTCACCCTGGAAGATAAATTAAAAGATGAAATTTCAATCAACCCTCCAGGTTGTCTCTCTAATTAAAAACCTACCTTGCAAGCCGACAAGCTGCCATCCAAAGGTCCAGTGCAGATATTCGTTGGATGTAGAGGGTTCCTTTCCTTCTTCTTCAGGGTCTTGTCCAAACTGAGTTTGCACAAATCGTAACCAACAATAGGCAACACGGCTGCCTGAAGCTTTTCCGGTCTCTCTGGTCTTCTTGTCCTTCCGATACTGCCCCATCCACTCAACATAACATCACCAGTCGGTATCGAATCCGGGTAGGGCAAGGCCACGGTGGATACGAAAGGATTCAGGTCGAAAGGTTCTTCGAGACTCATCAGGGCTATGTCGTAGGGTGCTACGGACCTGGGGAATTCATCGAATGAACTTCAGTGAAATTATTAAATTAATAATGAAATTGAAGGTGGAATTTCCATTAAAATTCGGTTTGAATTTAGATTTAAACGAATATGTCTCCACAGGATTCAATGAATCCTTTTCGTGATAAATGCATGAAGTCCAGTCTCACTTACCCATCGTATCCCGGATGAACGAACGTATGCTTAACGAGTCTGCTCTGCTCAGTGTCCTCCATTACACCGAGTTTGTATTTTCCAGCGAGGATTAGGTACTCGCCTTTGAAAGGAGCAAGAGTGACACAGTGTCCTGCGGTCAGGACCCATCCTGCTGTCAATAAGCTGCCACCGCAGACGTGTCTCGGTGCAATCTTCTTTGCCCTGTCACCCCAGTGTACTGACATCTGCCAAGGATGCAGTCCTTTCTCTGCATCCTTGCCCCCAACGATCCTCGTCGGACGTTGCGCCAGCATCGCTAATCTTGACATCGTTTCTGCCGGTGGAAAGTGAGATTAGATTCGAAAGAAATCGAGGAAATTCAATTTAGTTTTACCCTCCATCGCGGAACAGAAGAACACAGCGAGAATGATGATTAAAGTGACTATGAATAATGTTTGCAGGCGCATCGCGCGGACTCTTCGACTCGCTCGAGCAATCAGCATCGAATGATCAGCGAGAGTGGCCAGTGTCAAGGTGGCTGAGATTCCGGAAGAACTTTCTTCCTACAATCTGGAACTGGTTCTTGTTCTAATCATCGATGGCTGCAAATGGGTTGCGTCAGTAGGGGTCCGTGTTTTCACTCGCAGGCACTGCCCGAATGAATACCGTGAACCAGGACTGTCCGAATTGAGATTAATTCCTTTCGTGATCAGTTTTGGATCGGCACAGCTGTGGATCATCTATTAGAGAATTTTTTCAAATACAACTTCAAATCTCTCGATTTAATCTTTTAAAAGTCCAATTGATTAAAATCTTTTGTAACTGAACGTACAACTTCTCAAAATTTCTCCTGTGTTAATAGAATGGGTGCAGAGAAATGATGTACACCGAATATTGTGACTGAAATGTTTTTAAATATTTATTTCCTGTTAGAGTGGCTTATTGTTTAGTTCTTTACAATGTATCTTCTTTTTTCCAATTAAGTGTTCATTTCGACGTGTCCTTTATAGAAATACATATATGAAGGTGGGTGAACACTATAGGTACATGTAGCATTTTTTAAACGACTCTTATTTTCAGTTCTGTATGAAAGACTTAGTTCTTCGCGATAATGTTGTTGATCCAGGCATTGTAGGCAGATGTCCTGGTGTAGACGGATGGTGCGCCGACTGTGCCGCATGGGATGATACCCCATGAAACGACTCCAATTACCTCGGGCTTGCCGTTCTTCTCCAAGATCAATGGGCCACCAGAGTCACCCTAAAATCAAAGATATCAGATCAAGTCACTGACTAGTGAACACATAAAAAATGTTCGTATTGACAAAGGAGCCAAATAACGATAGTGACGTTAAATCTTCTCAATATGTTCACTGCTTTAAATTGTGTCTAGCCCTTTTTGTCACAAATGCGTAAATTCCACAGTCTACTAATTAGAAAAAGTTTAGTAGCGATTGAATCGAGAATTCGGTTTTTCTTACACTGCAAGCCGAGTATCCGCCAGTGAGAGGTCCGCTGCATACGTTGACCGGGTCCAGAGGAGATGGTCCAGTCAGCTCTTCGACGGCTTTCTTGCAGGTTTGGAGGTCGATCAGTGGCAGAGAGACGAATTGGAGTTTGTCGGGCATGATGGGGTTGCTCGTTCTCGAGGTTGATCCCCAACCAGACAAGACAGCGTTTCCGGTTGGAATGCTTCCTGCAGCCGGTAGACTGATGGGTTGGACGGATTTGGTTAGCTTCAGAGGCTGCGACAGCTTCAGCAAGGCGATGTCGTTGGGAGCAACGTTTCTAAAATCCGGTCATTCACGATCAAACCTTGTTTACCTCGTTTTACCTCTATCACCTTTAAGTATTCACCTCTTGAATATAATACACTCAAATTCTGATGGATCTTTAGGATCTTCCTAATATCATTTTCTTGTTTCTAATTATTATCTTAATTATTTTCATTCTTTGGATGACTCTTCGATACTCACCCAGGGTATTTCTCATGCACGAAGGACTTCGCAACGGTTACCACCTGCTCTGTAGATTCCTTGGCTCTCAGACTATGTTTTCCAGCCTTCACCAGGAATGAACCGTAACTAGGAACCGCGTCCACACAGTGACCAGCAGTGAGGACCCATTGGGAGTTTATCAAGGATCCACCGCAGAAGTGAGAGTAATTATTAAGAAAGCCCCATTGCAAAGACACCTGCCATGGGAATTGACCTGTAACTGCCTCGGCACCTCCGACAATACGGGGGTTCATATCCAGCATACCGAAACCTCGATGGAGTCTCGTGGTTTGGTAAGCTACAAAGTAATGTATTATAGTTTACTCGTTAACTGTTACAGTCCATGGAAGAGAAATTGTTTAGTTAGTATTTTTACTTACCAGAGGTGGCCGTGGCCAAGAGGAGAGCGGAAACAATGAGTTTCAGAGCCATCGTGATGATGTGTTGCAGATTTCTGGTACGGATCCGTCTTTTATAAGAAGCTGTTCGGTGATAGATTGCGCTGGCCTATCAGTCTCAATGTCTAAACCAATGCGATCGACGATCGATAACGATAAAGAATGCCATTCTACTGGATATCTCTTATCCATTTTTCAGTTGTGAAATCCAGAGGAGAATACCCGCGATAGCTCGTCTCCGTGTTCAAACAAACGCAAAAATGAAATTAGAACAATGATTAATTGCACTCGCGTGCAACAAGGTATGAAATCCGCAGATAACAATAATTGAAGCTCAGAAAATGATCTATAATGCGAAAGGTTCATAAAAATGATACGATTTTTCTGACGCGAGCTACTGTAGCCAGTGTTTCTTATTTTTCGACAATTTCTTAGAAGCTGTTTTATCGTTTGATTGAATCCAGATGAATATCTAAACGCTATCTCTAATACGGCATTATTATTGTACATTGTTTCGAAATACGGAAGTATTAATGACTTAGTGTTTTATCAGTCGCTTCTACAGAACTAGAGATTTGGCATGAAATATTATCGGTAGGAAAATGATTAAAATATCAAACTCAATTTTCCGTCGAAGAAATTCGATTGCAATATGAGATCTACTTGCAAGCGTTGGGATCGTAAGGAGGATAAAAATATCGAAATCGGTTTCTTTCTGATTGAGATAATTAAATTCTTTATTGTTTTTGATGTGTGGCGATCTAAACGGTCCTAACTTATAACTGTTGAGTTACATGTTAGATTTAATGGACAGTGCATTCGTTTAGTTCATGTTTTCGTGGATCCAGTCGACGTAGGAGGCAACACGGGTGTAGACTGAGGGCATTTGGCTGACTCCACATGGCATCATTCCCCAGGAGACAATTCCAACTTGGACACCATTCTGGGCGAGTGGACCACCAGAGTCACCCTGGAAATG
Organism: Lasioglossum vierecki; assembly: GCA_028455595.1. Lineage (NCBI taxonomy): Eukaryota > Metazoa > Arthropoda > Insecta > Hymenoptera > Halictidae > Lasioglossum > Lasioglossum vierecki. Next base: position 12,948,546 of record CM052338.1, read on the forward strand.
GAATAAATAAATTAACTGGTGGTCCTGGCCGAAAAGTTGCAACAATCCAATGATTGAAATTATTCAAAGAGGACTTACAGAGCAAGCAGAGACTTCCTTGCCAGCAGTTCCACTGCAGACTTGGGTGTCGAAGAGTTCAGGTTGTTGACCAACAGCTGGCTGAGAGGTGAGTTGTTTGTAGCATTCCTTGTTTTCAAGGATGGGTACGTATGCCTTCTGGAGGACATTGGGAAGCTTAGGAACGAGCTTCTTGGAAACGGAACCCCATCCAGAGAGGACGGCTTGTCCAGCTTGTCTCTGGCCTTGAGCGGGCAGTTTAACTGGTGCTACCAGCTTGTTCAGTTTCAAGGGTTTCGCCAGTTTCAACAGAGCAATGTCGTGTTGGGCAACGCCTCTGTAAAATCCCAGGGGAACGTGTTAGATGGTCGCTTCGGTGCCGAGAAGGACATCTTCATCTTGATTTAATCTTCTTGCGTACAGTTTTAAAATTGAATCACTATAGAAAAGATTGTAATTAGTAGCTCACCCCTTGTATCCGCTGTGAACGACGGTCTTGATGACGTCGATGACCTGGTTGGAGTCTTCTTCCTTGGTCAGGTAGTATTTACCAGCAACAACACGGAGTTTTCCAACCTTGAGGACACAGTGTCCAGCGGTCAGGATGTACTTCTCGTTGAGGATGGAACCACCGCATGCATGGGCATAGTCCTTCAGGGGTGGGATTCCCCATTGGATGGAGACCTGGTACGGGAATTCACCGGGCGATGCATTCACACCGTCGGTGATACGGGGGGTCAGGTCAGCTGGGAGAGCCCAACAGGCTGCGGAAAATTCAATCTTACGGTGAAACAAATTTGTACAGTCAAAAACCAGTACTGTTTATTTGATCGAACCGTTGCGTCGAAATCATTAATATTTTTTCTATTTTAACAATTATACGATCGATAACAAAAACAACAATTTCCACTACTTTGGAATTTTTCTAAGAGTGAGTTTTTTTTAAGTTTCAATTTTAACTTAGAATTTAAAGAAAAGAATTTTTATAGTGATATTGCGCTTTCTTACCCTGGAAGATGAGGACGGAAGCCAACAAACACTTGGTCAACATTGTCGTACGATCAGCTCGGTACAACTTGCTCTCCAGTTGGAAATCACGACTTATATATGAAATTAGGCGTGCATATCGACTGATAATTCTAAATTGTAATTGATAATGGAGCCACTTCAGTCTATTTTTACTAAAGAAAAGTTTATATTTCATTTATTTACGTTGTACAAGTACCCTGATTATCGCGACAGTGTCGGGATTTTTGCAATTACTTATATTGTCTTCGATCAGATGATATTATCGTACTGATTTCAGCATGGAAGTCTTCCTCAAGTATTTCACTCGATCGAGGTAAATTCGATTAACTAAATTTTAAGGAGGAAAAAAGAAATTCGCATGATACAACAATATATTTTTCTCCACTTTATTTATGAATTTTTACAATATTACAAATCCTTGAAACAGTGCTTGAATAAATACATTGATCGCTTATCTGGTACGCATATATAGTCTACAATAAATTATTTTATTTTCGGACTATCGACAATTCTACTAATACTTTACAATATTTACAGGATCAATAACGAGTATGATTTTATAAAAATTCTTTGTAGCAACGCACGTTCACGTGATCAAGTTCCTCGTTGGAGAAGATTCGAGATTAGATGGTTGACCTTTAAACGTGCTTAATAAACCGAAAATTAAACGAAACGTGCCGCAATCTCCGAAGCAAATCGAATTGGAATCTTATCGAGATGAACCAATTGTATTTGTGTTTGGTCGATTCGATTAGATGCTTGTCGATGAATTTTATTTTCCTACGGTTCAAAATCTACTAGGCGACGCGCACGCACTGTTTCGTACACGCTCGTCCGACGCGCAGAATTATTTTGCCGGTATATTACGTGTTTCAAGTGACCTGTCGAACGATAGTTCGTATACCGGCCCAAATTTCGCGAGCCGTGGGCATGATCTGCGTTGCCGGAAGTAGAAATCCGTAAGTACCACGATCTCGAAGTTCCACTGTGTAGGCGTACTTTATTCCGGCTATACCCTTCGCCCAGTCGTCGGAAGCTCCTGCAATTAATTATGCAATTTAAAAATTGTATAAATACAATTTTGTTCCACTGTAAAATTAAACCGAAGTCTAATTTATTATCTTCCTCTATAACATCGTTTCATTATTTTTAAGAGCGAAGTTTCATTTGCTATCTTCGGCCTTATCTTCTGTATCTTCGCATGGATTTTCCAGTTAATGACAAAACAGAATGTGTGATTTTATTGGCAATATAAAACAAAATCAATTGAACTGCCAACTTGATCAACTCGTCACTATACATTCGTAGATTCATCAATGATTAATCAAAAATTAATATTAAATCACTACGAAGATTTTAGACGACACGTAAGTTAGTTCAATCAGATGATCCCAACATTTGCATGTCTAGTCAAAATCTGTTTTATTTAATCTCTGAAGTGTTCAATCATTTTAATGCGCGTCCGAGACGTTTCGCCGCGTAGACAATTATCAGTTTAATTAACTGGCGGGCATCGATAGCACTCGGTGTCCAGTTCCATGTCGAATATTATCAAACAAAGACGCATAAGAATTTGAGAGCCCCTTCTATTTCCAGTTCTCGTCGGTCAATAGCATCGAATCGATCGTACCTGAAGTGGGATAGAGCAGGTCCGCCGACGGGCCCAGCTGATAATTAGTCCCGTGAACCTTGGAAATTGCGCTTATCGCTTTCTGAGCCGCGTTCGCCAACTCCGAATAATCTGATGGCTTCGAGTACGTGTATCCCCACGGTACCAGCCACATTTGCGAGTAAGAATGCAGAGTCAAGTACATTCTGAAAGCATCATGCCACGCGTGAACGTCGAAAGTCTCTATTCCAGCCACTCATTCGGTTTCCGAGTAAACAGAACTTCGGTAGTGTGATTTCGATAACATTTACCTGATGTTTTCTTTGTTATCCAGGATGTAATCAGCCATCGCTCTCGTTTCCGGTTCGGAGAAGGGTCGTGGACCAGCATAAGTTTCGTGACAAGGGTCAGAGCTTGCTCCACCCTCATCCATCTCGCCCCAATGGTACCCGAAGTTCCTGTTTGGATCTACGCCCTCGCATTTACCCCAAAACCACTTTGCGTAATGGTTCACCAACTGCAGGAGGCTGTGAGGGAAGTACAAAAGAGACACGAAGGATAATTCAAAGAATTCGAAATTTGTTTCAGAGAACCAGAAGGACATCGTACCGGCTATCGTCTTTATCTTCACCATGATTGCTCCTGGTTTTCCTCCATAGCCTGTCTCCAGTGTGACTGAACTCGTACCCATCTGGATTCGCGACAGGTAAAATCATCCAGTCCGAATTGTCCAGCAATTTCGTGTAGTTGCCGTTCTTCTCGACTAACTGGCCCGCGATGTAGGTCGCCACAGCTGTGCCGATCCATTCCCTTGCGTGCATACCTGCCGAATGTCATGACAATTCGAGGAAAAAACAAGCTAACGGTATGACGTCCAAACGTTCCTTTCCTCGTCTCGAATGGACCGAGTGTCGCTGTTACATTTTTTAATTTACGACGATCTGAATCTCAGTCAGCAGATCTGGGACGTGATTCTCATAGAAACAAACTAACACTGTTCTTATCCTCTACGTGTACAGTCACTCCCACTAATATTATTTGGACATTAAAAAACTGACTTAATAAAAAACTCATTTATTAACTATCGTTTCTATGACAGCGTCCGAATATTAATGGAAGTCACGGTAAATCTGTAGTCTACAGGTTTCTAAAGGTGTCTTCGATGATAGTCGACAGGTGCACGCGCAATTAATCTGTCCACGATTGATATACACAGACATAAATTCTGATGCAACCTTTATTGGACTTGCCCGGTAGCAAAGTTCCCCTAAGCGATCGAAGACAACGCGTATAAATTCTACTGTACATTTACTGGTTGTGTAAATTTTACGAGTGTCTTTGGGAATCTCTTCCAGCCATTCCAAAATGATATTTGAAATGGCACAGTCAGGAGAGAATTATTAAACCATTTTAAAAGTCCTTAAATTTCTTCAATTTTACGACGTCGAACAGAAAACACGTTTGATAAACGAGCAATCCAAGCAGGACACAATAATCGCGATACTCTGCTATCGATAAAATCTTTGTAACAACATTCTTTATCACCGTCGAGTGCTACAACAATCTCTAAAGCTATCTCCGCACATCCAGCGAATCCTCGAATGAGTTGCAAATCTTTTCCCATAGAAAACCAGTTTCTATACTGACCGACGCGTATTGCTCGTCGAGAAGACGCTTCTTCATTTTACTATGCGGAGTAGAGACCACCTAAATCAACGGGACGACAGTGGGAATAATAAAGATCAGGATTTCATGTCAAACGGTGAAGTCTGCTGCCTGAATAATTCCGCGATAGTTCTATTTTTCATGAGTCGTTTAACGGAATTTGTTGACTTACCGGCGTCTATCCAGACAGCAGGTTTCGGGTTGCCATCTTTGTTCGGGCCGGTTGAGATTTTCACCATTTTGATCGGCTGCCCTTCGTAACTGTTGCCTATCGTTATCAGGTCCACCATTTTTGGGTATCTGAGCGATAGGTATTCTAGGTACCTCGTGATATCTGCAAAGTAGAACATCAATTTTTGTGTCACGGTAAAATTGTGTCAGCAGAACGTAACGAGATTTAATTAATTACCTGCGTACCGATGGTACCTCTTCCAGGTCATGCTGTGACCCTGAGTGGTCACAAGGTCATCTCGTTGTTCCTTCGACATCTTCGGATTCTGACGAGCTATAGTTTTCTATCGGCAAATAAAAATTCCACAAAAATATGTCAAAATCCACCCTACAGCAAAATTATTGGAAAGCCTAATAATATGCTTTCGGTAGGTAAAGTGTTAAAATACCTGAAGATCGGGTATCAACACCTGGAAATCGATCCCTCTGCCTCTCAGAAACGTTTTCAGATCAGAAACAAGATCCGGAGCAACGACTACATCGGTTGACCTGGAAACATTAACGATTTCTTAGAAGCACATTGTTTTCACCGAACAATAAACTAAATTCCACAGTTATTACGTACTTGTTGTAAAATGGCTGCGTCCAGAATTTGAGATCTTCCTGTTCTGCATCCCTGAGCTCTCTCAATTCCTTCACCTGATTCTCCGAGCTAGGTGACAGTCTGATCAGGTGATAATTTCTGTAATTAACCTTCGTAGATCGTGCTTTAGAAATTTTCTCGGAGCCGATGATGCTGGATACGATGGAACCAATTCCGTTAGTCACTACGGAGAACATCGACTCGATCATGTCGACGAAAGAAAATCCTCTGCCCTCATTCTTCGGGAATGATGATCCAGATCTGTTTTCGAAACTGTTCGTTTCGTTGGAAAGAACGTTCTGTTCCTCGTATCTGTAATTACGAGTGACACAACACATGATTCTTTGTGAACCTTTACATTTTATCAAAGACGGACTAGGGTAACCGCACCAGTGAATGAACATTTAAGAAATTGTTTAGGAAGATATTTTATTTAAAAAAAAAATGTGAATTAAAGGAATCTGATATATGCCAAATGGCTCCCTATACTTAATTTGTCAAAAATAAATCAACAAAAATAAAATGAAATTATTATTTTTCTTCATTAAACGTTAAATAAAAAGTACAAAAAATACCAGTTAATAAACACTACATTCTAGTAATTGACCAATGATGTTCCAATCAATGAACAAAATTACTAAACAATATTCTCCCATTTATTTAACTTTTAAATCACAAAAAATCCTCGAGCATTAATTTTTAAATTTGTTGAAATATACAAAAGCGTTCATTTACTGGTGCCCGTTTATTCACTGGTGCAGTTACCCTAATTTGACACGATCCTGACCTATCAGTGGTTGGTTCCTCTTCCTCCAAGGACGAATCCTGTCGATCCAGGACCGAAAAATTGGAGTCTCTCACGATAAATTCAAGATCATTGCGTTGTGGTAGAGCATCGATCGAATTCGACGAAAGTACGATCGACAAACCGAACACGAGGCACAGGATCGACTGGACGCCGACAGCCATGATCGGCCTGGATCAGGCCAGGATATATGCGATCTCCTCGAAGTCACCTTGTTGACTGTTCGGTTGGTTCGAAGCCGGAACCAGTCTCAAGACTCGTCGCTCGTAAGCGTATGCGAAAAACGACAGTATCGCTGGTCAGCCTCGCGGGCCCGGCTTACGGGATTTCTGTATGGTATTCAGTACTCGGGTTCCTTCTCGATCTCTAGGCCTAACCGGTAGCCTAACCCAGTCGAAGGACAGGGGAACGATATAATACTATCCTACTTTCCTCAGCGAAACTGGTCAATCGGTACCAGAAACCTCAGCTGATAATTTCAGATTTTTGGATACGATTTTTAAAGAATTTCTAGCCATTTAGATTATTCTACGTTGCATTAAATTAATGTCTATATGATGTAAACTGAGGCTTTTCAATTTTCACAGCGATTTTCTGAATTGCTTAATAATAACGATTATTCTTAGTAAATTGACACATCTTTTGTCGTAACTCTTGCTTTCTGGGGAACTGGATCGATCAATGAATCACCGATGTAAGCTTCGCGAGTAAATCTTCACGGCGCGTCACGCACAGTAAATTGGCACATCTCTAATTTTTCCAATTTTTCAACAAGTTTCAATTTCACCTACTCAATTTTCCTATAAACGCATTAAGATCCACAGTTTATTAGCGTATCTTGTTGCTACTCTTGTTTTCTGGGGAACTGGATCGTTTAATGGATCAACGATGTAAGCTTCGCGAGTAAATCTTCACGCCGCATCACGCGAAGGCAGACGGAAAAGTTTTTGCCACTTTTCACCTCGGCGGCGCGGCAGCGTCTCGGTTAGATTCCTTTCATTCTTATTTTGTTAACGGTAATCGAAGTAATGCTGCCACTTATCGCATAACACGATGGCCAAGTTCCACTCTTCTTCACTCGCGTGGAACAGAAAATCGAGATGGCGACCGGCAACCCAAAGAATCATGCAATTTTCTAGTCACTCTCGGTTTCGTTGCTGAGAATGCCCCAGCGTGTTACATGACAACACAACTATCCCATTATAGCGCGAAAGCGTGCAAACCGTCTACACCTGATAATATTTATAAAAAATTAATTTTTTATGTAGGATTAAAAGACACAGGGATCGTACGCTGCGAATATGGTTTATTACGGTTACAACTATAAGAGACACACCGTTCTGGCGTGCAACGATACAATTATTGCGTGAACGTACGTAATAATAGAGCGTAAATAAGTAAATAATAATTAAGAATTATTATAATGACTGGTGTTAAATTAATGGTTACTCGGTTAGTCAGGTTTCTTCCACTTGTACGAAATGATATACATACGATGAAATGAGACAGGGGGATTCAGGGCTAACGAAGAGAGATCGGCTCGGCAAACCGTCATCCTCTAAACTCATCGAATTCGTCGTCGCTCCCGAGTATACACATCGAATTTTGACTAGCACATTGTTCTCCGTTGACAGAACTCTTCCTTTGTCGTTCTATCTCCATCGAAATGAATAATCAGAGGAAGAGAAAAAGCCAAACGGAAGATGCGAACCGATCTTCTCCGAAACCCAATAGAACGCGAAAGAATTAAACAGCTGCGACGTCGTAGAACATCCGCGATATTCGTTTTCTCGCGGGTCCTCGTCTCGCCGCGGTATTGTCGTAATTACATGTAACAATCTTTCGTAATAATTGACTGATTATTAGACAGCGGATCTTTACGCAAAATAAACATTTTCTACGTGAAATTTTTTTCTTTAATATGTTTAATCGGTTGAGAACAATATGGTTGTATTTTTCAATTCTTCTAATATGTTTTACTGTTTTAAATTACACCTACTTGTTTCTCCCATAAATCCATAAAATCCGCTGTCTACTGATTACCGTCGTCTCTGGCGAAGAGATCCTCGTTCGTTGGATTCTCCATTTTGGTTGTGAAGGACGTCTCTCGCCAGGACGATTTTTATTAAATGGCAAGAATCTACGTGGGTAGGAGGGGTTATCAAACGAAATGACGTGTATCTTCGTGTGTCTGTGTATATATAGTCTCTCTGTGTGTGTGTGTCCGTTGTGTGTATGTATACGAGTGTAGTGTGATGTTTCGTTTTATCTGATATCTCGCTACTCCTCTTCGAGTATCGTTTATTTTTTTGTTCCGTCACGTTGACACCTGTCGAGGCAAATTCATTTCATCTTCCTCGTCCTCCTCATCCCTGAACATTGCCCTAACTCCACTGCCAATCCAGGGAACGTCACACGTTCCCTTCGTAAACATCCTTTACCAGCTCGCTTTTATTTACAGGTATTTATATAGCCACTAGACTGCGGATTTTATGCACTTTGTCCACCGTTCGTCGAATGCAATCAATAGTTTAATTCGTTCAATTTTCCAAAACATTTTTACGTTTCAGTATAACACATAGTTGTTAGAAAATCTAGATGGCACGGTTGCAACTCCAGGAAAGCAAATTTGACGAGTTCGCTGAAGAATAGTTGCACTGATTTCTGGTAAAACAGTTTTCGGGGAGTGCAGAGATTGCATCGTGCATAAAATCGTTCGATTCCGCAGTCTAGTGATAACTTGTCACGATACCATACATTAACCGGAGGTCGGCTCCGCAACGACGTAACATTTTTTTCCGATAAACATTACTCGAGAGTCCCAAGGTATAACGCGGTAATATTGAACATACATATTGGATTCAACTATCGTTCGCATACTGTGCTGCGTACGTGAATGCCGCGAGTACGTGTGTCGTTAATCTTCTTTCTTTAATTTTCATTCGATTCGGCATGTTCGTTCGTTCGAGAGACGTACTCGTTTTGATTTCCGCGCGGCGAACACGGTCGAAATACTCAACTAGGCCTACCAACTATCGGTACGTTCGCGTGTGCATGTCGGTACGTTCGCGTAATAGCTTTTCGCGGTCGGAGAGACGCGTGACGATGCTGCCTTTCTTTCTTCTCTCTCTTTAGTATACTCTCGTTTCACCCTACGCTCGATCTCGGGTCAGTTTCGACCCGTTTATACAACGAACAATTTCAATAGCACCTCTTTATATCATACAAGAATTTGTAAAACAATTTTATGTTACCTCTCCTTTACATACTTTAATATATACTCGGAAACAATCGAGTTTTCTATTACTCTGAATTGGACTTTAAACACAGTGTTCGAATTACAATATGAATACAATCGCTATATGAACATCAGGGTTAACTGTATAAGGGTTGAAACCTGCATTCTCCATTCTGAAATTCTTCCCTAAATCCTTGCCACGAATTTTCACGATATTCTCAAACATTATTGAACGCTGGGGTCTGGAATGACCCGGATCGATTGAGGATCAGTCCACGAGGGAGTCGAATGGTAGTCGATCCAGTTCGATCATAGTCCGAGAGCCGTCTAGACTAACTAACAAAAATAAAATAAAAACCTAGCAAACGTGAACGCGAGATATGCGATCGAAGGCTATTAGAAAAGTATGTAAAATGTTGAAGAACATGGTTCAAGCCATTTGCGAACCGTGCGCTAGCGCGTGAATGTAATGGATTTTTCTTAATTAAGTATAGGCAGCTTGTGTGGGATCTCCTCCCATTCGTACCACCGTGTATAAGTTGCGTTAGAATCGTCGAATACAGATTGGAGGAATCGTAGATGACGACAATTACGGGATTTTAGGACAGTACTAAAAAGTAAACTCCCCATTAGAATTCACCGGAATCCCATAACAATGAATAGAGTGGCAAGCACACCACCGTCACGCACCTCCCCGCGTATACTTTATATTACTCTACTATCCTCTACGGTAATTGCCAACAGTTAACGATCTCCATTTAACAACGTTTTTCCTCTTTGAAGCGTGTGACAAGAAGGATGGAATCGAGTTTTCCTTCGTGTCGATCGATCCCTACCGATAATTACTACTGTGTGTATCGGAGAACACGTTCATGCTCTACTGACTTCGATTCTACGTTTCACGAAATGCATGAGGGGCTTCCCACGGGAGCCGGTTCGTCGTATCCTGTTGCAGGATCGGGTCGATTCGCTTCCTTTTTTATCTCTGCTCGATTCTCTTCGTCTTGTCTGTCGTCCGACGATGAGACGACGCTTAGTCGAGAAAGGAAGACGACTGAGAAGACGGTGGAAGGTCTAGACGATGTTCGCCTTCGACATGGAGCTGCCCATCATCACCTTGTTCACGAAATTCACGATCGCCATCGCTGGTTGCTCCGGCTCCAATTCGGCGAATACGTGGCACTGATTGTCCGACTTGTGGGCGGGTTTCCTTGCCACGAACCCGAAGCATCGGCTGGAAAGGAATTGTAACGTGTTAGATCGTAACTGACCGATAAAATCTTCCTCCAAACTTATTGCAAGAGCTAGGATCGTAAGGGTAGATTCGGAATCAGCGAGAATCGCACAGTGCAAATCGAAACGTTGTTTTGCTGTTGAAGAGTGTAATCGAGAAGTACATGGGGAACTCACTGGGCGCTAACGGGTCGCCCCGTGTCCTCGCTGGAGAACTCCCAGGTGCGTTCTTCGGTGTCCAATCCGCAATAGCTGATGTTATTAGTGGGATAATGTCTGCGGAAGAAAAGCTTCCTGGCGTTATCAGTGAGGGTTATCCCTTGGGAGGATACTTTGAAGTGAACGATGGTCGCAGTGGGCAGTGGTTTCTGTTCGAACATGGTTGTGACTGCTTTTTTGATAGCTTGAGGCCCGGTCAGGGACTCTGTGTCCATGGTGAAGAGGTAAAGAACGTTGCAGGCTGAAAAACAATCACGCAAACTCAGTGAAAAATATTCATCACATCTTTTATTATCAATATTTATAATGATCTCACCTGCACCCTGTACGAGCCATTGCTGCGCGCTATTAGCACCTGGAGAATCGAGAGCTCTGGCCGCTGCTTCAGGTTCCGGGAGTAGCAGCTGACAAGGCAGAGCCATTGCCATTAAACTATGCTGATAAACTAATGCCGACAGGGAGCTGAATACTGGCTCGTTCGCGCATCCTTTTAGTCGAACGCCTCTCGAGGTTGGTTCGATCAAAAAGTGCCTAACCAGCTCGCTGGATGGGTCTCTTGGACTGCTGGGTGCTCCTGGAGGCGGAGTTGCTACTTTTAGAGCGAGACCAAACGCCCCTGGGAAGGAATTGCTGTCCCGGACCACGAATGTACCCGGCGCTGCGTCCTTCAGCATTGAGATTGCTGCGAACATTTCATTCTTATTTATCCCCTCAGGGTTACAATTTTGGGCCAGTTGAGTTCACGGAGATCCTGGCCCCTTCTTACATTAGCTTAGGTGGGTGTGGGGTTTTAGTGAGTTGGCCTCGTGAGGGGATCGCCGCGCTTTTTTAGTCTGATCACCTCCTTCCGAGGAGGGTCTCATCAGTGTAGCCATATTAGGGGAGTCACAGTGAAATGATGTACCCCCTCTCTGATGACGGGGAGAAGAGTAGGGCGAATGGGAGCTAAACGGCTTAGTGGAGGACCGTGGAGTGTGTGCGTGTGCACGGTGCTGGAATGGAATAGTGAACGGGGTAAGTTGGGGAGTACATGAGGTTCGTTTCGGCCTCATTCTGGCTTCACTGGGTCTCACATAACCTCGGCTTCCCCCCAGGAGGTCGAGGCATGCGTACTGCATTTCCCCACAAAAAAAGGGTTACAATTCTTACAACTCGCGCACCCTCCTTTCTCCTTTCTAACTTAACACATTACCGACCGAAATTCGAAGATCATCGAACCCACCTTGCTCCCGAGATATGTTAGGTTTGTACCAGATCCTGCTGGTGTCCCTCACGAACTTGACATTGGCGTCGGCTACTTCTTGTGGCTCGGTGTTCGAGTGGACACTCGACCGTCTCGAGCCGTAATACTGAACCTGTGGAGAGGATTGTCCGCCGCTGTTTATGGATGTGTACGAAGCGGCGCTCTGAAACCAAACAAAATCGAAAATAAAATCAACCCGTCTTGTATTTGCATAATCGTGTTGCTCGCTCCAAATGACGAATAATTAAATCTCTTTTAAGAGAGCAGCGCAACATTTTCGTTCGGACCGGTTATTCGAAGTCGAGACTTACCTTCGGACTTTGGGCGAACTCGATGTGTGTCGGTGTACCAGGGCTGCGTGAGATGGTTTGCGACTGCGACATCGTCGACTCGTTTATCGGAGAAACAGATCGGTCCTTGCTACAGGGAAACGATCACACATGTATCGTTATAAAGTGACTTTCGTGGCGAGAATCGTTTCTCCGTGCAGATAGTTCTCTTTGTGTGAGTGTTCCGCCTCTCTCTCTCTCTCTCTGTCTCTGTGTATATGTTTCACGTCAAAGTGACTCGTGCAATGTGTACGCCGTGAGAAGATATCGGAAACGTGGTACAAACAAGAAACTAGAGGAATATCTAGGGAATATCGAAGAGGAAAGAAACAGAGAGAGAGAGAGAGAGAGAGAGAGAGAGAGAGAGAGAGAAAGACAGAGTGTGAATGAGAAAAGATCGTGAGTGAGTTCAAACTTGTTCGTGAAATTACGGTGATCGTTTCATACATATATACACGGTTCGATGAACATACGTGTTTCTGAATGTTAATTAGTCCGAGTTCCGTCGTTATTGGATAAATGCCTCTTTTTTTAGATTTCAATCATGTGCTCCCTAAGAATCGTCGCGCGAATGATGCATGACAGGTATATGCATATGCTTTCGAAGATGGTACACGATGCAAAAAGCTCGAGCTTTTGTTAGTTCGACAGGTGCAATACACACACGACGAATGTGACGTGGTCTTCACTCTTCGAGCCTATCTTAAATGCTGCAAACTGGCGCAACTGCATCGACCGGTTTCCCAATGCAATTCTCGCATTTCTCAACGCAATCTTTACAATTCAATCAGTCGAAACGAACGTTAAAATTCATCAGCCTGAAAGTTTCCATAAAACTCGAATATATATCACGGTGGAAATGAATTTCTGAAACTGCTGCAAAAATTATTGATCGACGTTGCACTTAATGCGTTTAATTCTCTCGACGTTTTCGCTGTTTTTCAGGCCCTCGTGCTGATTTCCGCAATAAACGTATAAATCAGCGACGACCTAATAAATCGTATAAAAGTGGAGGAACGGGATACTAATGGGTAATATTGGATGCGGAGTTTAACGGGGAGAATTTGCATGCGACGTTCGTGATGGGAAATATGAAATTCGGTGTAACGCAAAGTAATTGGTTGGCGCCGTGCGATGCAGTTGCGATTCGAGTGCACCAATACACACACGGTTAGTGGTCACGACATTAAACATTCACGACGCATCGACACCGGATCGACGCCGCGTTTCTGACAGAAACGGACAGTCGCAAGTTCCAACGGTGTCTCAATGATATATTACCTATAGTCGAACGACGCCGATTGGTTAGTGAGCGGCCATCGTTTGTTATGCGTTTGTTTAAGTGGCCCGCTTGCCGGGAAACTCAAGCGTCTAGAATCACGAATATCAATCTGCGTCACAATCGTTGTATCTCTGCCAGCACTCGGTGAAATATAGATACTCTAATAAAGTCCGCGACAGCGGAACGACCGAGAAATAACATTTGAATGTTCGTTCGTCGTCGACGTCCTTTCAATCATCTTTGTCTCGTTGGTAAATTCGAGCTTAGCCTTGAAAATGCTCTTCGGTTTGGCAAATTGCTTGGGAACCGATGATTAGACTGAGAATTTTCTGCATTAAATCTTGGCTTCGATGTTTGTCTCGCTGTCATGTAAATTATAAAAGAATTTCAATTTCATCGACTCAATCATTCTGTAAACGCGTAAAGACCCACAGTCCAGTGATAAACTTGAATCTTCCATTAATTCTCAGCCTAGCCAAAGTCCCTGGGTAAATCAAGTTCACTATATCACTGTCAAATCGTGTAAATTACACTGTGAAACTAAGTGGGACTGAAACGTTATTGACGCCAAATTCGGGGGTGTCTTTGGGTTAACAGTTGGCAAACATTTGCTATGCAGTTAGGTTGCAACAAGGTTCAGCCTTACCTCTGTGTTGTCGGACTCTTGGGAGGAAGCCCCGATTCCTTGGAAACGTCTCTTCGTTCCTCGATGTAGATCGTTCGTTCGCTCGAGTAATTCCCGACATTGTTGTTATTGTTGGTGCCCATCTCGACGTTGTTGACATTGTTGTTGTTGTTCAGGTTGTAGCTGGTGTTCGACGTTGCGTAGGAACGGTCAGAGGCGAATGTGACCGTCGGTGAGGAGTTGTTGACGTACGGGGTCCGAGGATGCACCGGAAATGCAGGTGTTTGCGGCCTCGATGCGTTACCGACCACCACGCTTCCGGGACTGACGCTCCTCTCGGTCCACGAAGACATCGAGTCATTGTGGGACTGTGAATTTTGTATTAACCGTTCGTTTACAAACATTTATCTCCCGTTGTTGCTTCTTATCGCACATAGATGCACGCTTTCTAATCACTTCGTGCATTCAGGCGAAGCGGGGGCAAGCGAATTGCAATTTCTTATCAAACTGTGCAGAACTAAACTGGCAGAGGTGCAAAGGGGTCAGGGAGATGATGCAACAAACGTGTTAATTTTTTGATCAAGTGAAACTATCAAGTTTCTCAGGATACAATGGTTTAACCCTTGTATGATCTAAAATATACAGGGTGTTCAGGCTATTATTAGCCAGCATTTTTTTTGTAAATAGTAAATATTAGAAAAAAAATGATAGAGGAAAAAGTAGTACTGTTTTTTATGCGCAACACAACGATATATGCATTTTTGTTTTATTTACATCATTTTGATAGACATGAAGGTGACCTTCAATTTTTTAAATGGAATGCTACACGTTTTTTATGTCGTATGAAAGCGTTTGTCAAGACGAATTCATCCATCTACTACACAATGACCTACAAAGTAGTGCGAGGTCAGAAATAATGTAAATCAAATAAAACTGCACATCTCATTGTTTTGCGCATGAAAAACAGTACTACTTTTTCCTCTATCATCTTTTGATCAAAAAATTCTGGCCAGTATTACTGAACACCCTGTATAATGATAACGCTCTTTCCATTCAGATCATGTATCGTAGAATGATAAAAAGACGAAAAGTTCAAGAAACTATTGTACGAGTTAGACGACTAAAGTTCACTCTGACAATTTCCTATGAAAGCGATCTAATCCTTCAGGACCAGGCGGTGAGCCACGATAGTCAGTGTCACCCCGAACACTTATGGCACGGCGCGACCGCATCCCCTAACTCTCTGACCCTCTTCCGCACCGACTACTATGGCGGCATGATGCTAGTGAAACCACAAGTGAGGATTTCGCGAGAGAGGAGATGGTAGCCGGGACAAACCTGGACGCAATTCTGCCATGCTTTGGGCGACTGGTGGTTAGGGGAGCAATTAGTGCCGGTGTTGTTAGCAACGTTGCTGCTCGCAGGATTGTTGGCCTGATGATCGTTCCCGTTGTTGTTAGTGACGGATGGTGGTGATCGAATAGGCGAGATATCGGCCAGCGATTGAATCAGGCTCACGAGAGGATCTGTCGTCTGAGTTGATTGTTGATCAACGACAGCCAACAAACCAGCGTCCACGTGGTCCGTTGTCCTCTCGTTGCTGGTTGTTCTGAAGCTTTGGTAAGCTACCAATCGATTCCTCGATTCTGGTCGAGTGTTTCGCTCGCCGAAATCCTGCTGCAAAGTTTGCTTTTGGTCGACGTGATTGCCAATAACATTGTTGATGGTAGTTGACTGTTGTTGCTGGCGATGCTCGCGCAGCAAAGCGTCGGCGCGCGCGAAACTGTCGCTCCGCGATTCCGGCCGTGGCGGTTGCAGCTTCTCCGTGTTAATAAACGTGGCCTGTTGCTGCTGCATTGTTAATCCTAAAGATTGTGCAGCTAAGCCTGAGCGGGGGGATGTCGGAGGGCTCTGAAAAGCAAGCGAAGCGCTTCATGCTAGAGGGAGAGAGCTACTGTTACGCTTCCCGTGCTGGCAGCGTGTGTTCTACGTGGTCTGTTCGACGACGAACCAATCGCACGTCAGTTAGTGCACCTAATCGCATTATTTTACAGCTATGTACAAAACGGCTACAGTCCCTCAACTGGTTACCCGATCATTTTTGTTTTGAACGAAAGACTCGCAACAGGTGGCTCTACAGAGAGGGAACGATTCTCAATGGAAAACGAAACGAGAGTCCACTTAATTTTGAAAAATTGTAAAAAATCCCTAGTAGCACAAAAATATTGGATAAATAGCTTTTTCAAATATTGGAAAAATATTTTTAAGCCACACTTTTTCATATGAGATAAATATTTTATCTAACTATTGTATACATGTTTAAGAAATGTGAATCGAATGTTTAGAAAATATAAGCTAAACATTCAGAGAATATAAACTAGATATTTAAAAAGTATGAAGTAAATATAACAAAAAATGTGAAATCAATATTTGAAAAATATAAATTCAATATTTAAATAACATTCAATTAAAAAGAAGAAAACGTTAGAAAAAGATATTTTTCTCGTAACATTTCTGCATATTTAAAAAAAAATTGTTACTTAATATAAAATAAATATTGTATCTACGTTTAAATATTAACAAAAAAAGAATGAATTGTTTTTTAATATTATATGAATTCACATACAATATTTTATGCTATTAGGGATCATTCGGAAGCGTTTCCCTCTTCCGCAACACCTGTTCGGGACTTCGATGCAGCCGGTCGAAAAGGAAGCCAGCAGAAAATGGTTAAGCTATATACTCTGGAGCAATAACTATCGTTTTTGCGGCTGTAAGGGGTCGATTTCTTGCTGTTTAGGATCTAACTGTGGGGGCATAACCATAAACTACGATGGCACAGAAGTAGTTGCTTTTACAGTCGCTGTCTACCGAGTAGCTAAATTGTAGCGTTCGTGCTGCCGCCGCCTCATCGGCGCATGCCGGAATCGATCGTTTCGCCGTTTCGAATTTATTATCCTTATTATCGACAATTATTTTAAGTAGTTCGGTGCTCCGGGTGTACCGGAGACCGGCAATTCTAACGTTCCGTTCCCTGCGATTTTAACGAGTCAATAAATATTGATCGCATCGGTTCTCTCTCTCTCTCTCTCTCTCTCTCTCTGCGATTTCGTTAGTTCGAACAACGAAACTCCGGTGTCTTCCGGCTTTTATCGAAACGGACGGAAGCAAGATCGATCCCGACGGAACTAACAGCGAGGAATATCGAGTATGTGGCTTGCTCGAGGCACTTACCTGGCTGTCACCGTACTTGCGGTATTCGTAAGCTCGCTTCACTGTCATGAACGGACGCTCGCTCACGCTTTCTGCGCGCGGTCTTCCGAGGGTACCGGTTCCGGCGGTTCCGTTGTACTTCCGGCTGCTCGATCGCTGCGGAAGCAGAGGACTCGCCGGAGCCGATGTGTAAGGAAGCTGCCTCGTTTGCGTCTACGTTCATTCATTTTCTCGTAAAATGTTCGAAATTGTCCGAGCAATAAAATACAAAGACCAGCATTATTTTAACCCCTTGCCTTAAAATATCGTGTCTGACACGTGATTAAGATTCTCAACAGATTATATATTGATACTGTTCCGAGAACTTGCCTTAGGAGCACAAAATATTGTATACGCGTCCATATAATATTAAAAAGCGATTCAATCTTTTTTTAATATTCAAATGTACATACAATATTTATTTTATATTAAGTAACAATTTTTTTTAAATATGCAAAAAATATCTATTTCATGTTACGAGAAAAATATTTTTTTCTAACTTTTTCTTCTTTTTAATTAAATGTTATTTAAATAGTGAATTTATATTTTTCAAATATTGATTTCACATTTTTTGTAATATTTGTTTTATATTTTTGAAATGTCTAGTTTATATTCTCTGAATATTTAGCTTGTATTTTCTAATTATTCGATTCACATTTCTTAAACATGCATACAATAGTTAGATCCAATATTTATCTCATATGAAAAAGTGTGGCTTAGAAAATAGTTTTCCAATATTTGAAAAAGATATTTATCCAATATTGTTGTGCTACTAGGGTGTATAGGCGGACAATTATTCATCGTTACTCAACTTTTTTAATTTTAATCGCTGAAACCGTAAAATAAATCGAAGGGCAAGGGGTTAACGCGTTTCTAGTGATTGATTTTTAATGTCTCACCTGTCCGGCCATCGAATGCGGCATCCAGCTTTCATCATCGTCATCGAGTACCGCGGAGTCACTCGCATAGCCATCATGCCTCAGTCGTCCTCTTTGCAAGCTCCTAAGCTCGCCGATCACACGATTCCCGGTCTCCTGTCGCCAGAGTTTCCCAGGGTTCCTTTCGTCCCTTCTCGCGGCGAGCTTCAGCTGCTGCTGCCTCAGCCACGATAATCTGCCGACACCAGAAACCAATGTGAAACTTTTCCAATTCGTATCAGAACTTTCACAATCCTCAAGCTACTTCTGCTGAATCGCTTTTGGTCGTCGAATCCGTCGACTTTTATTACAGAAAAGATAAAAAAGGCCTTATCAAAGAACGGACTACTTCGTAACAAACTGTCTGACCAGCATCGTACTTCTTCTTTCAAATTATAATGAATTCCAAACATCGGACAAAAATTGGCTAACGAAGAGATTCGAAGAAAGAGATCTAGATCAATATTTAAATTTTCTCTATTGTTAGATTTTTCCGAACCTGTTTTGTTGGTGTGCAACGATTGCTATTTCTTGAAACTGTAGGTTTAAGGGGTAGGTTTACAGTCCTTAGGTATAAGCGACTCTTGTAAGTAAGGAAAAAGCGAGGACCGAAGTCAGTTGCAAGAAAACCATCGAGCCTAGCACGTCGCGTCGTCACATTGTTGTAAAAAAGACATCTTGCTGTTTTAGTCATAAAATTATACGCAGTAAACTATTCGCATTTTAACATTATACACGCGATATTATTATAAGATTCCACCACTTATCTATATATATATACATATAAAAACGAAGTCCTGACTCACTCACTCATCAACGCCCAAGCTAAATACTTGGCCCTAGAAAGCTGAAATTTTGCAGAGGTTTCCTTTATGATTTATACAAGGGATAAGAAAGGATATTTCGAAATTCAACTCCTAAGGGGGTGAAAAGGGGTTGCAACGTTTATTTGAGGAATATTTTTTCTTGGTTGGATTTCCTTGATACTTGGTCTTAATGCTCTTTGATATAATTAATCAAACACCTATTTCGGCATTTTTAAAGATTTCAATCCCTAAGGGGGTGAAAAAGGGTTGCAACGTTTGTATGAGGAATATATTGTTCGCGGGCAGATTTACATCATACTTGGTCTTAATGCTGATTGATACAATCTGAATGGGACGAATGGGGAGTTAAAAGGTTTTATGAAGAAACAATATCAATTTTCGAGGGCATTAAACAGTTTCCTATGCCAGCTTCAGCTATGCCGCGGGGAAAAGCTAGTATTTAATAAAGTCCACTATGTTTAGAACCGTTTGCCAAAGGAATGCCCTAGCAAACCCCGTTGCCCCGAGTCTCCCGGTTTACGATGCACTGGGAATCGCCGTCAGGGTGTGGCCGATGTTCTTCACTATGCCGGAGTATAAATTTCGATCCTCGTAAACAAAAACCGAGTTGGCGGTCCATTTATTACCGTTCCGATGGGGCTACGTCGCAACGGCGCGGCGAGAGGAACCGATGGCCCGAAGCGACCTCGTCGATCAGGATGCAATTATCCGGGATCTATCGCGGTAGGAGGTCCGGATTCTGGGCCCTCTTCCGACTAGTAACCGTGACGGGCCGGTTTGTTGCTGTTCTAACGAGGCTTTGTTACACGACTCGCGTGTCTCGTGTTCTCTCTCTCTCTCTCCTCGCCCCGCGTCGCGAGAAAGTGACTTCTCGTATTTTCATCTGCCGGTAACTCGAGTCGGTGTTAGAACGCGAAACCGAGAAGTCTCTCTGTACAAGATGGAAACAACTGCTCCACGGAGACAGCGATCCTTATCAACCGATGCATGATGGAGAGCTCCTGTCGATTATGTTTCCTCCATCCCCGCTTTCAGTTGGAATCGCTACCGCGATGTTGGATACGATTTGTCGTGATGTTCACGAATTTCCTTTAAAAATTTCTACGAGAACATAGTTTAGAGGACCTGGCCGATTAAGGTGATCAAAACTATCCCTACAAGTTTTTCAATGACTATAACCATTCGAAAGCTGACCAAGAAATACCACTCCGAGTAAAATTTAGTTGCAGAGTAAAGCTCTAAGAGCAGTTTTCACCATCTTAACACGTTGGTCGTCACGTCAGCTATATCTGGGTGACGGGTATGCTTCCGTGGAGGCTCCGTCTCCCAAATATGGGTGACGCTTTTCTTGTACGAGTTAATTAAACACAGGATATTAGGGTATCTCAAAAATCCTTCAACATCCGGAAATGGGAGGTTCTTGAGATCATTTCAAGCAACATTTTCCGTTGCAAAAATCACGTCCGCGGTTTTGTTAAGGAGTTATTAATGAAAAACACAGACCAATCAGAGCGCGACCTAGACGCGTGTTGGTACAGTAGGTCCGGCGCGCCAATTGGCAGACTGATCCAACACGCGTCTAGGTCGCGCTCTGAGTGGTCTGTGTTTTTCGTTAATAACTCCTTCAGAAAGCCGCGCATGCCATTTTAGTAAAGGAAGATGTTGCTTCAAATGATCTCAAGAATCTCCAATTTCCGAATGCTGAAAGAATTTTCAGACACCCTGTATATAGGATATATAACATAAAAATATTAAAAAGGCCCCGCGGGAAACTTAGCCAAATTACGCTGGGCGACCAACGTGTTAATTCGTTAGGCCCTTTTCCTCCAAGAATGGCCGAGCTAAGGAACTCCTCCCACAACTAGAATCACATCTAATCTCGCACGGCGGCGTAATTTAATGCACAGCAGTTTCTCGGGAATATCGCCTAACGCTGATCACAGACTACTGTTTAAAGTTCGGGCACACGCTTCGGACGTAACATTGAAATATCGGCGTGTCCCCCGGGAGAAATACGGTCTCGATTAACAAGCGACAAGTCGGCCGAACTTATCGAGTGAGAAACGGCAACTGCGATAAAAGCGTGGTTCCGTCAATACCGAAGGTAATTCGGAACCATCGCGAGCTCTCTCGCGCGAACGCCGGAGAAAACCGGGTGTCCACGTTTAACAAGATTGTTAACCGTGCCGGTGGAGGCGAGTTCGTCGAACCCCCGTTTTGCACGGTAACGGGCAGCGTCGTTGGTCGTCGTAAAATACGAGTGGTTTTGTATATCGTTTGGCTGGCCAGGCCCCCAAAACACGGCTCGCCGTGCCGTGAAAATAAACGTTGCGGAGGCTGTTGCGAAACAAACCACGGGTTTCGCACGGATATTTCTGAAAAAAGTACGGCCACAGTCGATGGAGAAACAAGGCGACGTTTATGGTCGATCAGGTCGACAGACGTTTGGCAGGTCTGCTTTCTCGTCCGCAAAGAAGTTCTCCTTTCGGGGCTTCGCCGTTCGTTCCTCGACGCGAACTCGGTTTTCAGGTTCTCCGTCGCTGTTATGGCCCTTCTACGGGAGCCGTTTCCACGGAAACAATCGTTCAAAATGCCGAACGTTTACCGTAATCTCGGCGAAACCGCCTTCGAGACATCTACAGCAACTATTTCACCCCAGCTTCGGCTCAGGGATACAGGATTTGCTGGATTCTGGAGACTTTTCTAACATTAAAGATCTGCAGAAATTAAATGATTTCGGCGCATAGGTTCGATCAAATGTTACTAAAACACTATTTGCAAATTAACACAACATTCTTTCTCAACGTTTCGATCTAAGTTTAGATCATTTTCAAGAGAACCAACGCGAAGTAACATTGCGTCTGTTAATTAATAATGAAAAATAATATACAGGGTGTCCCGAAATTCCCTCAGCATCCGGAAATGAGAGGATGCTGAGATCATTTCAAGCAAGATTTTCCTTTACGAAAATGTCATCTGAGGCTTCGTTAAGGAGTTATTAACGAAAAACACGGACCAATCCAGAGCGCGACC
>CM052338.1:12970822-13075727 GCA_028455595.1 Lasioglossum vierecki
TATATATATATATATATATATATATATATTGTGAAACCACAAAACGAAAAGAGAACAAGAAAAATAAAAACAAAAGAACATTTACTCACTTACTTAGTGTCACAAGATAATAAATATCTGCGCAAGGTTCGATCATATTCTACACACAATAGCTAATTTGTAAGATTACCCAAACGTTTAGATTCATGGTGGATTCATTTGGTTCGAGACTACGTTTGCTATTAAAATGTTTAATAGTAGAGGAAAAGAAGGTGGTGGTGTTTCGTCCTAGATTCGCTAGATGACTCATCAGTAAGGCTATTTAGCGGGCCCTGCCTTAGACACGGAATGTTCGAAGGCGTTTGAGGAGCGTACTTATACTGATTGGTGACAGATCAGTAAACTAGCGAGAAAGTCTTTTCGACGATTTGTCCATCTTGCGCCGATAAAATTACTCTCATTTATTATCTTAATATTTACGATCGAAATAACAAAAATCCTTAAAGATCTGCCTTCTCGAAGAAGCAGGCCATCCGAGAAGGATTTTTCATATTTCTCTCGATAGATTAAATAATTAAAACTATCCGTGTTCCGAGTCTCGAGGAGGATTCGCGAATCCTGTCTTTTCCGAAGGGGCTGTAAGGAATTCGAGGAATTCCTGCGAGGAAGGTCGGCGATAAAAAGACGTCTGGAGGGTGGCAAGAGAGAGAGAAACCTCCTATTTCTGGACTCCGGCTCGCCCTCTGACATAATTATAAATATAGACCCGACGGGACCCGGTAAATCGGCCGCCGCGAGTCGGTTCATTCGGCCGTCTTCTTTGTAATTCTCCGCCGTTCCAAGTGTATTTCTTGTCACTGGCAATTTTTTTCGTACCGGTGCGGTGGCGTCCCCGGAGTCCGGAGAAACGGCACTCGGATGCGGAAGTCATTCGAAGTAGAAACGGGAGCACAAAAGAGGCTCGTAAACCCTCCTACAATTTTCCTCGGCGAGCTCGTATTTCCGTCGTTCTTTCCGGACAGTCCAAGGCGTCCTCTTCTTCTTTCCTATCTCGCTTCTCCTTCGCCGGCTGTATTATTCCGGAAAAAAAGTCTTTCCTTTCGGCCTGACTCGGTGAAAATTCACCGTCGACGAGTGGAAAATGTGCTCCGCCGACGGTAAACGCGATCTTTCCGCTTCGGTGGCTCGACGGTACACCGAGTTCCGCACGTTTGTCAGACAGATGTGCTGCACGCAGAGTGTTAACCACTGGGAAGGGTATCAGAGGCCTGCCCGAGCTAAGACACAACCTTCCAGTCCTCTCAGCGCAATGGGACCCTAATCTTCAATCTCCCTGAATGCCGCACCAGCCGCGTCTCTGATTTATCAGGATACCAGACCTCTGGGAATCTCGTGTTTCCAACTCCGTACACGCTCTACAAACTTTTGCTACTTCACATCTAATTTAAAGACAACATCGAATTTTTTAAAATTTCTCCAATTTTTCCCTGTGCTGAACCCCATATTTGCATTATTGAGAAATGAGCAATCCTGGAAACAAGTCTATCCTGTAAAGCAACGGATCTCTTTGACTTCCGGTCGGTAAGACGTCAACGGCCGCATTATTTAAAGACAACATCGAATTTTAAGAAATTTCTCCAATTTTGTCCTGTGCGGAACCCCATCTTTGCATTATGGAGAAATTAGAATGCGCATCCCACACCCTTGCAATCCCAGACACAAGTCTACCCTGTTAAGCAACGGATCTCTTTGACTTCCGGTCGGTAGGACGTCAACGGCCGCAATATTTAAAGACAACATCGAATTTTTAAAAATTTCTCCAATTTTTTCCTGTGCGAAACCCCATCTTTGCATTATCGAGAAATGATTTTTTTTGATGAGGTCATATAGCCTGAATTTTTATCATGATGTTTACTTAAAAGTTACTTTTAATTTGTTATGTCTTTTGCTTGAGGGTTGGGTTTGAATTTAATTCGTCTTAGTGTTGCTATACAAGGAATGCTTAAAAAACTTGTTAACATTGTCTTTCTTTACATTATCGAGAAATGATAATGCCCATTCCACACCCTCGCAACCCAGA
This sequence comes from Lasioglossum vierecki, assembly GCA_028455595.1. NCBI lineage: Eukaryota > Metazoa > Arthropoda > Insecta > Hymenoptera > Halictidae > Lasioglossum > Lasioglossum vierecki. Next base: position 12,972,882 of record CM052338.1, read on the forward strand.
AACAAGTCTACCCTGTTTTAGCAACGGATCTCTTTGACTTCCAGTCGGTAGGACGTCAACGGCCGCGTTAAACCGTAAACCCGGGGTTCGTGACAACATTAAATCTCCGTGGACGAGTGGTGGTATCAATCTCTCTATTTGGCGTCCGCGAAAAAGCGTCAAGTGGCTTGGATGACTCACAGCTTCTCCCGATTAATGCTACTCCATTATTCCCGTCAGATATCCGAGGCGCTTCCGTCCGGCCCTATATATACACGGTGTCGCGCACACCACTCGGCCCGATTACGGGGTCCCTTTTTTGGCAAAGCTCCCGGCAACGTTACCGTCAACTTCACCCGGTGTAACGAATCCCGTAATTAAATGCTCAGACCGTCTAATAATAAGTCGGTGTGTGGCGCGCGTCGTCCACCGGAGAAACGTTTCATCGGGGTCTCGATATGTGTCGTGGCTGTATATTGTGAAATCAGAAAGATTAGGCGAGAGTCTTCGGAGTAATGTATAACTTCTGAAAAGAAAGATACACGCAGCACTTGTAACACGGGTTGAATAGTGATCCATGTTGGGCCCGATTTGCGAATGGATAGAGACAGGCGTGTCGCAACGATCCACCGAATCAGGCGCCGCAAAAGATCCACGAGCAAGAGAAGGGGTTAGGTTAGGTTCTGGAGAGGGAAAGATCGAGCGGTGGAAAACCGGCGCGGGACAATTAATAAATCGTCTAGCCATACGCGACCACGGTTACGGCAGTTGCGACTGCGTTTCTGTCGCGAATGGCCAATGCGGTCGTCCCGCGTGACTCATTGTCGTCCGACATCGCCGTGTGGAAAAGAGAAAAGTCGGCCTGGCGGTAACGACGCGTCCTATAGCGTTATGAAATACGAGGCTCGCGGTTTTGCGGATGGATATTGCCAGCGGCCGAGTTGCCTGCCGGGCAATTTGTCAGTCTGACGCGACGCCGCGCTGATGAGAAACGAAAATAATTGAGGAAAGAGAGGTACGTCGCTCAGCCGCCTTTTGGACCGAATGACCTAGGTTTCGCGAAACTAGGCCATCATTCAAAAGCATCAATTTTCAAAGATAAGGATTTAATTTAACTAGATTTAATTTAATTTAATAGATTTGATTTAACAGTAGTAGAGCAGGAGCAAAAGGTACCCTTCTTGTATGCAAAGACCGGGTCAGGGGGGGGGGGGGAGAGGTCTCGCTGAAGGAGGAGGATAAGGTCGTTTGAAAGGCCCTGGACGGTAGGGATTTAGTTGGTATGGCGATAGACTGTGTTTCTAGCCAATGATAATCCCCCCAATTCCATCCCAGGGGGGAGCCGAGTCCAACACTACTCTCCCCAATTGCCATCGAAGGGGAGGGTGTCTATAAGAGGATTCCCCCACCGTCCTTAAACCAAAAAACAAAAAAAAGGGATTGTAAGGGTAATACAGGCGATGGGGTTTTTCAATAGCCAAACTAGATAAAAGATCCATCTAGGCGTAATTTGCATTAATCGAAAACAGCTTTACAAAAATACAATCGTAGAAACGAGTGTGTCCCCTTAGCAGACGATTATTCATAGCGACTCTTTTGCGAGGGCACTTGACAAGAAGGTTACGAGGCTAATTGCCATAACAAATATTTTCGCGAGAGGGGTAGATCGTTTAGCGACACACCTAACCGTTAGTAAACCTGGAGTCTCGAGACCCAGGGGATCGCAGGATCTGGGTCAACCACTTAATAGAGGATCTAATCTCCGTCCTGAAAACTTCGTGGCTATCACTTACCCATCGACATGGTCCGAGCTGGTCTTCGCTGGCCCATTAGCGAACTCCGGTGGAGGGTCGGGCGTGTTCGGGCTCAAAGGACTAATGGGTCTCCTGGAGTTCTCTCCGAGGATGTCCTCGAAGTCCACAACAGGTGCGGCGCCCCTAACCGAAGCCTTCCTGACCAACGAAGGGGAGGACAATTTCTGGTGTTTGATCATGTCCGTGGTGGCGCCGTACGAAAATGGCTGGCTGGTCTGTCTAGCGTGATAGGGGATGTCCTCGTCGATGTAGTCGATGTTGCCAGGTGGCGAGAACGATTCCGTGTGTTTTCTATACGAGTCTGTCGAGGATTCAGAGATCTTTCGATCGGGAGATACTCGATACTCGAATTCCTCGCGACGATGTTCGATCTTTCCTGGTTCTCTGTACTCGTTCTTCAGAGTGCTGTAACTGCTGCTGCTAGCGTTGTACGGTGGACTAGACTCTTTGCCGGCTCCGTAGCTTCTGTAAGAGTCCTTCAGCGTGGAATAGGTGGATGGGGAATTACTCGTGTGGCTGCTGTAACTTCGGCTTTCTTGAATGTACATCTTCTCGCTCCTGTCTGCTCTGTAGTCCTCTGTCGGAGGATCTGGCATCGACTGAAGGAAAACGCTCTCTATGTAACTCTTAATACTCGCTTACTCTTAATCTCTTCAGGGATGATTTTTTGAAGAGGTTAAGATTTCGGGTGAAAACTGATAATCCCGAATTTCAAAGCAAAACAGTGTTTAATGTGAAAAATTACTCAAACAGTGTTTATTTGTTTCGCCGAGCTAGACCAGAAATAATGTAGAGTTCCAAGTACAACATCAAAGGGAAACAACCGTTTGCTTATGTTTCTTAAGTAGACTGGAAGTAAGCTAAAGTTCCGAGTAGAAACTATCAAGGTTTCTATAGAATGTTTGCTGATTGATTTCGCAGGTTTCGCGATAAGATAATTTTAGGTGGATTCGTCACTTACTTCGACAGTGAGCATCATATCATGGAGGAGTTTATCAAGATCACCATGAGCCTGGTTATCCGGCTCTGGTTCTGGTGGGCTAGGTCGTTGCGGTGGAGCGCTGCTGATGCCACTGTCCATGGAAACTGTCAATGGCGAGCCGCGGGCACCACCGGCAGCACCCTGGTGAACCACAGCGTACAAGGATCCATCTATGGGACCGCAGGTGTAACCCAATCCACGAGGCGATGTCTGAACCGATGAACTCGAAGGTGGTGGCGGTGATAATGGTGTTTCCCGTCCTTCTGAAAAATTCCAGACTCAGTTGACCACTTAATAATTCTCTAGAGAAGCAGTTGCATAATGATTCACAGCTGCCCCGTCACTCCAGCGTTTACAATTAGTTTAATTAATACTTATATTAATGATTATAGATTATATACATTATAAACATTAATGTGAGTGATACGATTATTTTGTCCCCTCAGGGTTACAAATCCTTTTACCAATTTTCCCCTTCTTTCCACTCTCCCTATCACTTAATTTTAGCCTAATTTTCAGCGGGACCTACTGTTTATTACGGTGGGTTCCGAACCACCTTTTGCCAACACGTAAAAAGCACCCAGGGGTCACTTCCCGGGTTTTTACCAGGCGATCCACCCATCCAAGTCCATTCCACGTTTCTCGTTGTTTAACTTCGGTGATCGAATCAGAACCGGTGGTTTTAATGGAACCACGGTCGTTGGTTATATACATTAATGATTATGCACTTTACAATTTTTTCTAGACGAATTCTAGACAAATATCCGCAGTGAACTCATTAAAAAATCACTCGGTCAACAGGTGCGACGAGCAAACGAGCATCGTGCTTTTTTCTAATCGAGCAGTATTCGAGGGCGGAAAGTTTGTCATGGGCGTTCGCGCAATTTCCTCGGAGCGTCGCGGGACAAAGCGTCTCGTTAGCGTGGAACAATCGGCTGTAAATCGTTGACCGATGAAACTCCGTGGACTAATTGCACCGTGGCGAGGTTAAGAACCGTCCCGATCTGTACGTCGTTCTTACTTCTTCGACCGAGTCCCGGCACTTTAACGCTAATCCGTGTCGTTACGTCACGGCTGAATAATTCACGTGCACGTGGCCGAGGTAATTCCTGCGGTAGGTTTGTCCGCGTGTCGAGGTCGTGGAAAGTCGAAGTTCATGCACCCGTTAGGTCAGGGAAGACAGAGAGCCTGGAACGATCGAGCCTTTCGTCTAGATCCATACTAATCAGTAGACTGCGGCTCTTTATAATAAAAATTCTCTGCATCGATTGCAACAAGTAGAAACTAAATTGATTTCTTCCCTTGATGATTTTAATAGAGGAGAAATCTCTATCTCTATATATAATAAAATCGAGTCTGTCTGTCTGTTTGTGACGTTTCCATTAAAATTCATTAAAAAATTATTTTTATCTACTTTGTTAGCGAGAAATGTGTTCTTTTTTGTAACATGCGGAACTTATTTCTTTTTCATTGTAGATTATTTTTCAGGTCGTAAAAATTTTCGGATTCCACTTCTAGATGCACATTAGTTACATTTTTCCGATTAAAATGATACGAAACACGATACAGTTTGGATTTTTCATGACTGTTTAATCTACGATTTAGTGGAACTAAATCTGGATCGGCCGGGCGAAGCAAGCAATGTAATAATACGTTGTTTGCCGCGGCCCGGTGAGGCAACGTGTATTATTTGCCTCGCCCGCGTCCGGAAAATTTTCTCGGCCAGCTCAAGTCTTTTCTCGGGGTAAAATCCTCGTCCCCGTCCCTTGGTAAGATCCGCCCCCTCCAGGAGGGAACTGCCAACCAACCTAAAATCGTTGTCGGTCAAATTCGTTGTCGGCCAAATTCGTGTCGGTCAAAATCGTTATCGGTTAAATGCGTTGTCGGTCAAATTTGGAGTAGATGAAATGTTGCCGGTAAAACTGTGTCGGTGATTTCCATGGAACCCTAATAATCAACTAGGACTTTTTATTGCACGTCTACAAAGTCGCGGGTATAGCTAGTCATCCATATTAATACTATATTGGATCTCCTCAATTTTTCTATAAACACATAAAGATCCTTCATCTACTCATCAGCTTGTACTCCATCGGAGGAGCAAAGTAATCGTGTACAGTGTAATTTCTGCACTCGAAAACTCGTTTCGAAATGACATCGCCCAGAAAGTGTTCCCTGAAGAAATGCGATTCAGTGAACGTTCGTCCCACGACCACTAAAATATATCTTCCAAGGAATTCGTGATGGGATTGTTAACGAGGAACCGGTGCGAGCCAGGGAAAAATGTCTCACGACTGTCATCCTGCTGGCGACTTATCTCCAGCTACTCCGCGGAATAATCGATTACAGCCGATGCCGCTTTTGCGAGCTCCAATGAATTGAAAACGAAGGCGAGCACGTGAGGCTTATCGTTGGAGACTGAACTGTCGTTGCTTGCAGGAAATTGTTCTGGCGTTCAGAGATATCTAGCTACGAGCATTAAAAACAACGTTCCTAAGATTGTACATTTACTGTAAGCAGAGTCTGTATATCAACAAAATTAATTTTCCCAGTCTGACGAACTTGGAAGCGTTTAATACGTTTGAAGATCGAGATCAACGAACCGGGTATCTCGAAGATTGGAATCGACCAGCTCCACTAGGCCATTCAAACACGCGGTAGCCCGTCACAGAGGATTTAATAGAGTTTCCACGCGGCTTCAAAAGAACATGTTATCCGTAACAGAAAACGAGGTAAAACACAGGCTGGCAAGGAAAGTGCTCCGGCGAAGAGCGCTTTAAAGCATGCGGCCACTCGTGGACACACCATTAGCATCAAGTAGACGGTCCCGCCGATACTTTTTCTCGCTCTATGAGAACCTCCTTTATGCGAGACCGTATCTTGCGGATGTTCGCGCGAGCTACGCTACGTTTTTCTTGCAAAATTCGAAACGACTTTCGCGGAACCTCGGTCTCCCCGAATAACGAGAAGACGCAAAGGTGGTTTCTTTTATCGGCGGCGAGCCGTGTGCTCGTGGCTTTTTTTGGTAGCGAAGAAACCGCGTGGGCTTACGCGGATCACGATTAAGAATTCAAATTACCCGCCGCTTTAACATTCAAGGCGATGGTCGCTTCGCCTTGCCGGGATTATTCATGCCGGCCGTGTTTGCTTCTACTATGTTCGAGGGCAGAAATTGTAAGAAAATTGTCAAAGCTGAAAAGTTTCTCGCTTGAAAACTTCATTAGTTTGTTAGCGTCGAAGTAGAGGAGAGTTTTCGGATCTCGGGAAATTGATCTAATTTTTTGAGCATGTCATTTCAATGAGGATGTTCTACTTGGGTTAGGCTACGCGCTAGACGCTCTCAGGACACGTTCCTCCAATTAGAAATGCTAGTACTTTCGAGACCTCTTAATCGGAGCAATACAATTGAATCTAAACATCCAACAGAATGATCTAGCCACGAGCAACATTCCTCGCACATTTCTCAACTAGAATAAATCATCTTAACCCCGTCGTACTAATTCGAGACTAGACGACGACCCAAACATTCCCACATCTTTCAAGAACCCTAACAGTCCTCTATTGGATTCAATTGCGAGAAAGTGGAGCATTAGTAGCAGTGAAAAGGATAACTTCACGAACACCGTGTATGCCAGGGGTGGGCATTATTTGACGAAACAAATATTCCAAATAGGGTAACTGCACCAGTGAATGAACATTTAAGAAATTAAAGGAATCTCATATATGCCAAACGGCCTTCTATATTTCATTTGTTAAAAATAAATGAACACAAATAAAATGAAATTATTATTATTTTTTTTTATTAAACGTTAAATAAAAAATATAAAAAATATCAGTCAATGAACACTACATTCTAGTAATTATTGGTAATAATAATTATTATTGATATTTTAAAATTTGTTGGAAAAACAAAAGCGTTCATTTATTGGTGCAGTTATCCTACTATTGAATGTTTTAGATTTTATTAGATATCTTATTTTTAAAGTTGTACACATACAATACTTTAAAATAAATAGGATTATTTATTATTAAACAAAATATTATTTTCCTCGGCTCTTGTGTATACTCGGTGTGGCATCGTCGGCTGAATTGAATCCGCTATCTGCGCGGCGCATCGCGGCAGGTATAAATCATTTTTATTCAAGCGTTTCTCGATTATGCTCGCAGGCCAGAGCCACCAACAGCATCTCTCTCTCTCTCTCTCTCTCTCCCCGTCAATGACGGCTAATCTCTCCGTGCGCGGCATGGCAGATGGAACGCATTTAACACCCGCGCGGCTCGCAAACACACCAAGCTGGATCGTAGTCGATCGCGGGTCGATCAAGATCGTCAGATTATTAGCCGGCCGTGTACAGCCTCTTTCAGAAGAAGAGAGAATCTAAATGGGCGTCGGATATCGCGGACGTCCGACGAGAGACTCTAACGACGCAGTAAATCCCGTGAATATTTGCCGAACACGATAAGCAAAGAGCTGCTCTGCGACGTAGATATCGTTATCGAGGGCGTGACTTCGATTGCAGAACGAATGGCCCTCTCACCTGATATTTATTTCGCGGTAATCAATCCTATGAATCAACAAAATATCGTCGTAAAGTTGTCGAACAGTTTTTAGCTTCGTTTCGGTAGGTTTGATCATGTTTGAACGCTGCGATTAACCTCATGAATGCTGTAGATACAAATGTTCGTGTTTTTTCGGCAAGTTTTTATCTACAGAAAAGTTCTAATCGCTGAAACCGTAAAATAAATTGTAGTGCAAGGGGTTTAAAAGACTTCATATCTTTCTCAGAGTATCTATCAAGCATAGATAAACTATCGGTAACGATACCACGAGCTCTATTGGTTAATATAGTATATCTAGAACGTATTTTTCTTTTGATCACTGTTTATTAACTTGTTTTATATTTTTATCTATGGTGTGCGCGATGAAAAATTCAATACAATATTTCAGAAGCGTTTCAGCAAAGTTTGCGACAGTTACCGATCGTTGGAGGTGATTGATCACCCTTTGGCAGGAGGAAATAAGTCTCGGTAGCCAGAATTGATGGCGCACCACCTACAGAGGGACCACCCTGGAATTTTTCGGGGAACGATACCCGCTCGAAGGCTGAATTTCAGGCTAATGAAGGGGGCTCTGAACGACGCTGACTGAAAAGGACGCCCTCCGGCAAGATGGCGCTCGCGTTGCGTGTTTCGAGATATCCATTAAGCCTTCGAAAATGTTTCAAATTATAATGCCGACCGTTCATTACGTCGTCGGCGGTATCATGAGAGAAGTTTAACTCTGCCAACTCATTCGAGTAAACGCAAAGACCTGATTTATTTTAATGTTAATGAGTCGCGGATATTTTCCTTCTTTCAGCCGAATCTCAACTTACCGATGTTGTCACCGCTCGCGGTGAAGATACATTTTAACTAGACCGTGTGCCAAAGGTAAAATTAGACAGCAAGTTTTTTGCTTTTCCTTTGGAAAGGACTTTGAGAAATTCTGTTAGACGTTTGTAGAAAATACAAAGATTAATTCCAAGCAGAGAGGTGTTAAATCAATTATATTCAACCAAAATTTGCCAAACCCCATTCAGAATGAATATTCTTCCTATTTGAAATTTTTCTATCCGAAGAGAATTTGCGAATGAACGTTGTCAATTTATTTGTTTGAAATTGAACGGCGATGTAAATGATGAAAAAAGTTACTTCGGTATTCGGATTTTTTGCTTTTCCTTTGGAAAGGACTTTGAGAAATTCTGCTGGACGTTCTTAGAAAATACAAAGATTAATTCGAAGCAGAGAGGTGTTAAATTAATTATATTCAACCAAAATTTGCCAAACCCCATTCAGAATGAATATTCTTCCTATTTGAAATTTTTCTATCCGAAGAGAATTTGCGAATGAACGTTGTCAATTTATTTGTTTGAAATTGAACGGCGATGTAAATGATGAAAAAAGTTACTTCGGTATTCGGATCGATGGACGTCGATGCGACAACACGGCGAGTGCACTAATCACCCCGTCGACCACTGACACGTCGGGATCAAGACGATCGAGGCGATCTACGAGGAGCACTTAACACGTGCAAGCTGCAGCTGCAACTGCGACTCGCGCAGATTGTCCGCGGGATAGCGGTGTCGCCTTTGGCCAATAGCCGCTCGCGATCCACGCGGATTTATTGCGCCAAATGATACGTCCACGCAACGATTACGTTTCTGCTCGTCTGTTACCGCAGACTCGCCGTTTCCTTTTCCAACGACGAAAATACCGATCCGAGCCAAGGACGGGAGCACTCGAGCGAGACTTATATTGTATGCGACATCGATCCTCGCGCACAATATTTCGATTCGACAAGTTATCGATGGTCATGCACCAATTCGTTGCGACGCCGGCGGGGGTTGCCATCGGAAATTAAATCTTCGATTGCAATCGAAAAAACAAATGGAAACAAACGGTTTCAAATTCTTTCTCGACAATTTTGCATTCGTGAAAAAATGCTAGACCAAGAAGTTTACAGCACCCAGCTGCTTTAATATATTTATATTAAACTTTTAATATATTGGAATTTCATTAATAATTAGAATAGTTCATAATTATGGTTACTAGAATATACAAATTTTAAAATGATAGTGGAAATTTTTATAATACTATATATTTTTTTATTTTACTTATTAATACTAATGTATTAAGTTAAATTAAAACTTATTTATAAATATAATATATATTAGATAGTATATAATATATATTTAATATTTAATATATTGTTTAATATATATTATAGATTAAACTCAGCCAGGCAGCAGCACTGAAACATCGCGTGGAGAATGATTTAAGGCATTAAATCGGGTTAATACCGGAAGCGATAAACTGTATCTGCTCGAGGACCAAGATAAAATGTTCTACGACCGTTTCGGGTCGCAAGTGCCTCGAAAGGGAACGGTCGTCTTCGCGAATCATGGCAAACAATCACGCTCGAACATGATGCTCGGGGTACTCGGTTGCACCTCGCTAAGTAAACGATGAAATTAACGGTGGGACGAACATCGGGTCGGCCTTTCGAAGCGGTGCCGGCCGATCCAGTTTCATTTCGCGCCGCTTAATGCCACTCCGCTCGCGCGTTTTACGGCCGCCACCGGTCGATTGTTGGCTCGGGAACTTGTAAACATCTGCGGGAAATTCCTTGGTTTCTCGACTGGTCAGGAAGTTTCAACCCACTGATACCCGACGTGGCCCGATACAGTGCGGTTTAAAAGACAATCGGAACTTGCTTCGGAACTTTGCTACCTCTGGTTCGGGTTCGCGGCAGTCGGAAACCAGAAGTTCAGTGCGATTTGTTTGAAGAGAGAAATACGCTTGTCAATTCATTTTGAATATTCAAAATCCTGAAAGTCCTCTTTGCGTGACCCGATAAATACACCTCGATACTTTACAAACATTTAATGTAATTTAGATGTAAGCTTAAGTTAAGTAGAACCGAAAGTTAATTTAAGTTAGTTGTAAGTAAAATTAGTATAAACAAAAATAGAAAGAAGGGGAAGTAGGAGTGTTTTAAAAAAGATTGTAACCCTAAGGGGATTAAGTAAAAGTTATATATATATATATATATATATATATATATATATATATATTTTATACTTTACAGACATTATCGGATATATATGAATGAAAAAATATTTAATTTGGGGTCATATAGAGCCGAAGAAGAAGGGTTAATAATTTTGTAAGAACCACTGATAAATTTCTGTTATCTCGCGAATCGGTCGGCAGAAAGTTTTGCGAGGCAGTGTACCCTCGGCAACGATCCCATCGGGCAGATTCGTTTCACGCTGTTTAATGGACTCGCGTCGTGGCCGCTTGTCTTTATGGCACGCGAGTAAGTATCCAGGCGCCGCTAGAAAGCGCCATATTTTCCGCGGCAACGTGCGGAACGTTGGAATCCATTGAGACGCGTCGACGCGCTACGTTTTTCTCTCTCTCCCTCTATCACGCACCCATAAAACCATGTATTAATAAGCTCTCTCGCGAGTTCTCGCGTAACTCGTCGCGGTGAATATGATAATTAGATTCCCGCTCGGGAACGTCATCGTCCCAGGCCGGTTCTCTCCCCGTTCTCTTCGATTTCGCCGCTCTTTATTTTTCACCCTTTACCCGCCTCTTCCGCTCTAACGCCATTCACGGAAAGGATGCAGATTACGCGACAAGGCCTCGGCTTATGGTAGTAAAATTTGCCATCGGCCGGTTTCTATTCATGCGACCGGTCATTATCTTTCGGCGCGCGGAGAAAGAACCGGCCACGCGAGGAAAGAGGAACGGCGAACGGACAGAAAGAGATGAAAACCGAGAAAGAGAAAGGGAGACGCACGAACGAATTACTCGTTTGACGGCCTTATAGAGATTCATGAGACGCCGATGGGAAGTGGGCAACCATCCAGACGGAATATACCTTCTTCGGGATCGGAGACAGAAATGCGGAGTTGGGCGGGGGCGTGGTAGCTCACGGGAACTCTGGTCTTTTGCACTAGAACTCCTCGATGTCCCCCAAGAAATTTACAAATTTATCGTGTCCCCGAAAACCGTCTTCTAGAGGGTTGAAATTCTCACTGAACCACACAACTGATCAAATATTGATTGTATCGAACTGCGGACTTTTTCACCGGAATAAAAATTCTGTGCATCGACGCAAAAAACAGAAGATAATTTACCGAATGGCGAAGATGGTGATAAAAATTGATTATCAAGTTTGGCGAGAAAATTACTGATTTTCCTCGGTCAATTCGCAGTGTTGGATTGTGATTTATGGCGGCAGCGACCGCGGCACGAAAAACACGAAAATCACTGTCTAGGATCGAGTTCTACTTGGTGAGCGAGAGAAGAAACGCGTGTTCCGTTCACCGGGAGCACAGAAACGGCACTGTACGTTGCAAATGCTGCACGATGCTGATCACCACCACCACCACCATCGGCACAGTCATCGCGATCGCCATCAGCCACCACTACCACCGGCTACGTCACACCATCGGCATCGTTCACCAGCACACCGTGGACCGGGCTATCGTCATCATCATTGGAGGCAGGCCTCGTTTTCATCCTACGCAAAGACGCTGGCTTGGCAAAGTTTCGGTCTCTCTGCCTCCACACTCGACGAGCGAATAAACACGGGTTTGTACAACGGCTGACAGTGATTCTTGTCGGCGAGGGTTATTTAGGATTGTTAAAACAGAAAAAGTTTTAATGATTTCGGCGAAACGGTTCGATCAAATAAACGCTATAAAGCAATTTTACAAATTAATTTAAACTTCCAATGTTTCGATCCTTGTGTGGATCGTTTTCGAGAAAGAAGAAAAACTGCGTCTGAAATTATAACACTGAAAGATGTTATAACGTTAGAATGATTTATAGTATTTATTTATAATAAAATCATTAATACTATTTCTGTTTTAACAATCATACCATCGATAACAATAACAACAGTTATTTAGGATTGTCTAGCTCGCAACTAGGCTCGTTCACGATTTAATGACGGAAGGAGCTTCAGCTGAATTTTTACGATACAAATCAAGACACGAGACAAAATAAATACAATTGAAATTGTATATTTGAAATTTTGTTGCAGATTTCGACAAACACTGGCGACCGTGCAATCCCGCCGAACAAGAAAGGAAGCGTATCGCGGGATTGTCTCAGTGCAATCCGCTCGCCAAAGCTTCCGTGTGCGTGTCTCGTCTCTCCGGCGAGATGCAATTATAAACGAATGCCGGTTGAGTCCACGCACGGAATAGACACGTGACGAGCAGAGGTAGTTGACGGTGTTGGTACCGTCTGACGTAGTTATTGTTAGAGTCCGTGTCTAGTGCACGATATTCAGCGAGGACGTGGATTTTAATGAGCCCCTTTGGCTGTCAGTGGTTGCTCGTTTGCAGCTCGTTGCTGTCCGGTGAAGCGAAATTATGCCAAAGCAGGTGAAACGAAATAAAATCTTATTTGGACGGCGTAGAATATTCGAATACAACTCCTCTGAAATTGCTGGAAAGGCAATTTGAAAATATTCCAAGAAAATTACATTTTTTAGTCTAGTTTTCAGATTTCTGTTCGGAATAAATCCTAGGTGCCCACGACCCATTCACGTAGTTCCTGACCTAGGTGAGCGTGTGCGAGCAAGTGAGGCGCGCTTTCGCGACGGTGTACGGGCATTGCGTGTTCGCAGTGGGCCCCTCTACCCATTCGATTGGCCTCCAGTCTCCAGTCCTTCTACGGCAAGACTCGGTGAGCTCTGTCCCGGCCCCGTCGCGTCGTTGTCCTCGCCGTGGTCGATCGTTCAAGTCGATTATTTCGTGCGTGTACGCAAGCGAGACTGCGCGCGGCCGTGCCTACCGAGGAAAACGGTACTCTCGACGTGCCTGAGTCGCTGAATTCGACACTTCAGCATGCTACATCGGCAGCGCAACACCGAGACCCGTCCCTCTTCGAATGCGAACGGTGTCGTAACACGTGGGCAGCCGGACACGAAACAGGCACCGAACACAGAAACTAATTATTCGTGACATACAATGCCGGTCACCGGTCCATCGAAGCCCTCTCCGAACACCTAACGGCAGTCACCTGTCGTGGGCAAGTCCAAGGCCGGGTCTGTCGAGACCCGAACATTTCTTTCCACGCTACTGTTTGCGTATAAATTTTCCCTACGCGATCCGTAATCGGCTGGAGTTAATGTAGTTACCAATTGACTGCTGTCACTGCCAACAGGTGTAGAGCAGATCACTACCACCTAGCTGCCTCCCTTCCCAAGTAGCACCATACATCCGTCGGATGTCCGTTTTATGCCCAGTTTATGTCCATACGTCCGACGTCCGTTGCGTATGTCCCTAGGATGTCCGATGGACTTAAATTTAGGACATTCGATTTCTGGGACGAATCTCGGGCATATTTCGGACGTATCTCTGACATACGAACATGATTCGGACATCCCTGGGACATAAGATGGCCCGATACGGACGTACTTTGAACATCTATCGGACATCCGAGTGCTACCTGGATTGCACGCATTGGGTATATTGATGATCCAAAGTGCATACATATGAAGCTCAAAGATTGGTGCTTTTGAAAAGACTCTATAGGTTGGGATTTCAGTTGCCTCTGGACGTCTCCATGTTTCTGGCTGGCCCAGATATCAGGGCTTGCCATCACATTGTATCGTTTCTTAATGGTTGGTGATCTGTGTGTGTGAGAGTTTTAGAAAAAGTAAAAATCTTAATTTGTATGCTTTTCTGTCTGGATTGTTAACGCTTCACGCTAGGCATACGGTATTTTTGTTTATGTATTATTGCCAAACGTTGTAATAAATCTTTTTTAAGATTTTCTTAAACTAATAAAAACAAAACCGGCAGGACTGTCGAAGCAGCAATATCAAAACTTGCATTACAATTAGGAACCTAACTCATCACTACTAGTCCAGGATCCAGCGTACATTTTTACAATTGATTACTATCAAGCTAATTTTTTATGAGTAGCTTCATTTCGAAGAGACGCCCAACTTTGTCTCTTAAAAATTCTCGATTGTGCTAGCTAACAGAGGTAGCAGGGATAAAATATGTCGATTTAAGGATTGTCAAAAATTTATTACTAACTGGTTTTTTTTTGTTAAATCTCAAACTCGTTGATCAAACCATACATTTTCTAGGACAAATATTTTTTCGAATAATTTAGATAATTATATTAAGATTTAACAAAAACAAAATCGAGTTAGTAATAAATTTTTGAGAATCGTCAAATCGACATATTTTATCCCTGCTACCCTATTAGCTACCACAATCACGAATTTTTAAGAGAAAAAGTTGGGCATCTCATCAAAATGAAGCTACTCAAGGAAAATTAGCTTGATAGTAATCAATTGTAAAAATGTACGCTGGATTCTGGACACATCGGATCTACTGTATTTCCGTTGACGTTAAAAGTACCCGTGAAAATAAATCGAGTTGATTAACGCTAATGTTTAACCGGATTGATTCCGGTAAAAGTCCCGTGTGTATCAAGATTAATCTCGATTTGACTGGCACGATTCCTGCGCGGAATAAAACGAAGATTAATCGAGCGGCCGTCGTCCGCAATGATCGTCGGCGTTCAACGCACGTAAAAGACAATCGTGTTTCTTTCGAACAAGCGACGTGTTAGTCGCACGTCCTTTTAATCGGGATTCGTGCGAATCGTTGCGGAGACCGGTAGCGGGCTGCAAATGAATGGCCTGGCAATTAATAATTCATCATCCGGGGCGGTGCGATTGCGAGCTGTAAGGCCGCGCGCACACGCCGTTCATCTAAGAACGGGTAGTTCCACCGGCTGCGATACGCATTGGCGAGTACGTTCGCAAAGGACACGTGCCATAACGCCAGTCTATGCTTCGACACAGGTTGCTTTTAATTGGTGATCGTGATAAGCGAGAGCCCGGTTGTACATAATGACTTGGAATTCTTTTCCTGTCTCTCAATCACGGTTTTTACGGAAGCTGTCGGTACAATGAAGTAGACATACCTTAGACGACGCTTCGCGATCGCAGATCTAGGTGCACGGTAGTGCACCAGCCAAGTCCTCCCACTACCTCCTTTTACACGAAACAACTTAGCCGTTTTTTAGAGGCTTGTAACTCCGAATTGGAGGCAGATGGAGAGATGTAATTTCATACACTTGTTGAATGCTATCATGTCTTAATGTTGACAAAACATTAATCTTCCAACATTAGTAGTAGGTTTCGCGATATAGGACCTCAAAAATCGCTAAATTTGTCACTGACTGACTGACTGATTGACAGATCATCAAAACCTTTTGGGTACTTTCCATTGTCCTACAAGCTTGAAATTTGGTACATAGGTCCAACATAATAAACCATCGAAGGAATAATTATCAAAGTTTGAAATTTTACACCTCAAAAAAAAAAGAAGAAATGGCTGTAAAATTTTCAAAGGGCTTAACCCAAAGCGTATAGACTGTGCCTACCCACATGACGTATGTAGTCTTTCCAATTTAAAAAATAAAAATAAAAAATGGTGGTATCTCGAGAACAGTGAAAAAATGTTTAGGAATGAACGAATCAGAGATAAGAGTAATACCTACTTTGTAATTGATAAAATTTCAACAAAAATTGCTGAAACCCCAACAAAAACATCCTGCAAACAGGAGTCAAGTTCTCTATGGCCGTAAAAAGTTATAAGATCAAAGAAAATACGGGAAAGTTCGTTAACTTAGAAATACCGCTTGCAATACTGGAAAAAGCGTTTGTAAAAATTAATTTGAAGGAGCGCTATTTAATTTTTAAGGAGTTACATGGAGGGCTAAATCATTGAAACTTGGCCATTACTTTTTAAACCAATAGTCATGGAAGGTGTTAGGTAGCGGACAAGTTTGAATAATTTAGCCCTCCATGTAACTTTTTAAAAATTAAATAGCGTTCTTTTGAACTAATTTTTCTAAACTCATTTTTCGGATTTGGCTCCTGTTTACAGGATGTCTTTCTTGGGATCACGGTTTTTTACGGAAACTGTCGGTACAATGAAGTAGACATACCTCAGACGACGCATCGCGATCGCAGATTAATTTATGCGGAACATATTGCTGATAGAAGTGGATATTTCTCTATAACGTTTCCTGATTAACGTCCCATCCTGGGACTATGCAGATTTATGACGTGTGGAATTGAAAGAGGACGAGCGTGTAGTAACGCCATCAATTGCAATCAAGCGTTGCAACAGTGTAATAGAATATTCCGGCCGCTTTCAGTTCTAATCTATCATCATCCTTGATTCCGTAGTGATCACGTAATTCGATCGTTCATCGCAATAAAAGACGCGTGCCGCGAGCTACGAGCACAACGTGCAGGTAACGAGTCGGTGTCAACATTGTCAAGTATGCCAACGTGCATTCAGAAGGATCATACGTGACACTCGTAACGATTACTAATCACGTACGCCGCGCCGGTGCTTGTGTAGCTGTTCGGAACGAGAGCCGAACAGAACCGTGTTAAATAAGTACAGGACTGGCTGCTGGATCTCTCCAGTAGCCTAATAATAGTCTGCTAGAAGCTGAGGTCAGGCCGCATAATAGGCTCATATGTCACGGGAAATTTACATAAATGCACCGCGAGAGGCAACTAGATCGCTGATGAGCACCGCCAACCGCGCGGTGCATCCAACGGTGCATGCGTGCACTTCTTCCTCGCAACGGGCTCCCCAGCGACAGCTGCTATATCTCAGCCTTCTCTCATCTTGCAAATCGTCTGTTTAGCGGCTGATACAAATCGCTATTTTTATTGTCGAGACTTATTCCACGCGTCAAATTCGAAGGATAAGTTTGTACAGGGTGTATAAAAATTATATATCACGACCACCATAGCGGGATTCTACACCTCATGATCGGTGAAGATCTGAAGAAGCGTGGTATGTTTAGGATAAAATGTAGTGCAAGTTATTCGAAATTAGTCTTTATTTCCTTAAGGTGCTCACTTGTACAAGTCTCTAGCGCTTCTCTCCGATCTCCTGCTTTGGACTCATCGAAGTCTCCTTTCGCAGGACGTAGGCGTATTTTTAAACGTACCTGATTGGACAGCAAAGAACTATTACCGCCAATCAGGTACTTGACACGCTTAGTGTACCTCCACTATCCCTTGCGCTCGAGGCGCGCTTTTTAGGGGATGAAAAGTGAAAGTGACCGTGGGGTTTTTAAACGCAGATGTAACGGTTTTCCTCCAGGTCCGCGAGGTACCTCACATGGTCATTAAGAGGACCCATCGGACCTCGGTTGGCATGACCCTTCGGAAACTCGGGGGTTTATGATACCAGCATTAGCTACTGAGGCCGGCAACGGAAGATTCGAAGGGACAAGTCGTACCTTGTCTAAACATCTAAATTGCATTTTGCTAAAAACGGCATTCTCAAAAATAGCTTTAGAGTTGCTAGCCTCGTAAACCGTCCCGACCATTTGCACGCCAAATGTTTCAATGTAAGTGCAGCTGCTCGCTACAGATCTGTTAAGAAAACTTCCCGCAAAATTGTCCTTGACTGACTTTTTTAAGGTTTTGAAGATCAAATTTTTTTATCATTGAAGGAACCATAGGTCGGATCTTGTGATTCTTTTGACACTTTTTGTCCTCTCGATGAGTAGAACACGATGCAATCATAAAAATTTGACCTTCAAAAGTCAGTCGAGAACAATTTTGCGGGAACTTTTTTTAACAGATCTTCGCCGATCATGAGGTGTAGAATCATGCTATGGTGGTCGTGACATATAATTTTTATACACCCTGTACCATAAGTTAGTCCTATGGCATTCGGTAGGGTTCCATTGAATGTTCAATACGAACTTCCGAAGCTAGTTTCCAAGTTAATTCGAGAGTTAAGAAGCCCCTAAATACGAAAGACGTAGAGTAGCCGAAATTCTCAAGTCGGAACTCGTTACGGGTTCCTAAATTTTCAGATTAGAAAGCGCACAGGCGATATCCCAATTTAAAAGATCAAACGTGCTACTTAGGTGCACACTCCCGAGGACCTAAGTATCTCGATGAGTTCTAAATTCGGATTCTCGAGTAGCTTATTTACCTCTAAACTCAAGAGTTCATGAGCTCCGAAGGAGTCTAATCCCAGGACTTGGAGGAGCTTAGTCGACTCATAAACTGGAGGATTTAAAATGCCTCAAATTGTACATTGAACCGAGGCTCGTGAAAATCATTTAACAGATTCTAGATATTCAAGTTTTGAACAATATTTTCGTCATAGTCTACACAGGAGTCAGAATCGTCCGCATGGAAATATTTTACTTTCAAAGTTGTACACTTTAAGTTGTACACTTTAATAGTAAAATACTATTTGTCCCCAGCTGTACATTGATTACTTCGTTCAGTGCATTGATTACGGAAGATCCAGGTGTGAAAATCCTACGTAATTCGCCACGAATTGCTCATCTTCCGATTGATCGAGGATTGCAATGGCAAACTACAGTTTCGCAAGCCTATTAACGGTATCCAGTTTCCTGTCTACGTTCTGATGGATTGCATTACAATTTCGACGACAGACAGCAGCTAGAAAGGAGTAGGGTTCCGGAGGAACCAGTTCTCTCGGTTAAACACCTCGATTATCGAAAATCGGCGCGTATGATTCACCACCGGCTAATCCAGATCGGTCGTTGTCTCACCAACACAGAAGGCCGGCTGATGCTCGTCCGAGCGTGTCCCGGCTATTTCTACTGTCGGCCAGTGACGAGGACAGAACGAAAAGTTGGTCAGCCACCGTTGCGTTGGCAAGTGGTGGTAGTATTCCTAGGTAGCCCGATCTGGGACAAGGACGCGTGCACGAATCGTGCGTAAGGCGAACGAATGCGTGAACGGGTCCGGGGATGCACACGGAAAGACGGAACACTGTGGGAACCGGATCCTAATCGTCTGTCGTCGATACAAATGCGCGCAGCTGCATCGCCGGAGCGAAATCGATGCAATATTTCAACCAGGCGAATCGCTGCACGTCGGCAATTTCTTTTCCATCGCACATCCAGCAGCCAACGCTTCGCGTAATTTATATCGCGGCTTCTGCTGATTTTTTTATTCCCGCACTGACAGAACTTTGATTCATCGCCGGCAGCAGAAATTCTGCCGTGCCTCTGATTACGGCGTGGCCGCGACTTTCAATTTGTTTTTGGATTTGATATTTTCGAAAATTCTCAACGTACAAAACGATAACAGGAGAAACGACGAGGCGAAAGGAAAATGCTGGCAGCTTACCGAATGAAATACACAAGCTCATCCGAAAGAGAATTATGAAAGTATTAACTTCGACTAGCCGGAACAAAGGGGATGAAAATTTCCCGGGGAGTTTGTGGATTGGCCGTGGGTGATCGAACGGTTTTCTCGCGTGAACGTTCGCAATTTTCCAACCCGGGTATTTTGCCGAATAAAAGGACTTGTTCGCTTTTATAGTATGATTTACCGGCGACGCGAGTAAAGGAGTCCGTTCCATTTTCGTTGATGAAAATATTTTACGTGACGCGGGGGTGGGGGAGGGAAAAGCAAGTTTGATAACAGTTCGTTTGTCGAAATCGAATACTTTTGTGTCCCGTTCTCTGTCACGTATAGCCAGATTCCCTGAGCAAATGGCCCGGGTTTCGACGATGGGAATTATTTTTGTCCCCGCCCGTTGGGAAACAAAGCGGCTGCACGCTGACTCTCAAAAAATCGTTTCCACGGCTCGACCCCAGCCTTTTGTTCGGCCACGCTGTCGAAGAAGAAATTGCACGGCAGAATGAGAAGAGAAAACGCGCTACGGCGAGACAGAGAGATGGGGTGACGACAGAGACAACAGGCCCCATTGTCTTGTCGCTCGGTCGTACGTCTTCCTGCTGTTACGTCACCATTGTTTACTCTACCCCGACGATTCCTTCGACGATGTGCTTTTTATTTCATCATTTCGATACCCATTGTGCAACCGATTCGCCGTTTTCGACGACTCCTTTTTCTGACACGGTTCTCGTTATCCTTCAAGGATTTTAATTTTTATCTATACGAAGCACTAGGTTTACGGGACCCGTCCACAAATGACGGGTTCTCGGCGCTACTGAGAGATCAAAAAACAATTTTGCAGATTATCAAATAATCATCGACGTTTCGATTCTAGTTTGAATCCTTTTCAAGATGTATTTGCATTGCGTCTGTAAAAATATATATGTGTTGTACAATTTTCAAAATATACTATTAAACTGCTTGAATGTAATAACAAAAATTATTTGTAAATATAGTTTAAATTAATTTGCAAAATTGCTTTATAGTGTTTGCTTGATCGAACTGTTGCGCCGAAATTATTAATAATTTTCCTGGTCTTAATTTACGGTTATTAAGACTGTAAAGATGCTTCCCTGAGGAATTATTTATCAAATCTATTTCTTCGGGCTAGAATTTTCGCGAGATGCAGATCGCTGCAGCGGTAAAAACGCGTTCGAAACGTTCGACAATGCGTTAGCTGATGCGGATCACGAGAGATGCAATTTCTAAAGGATGCCAAAGGTCAAGCCGGCGACGTTCAGCGACAAATTGAAAGCGGTCCGCGCGCCGAACATGGGAAACAGTGTGTGCTCGTGGTATACCATCGAAGAAATATTACCATCGTGGTACGGCGCAGATAGTCGGGAAACTAGCATTAGCAGCGGGACTAGAAATCGCGGAGAGGAAAGCGGGCCGTAATTATGACATTCTCGTTGACAATATCGAGGGACCGTTCGGTCCCACCGGTCGGTGAAATCTTTCGCGCCGCGAACGGAAGCTGACCGTATCCGCGAGATCCATATACGGGATGTTTTTCCAAAGATGAACGCCGACACTTTCCAAGAACAGACTTTCCTCCGCTGAACGCGGCCTCTTGGAGAGTTGCGACAGAATTCCAGCTTTCCGATTTTGGAATCGTGCCTTCAGTTTTGCTGCCACCACATTATGAAAAAAATCTTAGACAAATAGTAACAACGGGATGTAAAAGCTGAGGTTTCAAGCTTTGCAACGAGTACAGAGGTTTCATTACTCAACGAATATTTTTTACGAAGTTACAATACATAAAATATCGCTGTTGCTCACTCCTTTATGGGAATCAACTTCGAAGTAGAAAATTCTGTTTGTTTATATAAAAAAATAGACATTCTTTTCGTCAATTATAAGACTTAAGTAATTTTAATAAATTGAACGTAACATATGGACCTTCTTAAATCGATTTAATTTTTAGACGTTTCGTTAGGTTAGTTTTGCTGCCACCACATTATGAAAAAAATCATAGACAAATAGAAACAACGGGGTGTAAAAGCAGAGGTTTCAAACTTCACAGCGAGTGCAGGTTTATTGCTTTAGGAATATTTTTTACGAAGTTACAATACATTAAATATCGCTGTTGTTCACTAGTTTGTAGGAATCAACTTCGAAGTAGAAAATTCCGTTTGTTTATCAAAAAAAAAAAAAATACACATTCTTTTCGTCAATTATAAGATTCAAGAAATTTTAGTAAATTGAACGAAACATATAGACCTTCTTAAATCGATTTAATGTTTAGACGTTTCCTTAAATGTTTCGGAAGATTTGTTAGATACGTGTGATAAGAAAACAATTCACTGACCAGTGTGCGTGGCACAGTTTCACGAAGATCGCCGTTGCTCAGCCCCTTATACGACACTTGGAATCTACTTCGAGACTGCGATCGGATTGCACAAACGAAGTCTGATATATCGTGGAAACAATGTTCGGCTCCAGAGGTCGGCGTAAACGTAAACACAGTATCTCGCGTACAATTGGTCGCGGGAGGATCGAAGATCGGTCTGGCCGACGTGGACGGCGTGGAATCGCGCGAAAACTATTAAGCTCGTTCTCGTCCCTACGCGTCCCGACGCTAAGAATAAACCTAAGTCTGCCCCACCATCGAAACCACCTTCTAACGCGCTGGTTCTAAAGATTTTCGCCCCTCTTACACGAAACTCGTTCTCAGAGTGCTAATTATGGCGTCTAACGAGACCCCACGATTCACGATTAATTTTCCGACAGTTTTATGGATCAAAATATTGCAACCTATTGCTTTAAAAAAAATAGGAACACACGAAGTTGAAAGTTAAGTCTTTACGTGACAGAAAATAATTAACTCTGTAAAAATTTGGGGACTGCTAATTTTCAAGTCTCCTCGCTCTCAAATCAGTTACTAATTGAGAGAGTCACAGACTTTTCATCAGCTTTTCATTCGATATTCACCGGCCCCTTTCCACGTCAAAGTTTATCGTCTGTGCATAGAGGTGCTGAAAGGGAATCGTTTTCTATAAATTCGAAGGGAAACCGAGCAAGAGGCGTTTAACGATCGCTTCCTCTTCCGCGTAGCTCGCTCGGAAACGATACCGAGATCGATGCCTCTCTTTCACAGACGAAAATGCCGCGCCCTGGCCCCGCCAGAGAAATATACAGGCGAAGAAAGAAATATTACGAAGAGAAAAATGGTGACTGGTGAATGGAAGCCTCCTAAAAATCTTGGGAGTAAGATAGGAACCGGGTAGTACCGAAACTACGCCCTTTTTAAAGAGAAATTCTTCAGCCGTGAGTTATGAGATATTTTCTCGCAGACCTGTTATCTTGTAACAGAGTTTGGTTTTAACGAGGTAAATCTTTGGAGATGATTTTGTTCTGATGTACGAACAACTTCAGAGGTAACAAACAGTTTCATAAATTCTAAAGCACAGAACCACTTATTCAGTAGTCTCTGAAAGTAATTAATTAACATCTAAAGATATTTAAAAATATTTTGACACGTAGAGGCACTTACAAGAGAATGTTAAAAGGGTTCTAATAATATCCAACGTAGCCTCCATAATACACTCGACTAAAATTTCAACTCCGGTAAAGATCGATCGATCTAAAGCGACCGATGTATAATCCTTTATAATAATACGAGGATTGAGTTTATTTAGAAGCGTCTAAATTGAATCGGTGATTACCGCTGCTTGTATAGCGTCTTTTCAATAGGAGCCTGTGGCTGCGGTAGCAGAAAGGGTGGAGGAAGAACAGCGAAAGATAAGGGATGCAAGGGGATTAGGAAATGAAAGGGGACAGACGGTAATAATCGCCTGCGGCGCGAAAAACACAGTTCCAAAGAGCTCGCCGCGCCGTTTCCGCCCGGAGCTCCTTGATTCAAGGGGCGTGCTCTTAATTTTAGATTTCCACGTTGCCATAAGGCGCCAACCCTCTACTCCTCTTCACCCCCTAGACCCGTGGCAGCCCGGCTCTGCTACGAGAAATTGATAGAGCAGATGTAATAAAAGTTCGCGAGGCGAGCACGCCCGGGAAAACAAATCCTGAAGAGTGCTTAGCACCCAGCAGCGCTTCGAACAAATAAAAACTCGCTGTTGAATCGGGGAAGAGACTTCTGCTAAATGGAGCACTTCCTCGGGAAATAAATAGAGAGGAAAACTATGCCCGAGGAAAATATCATCCCCACCCTGATCGGTTGGAAAACAAACTGTGAACGTAGACGATTCGCCTCGGAAAGTTTCGTGGGACAAACTGGCCGAGGAGAGAAATAAACAACGAATAAACCAGCGGAAGTTATTGTTAAACATATGAAAAAGTTACTATTTACTCGGAGAAATAATAAAAGAAATCGTATAAAACGATCTTTGAGCCTGTGATAAAAATTTTATAAGCCCTGAATCATCCGCGGAACGATCCCTAAAACTTAACTTCGACGGCCCCCTTTCTCGAAACACGCGAGACGGGACAAGTACGGTTTCCGAAGAAGTAGAATGAGATACTTATCGGCGTAGAAATAAATATACTGTAGAGTGGCATGTCTGGAGGTGTCATAAAAAATATTGCACCGTCCGAATGATTTACGAAACGACTTGGGGACAGAATGGGAATTCTTCGGTGGGGCGACTTTTCCAAGCGAAACTTTTTATCACACGCCGTAAAAATGTATAAGAGAGGCGAGAACTATGTTTGAAGACATAATAAGAAATACCGACGGTTCTCAATGGCGCGGAAAACGACTTGGAAACAACGAAGATTCATTAGGCGAGGAGAGTTCCTTTCTCGGTGGAGCACGGAAACTTTTCCCTGAGCGCCGGAAGAGCGCGTAGCTCGTTGGCTTGTTAAAGTCGACCGTTCGTGAAGAACGCCGCTCATGGATTCTTCTTTTCTATCGCGTGGGTGCTACGTGTGGGTTCGTGTGACGGGCTCGTGGAACCAGCTTCCTAGTATTAACACAACGTTGCTTGGAATCACATTCAATAAAGCAAGTATACATCTATGCCATCAAAAGCTAATAACAAACTTCAAATTTTAGACAATATAAAAGTAACATTCTTCTCGATCGAAAATGAAATATATAATAAATTTTGTGGTTTCGGCGCACAGTTCGATCAATTATAGAAAACCGCAAACTTGCAATTATGTAAACATTCATCTCAACGTTTCGATCCCTATATGGATCATTCTCAAGAGAGACATTTTTGCATCTGAAAAATAATTACGACACAGCCGTGTCAAGTGAACGGAAAAAGGATAAATATAACACATATACTTGCTGTGACAACAGGGAAAACAATTTTAAAAATATTCAGGAGTTACGGAAAACAAAACTTTCATCCATGGTGACAGATACATAACTGAATCGTGGGAACTAGTATGTCCTATAAATCGTCGACGTTCCATGATTGGTTGGTCGATATCGAACGGTGGAAATACAAAATCATATTAGTCGGCGAATTTGAACGGCGTAACTGAACAGCTTTTGTTAATAGAGTCTTACATACAACAAATGTAGAAACTTGTACAAAGAAAAAACCGAAAATTGAAAACAAAAGAAAACATCCACATTCATGACGTTTGTACCATATTTTCATAAAAGTTAAAATTAATATAAAAAAATGTGAAAAATGATAAAAGAAAAAACCAAAATCTTAGGTAGAATCTATGTTATATTGGAAATATCATCATAATTTAGTGAATATCGCGGGTTTTCCTATATTCGTCCCGCTTTGCGAGGGTTCTGACAAATTGCGAAGACGCAGTTGTTATCGTTGTACCTGGAAGTGTATCGGCAATTGCCAGTTCAGCATAAACGCGCAAAGTTCCCGGTTCGATGATCATTGAACGAGGCCGATGGGGCGACTCGTGATAGTCCGGCAACCATAATCGTGCCGAGTCGTTGCCTCGATTTCCCCGGGCCGAATTCCGACCTACGTTAAACGAAACGTAGCGAACGGCCGCCCACGCGGCTCCTTGCCCGATTCACCGAACCGTTCCGAACATATTCGGAACGGTTGCGTCACCGCGACGCGTCCGTCAAAAGCCAATGGGAAAAAAAGGAACGGGCGACTCCGATTCAATTCGTTTCGTTAACGATCGGGCCGTGCTTCCAATAAAGCTCCTGACCCAAATTGCCCGCGATAGTTACGGTCGCCTGCGATGTTGCTCGTTCACGAAACCCGAGGCGAAACTATGGAATCCACCAGGAAATAGCAAAAATAGCTAAACAACGAAAAGATAAGAAGAATTTAAGAGCGTCGATAAATCTCGATTTTTATTTTGAATATTGCAAAAAAATTCGATTCGAAATAACGAAAAACAGGCCCGCATATGGGTGGCGAGATGGGTTGGGCCGATTGCACATCGAACGGATTGCACCGCCGGCGATGACCTCTTGGGTGTGACCGAATCGAAATCAATTCCGACTAGCCTTTTCCCAGGACAATAAGAACGGAAACTATCGCTGTCATCATCCAGGATACCTCGATTGTATCTAGCGACGCCGGCTCTTCTTCCTGATATCGACAGGCGACGTCAACGTCCGACTAGATTTCGTTTCTGATTTTTCTTTTCAGTGGGATTTTTTGTTCCGACGAAATTCTCCATCGCGTGTGGTTTTCGTGCGATGATAGATGCCGATGAAAAGCCACTCGGCGATTACAACAAAAATTTCGACCGTCACGTTCTGTCAGTGTTTTCGAAGATAAAAGAATCTGTATATAAATGGTCTTAAACTAGATCGAAACGTCGAAAAAAGTTATATTAATTTGCAAAACTGCTTAGTTAGTAACATAGGATCGAACCTGTGCGAAACTTCAACCTATTTATTTAAACAAAAGAATCTCTTGCAAACATCGAGGAAAAAGTAAAGTAGATCATTCCATGGATGACCAAACACCACCAGGAGAACTGCTCGAATGATCCGGAAATAAATCCGTCGACTCTTCCTCGATTTCTGTATCCACCTAAAGGAGCCTTTGCTGGTAAATTTTGCGAAACGAGCAGGTCAGAAGCGTGAACCGCAATAAATTTGGTGAAGCGACGCGCGTAAACAGTTCCTCGGACCCTTTAAAGTTGACCCTCAAGCATATAGAGTTGCAAAGTGGCTGTGGGTTTTGATAGGGAGCGCGGGGCAAATCGAACGGTAGGAGGTGTTTCGCAGAGCTTTCGGACCTTGCAGACCCATCGACCTTTGATCTATTTCCGGCGTGTCGCTGCGATAGACCGGCTTGGCAGGACGTATTTCCGGCGGTGTTAGTCAGCCGGTTTAAATCCGCCGCGTAAACCACTAGATTTTCGGCCGGAGCTTATCCACCTGAAGAGCCCTGTGCTCTCCGTTCGGACGCGAATTGTATTTATGACTGGTTCTCACCGGTAGATCGAGGTTAATTGGCTACCATTAGGGCCGGGAATTAGCGCGAATTAGTTGCCGTGACGATGAGTTCCGTCGCTCGAGTCCACGTCACGTCGGTTTCGGGATATCAGTTAATTAATCGCCGCGAACTTAAAGCACACGTTGGAAAAAGTTTCGCGAGAGCCGAAAAAGCTCTGGCTCGACAGACACATTAATCTTCGTAGCGCGTCATTTTCCAACGGACCCGGGGGTATTCATTATTATCGTTGGACACTGGCTAGCGTGGAAATCACCGCGAGCCCAACCGGCGAGGTCTTCCTTTTCGGTGATCACCCTGATTCATCATCGTCAGAAGTCTCCTCTAACGCTGACCTACCCGGGTAACCCGATCTAATGCGACGACGTAACAACTGTACCAAATTGGACGGTCGCGTTGTAATCTACTCTAATCTAAGTTAATCGAGTGCCTCGTTCATCCCGCGAACTCCCAGAAGCGATTATTAATGGAGCGAGTTTCTTGAAATTCTTCTAACAGTGGGACGACATGGTAGGTGGTAGTAAGGAATGAATGACAAGTATCGTCGATATGAAGAATGATCGCAGGTGAATGTACACTAGCGCTCATAAGTCTTACATCAAGATCTGATCTTACAGTATATTAAGACATATATACAATTTCACTCCAGTTTCTTGCAATGGTTATTATATAGAAAAGGTTTGCGTACTCCGATTCTGATAAAATTTTAATATGTTATAGATTTCGACATTTTGAACAACTTTTTTTCTGTTTCGATATAGGGTGGCCACTTTTAGAGTTTTCGAGATATTTGTAAAAGACCATTACTAATACTGTATTGGATTTTTCGTTTTCCTGCATCCTTCACGGCAACGTAAGCCTGTTCCGGGGCCGCATCTGTTTATTTTTTGTTTATAAACACGTTGTGGAGATGAAAAGCGACAATACCACACGATTCGCGATAGATTTTTGCAAATATCTCAAAAACTAAAAGCGACCTATATTGGAACAGGAAAAAGTTGTTCAGAATATGTTGCTGCATAACATATTAAAATTTCATCAAAATCGGAGTACGCAGAGCTTTTCTATATAATTACCCTTGCGATTCACTTAGAAAATTTGTATTTTGCTTAAACACCCGATGATCACTGTCCTAAGACTGACGAGAGGGAGTGTAAAATAGGGGAGACCTTCAAAATCACTCACCGTCATCGCTGATTTCGAGATTCGTGTAGCTGTCCCAGTGTAGAATGGGATCGTGATGGGCCGAAGTGTGCGGCACAGCAGGCGTAGGTGCTGGAATAGGTCCGTCCTGACGTTTGGCATCAGTAGCGAAATAAAGAGTGACCACGCTGTCCGGAGGACATCTAGGATCGTCGCAGGCAACGTCCAGCTCGGATCGCGGGAAGGACACCACGTTCTCGGTAATTACGCACGTATGGAACTGCGGGGCCAAACAACAAGCATTCAGATCGATCGCGATACACCGTGTAACGATCGCGTTTTACGTAATCGCGATGCCCCCGAGCGGTCTCGCGTGTAACGAGACTCGGAAAGCAGATAACATCTTGGTAATTACATGGTTCTCGTATTCTGGGCCGATTGACGTTTTTAAACAGCAACTTCTACTACCGCGACTCATAAACAATCTGTGACAGCGTTAAACGGAAGAAAGGAATATCTAAAAAGGAGCTGGGAGATCCGAACCCGTTCATTCAGAATCTCGGTGAACGTGCTTCAAAGGAATTTCGAACACGATAAAAATGAGAAACTTAAAGCCTGAAGGGATCGTGAATTCGTGTTCTACCGGCTACGGTTTACTCGCTCGACGGTAGAACTTACATCGAACTTCTCCTTAATTGGAAAATAATCTCTACTGGTACGGTTTAATTGCTCGCGGAATTATCGTCTTACCTGAAGAGAGAACATGACTTCCCGGCTCTGCTTCGAGTAGACCCTGTGGTAACATTTCACGAGGATGTCTCCGCGAAGACGAAGGCCACCGAGGTTCACCGTGAACTCTCGCGCGTTTGTTACCGAGTACAGGTCTGAAGTGTAGACTGGAGTGAGTCCTTCGTAGACCTTAAGGAACGCTCGGCAACCCGTCGGCTCGAACAGAGGCACCCCGAGGACTGTCAGGTGTGTCAGGTAGAGAGGTGACTGGCTGATTCTTAAAGAGCCCGAGAGCAGCCCGCTGAAGTACTTGATGTACCTGCAACCAGAAGAAGAACGGTTTAACTTTCCCCTCCCCTCTCATTGGATAACACCGATGACAGAGAGAACGCCACCGGAACCATGGCAGCCACTCTGTCTGCTCTCGTGTCCCAGAATGCCATTGCTGAACGCGACACAGCGAAGCAATTAATGCCAACACGTTTCTCAGGAAACATTTGTGTTAGCCGAGGTCAAGGTGAGCCGAGCTTTTTACCTTCACATATGCCAATGGACATTCTGCGTCGCACGCAACTTCCATGACAGCGAAAGCACCAGCCAATTCGTGGCTTTCTTTATTCGGTAATTATATAGAAAAGGTCTGCGTACTTAATATGTTATGCAGCAACACATTCTGAACAATTTTTTCCTTTTCCAATATAGTATTGAATTTTTCGTGTTCCCGCGGCATTGGTTGCGTATGTGTGGTATTGTCGTTTCTCATCTCCACAACGTGTTCACAAACAAAAAATAAACAGATGCGGCCCCGGAACAGGCTTACGTTGCCGTGAAAACACCGGTTCCCGTGCGATCACCGAAGTTAAACAGTGTTGGACGTGGGCCGGGCTGGGATGGGTGACAGCATGGGTATACAGTATACTTCAGGCGGTGACTTGTCTGGGTACTGGCCACGTGTTGTTGGCAAAAAAAGTGGTTCGGAACCCACCATAAAAAGTAGGTCTCGTTGGATTTGATTGATATTAGGCGATAGGTGAAATTGGAAAGAGAAGGGAGTGGTGTATGGACTTGAAACCCTAAGGGGACCAAGTAATCTTCCTTTATCCTTATTAGCAATGGTCTTTTGCAAATATCTCGAAAACTCTAAAAGTGACCACCCTATATCGAAACAGAAAAATTTGTTCAAAATGTCGAAATCTATAACATATTAAAATTTCATCAGAACCGGAGTACGCAGATCTTTTCTATATAATTACCCTTGACTCTTAACACTTTCGAATTCTGAATAGTAACTGTTTCGAAAAGACAGTCTTTATCTATCGCCAGTTTAATCCTTACACGGTGCGGAGCGTGTGAAAATATCAGAAAACCGATGCGGAACCTATAACGAATGCCTCGACGGGTGTCTGACCATGGACAGAATTTTCTACTTCGCCGTTGAACCGTATTCGGCGTGATACTCGTCGCCACGATGTTGCTGAAACACTGTGGGACTTTTAATGAACACCTTGCTCTTTCTTCGTGTCTGACCATTAATGGAATTTTCTACTTGGTATGGAAGTTCGTTCCGAGTGAGAGAAACTAGAAACGACCAGCTCGGCGGGGCGGCATATCGGATGAAGAGGTCGCAAGTAGATTATTCGTTCGCGATCAGGCAAAGGTTGGATGTAACGTTCGGTGTCGATTAATTCGACGGCTTGTAATACACCGTCGAAACACGGAAGAGAGTGGACTCGCCAGCGTGGTCAAGTACCCAGTTACTCGGGTACCTGTCGATTATGCGGCATCGTGATCTCGCTCGGCCGTAATTTCGCGGGCTTGCTCACGAATCCTCGCGTGTCGCTCGTAACGAACCAGATAGCATCGCTGAGACGCTGACCGATCCTCTAATGAAAAAAAACCTGTTCCTGGTGGCACCTAAGGTGTGCGGGTTGGTTATGCGAGTCTTTCGACCAGGCCGCGATCTTCGCAGCACCCGATAATGGATTCATACGTTCGAGCAACTCCTGGCCACGCTAACGACATGCTAATGCTCGTTGCTCGTCGAATTAATGGCCGGCTAGCTCTAGGAAGAGGCAGGACGACGCCTAAAGGGAATCTTCATCGTATAAGGGCAGGCCTATGGGACACCATTACGGTCCACGGAACCCCGTCAAACAACGGAAACTAAACACGAACGGATCGACAGCGTGTAATAGGCACCGCGAGATCGTTTCCCTCGGATCGATCGCCAAGGTGGACAGGGTCTACCTACGGGACGCGGATTTATGGGGTTATTTCTCCATGATTTTGTTGGAATATGGGTTAAAAAGAAGCTATAAAGACTATATAAACTATAAATTGAATTTTATTTGAATCTATATATTTGAATTCACTTAGAGACGCACGTCTGTACTCTTTGAGAACTAGGACGCGAATGCGAATCGTTCTGGAAAAACAAATGACGATCTCAGAAACATTTGAAGGATCAACGTCAGATACAATGTATATTTTGAGCGTTCTCGAAAGTAAAGCAATACTATAACCTACTAAGTAATAATAGATTATTTTTGTTTCTTATATAAATTCCAACAGATTTTTAGGCAGTGGCAACTCGCTGGAGATTATCGGAGCCCGATATGCATCGGGATTATGGCGCGGCGAGTGTCGGAACGCGTCGAGGAATATTGGTTTACGGATAATGCTCGGGGGATTTTCCTACGAGCGTTTTTAATCTTAATGGGACTTCGGATGCCGGCTTTAGAACCAGTGACGAATAAATTGTGCAGCTTCGAGTGGTCAACGCAGCTCATAGAAAGTCCGGTGAAATGTGAATTTTAAGTGGGGAGAGCGTCCTTGAACAATTGACGCAATTTAAGGGAACGCCGTTCCGCGAAATAATTAACGCAACTCGGACACGCGGCGACTAAACTTGACGGGCCGACCCAATGGACAGCCAAGGCTAGAATTGCACGAGTCTGGTTTTCACGATCCATTCTATGCGTGAGAATAGTTATACAATCTCACGATTCAAGTAATGATAGCGTGCAACGTTTCCGCAACAGAGAGCGAAGCTATTTCGAACACTTCAGCTAATTAATGAATTCTGAGCTGCATGGTCTGACTCGGCAACTACTTCAACTACAACAATTCGCTGGTAACTATCCGAACTATTCGTGTACGTTCGCTGTAGGAAACTATTTCGAACACGCTATCGAGCATAATTTCTTCAATTAATTAATTATTCCTTCGCGAGCAGAAAAGTAAACAGAGATCTTATCAGCCCTGCGATTGATTCCCGAGTACGTACCGGAAGCGCATAAATCAATCCCGGCGTTATTGCGTCCATCGAGCGAGCCCCGAAGCACCGTAAATGCCAATTCCGACGGGTCCGTCAGCGATCGGCATACTAATTATGACATAACCGTTCACATGACGCGGGAAACGGTAAGAGCAGCCGGAACGATCAGGATTACGGTGATGGGCGACGGGCTTGTTGCGTTAAAATAGGGACTGCGTCTCCTGCTAATAACTGTCTATCCTCGATCCAACGAGTCGTCGTTCGTCGTAGATGAAGCAGCTAGGAGGAGACACTACACACGTTTGTTTACCTTGAATGACTCGTTGGACGAAGGGTATACTCGTCGCGATATAGCCACGCCCGCGGATGCTGGCTAATAGGCGATAAAATGAATTTTATCGTAATACGACGACAGTATAACGTCATGCTTCTCAAAGCGATTACCTTCGGTGCGATGGAACCTGCAGAGATTCGATCTTGTCGTCTAAGAATCTCCTCATAGCGAACCTGTCCAGAGCCTGATCGCGTCCGCCGCAGATGCTGCTGTAGTTCATGTACGCGGACACCGCCACACCTAATCGTTCTTTGCTCCCCCTGCATCAGAATGTTCGTTTTTTTTATTAATAATTAAGCTGGGGGATCCTAACAATTTTTGCGAACACACACACGAACCTGGCGTGCAAGACCACCACGCGATTAGGTGCGCCGTTCAGCCAGGAGTCCAGCTCCTTGCACAGGGCGCACAACCTTTCCAAACTGGGCGCTAAACCCTGAGGCCAGCCCGCTTCTCTCGTATTCGGCTCGCCTGGTCTACCAGGCGATGATAGGTTGAATATCTGGAACATGAGACGGGTTACGTTGAAAGTCAGTTAACAGAACGAACGCGTGCAGCGTTTGATTACACGTGCACGTTGTAATTGGCGTGTCAATGTTACAACACTTCCTCCGCGCCGCTTTGTATTCAGGAATGGATTCGACGCAGGGGGTTTGAACTTCTAAGAAAAGTTTGCTTCGTTAGACTCGTAGTCTTCTTGTTTCCCAGCTGGTTCAACAAATCCGCGAAGTCTAGGAAAACAAGTCGTAGAATTCTGGCGAATCAAATGGCTAATGCAACGGCGTTGCATAATCGAGTTGCAAAAGTTCACCTTACGCCGATGTGTTGCCGGAGATATCAATTTAACGTCGATCGTTGGTTAAGAAAAAGCTGTGCGAGGAGTTTAAGCGGCTATTAATTAATCGATCCGCCAGGTGTGTTGCTCACCATGTAATTATCGGCGTGTTTCCCTCGGAGCAACGTGGTGGCATGTTCGAGCACTCCCTGGGCATCCTCTCTGTACCAAAGAGCGTAGATCCTCTCCGTGACGTAACAGAGCTCCATCACTTCCGTCACGCGACCTCCGACCTTACACACACCTGTCGTCGCCGCGTCCGCACCGACGCCCGGCGTCCTCGCGGGTGCCGTCGGCGTCGTGGACGTCTGCACCTGTCGATCAGACAATTAACTCCGTGATCAAACGATTTTTTTTAAACAGAGTTTGCAGACAAAGGTCCTAGCCGATTAAGATCTAGGTCCTTTATCAAATGAAAAATTAGAATAATAAAACCGAACTGCAATTCCAGTTCGAAATAATTTATCCATATTCCAAAGAGCCGCGACACGCATAATTCATTCTCGAATCGCTGTTTTTAAACTCATAACGAGGACAGTCTCGCGTACAACCCTCCATCCCCAGATCCACTTTCACCGGAATAACCAATTCCGCGCGCTCCGAGCCGCACCGTCGTCGCCTCATTAAAGAAACAATAAATTATTCATCGAGGATTCAACGAGCGCAAGAAGCCCCGTCCGAGTCAAGAATAGCAGAAAGTCTCTCGAGTGAGAGTGAACCTTGGAGTACTTCGGCGCGTAGAGGATCCTGACGACGATCTTGTCCGGCATGCCGGTGTTTGTAGAGGAGGGTCCTTATCAAAGCGAATCGACATGAAATCCTGCCGCTTGGATTATCCTGGAGAACTACTCGATTACGGACGAGGACGACTCGCCACGACGGGATAACAGACTGCCGCGTATTGTGTTTCACTCGGACCCGGAGAGTAACCAGTGGTCGCCTAGACTTGGCGGATAGATGCAACTGCGTTTCCTCTTCGTCTACCTGACGTGTGTGGAACTCCCACCATCGGGACTTCCAACGCTGCGTGCCGCCGATTTCCGTGATGCAACGAATTCGCCCAGACGACGGCGTGACTTTAAGACCGAGTCACGCTCGTCGTTAGACGCGAGTAGCATTAGTGGACAACGATGTGAGAATCGTTATGGTGTACGCGATAACGTTGTGCGTGAGTAATTCGTCTTCAAGGGCGACGCGGAAGCGAACGACAATTTGAATAGCTCGATTGTCGGCGAATTGCGTCGCGAGTTCTCAACGTTGGCTAACACAGTCGGCTTCTTCGGATGACGAGCGCGATGTTGATGTTGTTGTGCGGGGACGATTGTTAGTTGAGACACTGGTTCGAGTGTTGGGGAAGTGCGGAGAGGTGTGACGAAAATTGGGGAACCTCGAGGAACCATAAGTGATTCAACTCGAAGAACCGTCAGCAGTGTACAGTGGTCCGGTAGCTTGCTTTTTCTGACCAAAACTATTGTAGTTTTTTGATAATTATATAGAAAAGGTCTGCGTACTTCGATTTTGATGAAATTTTAATATGCTATAGATTTCGACATTTTGAACAACTTTTTCCTGTTCCAATATAAGGGGGTCGTTTTCAGTTTTCGAGATATTTGCAAAGGACTATTGCTAAAGCTGTATTGATTTTTTCGTATTCCTGCATGCTCTGCGGCAACAGAAAACTGTTCCGGAGCTGCATCTGTTTATTATTTCTTTTTAAACACGTTATAGAGATGAGAAGCAACAATACCACACACACCCACACAATGCCGCGGGAATACGAAAAGTTCAACACAGTATTCGTGACTGTTTTTTTGCAAATATCTCAAAAACTAAAAGCGACCTCCTATATTGGGATACGAAAGAAACGAAAAAGTTGTTCAGAATGTGTTGCTGCATAACATATCAAAATCGAACGTGTATGTCAATGATTTGCTACAGCGCATACACAAGTGTTGGCATCTAATGTCAAATTCCGGTTTTTAAGTTATAGACTCTATATTATTGTAGATTGTTGGATTCGTCTTGATTCTAGTCAGAATATTATGAAGTAAAAAGATATGTATGTCAAAAAATTGAATTTTGACCACAAAAAGCGAACACCTGGATCACTGTGCGCTGATCGACAGCAGTAGATCATCCCAGCTGTTGCCAGACAAGTCCGACCAATACATTCCCGTTTCCAGTGGCAATTCCAGCGGCGCAGCTCGTAATAATTTAACGGGACGAGTTGGGTACGAGACTCGGGTCCCGTAACGCCATCAGAGATCCAGAGATCCAGCTGCACACCGCGGGTGATACTCATCCCGTTGGCAAAAATGCGCCTCGTCAGACGATATTACGACTTATTCGCACGCGGGACGTCTGACAAATGCTCGCGAATAATCCCCGCTTCCTCTATCTCTTTCTTCTTCGAATGGAAAAGAAGAGGAGGAGAACTAACTCTGTGGACTAGGCGGAGTAACAAGGATAGTTGTCCAGGACCCCCGTGGACCCCTCAGGATCCTAAGCAAGCGTGAGAAATGCGAAGGACACGGCGTCGGCGTGGCGGGCAGTCCTCGGCTTCCTTGGAACGACAGCTGCGGTAGGACCGTGGGCCAGCGTAATAGCAATTTCACACGTGAGCCTAACGCTGCGAGGGATTTACGACCGTAGAGGACCGCGACGTACGAGCAAACCGAAGCCGGCTGCAACTCGCGAGAATCCAGCCCGCCGCGTTATGATCCTATAAACGTATTTTTAGAGCCGCCCTCTCCCTTCACCCCCCTTCTACTCCTGTTCTCTAGACCGCTTCTTTTTCGCCAAACGCCCCGTTGCCGTGACAGCAATTCTTTTTTTTTTTACACTCCGAGAGATCGTTAAATTTTCAATTTGCGACGGCGTCACGCGTGGGCGGATTGCGCCCCGAGATTCGGGGGTGAGAAAATCCTGCAGAGGTGGGAGGAATTTCAAGCAGCCGGGACTCCGGCTTGACAGTGATTTTTGTGCATTGGTGCTTTCATAAATGGAATTTTTTTTAAATTCGTGCTTTCATAAAAATAATTTTTGTGTGTTTTCGTTGATGCAATAGACTTCCACTGGGTTTCGGAGTATGAACGTGATGCAAAGACGATGATTATCGACCGCGCCACTGAAAGGGCGCGGAGAGCGTCGCGCCGGCAATGTCAATTATCGTTAATACGCGTAATTGCCGTGGCTAATTTCTAATTGGAAGTATAGCGCCAAGTGAGAGTGGGCTTTATCGTTATCGACTTCTTTCCGCTGGACGTGCACTATTGATTGCGGACGAAGCAGTCTAGATCCGATCGATAACTACACGTTTCACCAACTTGATAGAGTTGATTTCTATCGAGTTTAAGTCTCGATATTGTGCCGGTAAAATCAATATCGAGTCTCGAGTAACTTTCAATACATCCAATAGTGTCATTCTTTATTTGATTACTATAGAGCCTTGCTGGGATGACATAAATCTCGAAGTGTCTCGATATTCTTGCTGTCCTAGAAATATCCTGCGACACTCCGACGATACTAAAATCTTATTATGTCGCGGCAATGTTTAGTTCGCTGCAGAATTTGTCTTCCTCTTTGCAGAAATATTGCGACAATAAGTGTAAATATTTAACTAAAAATAAAATTTTTAAAAATATCACGTTTTTAAAAACGGACTAAATAGTATAAAATAATTTTTCCTAGCCCCATACAGATTTCTAACATCGTACAGATAGTCCTGAAAATTTATGATTGTGAATTTTTAGTAGCTATGAAAATACTTGTAAGATTTGAAACGAAAAACGTGGGGCGCATGCAATAGATAAGTGATGCATTTTGCGCTCCACGTTTTTCGCTTTGAATCTTACAAATATTTTCATAGCTATTAAAAATTCACAATCACAAATTTTCACCACTATCTGTACAAGGTTAGGAATCGGTGTGCGAATAAGAAAAATTATTTTATACTTTTTAGTCCGTTTTTAAAAACGTGGTATTTTTTAAAACTTTATTTTCATTTACATAATTACTTTCTGCTTTTTAGTCTTGTATATGTGATAATATTTCAATATATTTTTAACATTTTTACCAGGTTATGAAATTATAACAGAGACATGTACTAAATTTCAGTATCGAAACGATGACGTAGCATTTCGCGGGGGGATTAAAAGATAAATATTTAATTGTTATTCCTCCGAAACGGATAGACTTTTAAAAAAAATTTTTTTTTAATAATGCATTGTCGTTTAGTTCTGAGCTATGTAACCAAATTCAAGTCTCTAGCTCATCAGGAACAAACAAATAAGAAAGCGAGCTAATAAAAACGTGGTAAAAATACAAACGTCCTATTACATCGCAACAATTCTTATTCCATTGGCATTGTTTCCCAATTCCCAAGAAACATCGCCATCCACGTGAAATATTGCGACAAAGACTGACAGTATTTTCAAGTATGGTAACAGAGCTTTAATCCTGGGATCCATTTTCCCAGGAATGGCCACAGCCTGGATCCACGTAAGGGCCCCGCGAATACATTACACGGTCATCGTCAATATATTCGGATTATCTCGGGGGAACATCAGTCGATGCAGGCGCTGCTCGCACGATGCACCAGCTTACCACCATTTTACCAACTAATTCTCACCGGTCGCGGCATTAATGCTTCCCATGGCTTGTACAACTTCGAAAAAGGTCCACTAATAAAGCACACGAGCTACCTCGAAAGCTATTCAACGTCTGCTTTAATTCCCTGCTGGTGTTAGTCTTAATCCTCCCACGTGTTGCGTCCTCGGATCGTTATCTCGAGTAATCGTACTTTAATAATGCTAACCGTAATGTGTACTTATTATCCAGAGAAAGTACGCCGCCCGAAGGTCCTCTGCGAATTAACGAGAACCGGGAGCTTTTTAAATGGTACTTTCTACGATTAACAACCTTCCCTAACTAAATCCATTATTTAATCTCTTGCGACTCTAACTGGAATTTTGCTTTAAACTTGGAACTTGTGGTCTGGCAATTCGTGAAATACTCGGGGAGCCAGTTTAGATTACGTCTACTACCGAGAGTTAGCTTTTAAATATCTGTAGGTTTGTTTTGTCAAAGGCACGATATAGCCGATGAAGGTGGTAAAAACTGACGTAAGAATGTTTTTACAGAATCCCGGTAGCAGCACTAAAACGTGTTAGTCTACGTGCCGAAGATCTGGAAACTATGCAGAGATGCTCGAGTATCGCCGGAGGTGGTAAGAAACGAGGTAGCGAGGCATGAAAGTAAAATCGCGTGGTATTGTAAACTGCGGAATTATTCCTCGGAAGATCGGAAATACAGGAACGATCGTTATGCAAAAAAGGGGCTTGGTTACATCGTGGCCGATAAGAAGCCATGATTTGTACCATTTACGAGGCAGCCGTTCGAAATATTTAATATTAAGAGAACCGTACGGCAAGTGCGAGGCATTGGTCGAGAGTTGGTGCCCCGATTGCATCAGGCGTGTCTTCATTTATTCCGCGGGAAAACACGGCCGAGTCCTATTTACATTCGGAGCGGCTCTGGTTTGTCGAGGAACGAACGGCCTCCGTCGTCTCTCGGCCTCTTGTTCCCGCCACCGTCACGACCCGCCGTTTTGCAAACGATCCTGTATGCAAAATCGCCTGACTCGGCTCTCCCCGGCTTCGAAATTGCCATACGCGAGCGCGACCATTTGCATCCGGCCACGTGCGTACCGGCTACCTCGTGAAATTTTCAACGAGACCAACTCTACGAACCGCACACCTGACCTCGATTCCTTTCTTCCAACCGCTTTTTCGTCTTGTGTTCACGTTCCTGTACATTACGCGTCGCGAAACCTGTGTTCGGGAAACAGGCCAGCTGTAATTGAATGATCTTTGCGAGAGCACGCTATGAGTCGCGTTGGTAATAGCTTTTGATGATTATATAGAAAGGTCTGCATACTCCGATTTTGATGAAGTTTTAATATGTTATGCAGTAATGCATTCTCAACAACTTTTTCCTTTTCCAATATAGGGGGTCGGTTTTAGTTTTCGAGATAATTGCAAAAAACTATTGCAAATACTGTATTGAATTTTTCGTATTCCTGCACGCTCCGCGGCAACGTAAGCCTATCCCGGTCCGGCGCTCGTTCACATTTAGACGCTGTAGAGATGAGATAGAATACAGGGGGCGGAAAGGACCAATAGCTAAGAACATGTGTGGTTGTCCTCGGATTAAACATGGGGGAATGAATCTCAGACAGGGCCTTACCCCACGTTCCGAGTTACTGTTTGGAAAAAAAGGGGGCGGAAAGGACCGGGCCGACTTTCCACTATGGAAAGTGCAGGAATACAAATAATTCAATACAGTATTAGCGATAGTATTTTGCAAATATCTCGAAAACTAAAAGTGACCCCCTATATTGGAAAAGGAAAAAGTTGTTCAAAATTTTGAAATCTATAACATACTAAAATTTCATCAAAAAATCGGAGTACGCAGACCATTTCTATATAGTTACGTAACTTTTTTATGTCTGCGACTCGTTATGCTCGTAAAACTGGGCTCGCGAATCAAAATCGCGGTGCTGCTTTCAATGATTTTTGCCAATGTTTCAAATTATTTCGAATCGTTTAGAACTCCTGTGTTTATTGTTGAAGCTAAGATAATATTAGAGATGGTTTGCTGGAATTTCTACCTGTTGTTGCTGCTTGTTCCTGGCGATGGTGTTGATACTCTTCGGCTGCGCCTCGTAGCCCCCATTGTGCTGCAACAAAGAGAGAAGTATACGTAATTACATCGCCTAGAAACCACCACCTTTAGAAACCGTAATTTCATTGAATTTTAGAAAAATATACGAAACTCGTTTCCAGGAAAGTGGGTTATATCAAAATTATACATAAGCAGTTGAAAATTGTTTTTATAATATTTCGATTGGAAAACGGTACAAATGATTATGACAAATCTCTCAGGATATTGAGAGCTACTGTATCCATCGGGAAATAAAATTCCTATTCAAGCGAGCCGATCAATCATTTCGTATCCCGCGCGTTTAATAGCGATCGATCGATCACTGCAGCTTAAATCTCGGCTGGAAGTAATCGTTCTTAAGAGTGGGACGTGACGAGGCGCAATTTGTCGCGTTCGGTGGACAAACAGGCGTCGAAACAACAAAACGTTCTTGCAAACAACACCCACACGAACGCACCTCGCTCTCGATATGGAGGGCAGTGTGCCAAACCGTGAACGCGATGCGGTGCAAAAGCGTCTCCGTCTCCTCCCGCAGTGGTGCGTCCTCCTTCAAATTGTTATTAACATTATCCTGTCGAAGGTCTCCGCAACGACAACAATTCGCGCGGAGCCAGGCTCGCGACAACGAGCTGCTGTTCGAATTTGTCATTTCTGTCGATCTCAAAAAATACAATCCACCCGGAAAACTTTGGATAATTCTAATAAATTTATTTCTGTCATAGGAACTTCATTCGTAAATAAGCGAGCGACGCTTTTACTTCTTCAACGATTTATCGAAAATTAAGGTGCTCCATGTTTGTCCAAAGTATGACTCTGAAAACTGAGTCACCGAGAGGGTGAATTATTTGGCGACGGTATCGTTATCACGACGTAGGACTACGTTCGACGCTCTTATCCGGTGGTTCGAGCTTCGATCGAACTTTGAGCACACGTTCAGTAAGTCGTAAATGTTGCTGTCGATGTCGAAAGAGGTGAGAGAAAATTCAGCCTTCGAGCACACACGTTTCAGGAGTTTCCCCTACGAAACGACGAATTCCTCTGTTCAATAATTATCTATCGATTATTGGCATCCTGGTGTTTCCCTGTTCGTTCTTAACGTTTTTAATCATCTGTTAAATTCTACATTGCCGAAAATAAATCTATCACAATTGAGCAACCGCGAGGAGCAGCAACGATCGGAAGAAGCGACCGGGGTCCCGTAGACAGTAGTCTCGCTGATCACAGTTTTCGATTACTATGTCGTTCACGTCGTTGGGAAAGTTCGTTCGAAACGAGTTCGAGAATTCGGAGTTCACGATACGGAACGGAGCACGTGTTCGTTCGACGTCGGCGCCGTGGGGTCCCGTGCTCATTACGAATTGTTCCGCAACATCGGGCACCGCCTCTTCTTCTATCTTCCCCCCTTGGCGAAGAGACCACGACGTTTGCCAACTGCAGTCACTGGTGCCGTCGTCGCGATGATTCAGCAAAGAAAATCTTTCTGCTAATCCCTCGGCGCCTGTCGGATGTCGCTGCCCCCACGATACATCCTCTTAAAAGCTGCCGGACAGATCGCACTCCGACCTGCACACACTCTCTTAGGAACTTCGCCGTGCTAATTGAACCACTTCCAACCATGCCACTTCCTCTGGCTCTCAACACTGTTACGCACGATCTCCTTCTACTCGTCGATCATTTTAAACTACACGCGGACATCTTCGAGCTCGTTCATAGATCACTTCTCGATTGTCAGTTTCATGGAAGGATTCAATGTCATCGAGGTTGCCGAGCAGCGATCAACTTCTTCATCGTCGTTTCCCACTTCTGCCTCTGCTCACAGAAACCATCAACTCCCTCGTCTCTGGTCAACCTTATCAAATTCTACACAGAGATACAGTATCGTCGAGCCTTCCAGGTTTACCCACTTCATCAATCTTATCAAGCTTCGTACAAAGATAAAATTCAGTGATCAACTCTTCCAGCGATCCTTTGCTCTTGAAAAAAGGATCTTCGCCGAATATTCTCGCAATGGACCAAGCCCATCGATCTCGTGTCCTGAATCCTCGCGGGCTACACCTGTCCGGCTGAGCGGCTCAAGGTCACAGTGGGTATCCACCCTCAGGTGTGCACGGCCCGCGCGTCGCAGTTGATCGTTCGAGGATTGTGCATCGATTGCATCGCTTGGACACGGTTGTACGATTGTTGTCGAGGTTCGAGAGAAGCGTGGGAGGACGCGACACCGAAATGATCAGTGAGAAAATAGTGAATAAACCGTTGAGGGATCAGCGAGGATGTCACGCGACCTGGGTCAACCGGCACGGAACGTCTGCGCTGCACGGGAGCCGCCCCGGCGCTGCGGCCGGATAGAGGGATGAAACCCTGCATCTCGGCTGCGGGGGTGGCGAGGGTGACGCCGACAAGTAACCATGGAAACCACGACCAGTGTTCGCAAGCTGCACGCAGGAGCAAGCCTGCGCCCCGCGGCTTTGCCAGGATCGCGCGAGTTCTCGTCGAAGGGACAAGTTCCTCGAGTAGGTCGAGTGCCACTCCCTGTAAATATAATTACCCTGTAAAATTGCTGGACGTACCCACCACGTGACGCACCCTCTTTCACCCCGTCTCTCTCTCTCTCTCTCTCTCTCCCTTCGTCCGTTCTATTTTTTCTGGCTATCCTTAGACTGACTCTAGACCAGGTCCTTCGAAATACAACCTCGCATTTCCCTGTAAAATTGCTGGACGCACACCGATACGTGCCGCACCCTCTCGTTCACTTTATTTTTTCTAGTTCTTCCTCTATTTCTAGTTTCATTATTTCACCGAAAAATCTGTAGTCGAAATTTCAACGGTAGTTTATTATTATTATTATTTATTATAGACGGGTAGAAGCACTTTT
Organism: Lasioglossum vierecki; assembly: GCA_028455595.1. NCBI lineage: Eukaryota > Metazoa > Arthropoda > Insecta > Hymenoptera > Halictidae > Lasioglossum > Lasioglossum vierecki. Next base: position 13,015,732 of record CM052338.1, read on the forward strand.
TACATAAGTATTTACAGAGAAAAGCTTCCAGCTTCCAATGGATGTCTCAATATTAATAGCTAAACCAAATATAAAAGCTTGTCACTACATGTTATCATTTTTTAAGAGCTGTGGTCTTAAAGTATAAGTTTTGTCTATACTGTTCCAACTAATCATATGTCTCTATTAAAATATCTGTGTATCTCTAATATGCCACATTCTATTTTGTTATTATTATATTCTGTTTTGTATGTGACGTATTTCGTCTTTTTTGTAATTATGTTGAAATAAATCTCCTATGTGATTTTATAATAAAAAAAAGAAAAAATAAGAGAAAGATACAAGACTACTTATCTAATAAGATAGAAGGTACATGCGCACAAAGACAAAGGAAAAAAAAATACTGGTACAACCGATAGGTATTATCATATAATCTTGCCTAGTTGTTTTTGAAAATTTTGCAAAGCTTCAATGAAAAAATCAATACTGTTATAAATAGTGCATGATTTCGCAATAATGCGATTCATTCGATTAATGAATCCATAAGTAGATTTCGCTTTAAGGGTTTGAAAAGCCGCTCTTGTTCTTAGTTCACGTTCCGGTACATAAAAATTGATTTGCGCAAGTAGAGAAGAACAATCAATATAATTATTAATTAAATGAAAAATAAAGCTCTGGTCGGATATTAATCTTCGAGCAGATAATGGTTCTAGGTTCATTCTAGTTATTATTACGGAGTAATCATGATTAAAGAATGACATTGGATTATTTAGCTTGTATGAAGGAAATCTGAGAAATTTATGTTGCACTCTCTCGAGCAGCATGATTTCGTACTTAGAGCTTTTTTCGGAGACAATATAATTGATTCATATTCTAATAGCGGATGGACGAGGGCAACAAATAGCAGTCTAAGTGTGCTGATTGAATGAAAATCAGTGAAAAAACAAAGTATGAAACCAAGTGTTCTGGAGACGGAGTTACCAATATGATAAATATGGTTGGAAAAGTTTAAGGTAAAGGAGAAATGAATTCCTAAATCCTTTACCTCATTTATTGAGGAGAGAATACTGTCATCGAGATGGTAAGGATGTATAAAAGGTACAGACTTACGAGACGATCGCATAACATGGCATTTCTTAATGTTAAGTTCCATTCCATTCATACGACACTGTAATCTGGAGGCATCGTCATAGGACGAGATGCTGTTGAAGATTTTTAAATCGTCAGCAAAGAGGAGGTACTTAAAATAGTGAAAAACGAAGGTCAAATCGTTTATGAAATTTCTAAATAGAATAGGACCAGGGTAGGAGCCTTGAGGTATACCTGATGGAATATGTATCGGGGATGATAAGCAATCGGGTATGCGTATAACTTGAGAACGGTTTGTAAGGTAACTTTCCAGCCATGCCAGATAGATTTCCCCTACAGCCGAATGCTGCAAGATTTTTAATTGAAAGAGACTGATTTACCGTGTCAAAAGCCTTCCGAAAATCTGTAAAAATTCATTTCCGATCATGCTCGCAGACCGACGGCTGCAGAGAAAGATCCTTGGGCAGGATTCGGCTGTGATTCCCGTGGAATCGAAATGAAATTGGCCCCCTGTTTGTATCCAGCGGTTCGTCGCGACCACGAAGTATATTTTACGAGCACGATAAATCACCTTAACTAGCTCATAGGCCTTCGCGGCGTCGGAACACGTTCTACCAGGACTAGATGGCTGGATAAATAGACAAGTGTCCTTGTCGGGAGAGCGGCGCGAATAAAGATGCGAAACATAGTAATTCAGATTCGCCTCGGCCACAGGCGCGGGGATTAGTAAGACGCGATTTTTATCTCGAACACGGAGAGTCTATGATTTTAACCTGGGATATATCCTGGTTATGTTTCAATCCGGCGAGCGTGTTAGGCACCGGCAAACCGTGATTATTGATAAATCGAGTAGCGATAAATTTCACTTGACACCCGGGAAAGTATACCGGCAACCGTTGCCGCACACTTTTATGGTAATGCAATAGGGTGTTCGTAAACCGTCTGACGAAATAATGTCTTATTAGAGGCAATTAGATCGTAAATCACTGTAAACTATATCTTAATTAAGCGTACGCCTCGGTACGAATGAATCGACGTTTTAATTCCGCGGTATAATCATTAGTTCAGGCAACCTCTAATTTTCCTTTGGCGCCTAATCTAAATTGGTAATGCTACGAATTTCGGCTGGCAGAAAATAGGCGTGGCTCTGGAGAGACTGTAATTATCGTGGAAAAATTAATCTGTCGGGTGACTTTTCTATTTTGAACGTTTAAAAAGTTGATTATTAAAATGTTATTGGAATTTGCGAGGCATCACGGTGTTCTCCGAGTGTCTTGAAAAGCCTTCGGGCCTGTACCAGCTGAAAATATCCAGGAAATTGCGCGAGTAGGCTTCTCCGACGTCAAAGCAAGCCCGAAGAAAATTCGATTGTGAGACGCGATTCGATTGAAAAAAGGGTAATGGAATGAGGGAGCGTATTCGTTCCGTTGAAAGTCCGCGGTGAAACAAGAATCGAGTTTAATATTGAAGGGAACGGGAGCCGGTATTTTTGTTCGAGCAAAGTTGCAACGTAATATACAGGGAATAGGTGATCGAGCGAACGTGGCCTGCAGCTGGACGAATTGCTTAGGTGTGCGGCTCGTGTTTCAGGGATCGCGATACGTTTCGGATCACGAAAACAGTCGAAGACATTAAAAATGCCGTTGGTGCGCGCCGAACGATTCGCATATTAAATTGCAAGAATCTTCGGCGACGTTTAACCTTTTCGCGATGCTAATTAGCCACGTCAGCCGGCGTATTATAATTCCGTTTTGCTGGGAACCGACTGTTTAGAGTCCAAATTCCTTCGCGATAATAAAAAGCAAGGCACTCGAGCGGTTTTGAAAGTTTTGCTAAGAAACAACGAGAATTTATAATTATTGCACAATGTGAAATATTCATATGAAAATTTACAGACGCGGTTTTTCTTCTTTCTTGAAAAGAATCCATACTAGGATCGAAACGTTGAAAGTTAAAATCATAAACTAGCAAAATTGTTTTATTGAAAATTTACTAAAAAATTTCTTCTTTTGTTTTAACAATATTAATATCGATAATCAGAACACATGAAATATTGTATTCACTTTTCCTTCAGTTTATTCACACTTTGGCTTAGGAATTAATAATTCGACTCTGGATGTTCACTAATTATCCTTTTGCACGCTCGTGGCTTGGTTACTCACTTGGCTCCTGTTTTTCATTTGTCACAATGTTCTTCCTACGACGAGGAGAGTCGCGAACTTCGTGGAGAAAGAGGAAACGAGCCTCGTTGATCGACGGTAAATATTAATTGCGAAACGCGGTTGAACACAGTCAGTTTAACGAACGGTATAATCGCCTCGGAGGCAAGCTGTTCGACAGAAAGACAACCGATTGGCTAATACCGGTTTAATTGACTTATGCCCCGTGATGTAGCGCGCGTCGCGATTGAGAATCACGTCTAAACACTCAACGAGAGCACAGCTGCGGAGGAATCAGCGCTCGAGACTCGAGACGGGATCGTGACCGTGGCGTTAGGAAAGTGTTGGAACAACGTCACGTCGCGTTACATTAACGAACAAATTGCGAAATGACCCTCGGGACAGCCTGGTTTTCGAGGATTACGGAAACATACCTGGTTGCGAAATCTTTCTCTCTCTCTGTCTCTATTCGACTACTCCTTATACAGAATGCCTGATGAGCTCCGCGAAATCAAGCTAGATGGAATTGCTATTTCCACCTGATTCGGATCTCTTTGACGGAGGTCTTGTATTAATAAAATACTATTAGCTTTGGATACATAGTAGCCGTTGAGAAAATTCGGTTTAAGATCTAGTTTGCATCAGAGTTAGGCATTTTTATTCGATAAAAATTATTTAAATAATAGTTCGAATAAACGATGAAAAAATGTTGTTCGCTACTCGAAGGTTCGAATAAAAAAGTATCTTTATTCGAAGTTTGGATTGTTAATGCTCGATAGAAGGCTTACGGGTTTGTTAAATCGAAGATTTTTCTGATTTCAAGGGGCCGTCAGTGAACTCATAGTGAAGCAATCGTGTTAAGAATACGGAATGACTGCAATGAATTCTTAGGAAGTGAACACACTGATGGGTAAAACGAATGCATAGAGTTTTCGCATTGATTTGTGAATTGAAGATTTTATTTGTGCATCTGAATCCTGGTTCGCCACACTTCTTTCAACTTCGTCTACTCATTTGCATGATAATCGCGCGAAGTTCGCCGATAATGAATATTGACACAATCAGTGACAATACCACAATGACGTCACACGCGTTCTTAACTACAGGACGCAGCAACAAAAGCAACGGGGGTTTAAGAGACAGAATAAAGGATTAAAGGAACGAGGCCAAGGGAAAAGGAGCTGACCGAGACAAGCGACTATTCTAATCCTCGATAGTCGAGCACCGTGTCGAAGATGACACCTGTTCAATCACACAACAGTCGTAAAAACCGCGTATTCTTTGCCGTTTTGTGGCCTTGACTCGTGCCAGGGAAACTTCGCGACAGGTGTACAGACTTACACAGAGACACGTTAATAACGTCTAGCAACGCCTAATCGCCCGTTTGGTTACGCAACACAGCATGGCATTTGCGGGAACCCGCGCGAACGCTTTTTCTTTTAGATCGAAATCCTCGGTATGACCTCACAGGAAGCGACAACCGTCACGTTCATCGTTATAAATATCCGTGGTGCATACACACGACGAGTGCATAGGCGAGAAAGAAAGCGATTTTTCTTGCGCGACGGTTGTTTTCCATGCGTTTACGTAAAGATACAAGCCATGTAACCGCGGTGTAATACGCGATAGAGATCGTGCATGGAACAGCGAGACGAGACCAGGCTTATCCAAGGGAATGGACTTATCTTTAACCTTTGAACCCGATGGCGAACAAGCCGGTTTTACCCTACTCTCGCTAGATCTCGGGGTACGATTGCGAGAATTTCCGTGGATCGTACAAATTGGTTCGTTAATCTTATTTTCGGTGGCGAAATTAAAAATATTGTTCGTTTAATGGGACATTGAACTTTCTCGGCCTGGGAATGTTGTGTTTGTGTTCTGTAATTCTTGTTTCTAAATTTCTGGACGTTTGTCCAATGTATACTGAATCACATCTCAAACAAGGAATTGAATAAACTACATTGCAAGTTTTCAAATATGGTAGTTTATCTTTAACAGGTGGAAATAAAGATTTGAGATAGTGAGGTATTTTGAAAATTGTGTGTCTTCCTACTTTTCTAAATATTCTTTTTATGTCGTTTGAAATGTTTTCAACATATGGTATAACTGTAGTATTTCTCCAACTGAATGGACCAGTTCTTAATAATCTATTCTCTTTTTGTTCGTTGACAAAAAGAGGATGATATATTTCAAAAATGCGTTCTTTGATGATATTTGATGTGAAACCGTCCGAATAACCTTTTCGTTTCATAACATTTTTTATCAACGACGAATTGTCCGGTCGAACATTACGATCGAAATTCAAAAAAACTTATTAATAGTTATAGTTGTTGTAATTCTGCTCGCGAAATCGGAAATCTATGAAAATGACGGGTCCCGTAAACTTAGCGTTAAATGTCACGGTGACATCGGTCGATGCAAAAGGTTGCGTTCCAGTTTGTCCGGAAAGGAATCTTTTTTTTCCACCCGTCTGTCTATCAGTGTGTCTCTCTCGTTCTCTATCTCTCCTCCCACGCGCACATGTACCGTTGACAGGAACGTACGCCGTGGATTCGCTGAAAGTGATTCGAAGGGAGAAAAGCGGGGAGAGAATACCGAACGTGAGCGAAATACGCGAGAGAGCACACGGTACAAGTGGGTCGGGGATCCAACGTCCGTGACGTTACATCCATCTGGAAGGAGTTTCCACTGCGGCACGCGGCCCGTTGCTTTAATAAAGAAGCCCCCGGGGGCCACTCTTATTTCTCTTTTGCCCCCATGACCACACAAGAAGGGAGCCGGTTCCGCGACGAGACGCAAAGGAAATTTCGATGGCTGGCTAAGGGCCAACAGTTGAATCGAAACCAGCATCGGGAACCAGTCGGGTTGCTACGCTTACACCGCAAACTTTTCGCCATGTTCTAGATACCGTACAGACACACGAGCACGCGCGTCACCCACATCGTTCCCCAGGTCCCGGGTTGCCCGGTAATCTAATCTCGAATCATGGAAATCATCTGGTCACACTGACCGATGTCAAGGTGATGCAGACCTTGCCTCTGACGGAACTTGACACCGTTTCCGCTGCCCCTAATCGCAAACGAAGGCTTCCCGTTTTGCGAGATTGACGAGATTACTCGCATTCGTTTTCCTTCTGAAACCTAAGTTAGTCGTACAGTAAAATCGCGATTTTCGATAATTATAAAGAAAAGGTCTGCGTACTCCGATTTTGATGAAATTGCAATATGTTATAGATTTCGACATTTTGAACAACTTTTCCCTTTTCCAATATAGGGGGGTCGCTTTTAGTTTTCGAGATATTTGCAAAAGACTATCGCTAATACTGTATTGAATTTTTCGTATTCCTGTTCCGTAAACCTGTTCCGGGGCTGCATCTGTTTATTATTTCTTTGTAAACACGTTGTGGAGGTGAGAAGTGACAATACCACACCCACCCAATGCCGCGGGAATACTAAAAATTCAATACAGTATTCGCGATAGTTTTTTGCAAATATCTCAAAAACTAAAAGCGACTCCCCTATATTAAAAAGGGAAAAAGTTGTTCAGAATGTGTTGCTGTATAACATATTAAAGTTTCTTCAAAATCGGAGTACACAGACCTTTTCTATATAAGTACCCGCGATTTTTATCCCCGAGTCTACGCTAACAAAAATGATGTCCTCTCTCTCTCTCTCTCCCTGCTCGGAACCGGCGACGGGAAACAAATCGCGACTTTGCTGTATTCGGATCCGAATCTGAATCGGTTCCCGACGCAACGAAATTGTATCGCGTGCATCGGGAACCAGACATACGCGTTGCGTCAAGTCGACGAACTTGAAGGCTCAACGGACTGGTAAGTCGTTGGCAATACCATACACGTGCTAAACTGGTTTCCTCACCTGGTGCTCTTCGATTCGTCAGTTACATACGGTAATTGACCGCGACATTAGCCCTATACACGCCATACCGAAAAAATGAAGGCACAAATCGAGACGCGACCGATCATCATCCCCGCCTTCCCTCCATCCACTTATGCGTCCTCTCCCGGCTCATCAATTAGTAGAACGGCGACAACTTGTCTTTCGCCATCGTAAATAAACGCCCTCGCATTCTGAAAAGAGGCGGACGAGACTCTTATGATGTTCCCTCGAGTAGGAAGTTTCCTGTCCACTTCATGTCTAAGGACATACTTCTGTGGAGACCCATTGCCCGGAGTTATGTGGTTCTAAACAGCTTCTGGGCATCGTACCTTTATGCTTAGTATCTAGCATTTCAATAATTCTAAACATCTAGTCGCATTTTCTTCGCGGTAACACTGCCGGAGTACTCTCTGTTCGAAGATTCTAAAGAATGTAATCGAAATCCTTTCGAGTCGCGAATAATTAAAAAATATTGGAAGTCCAGATACACGGGAAAAGGGACGATAAAATTGGATATTGCGAAGATTGCAGAGGATCGCGTCTCGATTTCGTGGACCCGTTTTGTCGGAGAAGGGGTGAGCGGAAGATAAGATCCTTGACCGTCCGAATATTAAATTTCGAAATAAATTGCTTTTGATATGAAAGGAAAGCTCGGGAATCCCGCGGCAATTGTGATGAAAGACGCAGCTGGTTCTGGTCCGAAAGTAGGCGAGCTCTCTCGTTTAACGGCGGACACGCGTTTCCCTGATTCGTCGTCGCGCAACGGACAAACACGAGAGCGGCCTGCGGTTGAACGCCAGATGCCAGCTAATTCATACAATCTAATCCTGGATTTTTAATCGTCCGCTGGTAGTATATTTCCGTGACTCGGCTGGTGGCGACGTCGCGAGCCACCAAACCGTGTGCACAACTATTGTTGAATGCGTTTGATAGACCGATTTCAATAAATCACCGTCGAAACGGCCTTATCGTCGGCAACGGTTGATTTATCGACGCGTTCCTGAACCTACCCGCAATTTAAAGACGATTCTCAGGCGTTCGCCAAAATCGCTCCTAGCCGGTGACGTCAACCAGTCGCATAAATATCACTTGAGACACTTGTTAATGCGATCCGAGATATCTTCTTGAGGCTGTCATTGGCACAGTACGGATTTAAACGAATTTTACTCGTCGGGAGATGCGACAGTAGCTTGAGAACTTGTTGGACCGCGATTAGGTGACCGTTCAAGGTTGCTTCCCCCCACTGTCGGACGTATTGGACACGCCCCTTGGATGGAATTTTGATTAAAAAAATACAGTAAGATGTATTTTTAATTTTGTGACACGCCTAACACGCCTTAACCATCACAATCATCTAATTAGTCTTGATTCATGCATAGGTTTTCTAGTGAGTCAGGAAATTATACAGTTGCGAGGACCTTTTTCTATCGTGAATCACGCTGGACACGCCTCTACGCGAGATCATAAGGCAGAAATAAGTGTCCTACGTATCTTGTAATCATCTTCATGTGCTCTCAATTTTTTCCCATTGTTTCATGAAAAAGTAACACAGACAAGAAACCTTTTCAATTATATCCCGACGTCAAATGCAACTCGGATAATACTTTACGAGCTAATTTAAATTCGAAAACTCGAAAGACCATTCTCCCACCATAACTTACACTAGACACGCCCACGAAGCTAATACAGAACGAGAAGTCTTTCCGTGACCTTAATTATCCAGTCAGTTTTACGTCAAACGCAACTCCGGCAATACTTCACGAACTAATTTAAATACGAAGCTTCGAAAAAGATTACTCCCACCAAGTTGCCGCTCTAGCCATGCCCCCAAAGTGAAATACAAAGCAACGATCATCTGACTGGCCACAGTCAATAATATTTCCGAGGAGAGCAATTTCCCAAGCATGAAAACGAACTCCGCAATCCTATTTGAATACGAATATTCAAACTACCCTTCGTGCAGGCTAGCCACGCCCCGAAAGGGTCGGCTATAGTGCGAATCCCGGCGCGTCGACCTTGGTCACCCAGTTGGCCGTTCTCCAACTGAATTTCCCTCGATTCGACGTACCGGTTTAAGCGCTGGGGTTCGAAAGATCCTCTCTCGAAGGCTTGTCGGGTCCCTTACACCCTGGAATCCGATTACCGGCTCACACGGTACACATGTACTTCCGCGAAAGAGTCACTCGACGCCGTTCATACGCCTTCGTTCGCTCGTTTCTTTTTTCCCCGTGGCAACGAAGAGAAACACACGAGGGGGACAGAGAGAAGACGTTTCCTGATTCTCGTGTTTCGCGGACGAATCACGCGCGCGAGACCGTTCGAATTAAAGTCGAACAAATTGAGCGCGGATTAATTGATCGAGAGAGGCGCGGCCCCCCTGGCTAATCCCCGTTGCCCTTTTCCTTTTAATCCCGGCGCTCCTTTCTATTTCGATTACCTCCGACTACCAGACGCGTTCCTCGATTAAGGTTAACGCCTGCTAATGCCCGGTGTAATCGGAATTACTGAAAGTTTCACAGCTTGGACCACGATCTCCGCGCTGTTTCATTTAGCGCCGCCTTATAATTTCGCCTGATAGGGAATCATGCTGGGCCGAAGCATGATCGAACGGTGGCGGACCTTTCATAATTTCATTTAACTCGCATCGTTTAATTTAATCGCTCCACGGCCCTGAGAATCCCTCGTCACTTTTCACTGGCCGGAAGAAACGGTAATATCTAGAGGAAAATTTTGAAAATTCAAGATGTCAATATAAAATTTCTCCTCTGTCAAAATTATTAAGGGAAGGAAGAACTATTTGGTATCTATTTCTTGCAATCATTTTTACTTTGCATGAAAATCCGCAGTCTAGTAATTATAAAACCCCGAGTTGTCAGAACCTGTTAGAAATCTATGGAAACTATAAATTCGGTATAAAAATGTTCCTAAACAGATGACCTGTTCGAATTCTCACGATCGTGTCCTAAAAAGGATCTCGCGACCGCCGTTCATAAATGGCTGGGCTGCGCGAAGTGTGAGAAGAAGAAAATTGGATTTCTATGACCGGGAACGGCAATTGGTGAAAAGTCGCCGGTCTTTTCGCGCGAGGAATTTCACGCGGTGAAAGTTCGAAAAGCGTCGATCTCGGGGATTCGAAGCACGAGGGAATTTAATATGCGCTCGCGGTTGAGGCACAAAGCACGTTCGACTGCGAAACGCGGACACAAGTATGTCCGAGGTACGCGTTTATGGTATCTAATCTCCGTGACGACCAGACATTTCCACGGGTTTTCAACAACGTGGAAACCCTGCCGCGCCGGCACACGCTTGAAAATTCCGTTGCGGATCCGAGCGGAACGCGCTCGTTTCGCGAGCGATAACGTGCGAACCGAGAATAGACGAATGACGCGAGGCGCCGGGAGGTCGCGATATTCGAACGATACGTATTCGCCGAGTGTACAAGGAAATGCATTTTCGCGATAAAAAACGATGCAATTCGAGCGAACGATGCCGATGGACGCTGCGCAACACGTGGCCTAAACGGACGAACAATATTATGGGATTCTAAGGCCGAGTGGCTGCGCTCGTGTGACATTGATTTTGAACCGCTGCTGCGGTGGAATTCCTCATAAACATTCTTTATTGCATCTCCTTCTCGCAAAATCAAATTACAGCACACGAGCTTATAAAAATCATTGCACTCGTAGATAAACCGTCCCCTCGTAGCAATGTTTATCGGTAGGAGAAATGCCCCAGTAGAGAACGTTGTCGAGGAAAGTGGGAATCTATAATTGGAGTAATCTACGTTTCATCTGAGCGGAGCGTGTAGTCGCGTTTCAACATTATTTTATCGTCGAGCTGTCATTCAAGTTGACGGCGCGCCGGCTAACAAAAAGCCCCGCGAAAATCCACTATTTTTATCCGCGCATTCCGAGTTGGATATTATTGAACGGAAAAGAGAACGAGCGGGAAGAAAGAGAGGGGTACACACGGGCGAAGAATATTTGCGCGGCGGTTCTGTGTTCATTGGAGTAATCTCTATTTCAAGCGACGTTACACGACAGCGGAATTTCTTGGAACAACATTACATCCGTTTCACTTACATCATTCCAGAGATAGCTCGTCCGAGAGGGCCAGGGGAAGGAGTGGGGGGTTAATTATCTCCGGGTTTCGTGGTGCGATCGACGCGTTTCTAGCCGGTCGATCGCCTAAGCTCGATCGAAGGAGATCGACGACGGAGGAAAGAGAACAACTGGACAAACTCACCGTGTATGGAACGTGGTAATTCCTGCGGTGCACGTCGCCGTGACACTGGACGGTAGAGATCATGCTGACAGCTGTGAACCGGGGCACAAACGAATCACAATGATCGTGCCGGGAACGTCACACCGAGGATCGACGATCTAGCGGCGCGACATTTTCGTTAACGGCGCCGCGGTGATTCGATCATCACTCGTTTTAAATCCACGCCCGCCGGAAGTGCGTGCCCGTGCATGCGCGGACGCATCGCGACGATCCCAGTCGGAGGACCGAGGACTGTTGTTTGTTTTTTAATAGTGATTCTCTTGTTTGGTTTATATCGTGCCGAGCGAGACGGAGGAAAGACGCGCGCGCGCTCAGCACGTTCGATGGCAAAAGCCGACGGAACTCGAATGGAGCTCGTGTCTTTCGGATCACGCACGGAACGTATAGGTTTAGGTAGAACGGAATGCGCTTGCGCCGTGCCCCGGCTAAGGCGCCCCAAGACCACGCTCGGTTTCTCCTTGTTCTCCACTTCTTTCGCCCTGGTCTCTCTTCCTACTCGTTCGTCCTTCTTTTGTCCGACCGACGGTGATAAACCGAACGAGCTCACTTGCGATTTCTGCGCTCCCTTCCTACGCCAAGCTGCCCCGCGATACTGATCGAGATCATCCATCACGCGATCGACCATTTTCTATGGGAATACAAATCCCAGACATATCTTTGCAAAATCCTACATTCCGAATTTTCCTAAAATTCACCAATAATTTCGAGGATCGGTGTTCACACCTGTGCCACTATTTTCTCGCTCATCGTTTTCAACCGTCTTTCGACAGTCATCGTCGGGAACGAGCGAGGATCGATCCGTACGCGCGAGAAATTAATTCCGCATATTTAATTAAAGCCGGCTCCAAGCTTAATTCGCCGATGGGTGAAAAACAGGTGGAACGTTCGGCGTCGCGATACACTTAAGTGGAACTATTACGCGAGACCCCGACGGGTTCTTCGAGACGATAAAACTGCAGAGATCTCGGACCGCTTTATCTGCGAATGAATGCGAGAGACCGTTCCCAATGGAGAAAAAAGCGTGGAACGCAGGACGATCCGCGAAACTGCAAGTTGTTATTGCGATCCTTGCCGATTCCACGCTCAAAGGAATGAATAATGTATAGTCCGGATAGTCTCTCGTTAAATGAACAATGGCTGTATTAAGATAAGCTACGGCGAAAGACCACTCTACAAGTTTTCCAGATTTACAGCGAGCATAAATTCACAGCATGCACAATAACGCGACACTTGATATTTAATTTTTCTTGGCTGGAGCGTCGGATAGCGTCGCTTGTTCTTTAAATTCGTGAGTGAAAATTCATTTTGCAGCGACGGTTTCGAAACCGTCATAATATCGTGCACGGATACGTCTCCTTAAAATGATCCGCATCGAACGCTAACAACGGCAAAGAATTTCAGTCCCCTAGTAGCACAAAATATTGTATACGCATTCATATAATATTAAAAAGCGATTCAATCTTTTTTTAATATTCAAATGTACATACAATATTTATTATGTATATTAAGTAACAATTTTTTTTTAAATATGCAGAAAACGTCTATTTCATGTTTTCTATCTTTTTCTTCTTTTTAATTGAATGTTATTTAAATATTGAATTTATATTTTTCACATACTTTGTAATATTTAATTTATATTTTTCAAATATCTAGTTTATATTCTCTGAATATTTAGCTTATATTTTAGATGCATGCAATAGTTAGATGCAATATTTATCTCACATGAAAAAGTGTGGCTTAAAAAATATTTTTCCAATATTTGAAAAAGATATTTACCCAATATTTTTGTGCTACTAGGGTCATTTTTATTGGAACTTTCGGTCAGGATTTCTTTGATCGCGCCTTTGAATCGAAGCGCGATCGAGGATCAAGGACGAGGATGACACGCCGCCAGACGAAGAAGATCGAACGAGGATCCGGACAAATGATCCGTCTCCTCGAACCGGTTTCGGTTCGATAAATGTGACTGGAACAGCGATAGAGGGGCGGGAAGGGGTATAGAGGAACGGATTGAATGCGTATCGATAACCGTCCCCGATACACGAAGAAATAATAATTCCCGTTCGCCGGCTGCCATCGTGTTTCCGCGCGACGTAATCGCTGCATTTACATATTCGTCGCGATACCGCACGGTAGAAAATATCTGGGAAAATTTTCACGCGGTCTAATGGCGTCCCTGTAATTTACGATGACTCGAAACCGTCAGGTATCCGACGGATTCGTCCGGTTCTGTATCCGTTTAATCGATCATGCGTGCGACTCGGATAATCGTCGGCGAAAGGGGAGAAATACATGCGTCGTGGACGCGTTAATGGAATTTGTATTAATAAGCTCGAGAGACCGAGGAAAGTTATCCGCCGTGATTTTCGGCTACGAAAATACGCACGCTGTTTAATTCTGCGGTATTTGCTGTACTTGTATATTTGCGGAATTAACTCCCAGTTTCGTTTTAATCAGCGTAAACCGTATTCTGGAAACACGGTCTGGCAGTCGCCAGATTATCGTTCGAGCAATGCGAATTTTCAGTCGTGTTTCATCCACAGCCATTACTTGCGTATAGAACCAACAATGAAAGAGTAAAACGAGCGAATAATTTATAAATCTTCGGTTTATAATCTCGGCAAAGAGGAAACGCATCAACCGTGTTCTTCCAGAGCTAAATGGTCCAGTCCGACGTATCTCTATCGCCTTGGCAGCACAATGGCGAAGCAAAGCGAGCCGTTCGCATAACACAAACATTTCATCCCCCACCCTGTGAAGGTTCAAATCGGCGCGACAATAGTGGCCAGGAATTGGAGCGAACGCAACTGGTAACAATATCGTCGGACACTTCCAACCCATTTCTTGTAGCCATTGTGTTAATGGAGCACGATCGGCGTTTACTCGACGTCGATAACAATAATAATCGTGGCGGCCGGTTAAAAAGGACACGCTGGCGTTGCCTCGCCACCCACGCAGTCGCAGCAAAAAAAAAAAGCGACAAAGGAAACGCGAATCGACGAAGGATGAGTTTATCGAGCTGCCCGTTTATTTTGAATACCGATCTCTTTGAGCGACTACAAATAAAAATATATTCTCTATAAAATTTCAGACCGACGAAACGTAAAATATTGATCCATTTTCATTCGGTCTTAAATCTCGTTTGTACGCGTCGCAATGTGCCGATGGACCTCTCGAAATTTCCGCATAGCATTTATTGGCGATGATCGTAACCATACATCTTTATTACCGAGGTGCGGAAGGCGAGCTGAAAATTTTTGACGAAACGGTCCCAGCGGGCACAGGTGCGCAAATTAGAGTCGACGGTCCGCTGTAATAACGTTCCATTCTCCCCTTCCCCGCGTGTGCTGGAGCTTTGTACGCGGTGCCACCACTGCTTTTAATTAATACGATTTGTTTTATTTAACGCTTTTTATTCCATCGGCTTCGTTTGTTTTTGCTGTCTTTGTCCGGGGTCGAATTACGGCGAACGCCAGTTCTCTCGGAGATTTTTGCTTTAATTCCGGCCACCGTCGATTGAACTTTAATGTTTCGCAATGCGCCAGGCTTCGCGTGCAAATTTCTTTGATGAATTTTTATATCCGTCGTGGTAGGCGGCGCTTTTATCGCGTTTTAACGGCGACAGTGTGTAAATGGCACCTTTGATTGCCACCACTGGATACGTTTACGGAATAAATTAACGTGGCCCGAGAAGACATTATTTTTTTCGTCAGGCTGCAAGTACAGGTTCTGCGAGAGTCTATCGAGCATCTTCCAAGAATTGATGAAGAACTGAAAATCTTGTTTCGTTTATATGCAATCAATTTGGAATTCATTTTTCTCAAGTAAAACAGACACTTTCACTGATTCGTAGACCCAGCGTCAGTGCCGTAGCAGCGTAAGCGAAGCAGGTTAAAATTAAAAACTGTGCGCTCCGTGACGAATATCCCAATTTGCGTACTCGAAATGAGGCACAGTGCGCGGTGGGCCAAGCAATTCGGCGTTGGCGAGCAATTAAACCCATCCGCGGAGGAAAAAAATCGCCCGTGGCTGGTGTGTGTTCGAAAAAGATTCACGGGCGGCAGCATTTTTCACGGTTCCGACGTAAAATTCTGTCGAGAAGCGAGACATTAATCGTTCGGCGGATTCGGGCGCCAGCGGCGAGGGGTTCGGCGACGGTGGTTCATAAATTTCGATGCACTTAGAGCCCGTTGCAGCTACCCCCTGCATTCAACCGAACGGAGAAGGAGAGAGAGAGAGAGAGAGAGAGAGAGGAAGAAACAGACAGAGAAAAGAAGAGGAACGAACGAGGTCCTAGCCGCACGATATAGAACGATGACAAATCGTCCGCACGGAAGGATAGCCGACAAATGAATCTTCTCTCTCGCGAAACTGACGCGGATCTCTCTGACTGGTTGCCATACTTTTTCCTCGAGTGGGCGCCCAGATGCGTGCCGAATGACGCGGAATGGTTCGCAACAAGATTTAGCTGTCGTTTGCGAACGAAACTTGCAATTGGAAATTATTTACGGATGAGCATTGTTGAATATTCTACAAGATTATGAAATAAAGTAATGCCAAGGATTCGTAGTACAGGAAATATGAAAACTCGGTATAGAGAGTTCATTCAGATAAAAATACAGATGAAGCTTCTCGCTCAAGCATTTCGGTTCAACTGACTGTTTTCGGTAGAAAAACGTGTTCAACCCCTAGTAGCACAAAATATTATATACACATTCATATAATATTAAAAAGCAATTCAAACTTTTTTTAATATTCAAATGTACATACAATATTTATTTTATTCTAAGTAACAATTTTTTTTAAATAGCCAGAAAATATCTATTTCATGTTAGGAGAAAAATATTTTTTTCTAACTTTTTCTTCTTTTTAATTGAATGTTATTTAAATATTAAATTTATATTTTTCAATTATTGATTTCACATTCTTTGTAATATTTAGCTTATATTTTCTAAACATTCAATTCACATTTCTTAACCATGCATGCAATAGTTAGATCCAATATTTATCTGATATGAAAAAGTGTGGGTTAAAAAATATTTTTCCAGTATTTGAAAAAGATATTTATCCAATATTTTTGAGCTACTAGGGACGTGTACCGACAAGACGGTATTTTTTATTGGTGGTCGAAAGGTAGGGAGACCCAGGTACAAGAGATAACGTTGCGGAGGAAACTTATTTTTAGCTAAATCCTAAATACCAAATTTAACAGGCATTTTGCAG
Organism: Lasioglossum vierecki; assembly: GCA_028455595.1. NCBI lineage: Eukaryota > Metazoa > Arthropoda > Insecta > Hymenoptera > Halictidae > Lasioglossum > Lasioglossum vierecki. The sequence continues at coordinate 13,032,365 of CM052338.1, forward strand.
AAACTAGGGAGTTAAGGCGTCCTTTCCTGTTTATTTAAAAGCAAGCACAGCAAAGTTTCAATTCCGGAGCACGGTTCAGTTCCGTTCAGTTCCGTTCAGCACCGCGTGGCGTTCCGTAAACTGAAAGTGGATCAGGGATTGGTGCGCGTCTGTCCGGGAATCGTTTTCGAATCCTTCGTTCTGCCATGGATATTAAACGGAGTCAATATTACCGGTCTCTCGCTTTTGCGAATCCAGTTTCCCTTGTAATCCTTCTCTCGACCGAATCCTGCCGCTTTCGGAACTCGCGAAGCGATTCGAAGAGCGGAACTGGGTCCCCTCTCGTTCGCAAAATTTGTTTAGCTTGTGCTTTGCAGCTGGTGACACCGGGGCTTCGTACGGAAAAGCAATTAAGAAGACGAGATTAGAGAAAAAGAATCTTCTGAATTTATTTTCATTTCTACAGGCTGATTCAAAATTCCTTTAACATCCAGAAATTGAAGGTCCTGAGTTCATCTCAAGCAACATTTTCCTTTGCAAAAATTACGTTCGCGGTTTTGTGTAGGAGTTATTAACGAAAAACACGGACCAATCAGAGCGCGGTTACAGCGGATGACGCCAACGGCGTCGGATTCCGCGTTCGCTGTAGCCGCGCTCCTAATTGACGGACGTCATTTTTGCAAAGGAAAATGTTGCTTCAAATGAGCTCGAGAACCTCCCATATACGGATGTTGAAGGAATTTTGAGACACTCTGTATAATAAATTCTATCTAAAGGAGAGTGGAATATCCGAACTTCGCCTCGCAGCCACGCAAGTCTAAAATTAACCGGAAGTTAGGTGGTCGATACAAGAAACAGCTAAGAAGAGATTATGCCCAGTGCCTGGCCTGAAAGTGCTTCCTCCCTTCGTCAGTTTCTCCCTCGGTCTTCTCCCTCTGTCGCCAAAGATCGAACCCAGACCAACCCCTTCGACACCGTAAATAAATCCATGCCCCGTTGACGCGTGCCAGGGCAGATGTTAGTCGCCACTCGTGTCTCGGTGGCGAAAGGAAAGCACAAGCGGTTTGGAAAACATCCTTTCCTCGGACGGCTATTCGACAGGCTCGATTATGTACTTTTACAAGATCGAGGGATGGGGATGCTGAAGAACTTCCTCCAAAAAAAAATGAATGAGGGCTATCTAGGTTGTTTATGTCTGCGGTCGATCGTCTTCAAGTGTGTTTGACTCTGCAGTTCTTCAAGAGTGTAGGAGACATCTGTTGTCAACCACAACCCCAGAATGCATCTGGTATTTATTGTACACAATGTTGAAGTGCATCGCACTCGAGTGATCCTTATTAGAAAACTATAAATTTAGTGAAAATTCTTGCTTCGAATTACTGCGATTCATGTGGAAAACCAACGCAGTTTCAGATAAGGCGTCTGAGTAAACAGAGTGCATCTTTGTTCCTCCTTCGGCAAACCGACCCTCGCCGCATTTTCGATGCAATTAATCTTACGTTGTCTTGCGCGGCCCGTGTACCAACGGACGCACGAATTCGCGTCGGGGGCGCTAGATACACACCGCGGCCATTGAAGTCGTTACATCAAGCCGCGCATTAATCTTATTTAACTTAATTGCACGAGCTGCTTTGTTAGCTAAGCATCCTTGGAAACGCGCGCGTGTATAACGAAATTCTGGCCCGGGATCCGCTTGATCGTGACTACGCTCTGTTATAACGAGCGGCAGATTTTCGCCGGCGACGAATGCGCTTTGAATAACAATTCTGTTCAAACCGGAAACCATGCGATATCATAATGCTGCACCTTTGTAGTCGCCCCGAGAACAAAGTTTCGTTGCTAAAGAATTTTTTTTAATATTTTCCTTCGAAAAAAAGCGTATTCGAAAAGTGTCGTTGACTTTCCTTTCTCAAAACAATATTTCACGTGCTGCCCTCGGAAGGAACGGGACCGAGTTTTCTAGCAACCCTAAAATGTTTAGGTAGTGCTCGGCTGGCAGTTCGCCGCGTTCAATGAACCGATGACGACTGGCAGCTGCAGGATTCTCAAGGACTTGCTCGTAGCCCTTTTTTTCGCTGGTCTCTCTTGGAGAGGCCCTCTTGACCCTTGGCTTCCCGGTTTTCTTGTTCCCCTGCCATTACCATAAGTAGCAGCCGATTTCCAGCGGGGCGAAAGCGATGCTGGAACGCGAAACGTTCCTCGTGAATTTCATCGATTCATTGCTTTCCATGAACAACCCGGACACGTTGGACCGGGAACCTTGTCTTATCGGAGACTCGCGATCGTGCAGAGATCCATTCGACGATACCGAAGAGTTTATCCGGTGCTAGTAATTGCGAGATAACATCGGCCGATTAAGACGTTAATTATCAGAAGATTGAGTCCGTGCTCGATTCCGATCTTCCCGCCGCCCGGTGAACCCCCATCGCGATTTTCCAGAATCGATGTAAGCTAATTTTATTCGAGAATTCGAAGAGATAAGAGTGGAGGTGTGTTTTACATACTGGACAACTGGTCCCTTTTTATCATAAATATCACGACAGTTATAGACTATATGGCCAGGGAAGCCCGTGAAATTGCCTACAGAACTCGCCTAAGTCGGGGGTAGTGATTTCTTTGCATGCCGGAAGGTAAGCAACCGGCCGACGCGACCCGACGCGACGCGGCGTCGCCTTCTTCGCCCTGATTTCCAACGATGAAAGGGGATCTTTGATGCGAACAGTCCAACTACGCGGCTTCTGCCGCTGTTGATCTACTTTTCACGCACTAAATTCTCGAATTGAAGCCCCTTTCAACGAAGACTGCTAGACTGTTGCTCTAATTGCAACGGAAGGGGAGAGAGATACTTTTTAATAAATGCTAAACGCTCTCGTGATTGATAATAGAATTGATCAATGCCTGTCGTTCATCTTTCCGTACAATTTATGGACAATCGCAGAAATTCATGTGGAGAAAATCCGGTAATTATATAGAAAAGCTCTGCGTACTCCGATTTTAATGAAATTTGAATATGTTATAGATTTCGACATTTTGAACAACTTTTTCCTGTTCCAATATAGGGGGATCGCTTTTAGTTTTCGAGATATTTTCAAAAGACTATAGTGAATACTGTATTCAATATTTCGTATTCCTGCATGCTCCGTGGCAACATAAGCTTGTCCCGGTGCGGCGTTTGTTTAAAAATTTACGCTGTAGAGATGAGAGAGAAAACATACACACCCACCCAGTGTTTCACACAAATCCAGAATGCAAGAATACGAAAAATTTAATTCAGTATTCACGATAGTTTTTTGCAAATATCTCAAAAACTAAAAGCGAACCCCCTATATTGTTACAGGAAAAAGTTGTTCAGAATGTGTTGCTGCAAAACATATTAAAATTTCATCAAAATCGGAGTACGCAGACCTTTTCTATATAATTACCAAAAATCCTGTCTCGATACTATCGAGAAATGAGAACGTGCATCCCGCGCCCATGCAATTCTGGAAACGAGTCTACCGCCTTAATGACTTCAATCTCCCCTGTTAATCGTGTCATAATGTTTGGGCCGTCCGAGATCGGACGGGAATCGACTAATCGATGTTAATGCGATAATAATGTCAAGCTCCGATCGCGCGTACAATTGAACGACCGCTGATAATCTGATTGGACTTTACACCAATTGGGCACACACCGATGCCGAAGAGCACGCCATCGCCATCATCGGGGCCAGTAGCCGCGAGCCTGCATCGTGGCGATTTTATTTCACACGAAGGTCGGGAGCCCGAATTCGTGGTGCGGCGCGGCGATAGTAATCTACGAGGGTCGGTCGTAGTCGGTTAATTAGGTCAGCACTGGCAAAAACTAAGGATGGGATCATCGACGAATCCGCCCGGGGCATATACAAATTGCTCTCGACGTCACCACGGTATCGAACCGGCGACCTTGCGACAAAGATCATCTCCGTGAACGGAAAACAAGATTAACTCGAATGATTGCGACATTATCGCGATACTCCGACCAGCTATTCCGACGAACCAGTTTCCACCAATGGACTAGATACACATTAGCTATCTGTTGATTTTTATTCAGGATCAAAGATTATTCCAGAACAACAATCTCAAACTGGAATTAACTTGAACCGTGTATCGGGAAAATTAATGCATTTGGAATTAACTCGTTATCATTAGACTGCGGATCTTGAAAAGATTTGGAAAAACGAGATTACTTTTCTCACGACCTAATATAATTATAATTTCCTACCGTATAGACCGAATCTGATTCTGGTTTCTCGCGAATGTAACTAGTTAGGGGATGATTAAAACAGGGTCTAATCTATCGGTACGAACGCAACGAGTCCGCGTCCGGAAGTCTCCATATACGGCTAGTAATTTCTCATTAAGTCCTGGTGACCTAGAATCAAACTCAGCAGAGTCGTGGGAGTACAATGGCGATGTAGGCTAGGGGTTGCGCCCCCAACCCCCGACTTCTCGACCGGTTCAATTGGATGTACGGCTCGCATACCGATAGTCTGCCGCGAACAATGCCGTGCGTTTAGTTGTATGCACACTCCGAGCGGCATATATCTGCTCTTTCTGCTGATGCACCGGGTTGCACCGGATTGCAGCGGGTTGCACCACGCCGGAAACCGGCAATCGGCGTAATAGCACAAAAATGGAAACGCCGGCCACCCTCACTTCCTTTTCGTTTCACCAAATATAATACCTCCCTATCGCAAAGGCTGTCCAACCGAAACATCGTCATCGAAACGAAGTAATTAACCAGAGACAAAATTACTATGCAATTCGTTTTTAATTCGAGCAAAGAGACTTGGCGAAATTAATTCTTCTGATTCTGTACGTAAATTAATTTGCAAATCGTGTGCATCGTGCACCGAGACTTGTAACAGTAGAAGTTCATTCAGCTCTGTGCAGCGTTCATTGAAAACGGGCGCAGGAATTGCACTTCGCGGAAGTATTTTCGGCATTTCCCTTCTGCGAAAGTACCTCTAAACAGGCACCGTGTCCCAAGTTTGTTTCACTTTAGTTAGGTTGCGTTTGTTCCGTGTTTCAAATTGAATGGGGGTCGGGGAAAAAATATATTTCTACCCGAAAAATGCTTTCAAAAGGTCGAAAAAGTGTTCGCTGTATACACATATATAATGGATCAGCTCTAAATTCCGTATTCCATTTTTTTTTATTTCGGGCACCAAAAACTGGGAAAAGAATTGTAGAAAATATTTCACACCACTTTGGGTCTCAATATGAATTAATATAAATGTTCCCTCGGTAGGGATCGTGTATTTTCGAATTCATTGAATCGCTAACAGAAAATTTCGATACATCACGCAACCCGGAACGAACGCGGTGAAAATGGGAATGGCTCGATGGAATTCTTGGAGGTTCTATGTATGATCCGGGAAATCGGTTATCATTCGTCGATACACTCTGTACAATGCTCTCTCAACCCCTGACCCACATGTACAGGGGGCCTGGTGGATGTGGTTGGTACACCCCTGGAGAGTTTCAAAGGGTATTCGCAGCTTTTGCCGAGATTTACACCCGGAAGGCGCGTGTATATCGAGATTTCGTCGTTTCGTGAATCACGGAGATAAAATCTTATTGGCCTGTGAAACGGGGCTGGATTTCTTCAGCTCTCGCGTGTCGGGCCTCTATTCAATCGTTTCCTTATGGAAAACAGCATTCTCTTGTGGACACCGTTTATTAATTCTCGCCATTATTCCGACACGGAGAGCAACACGATTTTCGATAATTATAAAGAAAAGGTCTGCGTACTCCGATTTTGATGAAATTGCAATACGTTATAGATTTCGACATTTTGAACAACTTTTCCCTTTTCCAATATAGGGGGGTTGCTTTTACTTTTCGAGATATTTGCAAAAAACTATCGCCAATACTCTATTGAATTTTTCGTATTCCTGCATGCTCTTTCCTGTAGTATTCGCGAGAGTTTTTTGCAAATTTCTCAAAAACTAAAAGCGACCCCCATATATTGGAAGAGGAAAAAGTTGTTCAGAATTTGTTGCTGAATAACACACTAAAATTTTATCAAAATTGGAGTACGCAGACCTTTTCTATATAATTACCCGATTTTCTTTGACAGGTCGTAACCACACATAATTCTGAATCTACGGTGAAGCATACGGTGACTCGAATCAATATTCGGACGGTATAAAAATGATTTCGTAATTCGAGTCACTGTACCTTGGCTCCACTTTGTGGAAGCTTCGCGAAGTCGTTTCGTGGCTCGCAGACGTAAACAATGGAAACCTTTGAAGGGAAATAAATCGATGACAAGTGATTGGTACTCACCACGACTTGTTGACTGTTGGTAGGGCTAGGACTCGGACTGGGCGTCGAATTCGGGGTTGAAATCTCTCCTGAGGTGGGGGAGACAGAGCCCGTGGTAACGGTGCCAACTGTTGGGAATGCTCTCGCCGGATCTACCTGCCATTGCTTATGGATTTGTTGGGAGGTATCCCGGAATCTAGCTCCCTGCAATCAGACAAGAAAAGCGTCTTCATCTAGCTGCCGATTGTCTAGAAATAGTTCGCAACACGTCGGTTGTCGTGCGCTTCGCATCCTTGAAGAATCAGACCGCGCAAACTGCTTCCACGCAGTTGTCCCATGCATCATATCGAAACGATGACACAGTTCGATTAGTCGCGGATATTTGCCTCCGAACAATTGTATCGCAAACGATCGGCTTGCACGCTCCACTGAAAAACTCCTTCGCAATGCCAGCGCATTTGTCTACGAGCAGATAGCTGCGCGAAAATTACGACGAGAATCTGCGAATAGCTTGCAAATTCTTTTCTCGTTTCGCGTCCCTTTTTTTTTAGTCTTCATGGGAAATGTTGTTATTGTTATCGATCGTATGATTGTTAAAACAGAAAAAAGCGTTAATGATTTCGGCGCAACGGTTCGATCAAATAAACACTATACATATTTGAAAGTTTAAATTAATTTGTAAAATTGATTTATAGTGTTCATTTGATCGAACCGTTGCGATGAAATCATTAATACTTTTTCTGTTCTTAATCACATTGTCATTTCAGAAAAATTGAATATTACTTCGAGAAACAAGAATTTGTTTTCGCTCGCGTTTACGCGAGTTTTCCAATTAACGAGGGCGAATTTAATTAGACAACAAGAAAAAATAGGAGGTCCCGATACAATTAAGGGGAAATTACCTGGTGTTTTCTCCTGAGAAAAAATAAAGTAATTAGCTGTTTTTCAGCCGTAATTGAATATAAAAACCATCCTTGGGAAACGGTTGTTCAGGAAGAGAGAGAAAGAGAGAGAGAATAAATTACGGCTGCTCTTATTGCTTTTCCGGTGGCTGTACAACTGTTCATGTGCATACGCTCTCGTGGCCATAAATATTGTATTCCGAGCAGGTTTGCCGGGCACGAGAGAAATATATTTTATAAAAATCACGCTGTGTGGTGGGTTCAGTAATGAAAAAAAATTGTTTTTACTGAATAAATGGCAATAAATCGTTTTCGGGACGGACAGTGTATAAATCGTCGTATCGAGTGTTAGGATTTTTCTGGAAAGAGGAACACGAAGGGAAACATCGCCATGGGAGGTCGTAGACCCTGCGAGGCCAGAATATCGCGTGCAACGGTGCAATCCGAAGAAACGTTGTTCCTCGCGGTGCGGTAATTGCAGTTATGCAACAACCTGCCATAATAACGTTTAGCACAGGAGTATAATAGGAGGCGTAAATGAAGCTGTTCGCATCCGCCGAACGGTCGTTCGCTTTCGAGCGTCTTTGGATTGAGCTGTTCTTCCCTTGAACGAAAGAATCGAAAGCGTCGCCGCTCTCTCCTCGCCGATTTAATCCCTCGACGAATCAGCCGTTTTTTCTGTTTACCTTAAAAATTGCCAGCACAATGCTCGCAATTTCACCGGGCAGCTAATTGCTCGAGAAATTGCGCCGTCCTCGCTCTCCGGATAAAGAGAAGTTACGATATAGTTTTTTTTTCTCAAGGACCGTTCGAGTCGGGTTTCTCGAGAGAGTCTACGCTTTCAACGATTGTTCGATTTGCAACTGCAGATTGAAACTCCCGGCACGCTCGACACGTATTTTTCTACCGGGCCCGAATCAGCCCGAGCAAAAAATTCTGCGAACAATGCCCTGCGAATTCTTTTCAACGGAAAATTCGTCTCTCGCTTTTCTTTCGACGATCTTCGACTTTCCCCTCTGTAGTCACAGTTCGCAGACGAGTCCGAAGAATTACATACACTCGACAAGTTCGATCGGTGAATTCCGGTATAAAATTAATTAAACGTTGAACAGATGACTGATCACGGAACGAACAAAACGACGAGCGAAACAGGGAGACACTGCAGAAGCCCCGAATAATTCGCAACTTTCGCTTAGCCAGCGGGCGTTAAGAGCAATTAATAAATTTTCCAGAGAGCTGTGCAAGCACACACGTTCCCGTATGTTGAGCAAATAATAGATCACTCGAGCGGAGCGCACGCCTGTTTTCCTCTTTCGGTCCGGCCCCTGTGAATTTCTATGCGCGCCTCATTAATTCACGTGCAACCGTCGAGAGAGAGAGAGAGAGAACCTCATTTTAAAATCCGATCTGTTCGCGCATCTTTCTGCATTTAAAATCCTCCCGCAAACAGGGAGCGATCAATCTTCCTCCGTGTTGCATTTCGAAACAAGTTTTAGGGTATTCTGTGTACGAGCAAGGGGACGTACGAAGAATTTGATTTCGTACGTAGAGAGAAGCAACCAAAGGCGAATATTGTAGCCAGCGAGCACGATCTAGGCCATCAGCAAATTCCTCTCTAATCCTAATACAATGGAACCCAACTGCAGAGACAACTTAATCCAATGAGTCTATAATAGCGCACCACTGTGTCTTTGTATCTCGACGATTCCTAATTACATATTGGAATAACGGAGCGGATCCTGCCGCAAAGTATGCGAGTCTACGAGTATGCCATTTGCAGGACAAAACATTTAACCATCCACCAGGTTGCATTCTATCGCAACTGTCAAAGCACATTTTCTCAACTTTATGCATTGTTTATGCAATGGTTTAACTTTTACAGACGCAATTATACGTTTCTTGATAATGGTCTTAAACTAGACCGAAACAATGAGAAGAATTATAGTTATTTGTAAAATTGCTTAGTTAGCAACTTAGGTTCGAATCTTCGCACCGAAAACTTTTAATTAACTAAACTGATAAGTTCTCGATCGAGATAAAGGAAACAGTTTTTATGCATTGCAGCAAATGCATTCTCCAAGTTTCTTTATCGCATTTATAAATGAAAATGTCCGATTATAAATTACCATCGATCTACATAAATAATCTACAGTCCGCATATTGCAAACCACCCGGCAAACTTTATGGAGCGTTAAACGCGTTTGCAACACTATTGTAAAAATGTACAAGCTCGATTTCCATTATTTATCACACGAATACGAACGACATAAGATATGAACTGCACTGGCAGAATACGCATACGATCAGTCCATAAGTACTCGTACGCCCTTTAAATTCATTTGGTAGAATTATAAAAAGTACAATTTTTTGGAATTGACTGTAAATACGATGAAAAAAATGAATAATGCAGGAATTTCTTCATTTTAACGAATCGCTAAAATTCTTAATTCTCGCGGGGCTATTGACGGTAGCGTTACTCTTACGAAATCCAGTGGCTACGAAACAAAAGGTTGCAGCGGAAAGAAATTCTCACAGCATGCTACCGGTACCGTACACGAAAGAATCACTTTCTAACGATTAGATTTCCCATTGTAGATCACTCTGTGCATGACTGCCTCTTCGGCATCTACGGTACAATTTGATCGAGTCGCGGTTATCGGCCGCGGGATCTTTAAATCCAATTACAGAAGATTTTTCGTTCGACTTCTCGCACGTCGGTTTCCCTGTTTTCGGTGTAAAGTGGATTACCGTTTTCAGCTCTATCGCTCTGCAACACCGTTGAACCGGATTGTTTCCGCCGCAGAGCCTCGCAGAAACGCGTCACGCCGCGCGGAACCCGAACAAACGTACGAATTAGAGGGTTAGAGGCAACGCGAGTTTCAGGAAGCCTCGCAACACGACAAAGTTCGTTGAAATTCGCTTTCGGCAAGCTCGGTAATTTTCGAATCAACGTATTTGCGAGTTACAGCTGAAACGTTACGGAATAAGGAAAATTTCATCGAAACTCGTGGGATTTCGTTGCGAAAATGATCGACTTCCCACCGCGCGCCCACGGTGATCCAGCACGATCGAGATCGGACACATACCTGTTCCAAGGTGGTATTTCGGTATCGATCTCCTCGATCGTGAGGGTCGCTCGCCGGATACCGGTACACCGTATTTACACCCGGCACACGATTGCTCCCCGTGTAAATAGAGGCGTGGTTTTAATTAAGCAACATTGAAGTCAACGGAAGGAACGCACGGTAATTGTATAGAAAAGGTCTGCGTACTCCGATTTTTATGATATTTTAATATGTTTTGCAGCAACACATTCTGAACAACTTTTTCTTGTAACAATATAGGGGGGTCGCTTTTAGTTTTTGAGATATTTGCAAAAAACTGTCGCGAATACTGTATTGAATTTTTCGTATTCCCGCGGCATTGGGTGGGTGTGTGTGGTGTTGTCGCTTCTTATCTCCACAACGTGTTTACAAAGAAAAAAATAAACAGAAATACGAATACGAAAAATTCAATACAGTATCGGCGATAGACTTTTGCAAATATCTCGAAAACTAAAAGCGACCCCCCTATATTGGAACAGGAAAAAGTTGTACAAAATGTCGATATCTCTAACATATTAAAATTTCATCAAAATCGGAGTACGCAGACCTTTTCTATATAATTACCAAACGCACGCACAACAGTTACATAACGAGACCGTTTCATGACGCATTGTCGATATAGAAGATGCATCGATAAGACTCGATCTAGATCGTCGCTGGTGATAATCGTTGGGATTACGATCTTCTTGATAACATGCTTGTCGGATGGCTTATCTAAATTGCACCGAGTGGAAGAGACAATGAAATGCATAGTGGCCGATTCGTTCAATTTTTTACAAGCGCAATTTCCGACATAAAAATCTACAAAAATTGTCTAAAATGCGTCTCGGGATCCAAAATATATAAAATTTTTCCAGAATTTTGCTACGCATCAGAGACCAGCTAGGCCCTTTTCGAAAACGACAGAACAGCCGTGTAATCGCGTTTAGCAGCTGTGAACAGTATCGGACGCGGGGAAAACAGCCTAACCTTGACACGAGTGGTAGGGATGTCCAGCGAGTAATTACAGGGGTCATAGTACAGATCTTTACGAGAGCCTGTCGTCGTGTTCCATTAAAGAGCGCGTCGTAAAAGCTTATCGTTGATCGGCTGTAAAAACGAGCGGCGTGCGAGATACGTGTTTCGTCCGCGATCAGCGCGGTATGCAAATTGTGTCGCGAGATACGCGCAATTGCGTCAGTATTCTGTCGCGATTCAGCTCTGACTCTCGATGATGGGATCAGTGGAAAATTAAATAATTCGATATCGAAACGATATACAGACGCTGGCGATATCGGCAAATGGTTGGCAGAAAAGGGGAATAAGGACGAATTATGTCTAACCGGGGGTGGCAGGCGGCCGTTTAAGCAATAACAGAGACACCGTGCTCGAAGGATGGAAAAAAGTGGCCGTACTGGAGGAGAGCTCGTTCAGTTGCACACAGGCGTCAATGCGGTGCAATCAATTTCCGTGTTGCTCGTAAGTCACTCGACCGTGTTGCACATGTGTGCGCAGACGCGTGTGCTGTCTCGTTCACGGATACCGGCGCACACAGTGGAAGAGAGGCGATCATGTGTGAGGGAATTACGTGGATAGATAACGGTTGATCTTATAGTGTGATCTGAATGGCCAGATATCGACGTCGATAAAGGAAAACACGAGGGAATGTGGAGCAACGTGTTCTCTCCTCGGGCACAATGAGGAAACGTTCACCGAGCCGTGTTCCTAATTAATTCCGGGGGGCATAAAAAGAAGGGTTGCAAGAAAGGGAGAGGAGGCAGGGAGGATCGAGCGCAATCGTATAATCAATTTATCAATGCCTTTCGACTCGTTACATTTTAGATTCAATTATTATTAATTACACCGGCCCGATTGGAAATCGATGATAGCGTGTCAATTAGACGGCCGTTCCTCGGAGAAGCTAGATAGCTGACTGTAGATAGCGACGTGTCGCTTGGGGCAAGTATTACTTCCTTTCGCTGGCATGTCCGCGGTTAGGGAAACTTGCTGGGAGATTTCTGTTAAAAAATATTCTCTACAGGTGCAAATATTTCCAAGTTCGAAGAGATGGAGAGATATTGTAATCGCGAGCACACCTTGGTTTCTTTATTAATTTTCATTACAAGTGTAATCGTATCCTGGTATCAAGTTATACGTATATACTTCGAAGATGAAATACGAAACCTTCACCGTTAGTTATTCTATACAGGATGTCCGCGGATTCTTTGAATTATGAAAAATCCGGTCGAGTAACGAGCACAATTAAACTTGTAACAAGCGAAAGACTCTGAAGCGTGTCGTTTCAGCCCTACCTCGTTGAAGAGGTCGTCCAGCTCTTTCCGCGACAATTTAGCCTTCATCCCTTAGTCATTCTCCGAGCTAGGCCAAGAAACCAGGCGCCTGATCGTGGCGCTGACTCGTCGGTCGAACCTCTTCAAATGTCACCAGTCTTTTTACTCTCATTGGTCTGGTGTCGCCCTGGGTTTTCAGAGTGCTCGCCGCGTCTTTTTCGCCGCGCAAATAGTCGATGACGCGCGACGCGAAGTACGACAGAAGGTCGAGCGACGCTGCGACTGCAACTGCAGCCGCGACTGCTGCTGCTGCACGTGTCGTACGAACAGTGCACTTTTTATTCCCGCCGGCATTATTCGACCGACCAATCACTGGAGCCGATCTTGTCCCCGTGTCCAACAGCTCGTCCCGTAATTAATCCGACGATAGATCGGGCATGCAGAGAACAAAAAAAAAGTCAGCGAATGAAATCGACGGACGCAGCTGGTTTGCAATGCTCCCGCGATGCACTGAGAAACCAGGATAAACCGCGGCCTTCGCTGAAATTGGCGTGCGACACTGCACGTGATCTTTCGTTCGCGCATCCACGCCCCGATTTCGCGTGACTCGCCGTAGATTGGCCCGCGGGATCCTTTCGAGAGCGATATCGATCCCTTCCTGTCCTCTTTCGCCCGCGAATCTGGCGCACTATGTTCCTTCAACGACTACACTTTCGTCGATCATCCCTGAAACTATCATAAAATCACCAGTCACAGCTACGACTCCGGCATTATCACTTGGAACACGCTGTGAACAATTACAGAGGTAGGGTAACACTCTCTTTAACATGTTTCGTTTATCTTCCAGGTTCTGGGCAGCAGTTTTAATATTTTCGGTAATTCTATAGAAAAGGACTGCGTACTCCGATTTTGATGAAATTTTAATATGTTATGCAGCAACACATTCTGAACAACTTTTCCTGTTTCAATATAGGGGGGTCGCTTTTAGTTTTTGAGATATTTACAAAAAACTAAAGCGAATACTAGATTCAATTTTATGTATTATCGCTTCTCATCTCCACAAACGTGTTTACAAAGAAAAACTAAACAGATGCGGCCTCGGAACAGGTTTACGTTGCCGCGGAGCATGCAGGAATACGAAAAATTCAATATAGTATTCGCTATAGTCTTTTGCAAATATCTCGAAACTAAAAGCGACCCTCCTACATTGGAAAAGGAAAAAGTTGTTCAAAATGTCGAAATCTCTAACATATTAAAATTCTTCTATCGATCCTTAAGTGCACAATTGTTTTTAACAATATGAAGCAGTTTTTATCGTTCCGTCGTGATATATGCATTTTCCATATGTATAGTATACGTAATATTTCATTAGAGACGATAATAGCGTTGTTACATGGCAATAGTATGGACATAACGATATAAACTGCATTACACGATCTCCAGGTTAATTTACGTCGACCAGTATCATTATTAACTCCGAAGTATCCATTGACTGTATTAACTAGCGCGCCAGTAAAACATACATTGCTAAACAGCTCCTTTGACACCTAATTAACGACACCAATAACATCATAACCAAGTTATTAGCAACCGAGCCGGACACAATCGACAACATCTCCACAATTAAAACTTTAAATTACAAGTAGCCATTTTTCTCGTAAATGCATAAACTCCGCAGTCCAATAAGAAAATAATAGACTGCAGAGAAATTCGTGAAAATCCAGTGAGGGGAACACGGTGGATTAAGGGATCGAACGTGCGAATAATGTTGGAACAGCGATCTCTCCGTCTATGTGGGACGGGTTCTTAATGAAAACGGATGGGCCGGATGTTTACTAATTCGCCGGCGATTTTAATTAAATTGGACCCCGTGATTCCCCGATGGGAATTCCTCGGGTTCGATCGAACCTGCCATTTCCCTGGCGTTCTGTCGCGGAGGTTGATGCCTCGTCTCGCAGCCTTCGATAACTAGTTCCAACGCCCACGCGAAATTACCGGCTCTCTCCTCCCCCTCTACCGCTCCGTTGGTCTCGCGAATTTTTTCGCATACGTACGAACAACCGGCACTTCCGCCGGTGGCATCTCGTGTTTCAAGTCGGGTACTTGGATGTCGGATCTCGGCCGGCCATTGATACGGCACCGTAAAATGTCTATGGTTTCTCAATGACACCGGAGAAATCAGTGTGATCAAGGTTCTCACGGCTCGTGCTGACCGATTTCTCCGCGAGATTCTTATCGACACCAGACACTATCGATACACCGCTGTTAATCTGTCGCGTAAATTCCCGGGTATCGAACGCGAGAGGCCACATCGAACGAATAAATGGACGAGACACGGCCACACAAGATGGCACGGGAGAAATCCGCCGAGGGAATCCAAGGAATCCTCTATCCGCGATAAATGATAGACTTTCCTGACTGGATCGGCCGTTCGGTAATGCCTGCTTAGGCCTGGGAAATGGTCCCCACGGGAACATCGCAACGAGTTACCGTTTAATTCGAGAGCCGAGCCCCTTCTAACTCGGCCGACAGATTTTACGGCAGACTGTTCTCCGCGTTCTAAAGTATTACAATTTCATCTCCGATCAATTCGAGCTCGCGCAGAATTTTCAAGATGACTTTATTATCCGAAGGAGGGATTGGAATCGCTTAAACCTTAATGAAGTTAAAACGCCCATCGAAAATTCAAATAAACTTCAATTTCAAGTTCTACCTTAGAGAACTTCGTTACGAAGTCTGTAACGAGTTCGCGAGATTTTTCGATCGGACAACTTAATGAGCGCTTGCGCCATCAAACTTTTATCAACCCTTTGCGTTTAAACTTTTTCGAGAGTAATTCGCGATGAGTCCAACGTATTAAACGCTTTGAAAATTAATGTTTCAGTCAACGGCGGAGTGTCTGGGGTGTCCGAAAGGAGATCTGGTCGCGATTCGTGGGAAGATTAAAATCCTCGACACGCTGTATCGTCAGGGTCGGGGCCGATAACGACGTCAGCCGGTGAATTGTCAGTGATTGCCGGACACGCGTGGGCCGCGATCACGAATTAGCGTTTCGAGCGGAACGTGTCGAGTGCTGCCAACCGAATGGCCAATGGCGGAGCATGGTCTCTGCCAGTTCGAAACGGCGCGGTGAATTCTCTGTTTACGAGGATCCTTTGTATACAGCGAGGCTTCCTGGCGACGTTTATTCCCGGCACGACGACGCGTGCAGATGCGCGCGTCACGCGTGTTACGAAACGCTCGATTGTTCCGTAGAGTCGATTTCGCAACCGATCGCGGAATAAAACTTGCCAACCGGCTGCTCGCTGTCTCGTTAAAAACAACTCGATACTGTTTTATCGACACGGCAGCCGAGAGAGAGGAGATCGGGATCGCGATTTAAAATCGTGAGAAACAATGCCGCGTGGAAATCATATTTTCGATAACGAAATTATTTATGATTATTAGGAGCACGGTTCGCCGAGCGTTTATGGACTATTCCGGAAATGAACGATAATTAGAAAGAGATTTACTGCGACCATTAAGCGGGTTCGTTTATTATATTCTGTGGAGAATAAAGGGCTTAATGCGGCATCACCGAGGACGCTGTAAACGCAATCGCGATCGATTGTTTGCCAATTCTGCAAAATTTCCCGTTACGTGGGATTGAAACTTTTTCATTGTTACTTGCACGAAACTGTTAAACTGTGTGATTCGGAATTGAAACTTTTTCAGTGTTACTTGTACGAAACTATTAAACTGTGTAATTCGTAATTGAAACTGTTTCAGTGTTACTTGCATGAAACTGTTTAAACTATGTAATTCGTAATTCGTAGTAACGATGCTGAACTTTTAACACGCGGATACGTGATCTTGGTAGAGCTGCTAAATAGCTGAAAACAACCGTAGTTTCTCGTACGGTTCAACCAATACGATGTCCCATCGAACAACGGTGACCAACGGTTAAATTAGAGTCGTACACGGGATCTAGCGAGGTTTTGCCGCCAGTGTAATCTCGATCTCGAGCGAGAGGTCGTTTATCCTCCCCCGAGCTATGCGCCGAAGAAATGTCCGGCTTCGTTCTCACGTGGGCTCGTTCGCCTCTGTCCGCGATTTACCTTGCGCCGCCGTTAGAGGACGATCCGAAACACCGGCAAGAATGCTCACCGATGGATATTATGGGTTCGCTCTTGCCTTTAACCGCGGCCGGGAACGCATAAATTTCAACTATTCCACCGGGGGTCAGCATCGGGAAGCCTGACTGTGAAACTCGAGACGAGAGACATTTTCGAGCGGATGCTTGTGTGCGTCCGATAGAGACAGCGAGCATCCTGCGTTTCGTCAGTTCGAGAACTCTTGCAATTCGCCTAAGCGATGGCGATCGCGAGGCGGATAATCCTGAGAACAAATTCTGAGAGTCTGTTTTCTACCTCTGTGTACCCTTCTTTTCTTTATAACATGGAATTGTCTTCCTGTGATTTTGAATCGGATCACGGAGGAGGGCCCTTTCTTTGATTCACTCCCCTGTGATTATTTCCGAAAGTCACCACTCCTGTTCTTGGCTGTCCTACCTCTGTGTACTCTAAGAAATGAATTTCTCAACAAACAAAAAAGTTTCTTATGGACTTTATAGAAATGATCCCTGACAACTAGACTGCAGTTTTGATGCACTTATCAGAAAAATGGGCACGTACAATTTAAAGCAGTGAAGATGTTAAGAATATTTAACGACATCAATGTATTCGTTTGAAATTGTCAGCCTCGCAAAGATGTTCTTAAATTCTTTTAATCTTCTCACCGTTTCAAATTTCGTCCACCCATTTTTCTCATAAACGCATCAAATCCGTAGGCCACTTATAATTGTTCACAACGATCCCAAGTGCGCGAGAAAAGAGCCAGCGTTCCCCGCGAAGTAATACGCGCGATCTATAGATCACTGGCAGCGAGAATACCATTGTTATCACAGCGTATCGCGAGGTCGGCGAACACGAGTCACAAACACTGGCCAAGCACTAATCCATCGGCATTATCAGCACTGCGGCAAAGATATCGGGCACCGCTCGTACTTGTTCGCCTATGGATCCAAGAAACTACTCGTTTGGATCGTGGATCCGGCGCACGGAGTTTCTCACGAGCGCGAGGACAGAGCGATTCTTACGTGCTCTCACACGTATCCGCGTACACCGACTGGCGAGTAGCAGAGATCGTGCACGATCCTCGGGCCGACTCTCCACGCGAGTCAACGATATTCCTCGTAAATATTTACATCGCTCCGGGAGATAGATCCGTTCCGACGATCCCGTAGATATCTTCGGAGCGTAGAAGACCGAAGGCAGAAGAGGGGGAACTCTCGTTGTTTCATCCGGCCGTTTTCTGCGCGCGTCTCGGCCCCGAGGAGCAACAATAAAACTGTTACGAGCAGCTCACGATGCTAATGACGCGCCGGGCCTGCTGATTTAAGGGATCGATGGCACGGCTTAATTGAATTGGAACGGGTCACGGGAGAGCCGGCCAGCTCTTCTCCTCGATTTCAACACCGCAGTGCACCGGTGCAACCCATTCTCGCAGGAGACACGTTGCTCCTCTTCCTCGTCGAACAATGTTACCGGCCGCGGACCCGCAAACTTTCCTTTAATCGGTTTACGGGAGCTCCAAGTTTCGTCATCGAGGACCCTGTCTCCGAAGAGATCGACAACGTGGATCAGAGCTCATGGAACTATGCACTCGATCGAGACAGTCGAGAATCAGCGAGAGAAACTTTGAACCCTTTGTGTCCTCAATTACAGCCTTGTCTTTGTGTCGGTGATATGTGACTGGTAGCATCATAGGTAGATCTGCGAAAGATGCTGCGGTTTTGGGTTTTTCGAGATAATACAAACATTTTCCATGTTTCAGAGAAGCTCAGAGGATCTGTACGATTTTCTCCCAATATGTTCTCTAAACTCTGAACACGAGCACGTCCCGGATCACCGGTTGAACGAACATCGACGGGACACGTACCGCGACGATCAAATCGAACCGCAGCTAGCGAAGTGACAGCCGTTGATTACCGTGTACTGGCAATTTTCCGCGGCCACGGAAACGCTGTGCACAAGCGTCGAATAGAAAGAGAGAGAAACCAAGCCGAGCCGAGAGCGCTCACGCGACGAGCGTGCGCTTACACGTATGCGCGTACTGCAACTGGCTGCACTCTCGGAGATCGCGCGCGGAACACGGGCCTAGCTCGAGACCGTATGTCGCATGTTCCGTTCTCCGTTGCACCGCTGGAACGACCTCTTCCACGTCAGAGGTGATCGTTGCTGGGTCTGTCCTCGTGAACGATCGTTGCGCAGCAGCTTTTCACCAAGCAACAACGCCCGCCTACAACGCTGTTATTTCTGTTCGTTTTACATTTCTGAAATAGCAGGAAATTCTTCGTTCCTTTTTTTTGTTTAAGGGCGGTGGAGGAATCCTTTATGGACACTCTTCCCCCTTTTTTAATAGCGGTGAGGGAATCCTATTACGGACTCCCTCCCCTTCGGTGATGATGGGGGAGGTTGTGTCTGACTCAGCTTCCACCTCGGATGTGATTGGGGGATTGTCATTACCTTATGTAGTCTATCGCCATGCAGACTAAACCCCTACCGGCCAGGGCTTTCGGCGATGCAGGACCTTTTCCTCATCCTTCTTCGACGGGTCTGCCAGAGCCCCACTGGCCCGCTTTCCGCATTCAGTGCGAGTGTACTTCCCGTCCCATATCTTCGCCTGTTCTTAGCCTTTGTTTGGACACCCTCACCTAGGTAACAATTGGGGAGGGTAGTGTCGGACTCGGCTCCCCCTCTCGGATGAAATTGGGGGGATTATCATTGGCAAGTCCAGTCTACTGCCATACCGACTAAACCTCCATCGCCCTGGGCCTTTTGAAGGATCTCTGGTGGTCCCAATTCTGGTGACATGCTGCCCCCACCGGACCGCTCCTCGCATTACTTGGTAGTGGGGGTTTTACATGTACGTGGCCACACATGTTCTTGGCTTTTAAGGAAATTCTTCGTTCCTAATTCGCTGAAAAATCTGGCGATACGAGACAGGAAAGTTTATATTCTCCTGAACTCCGCAGTCAACCATTTTATTCCCAGTCCACTTTACGAACCCTCCCACGGTGGAGCACTCGCTATGAATCTTCCCCTGTTGAACCCCTCGGTGAACCTCAACGACGGTTCTCAAACGATATCTGAGAGATTCCATTCTAGCGTCGCGCAGTTATCCTGACGATTGCCGCAAATACCGTCTCGGCATTTCACGGGGACTGGGGATGCTGGGACGTCGAGCAAAGGGTTCCCAGAGCTGGCACGGGACTATAAACTACGGCAGGAGTGCAGCGGAGTTGCTGCAGTCGCGACGATGCACTCCGAACGCCTGCTGTGCTTGCGTAACCAATCGAGCCTTGCGGTTTGTTGGCTGACATCGCGTTGTTGGCGGGAAGAATTATGAACTCGCCGACAAGAAATTGGTCTCGTTCTCCTTTTCGACGGACCCTCAAGTTCGTCCTTTGACCCCTTCTTCGAAATCATCGTCCCTTCTGCACGGCAATAGTCAACGCAACTGCATTCGATTCGTCGACATGCAATTTTTAAAAAGATCAACTTGACTTACAAATCGACTGATTACGATGACGTTTCGAGTCGCGCGTTATCGCTGTCGATCGATAAATCATGCGATAATAGCGAAAGATATTTTTACACTCGAAGAATATAGAAAATTCTCCGCGATTCAAGCGATGAGATGCCAGAGATGTTTTTGATCAATTAGGAGCTACAAAGTTTTGAGTTAATTAGCCGGACGAGAGTGACACGGTGAATCACGGGCTGAGGTAGGATTTTTGGGATTGATTAGATAGTCGGAAAATGTCGTTCGATCGGACTGTCACTCCAGATTGATGTAACAATCGGTTCTTGTGCAACACGTGTTGCCAATGAAAGAGAAGGTAATACGTGATTAACGTCTCGGCGGACGCTTTAGCAATCGGCCTTCCGATAACACCAATAATCAAGATCAGAGTTTACCAAGAGATCCGGCCAAGTGCATTCTTGCTGAATAAATAATTATAATGAGACTGCGGATTTGATGCATTTATGAATTACTAATTCTGTTTTTCTCAGCTTGTTAAAATGATTAAAGTAATAAACCGTTTACGTGACTCCAGTCACTTTGATTCAAGGAATTTTTATTCTGCTTAAATATTCAGAGTCTAATTATCATAACATCACACCATGACGGTAAGAGAACACGTTTTCTAGATTCTATTATTTCTCCAGGAAGAAGAGCCGATCATTGGAAAATCTTCTTTTACTTCCCATCAGTAACGCACAGCAATCTTCGCGAAGCTCTTCGAGAACGCTCTTATCGCGAAACATTTCAACTCTGCTTCACTCTGGAGAGCATCTCCTCGTCATTTCATTTATAGTGAGAGAAAAATCGTTGCGAAGTTTTCCGAAGTCCATCGACGAGATACAGGAAACTTTATATTCCTCTGAAGTTCGCAGTCGACATTTTTATTCCCGATCCGCTTCTAACGCGACAGAAACGGCCTCGTTTGCGAACATTTCTGTCGAACGTTTGAATGAGTCGGCTGGTGGTCTCTTGCTCAATAAATAATTATCATAAGCACGTGTGCGAGAAAGGAACACGTTTCCTAGTCGGACTCGCGGAAAAAATTCGCTGAAGAAAAAACCGCTCGCCTTCAGCGAAACGTCAGCTTATTACGCATTCGGACCGAAAACCGTCGCGGTTAATCACTCCGGCAATTACCTGTTTCATAATCTCGAACGTTACATCTGTAATTTGCTCGCGGTGTGCACATATGCACACAGCCACCGAAACACTCAATTATCGCCGAGGGCGTTGAAGAAGAAAAAAAAAGAACGAATAAAATGTATGTGCAAGCCGCTCGCATCGCTATGATTTACGGGTGGATGAAAAGCGAAGTAGAAAAACTTCGACGCAGTACGAACGAGTTTGTTCACTTTTGTTTCAACATTTATAACTTGTACGATTATGTTGGACAAAACTAATTTAGAAGGCGAGAGAGAGAAAGTCACCGTGAATTATTCGCAATAAATTCAGCTTTATGCACTCTTCGGTGTCAGGAGGAAATGGTTTTATTCTTGCGGATAGTTTATGGACGCTGACACCGCGAAACTTTTCATTCATTCGAATTTGCATAGCTGAATTGTTCATCCGTAAATTGGAAGACTGTAGTTGGAAGACAGTCTTGGATGTTCATCCACTGCTCTACAAGAATTTCTACAAGATGTCTTTAGGGTGTCTAAGAAGAATTAATGTATTCTGATTAGACTGCGGGTTTTAATTCCTGTATCTAAACTTGGGCGTACATTTTTATAATTGATTACTATCAAGCTAATTTTCCGTGAGTAGCTTCATTTTTATGAGACGCCCAAATTTTTTCTCTTAAAATAATTATCTTGAGATTTAACAAAAACAAAACCCAGTTAGTAATAAATGTTTGAGAATCGTCAAATCAACATATTTTATGCCTGCTACCCTGTTAGCTACCACAATCGAGAATTTTTAAGAGAAAATGTTGGGCGAAAATGAGCTTGATAGTAATGAATTGTAAAAATGTACGCTGGATCCTGGACTATCAGGTTCTCTCGGATGACCTGCAGCGGTGGTGCACGCAAAATGCATTTCTTCCAGACATCCGGCAGACTCGTCGCCGAAGCATCGAAGACAATGCCCAATCGCGATGATTCAGCGGCTTTAATTGTCGTGCGCGAAAGATTCCAGGCCACGTCGAACGCATAAATTGCATTCCGCGAAACATCCGATCGGTATGCAATTACGGGCGAAGAGAGACAGGTCGCTGGACAATGTCTCATAACTCAGAGGGAACTTCCTTATGACTCCATTGTGCGACGTCCTTGCACAATGGACGTCGGCCGATGCTCGGCCGGCAAGAAATATGGCCGCGATGATGCGCGGCTGTCCCTCTTTCCTCTCGTCTCTTCTTCTTCTCGTGGGGCCCCAATCTTCCTCGGCTCGGATGTTTACATGTGTCGGCACCGACCAGAAAAGGGACTCGTTCGCCTCGTGCAAACGACTGGTGCATTACCCGGGTGTACCGCGGGTCGTATGCAGTTTCTGTTGCACTCGCGTGGGTCGGTCCGAGAGCGTAGCCTTTTTCAACGCGATCCTTACGCTACGTGCTGTGTCCTGTGTAAGGTACGTGGTCGGGATGCACGTGGGTGTTGTGCCCACCTTCCTCTTTTGCCTCACGTGTTATCCCGCGATGAATGCCTCTCCTTGATGAATTTCTTTGCACCGTTCACCGGCGAGTCTACCGCGAGTCCTCGCGCTCCGCCACTCGTGATTCTTTATCGTACGAAGTTACGCCCGCGGCGGTATCATTGATTTCCTCTGCCCTTTTTGACCTGGGCTTAGAATTATCCCCAAATAAAACGGTTCTCTTACATTTTAATCATAAAAAAATTGTTGCAGGCCATACTAAAATTCAAATTCCAGATACTACTATTACATCTAGCTCTTGTATTCGGTCTCTAGGAATCATTTTCGATTATAAAATGACGTTTACACCTCGTATTGACTTCATTATTAAAAAGTGTATGAGGACTCTCAACATTATCAAATTCTTAAGAGGTACATGGTGGCGCTGCGGCCCTTCCACGTTCATGATTTTATTTAAAAGTTTTGTTCGCTCTGTCTTGGAATATGGTTGTTTTATTTTTTCCTCTACCAAGCGCAAAAATTTAGTAAGGTTGGCTTTGGGGTATCGCATAACACCCCCACCAACATTCTTATAGCAGAATCTAAACTTCCGTTATTATAGGAACGTTTTATAAACTTATGTTATCGTCATATTGCTAAAACATTATCCAACAGTAGCTCTATTGGCTTCCAAATGATCAAAAGCTATTATAATGTTATTAAAAATGAACGAATCAGATCTAATTTCCCACATTGATCTTTTATTTGACGTTTTTGACTATTGAAAACCCCCTTATGTCTACGCTCTTAATACCATAGTAAAATTTAATTATAAATAATAAATAACTATATTATAAATATAAATAAATAAATGGGTAGGTACAAATTAAAACAGAATAAAAGGTTACAATGATTTAAGAGTGCTAATTCTGTTTTTCTCAGCTTGTTAAAATGATTATCATGAACACATAGCACACCATGACGGTAAGAGAACAGTTTTCTTAAGAGTTTACTATACTGGCAAGACTGTTTAGGAACAGAACCCATGCGGGTGAAACGTCTCCTCAGCAATGATCACCGGCAGATCCGCCGGAACTGGGTTAACGCGTAAAACACACGCGGGATGCACCCGAAGAAAGTCGTAACTCAAAGGCGATTCGGCCTCGTTATTATTCATGACCTCGAATTGGGTCACGTCGCCGAAACGATGGCTGTTTCGATCGGCTCTCGAACAAATTTATCCGGAGTCGTCGAGGACGTTGTTGGTGTGTGCCTTCTGAGCTAACGCACGGAGCCGACGGTATCCCGCGAACGTGCGGGATCACTGTACACGTAAACACATTTGCATAGACACGGGCACGCACACGCATCTGGGTCAGTGAGGCGATCGACGCACACCGTCATCTCTCTTATCGATTGCCGGGTTATCGGCGGTAAACACGGAAAGCGTTCGTAGTACTACCAGGAGATAAGGGACCGCCTACGAGGCAGGAGGATCCATTCATTCTTTATGCCCTCGTGTAGACGCTGCTAATTAGGGTGACGACGATCTGCTACGTCGACGATGGAAACCTCGAGCTGAATCAAGTGTTCCGAATTGCTCCTGATAGTTGACATAGTTTCTGACAACTTTGGTAATTATATAGAGAAGGTCTGCGTACTCCGATTTTCATGAAATTTTAATATCTTGTAGATTTCGACATTTTCAACAATTTTTTCCTGTACCAATATAGGGGGGTCGCTTTTAGTTTTCGAGATATTTGCAAAAGACTATCGCTAATACTATATTGAATTTTTCGTATTCCCGTATGCTCCGCGGCAACGTAAACTTGTTCCGGGACCGCATCTGTTTGTTTTTTTTTGGAAACACTTTGTGGAGATGAGAAGCGACAATACCATACACACCCACCCAATGCCGCGGGAATACGAAAAATTCAATACAGTATTCGCTTTAGTTCTTTGCAAATATCTTAAAAACTAAAAGCGACCTCCCTATATTGGAACAGGAAAAAGTTGTACAGAATGTGTTGCTGCAAAACATATTACAATTTCATCAAAATCGGAGTACGCAGACCTTTTCTATATAATTACCACAATTTTTTCTACCGACATCAATTAACACGAATGTCAGTTTCGCACAAATGTGTTTGCACAGAAACGATGTTTGCAACCCATCAAAGTTTCAGGAACTGTCCGATAGCAAATTGTCTAGGGTATT
The DNA here is from genome assembly GCA_028455595.1 of Lasioglossum vierecki. Lineage (NCBI taxonomy): Eukaryota > Metazoa > Arthropoda > Insecta > Hymenoptera > Halictidae > Lasioglossum > Lasioglossum vierecki. The sequence goes on from CM052338.1 coordinate 13,057,331, forward strand.
TTGTTTAATCGTCGAAGGTATCTGTCGTCGTTAATTCGAAAATAGCCAGGCATATTTTATTCCCGTTGTTGACACAGACTCGCGGAACGCTCGCCAAGAGACAGAGAAGGGATTCGCCTGAACAAATAATCGTCGGTACGTTCGAGGGGCTATTCCTGATCCGTACAGTCCAGTTTCAAGATCGTCGGCTGTTAACCCCATCGAGCGTCGTTTTCGAAGGTCGAAAGCAATGACGAACGAAAAGGTTAAGGGAGCTTGGTCCAGCGAGCACGTTGCTGCACTCGAGCTTTTTCCCGCCGATCGGCCACCCACTCTAAGCGAAGTGGGCGTCTCCATGAGCACACATTGTTCCGCCGGTGTTTGCATTCCCTTCGATCCACGTCGTTTTCACTCGACACCGCTGCCAGCATCGCCGAAAAGGCAATATCCGACGCCAATATCTGCGCTTCCGGTCCGCCATGAGAATAACATTCCGGTCGGTGGCTGCGTAATTAAATTCTGCTACTGCTTTTCACATTCTAAGCACTTCCGTGGATATGGGTGTACCACTGTAACGTATAACTCTTCTTAAATATAGTTTCCACTTCTCCCCCCCCCCCCTCTCTCTCTCCTTGCAATCGATGCAGACAACTTTTATTTTGCATTTCCATGTATATGGGTGTACTACTGTAACTTATAACTCTTGTTGGAACATTTTTAAAATTTAAGATGATGAAGAATGATAGTTTCCACTCCCTCTCTCTCTCTCTCTCTCCTTGCAATCGATGCAGACAACTGTTATTTTGCATTTCCATGTATATGGGTGTACTACTGTAACTTATAACTCTTGTTGGAACATTTTTAAAATTTAAGATGATGAAGAAATATAGTTTCCACTCCCTCTCTCTCTCTCTCTCTCTCCTTGCAATCGATCAATTTTTATTTTTCATTTCCGTGGATATGGGTGTATCACTGTAACTTATAACTCTTGTTGGAACATTTTTAAAATTGAAGATGTTGAAGAAATATAGTTTCCACTTTCCCCTCCTCTTTCCTTGCAATCGATCGATTTTTATTTTTCGTAAAGATCGCTGCATTCTACGTACAAAAATTCTATTAATACTGTACCTAATAGGTGCATGTCAATTTAAAATTGCTCATGGAGCAGAAAGAGGAAACACGGAACAAGCGGCGTCTTTCTCGAATTTCTCTTTCTCAGCAGATATTATTTAGTCTTTTTCCCCTGCGAGCCAACATGGCGTTTATTATTTGCCAAGCCATCGTTCGGTGCTGTTGCGAGGCGAGCCACGTAGCCTGTGGCATTAAAATCCAAGCCATAATAACGCGCACACGTTCGCGCAAACACCTTCGACCGTTCCGATAACGTTCATGGAAAGAGAAAAGAACTGTAGCCCGACTTTATAACACCCGATAGCGGCGTGACGCTCGTCAATCAACCGCGAAAACAAAACCACGAGTGTTCCGAAGTGGGGTCCTACTTCCACTTAATCGCGCTTACATCCATCAGCTATAGTATTACATAGCCGAGGTTCCTACGTTCATTGCGATTCTCGTGGATTCGACGATTGGCCTGCCGGTGAACTAGTTCATTCATTATTCATCGTTCGTTTTATTCCTCTTTTTATCGTACCGTCCGCGGAAACGAGCATTTGCATAAACATGCACGCTCTTTTAGCACCGGTCACCGCTGGAACAATCAAACCTGTCAAACCCGAGTGATTATTTTACAATTGAGGCCATAGGTGCGAGGTCGTCGCTGAGAATACCGAGACTGCCTGTCACGTAACTGATAGTACATGTGCTCGAAACGCAGCTGATCGTGCTGCAAAAAGTACGAGCACAAAATATGCACATCTATTCCGTGTGCGAATAACACGCAGTCACACGGGTGCATTTAATTCGAGTGCATTCGACGAGAACTTCCTATAGCCGAGTCGATCGAGTCGTTAGCAGGTGATCCGCGGAAATTCTGGAATAACCATTAATTTCAGACGCAAAAATTCTCTCGAAGATGATCCAGAATCGGATCGAAACGTTGAGGAAAATTTTATGAATTGCAAAATTGCTTTGTTTTGATTTTTTGATCGAACCTGTGCGCCAATAACAGTAATTTCTATTAATTCGATTGTGTTTGGATTTGGACTGTATCGATCATATCGCGTTAATTGCATTAGGATAGGCTTCGATTTATTAGGCAACATAAGTTACGTTACCACCGTTGATTCTGTGACACATCGATATGGGAACAGTATGGAAGCCCGCTTGAGTAAAAATAATTCTCCGATAAACCCAGAGGAGTTTCACCTCGATCAAGAACACCGAAAAGATTATGGTACCGTTTAAGGCTTCGTGGATTACGGTGATCGATCGGTTAAGCTTGTCGGGCACGATCGAGCATTCGGATTTAGCGTAATCCTCTGTTCTTACGATGTTCGCGTGGTTTGTTTTTTCCTTCGCAAAAATTGTATGTCTGCAATTCCTGAGGTATTTAGGTCGGAACGTACGGGGAATAGAGATGTTCCAGTGTGAACGGTGCTTAATATCGATCAGAAGAAGAAGCTGAGATCTGGAGGAGGCTTGACAAGAAGAAGAGCGGAGGAATGAGAGGTGAGGCCAGCCGAGGTTGTTCGCCGATGTTATGGTAGCCGTGGCTTCAAGGTCGCCCGGGATCACCGCGAGGACGCTGAGGCCATCGGGCCAATCAGAACGAGGCTGAGTCGCGCGGTTCTTTGAAAAACTCTGAGCGCATGTTACGTTTTTGTTGGCCGCTCGCCGTTCCTGCCATTAAGAACACGACGAAGGAAACGGAGGGCGAGCACCGTTTCTTCTCTATCGTTACATCAGCGAATCTCTTTAGCCGCTTCGAAGGTAATTAATCTTCCTGCCCTGAATTATTCAGCCGGGGCGAGTCGATTCTCGATGCACGTAGACCTGCCACGGAAAAATTGTAAATACGTAATTCCTGCGCTAAGTTGCCGCTATTATTTTAATCGGATTTATTAGGCCAAGTGACTCGATAATGCCGGTCGATAGGCTTGCAAAGAATTTTTCAGTTTTATTGGAACTCCGCCGAGGTTCATTAAGATTCATGATTCTTCGCGAATTTTTTAGCTTCGGTTTAGTGGAAAGTGTAGAGGATATTCATTACAGCTGGACGACCAAAAAATGTGACCTATAACATGTCCTCCCTTGGAGTCCATCAGGATCACCTGGGAGTAGTTCTCGAGGAACTGTAAAGCTCGGACTAACTCAGATTTAACCTGGGTGTCAAAAAACTTTTGAAATTACTCTGGTGTAGCTTTAGAAGCCATTTATCTTTTCTAGGATATCCCAAGGACCTCGGGAAGACCTTTTATCCTACTGGAGCTTTCCCGCACCGTTAGTCATTCTTACTTGCTTTTTAGTCCATAAAGTGGAAGTAGCTACACAGAAACGCGAACAAGTAATTTTCGTATGAATTATTATTCATCCTCTATTTATCTTGAGCGTAACGATTCTCCGAGCGCATGGAAATTAGAATTACCGTAAAGATCGTGCATGTCTATGCAACTCCCCATCAAATTTTCCCGGACAAGAACAGTATCCCCCAGGAAATAATTTCACCGCAGCGTTCCCGGCACGCAAGAACAGCATAACTAAACGGAGACACGCGGAAAATGAAAGTGAGCGAATCGCGGCCAGCAAGAAACAGCGAAGCCCCGGCGTCTTCTTCATCGTTGTCATTGCAAACGAGGCTCGTTACGGCGCGCGTTCCCTCGTCCAGCCTATATACTCCCCTAATTGGCAGGACGAGCGTGCTGGGAGGATTCCATGGTATGAATTTTCTCGCCTTTAGTCCCGGATCGTTGACTCGCCGTAGAATTAACAGTTTTTCAAACCGCATCCTACCCGGAATATTATTTATCATAAATGAGCACGCGCCCCGAGCAACCTAAGCTTCAACGCCGAACCTGCCACTATAAACTGCCCGATATCCCAGCATTCTCATTATTACAATTATTCAAATGGCAAGATCCGCGACGGGTTAGCGGCTCTCCTGAAAACGTTGGTTTTCAATGTATTAGCTGCTTTGGAAAATCATTTTGTTTTCTCAAACGAAAATGAAAGCCAGATCTCTACCATTTCGAATGGGTTTTATTTACGCGCGATAATGAAAAGCCGAGCCACGCCGCCAAAAAGAAACGAGAGATTACGGAGAGATTGCAGAGATAAGAATCGGCAGGCGAACGTTTTACGAGGACAGTGTTGGTTGCGGTAACGGGATGCGTTATCATCGGCCGCGATCGACGATTCCGTCGATTATGGTCGGCGTCAGCTGCGTCTCACGCCTACGCGTTTTTCGTGGCCGGTCAAGATCGCCGTGCGATCATCGATCCGACATGCGACACGACGTCTCTGCGGTCTCGTGTCCGGCAAAAATCGCGGCCCGGTCACTTTCTCTTCCGCCTCGGAGACAAAAGGTGACCGGCATATGATCAGTGACAGTGTATCGATCATTCCAGCGCGGGAATACGTCCTGGCGAATATCGCACGGACCAGTTACCTCTCGATAACGTCCGTTTCGCGGATGAGACGGATATCTTGAGTGCGGTCAGACCTTGTCCGAGACGATCGGTCGAACGCGACTGGTCGAATGATGAATTAGCTTGATTCGAAGTCGTTCTGTTTGCCAGTCCAACGGTAATTCACCTTCCTGCCAGAAATTTGATCGTTCGATTAAAAATTCTACTTCGGATTAACATGATACGTTTAACAGAAATTGCTACCCTTCGTTTCTGATCGGTCTTTTGTCAGCTTAGGGTTATTTATTTTACGACATAAATTGAATCCTTCCCGGCGTGTTCAGGATAATTTACTTTGTAACATGTGACTCGGATTTGAAATAGTTCTTCGGCAAGCATAAGGTAATTCACTTCGTAGCACAAATTGGTACCTTTCATTTAACGTCGTTCCTTAGTGAGTTTAAGATAATTTCGTTCGCAACACAAATTGGTACCTTTCATGTAAAACCGTTCTTTGGTGAGTCTAAGATAATTCATTTCATAGCATAAATTGGATGCTCCCATTTCAAGTCACTCTTTAGCGAGTCCCAGCTAAATTGTTTCGTAGCATAAATTGGATTCTTCAATTTCAAATCGTTCTCTATCAAGTGTAACACGATTTATATTTCATAACACAAAGTGCACAATTTCATTGAAATCTTTCGTCGGTGAGTTCGAAAGCATTTGTTCCTTGAAGCAAGGCAACTCTGTATAGTTTTCCCAAGAACGACTGTCGATTATGAGAAACAGGTTCACGAAATTGATAGTTTTCAAAGCAACTTTGAATTTAGATGTTCAAACAGCGAACGTGTTAAGATTCACTTGCGAATAATTAATGATTCTGCGTAGCCTATCGATTGAACCTGGTTTAACCTTCTAGCGAGACAGTCCTATTAACCCAAGATCGATGATGTTACCCAGAAGTAACTAATACATCGTTAAGCGCTCGACGAATATTAATTGTAGAATTGAAATCGAGACAAAACCAGTCATCTACAAAAATTATTCCTTTCCGAACGTTAACAAGATGACTGAAACAAATGGTAATTCGACAGGATAAGGTAATGCTAATGAGCTGAGTGACGGAGAACTATCCGGTGCAAGGTGGTGGTATATAAATCATTTCTGTGACATCGTCAACACATTTCTTCGATCTAAATGCAGAAAGTATAGGGTAACTGCACCAGTGAATAAACGGGCACCAGTAAATGAACGCTTTTGTATATTTCAACAAATTTTAAGCCGTACGGCATACTAGCGATAAAATAAATATTAATAATAATAATTATTACCAATAATTACTAGAATCTAGTGTTCATTGACTGGTATTTTTTATATTTTTTATTTAATGTTTAATAAAGAAAAATAATAATATTTTCATTTTATTTGTTTTCATTTATTTTTGACAAATGAAGTATGTGGAGCCATTTAACATATATGAGATTTCTTTAATTCACATTTTTTTAAATACATCTTCCTGAACAATTTCTTAAATGTTTATTCACTGATGCAGTTATCCTACAAAACTTTATGTAATGGACATGACTAGTGCGTTTTCAAGTTATGTGCGCATGTTTCTTGGAATCCGCCTATTAATTCGCCAGGTGCAGTTTAGGGGATCGCATGCTAGCCCAATATTTCTTCAATTCGTTTGAAACGGTCCCGCGGCCAAAGGAATTCTCCGTCGAACAATTCCGGGTATCCAAGGAGCTCAGGAGCATCGCAGGGATGCAGAATCCACAGCGCGGCGGTGCCTTTCAGTTCCGCGAACTCAATCTCCTCCAAAAAGGAAACCTGAAGCGACGTGGCTAGGCGCCGAGTTGGAAGAAGAAGATCCTGACAGGGAATATTTTTCGCTTAGCGCGAACTTCGACTTCGCGTTTGCCTAGTGGTCCCGCGCATTTCCCCTTATCTTTGGACCCGTCAACGTTCGAGAGCGGAAATTCCCTGGTGGAACAAGGATCAGAGGAATTCACAAAAGAAAGAGAAGAGATCTGGTAGAAGCTTTCGAACGCAGCCTTTCTCGAACGTCGTTAAATCAATTCGCGCCGGAGGCAGACGTTCGACCGTGACAGCCAGCGTGAATCCTCGCGTTCGCCGACACTTGTAAACGCGGCTTTAAGGGCACCGAGGGGGATCGGACACGCTACGACAAAGTGGCCGTGGTGTTCGCGGTGTAACGGCCGTGCGGTTACCGGTTTATCGCGCGAGAATGCCTCTGCTCCGCTCCATTCTGCTCCATTCCGCTTCTAGTCCGCTCCCAACTTCGAGCGGAGCGTTCACAATGAACGCGAACACAGCCGCAACGGTTCACCTGCGTAAATTCGAGCCCCGCGGCCCGACTACGCTTCCCCGCCGTGATTAATATTCCTAATTACCTATCCGACTCCTTCGCCGGTCCTCCAGCTTCCAGGGGTTTTCGCAATTAGCCCAGGTACCTCGTAAACGCCATAAATGATGCCTTCTGCCTCGTTTATCCGAGCGAATCTCGTGACTGTACGCGATACGCTGTTCACGCTCTCACCTCCACCTTCGGTATATCTACCGCTAATTATTAGACAAAAGTGCTTTCGAGACGGCAGGTGTGCGCTTCAGATTCCGAAGACTTCCGCTACCATTAGATTGTTGCAATATTAAATGTCCGATTTTAGAATGCGACTGTTAATTTAATTTTAATGCCATCGCTAAAAATCGGACATTTCATATGCAAAATCCTAATGCTTGATCTCCAATGGACGAAGATGCGAATCAGAGTTGTAGCCCTAGTAGCACAAAAATATTAGATATTTCTTCAAATATTGGAAAAAAATATTCTATTTCTAGTATTAAATAAAAATCTGTTTCATAATGAGAAAAGAATATTTTTCTTCATAATGTGAAATAAATATTATCTGTATATTAGGAAAAGATATTCTACTTCTAATACGAAATAAAGATTTGTTTAATATTTAGAAAAAAATATTTTCCTCGTAACATGAAATAGATATTTCCTGCATATTTAAAAAGAAATATTTGTTACTTAGTATAAAATAAATATTCTATGTATATTTGAGTATTAAAAAAAGATTGAATCTCTTTTTAATTTTATATGAATGCGTATACAATATTTTGTACTGTTTTAGGATAGATTTATCGCTATCGATTGACCCGAATGAGCAGCACCCAGGTCCAATGGGATAAGAAACGATGCTCCTGGTCGTCCACCGAGGAAACCTGACACGGTTAATAAGGTGCTCGCTCAGCACTGCTCGGGTTACGGACTTTGGTTCCCCAAGCGCCGTCTGGAAGAGCCACTGCCTTTTTTATTTTTGCTTTCTAGATATGTTTGTAGAACTTCCAGTAGGATTATAGCACTCGTACGTGTTCATGAGAGCCACTGCCCCACCATTATGCCCACAGCAAAGAGTAGGAGGCTCTAAAACCCCTTCCCACGCGGTTTACTGCACTGAATGCCTTTAGATTAGCACCCGGCTTCTTACATCATCACGGTAAGGACACCCAGAGCTTCTATAGAAGACTCGGTACCCTATTCTTCGGCTTGCCATTGGCCAGAAGTCAATAAGGCCCCCGTCCAAGGCACCGCTCGACCCTGAATCCTATCGCCGGCTGATTCAATAACACCGGAGCACGATTAAACAAGGTATCCCTAAGTGGGATTGCGATGAAGGGAATATTACTTGGAGACCCGGCGAATCAACGGAGGTAAATGAAATGTCGGAAACCCTAAGGCGAAAGCTGCGCTGACGTTTGGGAACGTGGGCTAATGAAGCCCAGATAGTGGAGTCCTCTTAACGACCGATTTCCCATTGATCATTCGCAGAAATTACAAGCTTGGCGCAGCAATCCTCTGGATCGATCTTAGGGGGCATCCCGGAGTTTCATGCTATCTTCATCTGGGACGGTCGTAATCATTCAACGGACCAGAAACCGTGGTAATTAACGTCAAACGGCGTTCGCGGTCGTCACGGCGGATAAGGGTCTCCTTTTGCCGATATTCTCCTTCTCAACCCTTCGGTGACACAATCCGAGAAAAGAGACTCGCGAAAACTGGTCGTAGATCGTCCAGTTCCTCGATCGCCCACGCGGATCACCGCGAGCCAGCCAACCAAGCCTAATCGATGCGTGTTCGGTGCGTGAGCCTCGCGGCCAACCTGATTAATAGCCGCAATTATTATCCCAGCTTCTTCTTCTTCTTCCTACGACGCTCTACAACACCCTTTACCTTCGAGCCTTTCTTGGCCACGGAAGCTACGCGAACGAGCTATTAGGATGGTGCACGTGAAACGGCCGGTTTCAATGATTACCATGAACCACTTGATCCATTATCATCATCTTTTTACTACACAGATAAGTAATGCCAACCTGCAAGACTCGAAACGGTTTATGCTGTGACTCTTCACTCCCTGCCGCAGGCCAGATTGAACGCTCGCGTTCTCGTACCCGATCACTGCTTGCTAATCGGACACTTTGCATTTTAAGAAACTCGATTTCTTTTTCAAGCTCTTCGAAGATGTCGGAGCTAAAGTTTATCTTATTCGGAAGAATGCTGATCGAACACTGGACGCAAACTGGAATTTTCAATTGATCTTATTCAGAAGAACTTTCTAAAACAGTAAAATAGATTGGACGATGATTAGAGAAAAATCCATTTGATATTGGTTTATTTGAGAAAATATTGCTCGTCCCAAACATTTTTCAATTAATTAAACGTCGACAGTTTTTACGAAGCACTATCAACTTGCAAATCAAATTTCCCCTCGATTAATCAACACGGCCGAATTGTTTAAAGCTGATAGATATCGAATAACAGTGTGAAACTGGATAGTGGAAAACAGAAATGAACTGGGGGATGCGCATGTATTAAAAGGCGACTGTAATAATCCCAGAGGGAAGGGCTTGAAGGATTAACGGAAAATGGAAGTTGGTCTCCGGACAATAAAGAGTTTCACTAAATTACAAAACAGTATGATGCGAGAATTAACTGAATAGTGCAGAAGGGTTGCCATTGCTGGGTCCCAGAGGAAAATTCTGGAAGGGTTAAATGAAAAATTGAAGTGACGCGGGTGGTCCCCGGACAATAAACACCGTTTTGCTAATTCTTACGTGTCAGACTCACTGTTACTTTCTCATCGTGAACGACAACGAAGTCAGACGGTCTCGAGCAAACACTCGTCGCCCATGGGAATCGTTGGAGAATCGTAGACTGAGTGCTAGAAGGAATCCTTTGAGAGAGAAGCGTGTTAACTTTACACGCAATCGCGCGCGTGTACACACAGTGGGTTTGTGGGTTACGCCGAGCGGACACGCAGAATTATTCGGCTCGTAGAACGAACCGCTAATGAATATTGATGCGCCGCGAGGCGCGCTACGCTCGAGGTCGATGCATTAGCATTATTAACACTTGCCGGCGACCGAAAAAGAGAGATCGAGAGGAGAACGTTAGAGATCAACCGCGAAACACCCTGGAATTTTTTCTTGTTGACAATCCCCTGGCTTGAATCAGACCTAAGTACAGTATTTTATCCATAAATATCCCAAAATTTTTACCTATAAATGTCCCAGATCTATCCCCACTACTCCCCACATAATTTGAATTTCTAACCTCTTTCGTTTTCATTATTTTTTGATGGGACTTCGATGACCATATTTGTGACATTTTTCTAATAAAAATCGTACCAAATATGATATAATTCCGACGATAATTACTTGCGTAATAGACAATTAAAGTTTCAGGCGCGTCTCTTTCTTTCCCATACGCAATCCTTCCTCGCGCCCGAAACTTTAATTGTCTATTACACAAGTAAATATCATCGGAATTATATCATATTTGGTATGATTTTAATTAAAAAAATACCACAAATATGGTCATCGAAGTCCCATAAAAAAATAATGAAAAATAATGAAGGTGGAAATTGGGATTAGCTATGTTTTTATTTGAATTTGGCTGCCCTTCTCTACGTTCGGCAAAAGTCAATGAATACTGTCCCTGGCGTATGAATGTCCCTCGGTAGACCCGTGCTGGAGGCTGATATGTATAAAATACTGTACTGGGAACCACTAAAAAGTAAAACCTCGTGTTTGCATAAAGAGGATTTTGCTTTTTAGCCGTTCAATTTTCAGAGTCAAATAGCACGAGGTTGTTCGGCTGATAAGTAGAAACAGCGAGTCACGAACAGACGCGTCATGCCAGAAATTAGTGTTTCCGATAAGCGAAATGTGGATTTTCATGTATTTAGGTCGTCCTAAAAGTTGTTATATAACATCAGCATATTAAACAATGCAATCTTCTGTTCTTTAATGTTTTACTATTATTCCCTAAGCTGTCTTAACCCTGCCATTGGTTTTCTTAAAAATTACTCTGAATTAGCACTGAACAAGCTTATCGGACAATCCAATATTTGTGAAAAATCTAAGGAAATATTCTTCTATCTGACGCAGCCGATAAATCCGATGACAAAACGTTTCGCGAATAAAGAGATTCTGCCGGTAAGCAGTGACGCAAATGTGTCCGATCCGCACGCCTACTTCAAAGTCTCGGATCGGCGGAAGCCTGCATTTACACGGTATCTAATCGTCGGGTGTCGAGCTGAAATTAAGCGAGTGTCTCTGGTGCAGCATCGAACGAGGTCAGAACGGCGTGGCTACGTGACCAATTGCCAGACTACGAAACAATTTAATGCGATTAGACATTAGTCGGAGTGGGAGTGGTACTGTCTGTCGGCTGTCAAATTTCCTGGCCAATCACGTGCTTCTCGGACTGTTACCTCGAACGGTCACATTGCAGCCAGGACACACGTTCGAACCGCAGTGGTCCAAGTGGAGCCCGAGCGGCTCGGCCATTCGTTTCCGCGAAAGTTTTTCGCGCGACAGGGGCTGCCGCGAAGTTTCCTGGCGAAAGAAACCGGAAACCACGGTAAATCACGGCCAACGACCGGGCCTCAGGGTCTCCCCGTTTCATCGATTACCTTCAAAGAGCGGCACGGCCCTTTTCCCAGCTAGTACTTAACGTTCTCGCCGAGAGAGACGTCCTCCAATCCGCGTGGAAACGATCGAACGGCTGCGAAATCGCCAAGTACCTCTTCGAGCCTCATTCCCGGGGAATTTTCGCGATTATTTCAAACCCGTTTCCGCAAGCAGATCTCCCCCGCTTCCTATCCAACTGCGATCGTGTTTGTGGAAATTACGAAAGTTTCCGAATCGAGTGAACGGCTCCCGAGAAGCCTGATTTCCGGGCCACAGTCGAGAAGGAAATTGGTAATTATTTACTTTGAGGTCTTTCTCACCGATTTTGATGATCTTAAAATATGTTGTCAAAGTCATCATTCTGCACAACTTTTCTCTATACATATTACCGCCGCTCGGTTTTAATTTTCGAAATTTTTGCAAAAAACTATTGCTAATACTATATTGAATTTTCTCTCTTGGATTTTCGTATGTCAGCATACGAACCAAACACAAAATTAATAACACCAAGTATGTAATTGTGTGTAATCCTCTGTAATCCAGAATTTGATATACTAAGGGAAAGATCATACGAATAGAATGAGTTAGGTTAGGTTAGGTTTGATTTGAAATTGTGGCAAAGCTTATGCGATCAGAATAAGTTGTGGTTAGGTCGTGGAGGGGGCGGACCACCCACACGAAAATCCAGGAGTAGTCTTTCAAAATTGAAAGATCACCCTATATACGTATGATCAGAATGAGACCCTGTTTTCTCTCTCATCTCCACGACGTGTTTAGAAGCAAAATGTAACCAAATGCCGGGACAAGCCTACGTTGCTACGGAGCACGCAGAAATACGAAAAACTCAATACAGTATTAGTAATAGTGTTTTGCGAATATCTTGAAAACTAAAACCCAGCGGCGGTAAAATGTATAGGAAAAAGTTGTTCAGAATGATAACCTTGACAACATATTTCAAAGTCATCAAAATCGATGAAGAGGCCGTCAAAGTAAATAATTACCAGGAAATTATGGCTACTGTTTCCGGCCACCGTACTTTTCGTCGGAGGTGGCGTCGATTATGGTAACAATTTTTTTCAGCGACGAATTAGGAAAGCTTGACGAAATTAGGTGTTTCCTATGCGAAGAAATCTGATAAGAAGCTGCGCGGTGAAATCTCTGCAGCAGATCTCTGCTAGCAAGAGAGGCAGAGAGCGTAGATTATGAAATGCAATTTGAGATTCGTCACAGGGGACCGGCTACCCTCGATTTCGAACCGTGAACCGTGCGATATCAATTTATTTCTCCGGTTGAAGTTTACGGCGAGCGTGCGAGCGCGCGCCCGATACGTGTTCACGCGGCCACGTTCAACAAAGCGATCCGTTTCACGGCGAGATACGATTCATGCGGCTGTCACGCCCACGCGTCAGCCTTGCCATCGTGGAACTACCGGAATGCTGTAGCTTTGCTCCCAAGACACGCGGCGAACAGCATTAGGGCTTCGAACGATGTCAATGTCATCCACAGTGGCACCGAAAACCAATCCTACGCAATCTTCTCAATTTTTCAATGAATTACCGATCTGAAGATATAAATAGACTACGGATTTTATGCATTTACAACAAGAATATAAATTTAACTCCTGCGTGTTGCAATTGATGCACTTTGTATATTTTCCGTAAACGTTCGGAGTATAATGATAAAGGCTCTAGCCGGGTTTGGTAGTGAAATTCGCCCCCGGCGGTGTTTTAATGGAAGTTGTGCGATAGCCTATCCAAAAAGACCTATCTCTGCCAAGTTTCAGTCCCTCATTTCATCTGTAAAGCTAGTTATTGAAGAAAAACGAAAAATCGAAAAAATGCAGATCTCATATACAAATAGGTCTCGTACCACTTCAGAATTAATTTAACAATGAGATATTATCAAAAGTATTACGCTCAATTTGTTGTCAGATTTTTGTAAGTGGTGCAACAATGTTGAAAAAAATAGAAAACACCTTTTTACGGTGTTTTTCCTAAGTAACACTTATTTTTCCTGAATCCAAAAAATATATTATGTAATATTAAACATTTTTATACTCAGAGACATATCTTCCAGCCTTTAAAATTTGCGTAAGACAAAAAAACAATGCTATACATATTATATTCCAATATTTCGAAAGTATTTTCAATGGCGCCGGTTGGTGCAACGCTATGAAACGCCGAAAAAAGTGTTTTTTTGTTTTTTTCAACATTATTGCACCACTCACAAAAATCTAAAAAAAATTAAGCATAATAGTTTTGATAATATCTCATTGTTATATTAATTCTGAAGTGGTACGAGACCTACTTTTATATAAAATTTGCATTTTTTCGATTTATCCTTTCGATCCATTTTTGTCGAGACTAGCCGATTCCTTGTTTCCGGATCGACGAACATCCGTGGAATTCCGACGTTCGAAAGTAGCGGCGTTAAATCCCGATGAAAAATGCGTCTGGCGATGTTCTGGCATCGCGATCGCCAAATTCCACGGTCCTCTTGTCGCGGCGCGGCGCGGCGTCTCGTAGCTCGTAAACGAGCATCAGATTCGCCGGTCGCGCGCCGTTAAAGTCATTAAAGCGTTTATAAATTTGTCTCGGACGATTCGCACCTCTTCTGCGAGACGACTTCCGTTCTACGGTTTCCCTCATTCCCAGCGAGAGAACAATTCGCATCAAGTCGGATACACCAGTGTAGAAAACGTGGAACGAGGGGAGAATCGGGGGTGGAGGAGACCGACCGGCCGGTTTTTGCCGAGTTAACCTCGGATTACCAGCCATAACGTTTTACGACCGCGACTCGTTGGAATTGCGATTCCGCCCGCGTAAGGATGGCTCTTAAGGAGCTCGTAAACGACTTGCATAAAATTGATTCGCGGCAGCCGGCATCCGACCGACACCGGTTGTCCATTCGCGAGAACCGGACTCTCTCTCTCGAATCGCCGAAACCAGCAACAAATCCACCGACCGATGCCTTTCCACGATTTAGATGGGCTGAGTCGACGATTTGTAATGGAAGTAGGGATGACGACGGCAGCCCAACCTCGAACCAGCCGAGCATTCTAATTTCGCAGATGAGATACCGATAAGATAAGCACCTCGTTCGGTCGCCCAGACGTTTGCTGCGCAAACATGCCTCTCGCACTGTTTGAGGAAACACGGTACCTGGCGCGGAGATGAGTCGCGAAATTTTCGGCTGCTTCGAAACCACTTTACAATAATTTCAAACGGTGTAGCTTAAAATTCAATGAAAACCACGAGAATGAACGTGTGCAGAACAATTTTCAATAAACCATGATACTGACATTTTGTGGATATTATTTGATTAGCTGTTTATATCTTAATTTATTGATGAACATATTAATATATTTATAGTATAAACAATATATTTAATATGCAATTAAAAGATTCAATTTAAAATATATGTATAATTTATAATATTTTATTATTTATTTTTATTACATTTATTATTTCCTTAATAATTATCCTAATTAATTTTATACTGTCTATAATTTTAAAAAAGACCTAGAAAAAATGACCCCATTTGAATGCGGACTTGACCCAGTTACTAGGACACGCCTTTTTCAATTTATTTTTATATTATTACCTTAATATTTTTAATTTTTGATTTAGAAATTATTTTAATTTTCCCTATCTTAAATCTATTAAATAATCTTTCTTATTTATCGATTTATAGAGTTCTTATTATTTTAATAATTCTAATTATTAGACTTTGAATTGAATTATTTAGTAATCTATTTAAATGAATTTATTAAAATTTATATAAAGTAAAATTTACATTTAATTTCGACCTAAATCTAGTGTATAATAATTACCATTTATAAATTAAGTATATTAGTTAAAACATAACATTAAAATTGCTTTTTAAAATTAATAATTTTTATATCCTTTTATTGAAACCAAAATATTAGGTAACTTATTGTCAGTAATTTCTTTAATGGAGAAATTAGTTAGGTAAAATAAAACATAAAACAATAAAATATTGTCCTTCCAGTACTCGGTACGATCATGAAAGTGCAAGGGAAACTGCGGATCTTTGAACTGTTTCCCAAGCAATAAAGAGAGTCCTGCGAGAGTCCTGTCGAGAGGAACTTTTTCGAATCCGGTAATGCATCTGCGATCGTAATATTTGGAGTGTCGGAAACTTTCCGAGAACACGGAAGTTCAGGATCTCATATCCCTGCGACTGACTTCTTCCTTGTTTCGAGGAGCAGCGCGTGGATCCTGCGGACGCAGACGCGGAGGAATTTGGGACGTCGCTTTGCGTCACGGCTGCGGAAAGATCGCGGTGACGTCGACCCTATATTCGGCGACTTAGAATATTTCCAGACAGTCTCCAGTAAAAAGAGAACGCGGACCGAACCTTTTATCGCTCCATTAACACCTTTTTGCGGCAATTTGTTCTCGCGTGCACACCCGACTATCCGGTGTTATTTATACCGAAGAACTGTGTATATTATTCGAGAAATGAACCTCTACCGTATAATTTATGCTTCGTTGTTCAACAATCAGTCTTCGCGTTAATGTCTGCAGGGTTGTTCGCGCGTAAAAACTTGGTTAGAATGAAAACGAATTTATACGGTAATTTTTGCCAATGTACTGGAACAGCCGCCGCCATTTTGGTCTAGCGGATGGTTGTAGAAGACGTTTTACATGTAAATCATGCTACCGTGGTGTCCCACTTTCTACCTAACTATTTTTTTATACTGTTCAGAAAAACTCAATCTGCATAATGGTAGGTCGCAAGGCGAAGAAAAACTGGTTAAAAAATTATGTAGGCCTTCTAGAATGAATTTTTGGTCATTTTAATCTGCCGATAGCCATTTAACCAGGATACGAAATATTCGATTACGAGGGCGTGGACACTGACACTATCATTTTCCACATGTGTACGAGCGAGTATAGTGTCAAGTTCGAGTCGCAAGCAGGCGTCGGATTATTGACTTAAGGGGTGAACTAATCGCGCAGTCCCCTAATCTCCGCGTTCATCAATTGCCACGGCTAGCAGCGAAATTTCAGGAGTCACGAGAGTTTGCACGGTTTGCTTTACCGGAATTCGATTCATAATGGCGAAGTTCGCTCATGAACCATTGTTACCAAACACGTTCCATCTCCGCGGCGAAACTCATGAATATTTCATGGCCTGCGAACTGGTACAACTAGGATGAGTACTTTACTGACCCGCGGCGGGCTGATGTACACCGTATTAAACACTTCTCCAGAAAATGCATCGAGCGCAGGAATTCTCGGCGAAAAGATGGCTTCGCCGGCGATCTTAGCAACGCGATTCCCAGAAGGACTATTTCGGCTCGTTTGTGGATCTGTCTCGTGGACCTTGAGGCCTAGAGTCAGCCAAATACTTCATCCACCTCGCAGGACAGGCCGTAAACCTGATGGGGGACCATGAGTAGAAGAGGACTACGGAAAGACAAACGGGAAGGGCCACGGACCAACGGCTCCCCTCCTCTTCGCTACGCCGTAATTTGCGCTCGGACTTATTTGCATGCCAATTAAATGGTCGCGATTACGCAGGATTTATGACCAAGTGGTCCTTGCTTGGTCTTTTTCGCGCCGGCGCACAGTGGGGCATTTTAACTAAAAAGCTGGCCAAAATTCAATTTTGTACCTAAGTGGAAAAAAACAATCATGATTGGCTCAATGGATCTATAACTCTACCTATATTTATGAGAGGTTAGTGAAATTGTAACGTTTAAATAATAAATTAATATAACAGTTCTTAAAATGATTTAATTATTTTTACATTTATATCGTGCAAACATGAATTTATGTTTATTTAACTGTTTCCCGAACCTGCCGAAGAAAGTAGTGACGCTGAGTTTTATATAAAGTAAATTTATTATATATAAATACTGTTTTAATTTAGCAATACACCTGATATGTTCAAACAAAAGAAAAATGTAATTTTGTAACAAAACAACACCAGTGGACTTTTTGTCTACTATAACATAATTTTGGCCAGCTTGAATTAAAAATTAGGCCGATGAAAGGTCCGCGGAGAAACGTTAAGAAATTCGTGAAAGA
Source organism: Lasioglossum vierecki (assembly GCA_028455595.1). Lineage (NCBI taxonomy): Eukaryota > Metazoa > Arthropoda > Insecta > Hymenoptera > Halictidae > Lasioglossum > Lasioglossum vierecki. The sequence continues at coordinate 13,074,894 of CM052338.1, forward strand.
AATGCAGTTAAAGGGGTAGACTGATTTTTCCGAGGATTGTAAGGGTGCGCGAAGCGTCTTCTCACTTCGTAGATCCTTCGGGTCCGAAGGATGAAGGGATGAAATCAGTGGAGCACGTGCGATGACGCGTGCGGCCACAAGCGATTCGCGAAAGTAAAAAGTCTCGAAGGGATTCGATTTGACTTGGCTGGGTCGAGCAAACAGGCGATAGCGGTTCCGTTAAAAAGGGGAAGATAAAACGCGGCGAGATATCCGGCCGCACCCGGAAGCTCGACTATCGATGTATTTGCGAGAGGGAACCGGATAGATAGGCGATACGAAATGAGACTTCGGTCTTTCGGTTCCTCGGGCATTGCGTGCGAAAAGAGTCCATCGAACGGAAAGGGGTTCTCTCGGTTTTGGCTGGTCGCCAACTATCCGCCATTCGGAGATGTCCAATCAGTCTGGTCCCCCAACGTGCATGGAAAACTCTGGGAAAACCGTCTGGCCTCGATACTAAACTCCACGACGCGACGGCGTAGGCTATCGAAATTTCAACGAACACGTACATAAACGAACGGTATCTCTAGCAACGCGTCGCTCGCTCGTACGCTTCGGCATTCGTCATTATCTCTGTTCGATAATTAAAATTGTCTGACAAAGGAACGACCGAGCCGCTTTTTTATCACCGCTGTTTACCGATTATGGCTCCGGTAGTTTTGTGGATCGAACGAATTACGCTATCTTGCGTAATATTCGACTCGGTAGAAACATTCTGCCGGTTTATTGGTAATGCGGCGGATGTTTGTTTAAGATTGAGATCGTACATTCAATCTTGTATGTGTCGATTAAAGA
>CM052338.1:13075827-13334191 GCA_028455595.1 Lasioglossum vierecki
GTGTTTTTAATGATTGAATATTTTCTGCCAGGTGGGCTAAGTTGCTTAATGGTCAGGTGGGTCGGCGAAGCTGAAGAATGGGTCTAGAGGTGGAAGGATCGGAAGATTGGTGGCCTGCCTATTGTTTCCGCGGTGAAGCGAGAGAGCGGGAACGTTGCTTCTGATACATCATCTTTATCTGGCTCTTTATTTTCGTTCGCGACGTTGCGCAGCGCGAGCTGATGCACCATCAGCAGCTAGGATATGATCCACCTTGATACCCTTGTTCGTGATGAATGCGGGATTGTTGCCGGTGTTGCTTTAAGAAACCGAGATGAATAGGAGAAACGAAGGTACACCGGGGAGCGAAGAGGTGTCCGGGGTCGGAGTTGATTAAGAGAACCACCAAACGAGAATAAAAGAAATTTGAAATTTCTGCACGCGATCGTGTGGACGCTGGCGGACGTGTAAGCGGATTAGGGTTACGCGAAAACGAATCGAACAGTTGAGACGCTCGCCACGCTGTACAGGACGTTTCAAAATAAAACACCGAAAGTATGTCACACGACTTACAATTCTATCATTAGACCATGTAACGCACCGTGTTCTTCCCATTACAATTAATAATCGCGCTGACGTCGCGGAATCTTGCGCAACAAGAAATAAATGAATTTTGCTTGGATGAAATCCTCTGGAGAAGGATCGAGAAAAGACCGTGAAGCTTCGAATGAGGGATTTGTGCTTATCTTCTGAAGCTTGAAAAAATTGTTTGTGGAGGTCTGAGTCCAGTTTCGCGTGAATCATAATATTTACGAGGGGACAGTGCTGATGAGTTGGACAGGAAGATTTGCGAGAGGATAGATAGCGAGGATTTTCGAATCGCGGTAGGAAAATCGATTGGATCGCGTGCGAGGGCTGTAACGGGATTCGGAGCGGGGTCGGGGCTATTGATCGAGCGAATAGGGGGATCGACGACGAGGATCGAGGTGGAGTAAGACGAGACGGTCGGCTAATCGTGAACGAACGTAAAAGAAGGCTCGCGGTGTCGTGACATTGACTCCGGCTGGTCTAATAGCTAATAACATCCGTGATCGGGTGCACCGTGTCGCGAAAGTAGACGCAATTTACGAGGACACGGTCGTGCGCATCCTTCTAACCATCGATTTATCGCCATTATGTAAGGAATTATGCTTTCACGTTGCCCGTGAACAGGGGGAGGATGGTAAAACGCGATGACGGTTCGTTAGCTTCGTAATATATACCCTCGATAGGATGCTGTTCTAATCCTTTGTTATTTACTGCAGGAATACCTGGATCCGACTTGTCAGCCTCAGTTTTCGTCTGCTACTCGCCGAGGAAATATACGGCCAGGTCGAAAATTAACCCCTTCGCCGTATTTTAACGAGTCAGACTCGCCATGAAGATCATGACAAAGTCTAACAAATATGAGTATCATATGTTTCTTCCTAGATGAAATAAAACTTGGTTCATCTCGAAATGGAACGTCTCGTAAACGTAGAAATAGGACTTTTGAGGGGTATTGCGGCCTAGATTGATCTTTTATCTGAGAGAAACCCATCATCGTGCATTATCGAGAAACGAGAACGCGCATTCCGCACCCTTGCAATCCTGGAAACGAGAGTCTACCCTGTTAACACCGGTCGCGTAGGAACGTCGAAGGGCGTGGATTAATACCGTCGGCGCACCTGGACGGTCTCAGGTCTCGCGTCGAAGAAAGAAAAGTATGATAAAGAAGCGTGCCGGGTGCGATGAACGGGGACGAAGGAGGAAGAAGTCGAGGGAACGAACGTACGGTGGACCAACGTTACCCATCGTCTGGTTTCCCCGGTTCTTGCTGGGCTGTTTACAATCTTGGAAGGCCGAGGCGGCGGGTACACACCGTGGCTACCACCAGGTATGGTAGCCGCGGGTTTCGTACTTGGCGAGGACGAGATGGTGACCAGTGGTTTACAACGGCTGGACGCGGTCGATGCACCACCGTATGAACGTAGGCTGTGCAACAGAGCCAACGTAACCGGAGAGAATCCGAGAGAGCGAGAGCTGACTAGCTAGCATAAGCCCCGGCTGCGGATCCCGGTTCAAAGAGGCCACTAAAAGGGCTTGCTCGTTCAGCTTAGAGTTCCCGGGCTCCTCCCTCTTCCACCAGGCTACCAGTTCACCGCAAAGATGACCGTGCCCCGGCGAACAAGGACGCTTTCACAGGAGTTTGCGTATCGGGAACAAGCTGTCGATCCTCTGCGAACGAATCGAGCGCACCGATCGCCACTGATGCCCGACACCTAGCCGAAACGCGGCTTTGATGTTTGGAGAGCTAATGGTGTTTGAGAATTTAACCACCGGTCGAACTGGCCCTTGGAATTCCTGAGCGTCCTGCCGCGAGGATCAGATGGAGGTCTAAAGAACTTTTTAATGAAGACTTTAGTGGATTTTAGTTAGTTAGTCACAATTTTCATCGATGCTTTCTGATAGAAAATTCAGGATGAACGTTTTTAGAACTTCTACAGGCCGATTAAAATCTGTTGGTCACTGTAGACCACGCCTGTTCTTTATTTTATTTGACAGAAATCGTAATTCTCATTTGGTTCCCCGATTGAAGGGTGGGGTCCTATCAAGATAGTTTAGAAGTTCGTCGGGAGGAAGTGATGAGAAGAAACGTGGCGACCTTCGATCTCAAGGAAACACCTGGTTCTCCATATTCGACGAATGATGTCGTTCGTTAGAGCTCGTTCTTCGGGCGCAGCGGTTCTCAGCTCTCCGGGTTCGGATGCGATTCCTGGAGACGAGACGTTATAGCGAAGCGATGATATCAATACCTTCTCACATACATACCTCGGTTTATCTTGGCGAGATACGTGGCGTGATGCATCGCTCCGTTGTGTATACAGTAGCGTTATAATGTTACAGGGGACTGCAGATAACAGTACTTTCTGGACAATTTCTATCGTTGCAAGGATACACAGTAATACACAGCCTCCGGAGATAATGAACAGGATGCGCCACTGCGCTCGAAGCGCGGTTAGCAAATAAATTTCGAAAGTAATCAGAACTGGGGAATAATAGAACCCACCACATTGTATCTTCCATATCTCAAAGTTGTTTTTACTCAAAATAAACATTTATATATTTCTAAACGTTTTATCTCGAACACTTTGTACCGATTATGGACTACGAGAAATCTTTTAATTTCTCGAAAGTGGACCAACCGTTCTGCCATGAAATTAATGGGCCGATTAGCCACGGTCCAGGACCCGTTAACGGTCCCACGAAAAAGCACACACTAAATTGCGACACGGGTTTACAAAACGACCGAATAGTTCACGCAATTAGCTATCTTAATGTACACAACGCTCTCAACGGGAATGACCGACGAGGTCCATGCCGAGTTCAAGGCGACCAAACAAATATTCTCCCCGTCACCATGTCCGTGACGAATTACATCATACGCGAAGGTTGATGTTCCACAATACCGCGAAGAGAAGCTTCGAGATGCCGAGGACTCCTGGAAGGAACCACGAGCTGCCTCGAATTTCAAAACGTCCAGGACGGACGTGACCCACCAGGAATTCTTATGCAGGACAGGGGGGCCGGTCCCCTTTGTGACTCCCCGAAAGGGTAATAACGTTCGTGCCGATGCCTGTAAACTTAATAAGCCTGAATTGCTAACGACCCCCGCGATCTTAGATCCGCTGGTCGGTCGCTGCGATGATTCGTTGGGCCCTTCGGGTACACTTACGCTAGAAAGTCGCAGGAGTTGCAACCCACTATTTTTGCTTCCCTTCTCTATTTATCTAATTTTTGGTTGTTTGGTTCGTTTTCTTCTTTTCATACACTTCTTTGTCCGGTAGATCGCTATGTTTGCAATTCTTTCGACGAGGCTGGGAGATCAAACCTGAGCCTTCTAGATGTTAGCCCCCCACTTGTTGAATTAAATAATTACATTAGTTGTGCTGAATTGTGCTATGTTTGTACTATATTGTGGTCGAATATTACAATACAACTATAATATAAAAAATAAGATGAAAAATTGAGAAAAGTGATTTTTTGAGTAGAATTTATTAAATATATATATATTTAATTTGTTTTTGTGTATTATTTTTATTAATTGGAAGTTGTGCTGACTTGTGCTAGGCTAGCACAACTCAGATATATGATTATATGCTGTTTGGATGATTGTTACTTAATTAATCGCTAATTACATGTTCAAAACGATTATTCACTATAGCTTCTTTATTTATTATTTTTTGTAATACTTTAGCACAATCTTAACACAACCTATAGCGACCTACATGTGTTGGTCGCGGCACACCGACAGCCGAGCGTCGTTGAACACCAACACATGTAGGTCGCGCTCTGGATTGGTCCGTGTTTTTCGTTAATAACTCCTTAACGAAGCCTCAGATGACATTTTCGTAAAGGAAAATCTTGCTTGAAATGATTTCAGCATCCTCGCATTTTCGGATGCTGAGGGAATTTCGGGACACACTGTATATTGAATTTGAACTAAAACAAATGATATGATAAAGAGAGAAGGCGAGAGCTGTGGTTGGCTCGGTAGACTGGCAAGGACTAAAGTAATCGATTTCCTCTGCGTAAGGTAACAGCAACGTTTGAAGTGTAATAAACATCAGGTTAAGAAAGACCCTTTGCTCCTTCGTGTGTTTCGTACGTTTCGTTGTACACTCCAACAATTATTCTTAAAAATATAAAACCTAGGCAGTGCATCAGCGATGTCCAGCTGCCAAAGAAACTTTCTATCCAAGCTGTATGCCGCGAATCCTCGTCGTGTTTCACCGTTTCCCCTCATTAATATCAGGAAACGGTTTGGCGAATCACCAATTAGGCTAGAATTGTTCTCGTTTTAGTCGCGGCTCGAATAATCGTGACAGAACAAAACGGGCTCAATAATCAGGCGTAGAACTGGATATTCAAGTAGCCATCCCGCCGATTGGATCGTTCCTGGGCCCGTAATCTATCGGTCGAATCTAGCTAATTAAACTTTATGCCTTCCGGCATTTTTGCCTGATCGAAATGTCATTCTCTCGGTTGAGAGGCAGGCGCCGCTAATTGCCCGGCATCGATGACAAGTTCAAGCGAAAGTCAACGGCTAGGAGACGAGACTATCAGCGTCGTCTTTCGCGGGCTTCTTTAAATGTCAATCGGCCGGGGTGCCCGGTTCGCAGATTCTTTTGCGCTTTCACCGGCAAGCGCAGAAAAGAGATCCTCGCGGGTAGATTCCGCTCCGTTAATGGAGGCTCTCGGTCGAAAACGGACGTATCAAAGGGATCGGGCCGACCGTTTTGTTCGCGGTGCCACAAAACCATCGTAACAAACGACGTTCCGGCACTTACAGAAGGAAGTCGTGCTCTTCCTTTCTCTCTCTTTCGTTCTTTCTCCAGCCTTCTTGTCCCTCCATCTATCTCTCTGCCACTGTCTCGGGCACGTTCTCCTCGACGTACAGCGTTCATCCTTCCGCTATAGCCTCTCTTTCTCTCTCAGCTGCTTCGTGGCGAGATGTGTGTCCTCGTTTGTGTGCGAGTGTGACACACGAGTGCCTCGAGATACGAAGAAGGTAAGGTAAGTGAGGCTCGTGCCCTGCCCGGTGACTGAACCCACACCGCATTTCACACAACCAGCAGAGCCCGGGATATCTACGCCGCTCGACAAAATTGCAAAACGCCCGGAAAATCGACGGAACCATGGCTACAACGGAGATGTATATCACCGACAGCGAACCTGTTCCTAAGCTCGAACACTAGGCCGAGTACTCTCCAACTTTCAAACTTTCTGCAAAGCCAAACCAATTTTATACATTGTCTACATCCAGCGTATAAATTTATTTCTATTTCCAGGACGTCTCAGAATTTTGTCGACTAGTGTCCGCAAGCATTCAGCATCCATCCCCGTATCGGACGAGACTTCGAAGAACCGAGGAATCTCATCGACCACGCCACCGGTGGCGTGCTCGAATTAAGATGCATCTGTTAACCACGATCTCAGGCGTGGCCACCGATCGTTTCCGGTACCGTTCCTCGAACGCGTATCTGTCCCTCCAGTTGCACAAGGGAGCACGTTCACAACTGTACACATCCGTGTGCACAAAAAAATAATCCAACTTCTAAAAATGGGCCTAGCCGAATAAGGTGGTCAAACCTGCCCTTAGAGATTTTTCAACGGCTATCGAACTATTCGAAAGCTTACTTAAAGACTGGAATGGCATGTTTTCATATTTTTCAGATTTTTTGGAAGTTTTTACGACCACAATTTGCAACAAAAAATTCTCAAAAGTCCGCCTTGAGATCCGAAATATGTCACATTTTTTTACATTTTTATAACGCATTCAAAACCGGAAAATGCGTAGAAAAGCGCAAAATCGAATTTACCCTGTAGGTATCCTCGCGTCCAAGGTAGAGGGCTGAAATTTTGCTCGGAAGGATTATTCTTGGTCAGCTTTCGAATGATTCAATAGTCGTTGAAAAACCTCTAAGGGCAGGTTTGACTATCTTATTCGGCTACGGCCTTTCCACCGCAGCTCGCCATTGTTTATTCAGCACGCAACGATCCAGATTCGTAGATTCGGTGGAGGGGTTTAACTGTAATTTATTGAGCTCCTTTCTCTGCGCAAATTAAACTCTCGAACTACGAAAACAACGTTGCGAAGTTTACCAGGCATTGTCGCGGAACGTTTCGTTTCGCGTGTTCGAGGCACGGCAGATTTGTTTGAGTACCAGGAAGTACGAGCGCGCGCGAGAGAGCTCGGTGCTGCGAGAGCCTCTTCATGTACGAGGAAGTGCTCTCCACTCTGTCACAAAGTTTCCGAGAAGACGCGACGCGATCGCAGATACTAATCCGTTTAGAAGCGAACGCGACGGGGAACCGTGTGCGATCCTCCTTGCCGGACCACAGCACCGTAGCGAAAAAGGCGAAGGGATCGGTGTGCGCTTACCTTGTCCTCGCAGGTCTTGTGGCAGATGTACTTGCACACTGCAATCAAGAAGAACGATTTGTTAGCGGTTTCTGACCAGGTCGCCACTTGTCCGACGAGTTTCAAAACCGTAGAACCGTGAAATATTCTTCGATTTCGTTAATGCGACGAAATACCTTTACTTTATTATTAGTCTGCGGATTTTATACAAATTTTATATATTTTATGCAAAAATCGATAGGTGCAATTTGAATATGGTATTATCTTTTGAAATTATCAATAAAATGTGCAGAACTACTACTTTCCGTTCAGCGAGTAAGAATTTAAATGAAATTCTTGCGAAATCTGAATGAAACAGGCCGGCCGCGAGCAGTTTCGCTTTTACCAGCCACCAGCTACGTTTTACCGACCAGGTTCCCAGCACTTGCTGACGTAGCGGTGCTCTTGGCAGTCTACGTTTCCCAGTCACCGAAGCTACAGAGAGCCAGTTTATCGACTCACCTCGGCAACACGACGCCTGCTTGATCACCGCCTGATGGCACAAATGGCACGGTCGTGGCTTGCGCAACTGTTTCGTCCGGAACACGTGACACTGCGGTTCGAACTCGCTCTGAAAGCAATCGGAAAGAAAGAGAAAAAAATTAATTAAAGTCAATGATTATCCCGAACGGAACGAACGCGGTATCTGATCAGGCAAGTAGAGCCTTGGCCAGGCCACGCTATCTCAATACTTTTTCATGCATTTTTTCGCCGGCCCCGTTTAATTATCGGATAAGGACCTCTCGACTGGTTAGTTTCAACGAGGCCTAGATCTTCTAAATGAAACGTCTGTTCGAGGGTGCTTCGTGGCGAAGGGAAAAACTTTTCAGCTCCGCTCCGGGAGATCGTTATTCCATCGGTTTTATTAAAAAACAATCGACGAAGAATCGAATCGCTGTCGGAGTGAAACAATTCAGTTTTCTTTTTAATGAAATACAGTATTTTATCCGTATAAGTTACCAGCACGGGTTTACCGAGAGACATTTATGCGCCAAAGACAGTATTCTTTGAGTTTTGCCGAACGTATAGATGGACGGCCGAGCTTGAGAGGCCTCGGTCGCCGAGAAATGTGAACATAGCTAAACCAAATTTCCAACTTCTTTATTTTTCATTATTTTTTGATGGGACTAAGATGACCATATTTGTAGCATTTTTCTAAATAAAAGTCAGACCAAATATGATATAATTCCTATGATATTTACTTGTATAATAGACAATTAAAGTTTTGGGCGTTAGGAAGGATAGCGTATGGGAAAGAAAGAAACGCACTTGAAATTTTAATTGTCTATTACACAAGCAAATATCATCGGAATTATATCATATTTGGTACGACTTTTATTATAAAAATACCAGAAATATGATCATCGAAGTCCCGTCGAAAAATAATGAAAAATACAGAAGTTGAATATTCTGATTAGGTGGGCTAACCAATATATCCGAGGCCTCCCGAACTTCACGGCCTCTCAAAGGAGTACACCCAGTAGTAGTGGGGATAGATCCTAGACATTTACAGGTCAGACTTTTGGGACATTTATGGATAAAATGCTGTAAATCCATTCTTTATTTCCCGATGATTCCATTAGATCCCCGGAAAATTAACATCGTGTAAGCCGGTACCGGTCTCCCTTAGGTTAGGCAGGGTCCGCGAAGTTATGCGCAAATAATCGCTCGGGGCACTTAGGATCCCGTGAGGCGCGGGTTCCGATTACAGACACGCAACCAGCCGACTCTTCCCTGGGAAGTGGAGACCTCATGGTTTCGCCGTTGTCGATCGATCACGCGTTCTCGGAAAACAATACGTGGAACCGTGCCAAATTTCGTAGCGCAAGTGTCGCCTCGCATCGGGCCGAGAGTCCGACGTTGACGCTGTTTGACGATTCCCGACGCGCCATGTCAATAATTCAATCGGCTTTCAGGGAACCCGATCGCGCGTTTCGATACTCTTCAGAGAAAGGAGAGACGTAGGAGGTCTTCGGGGGTGTCGATTGACGACACACGATACACTGTCCTCTACTTGTTCGCGCCACGGATATAATGGGGACCGTCGATTAACTCGTAACCCAGGGTGGGCAACGCGTTTCTTCCACGAACCCACGTATTCAACGTGGGCCCTGACCATAGTAATTCACGGTCAATTTTAATTTACATGCAACACACTCGGATGGGACTTGGATAAGATTTGTAACGTATTAAAATTTTTTAACGTATTTTGAAAACGTTGAAACAATTGACAGAAAAAATAATCTAAATAATAGGATATTACTAGAAACGAATCATATGATTAAACATCCTAGCGTAAATCTTAGGTATGAAACACCTACGATTCAAGAATATTACGCCACATTACTGGACCAGTAATGTATTATAATGAATCACTTTCGAACATTATTGTTTATCCTAGGACTTCTCAATTGTACAATATCTGAAACAGTTGTTTTTGTTTATGATTTGCTCAATATTGCTTGTTTTCCTAGATTACCAGTATATCTTACTAGATATATAGTTAAAATGTTGGTTGGTGATGTTTTCACGGTTTGAAATAACCGCCAAATATCGATTGGTTAGGTTGATCTATTGATCTCTGATTGGTTCTGTTCCCTGTAGGTCTCGTGTTTGTACCTCAGTAACTTGTGTGACGACGTAGTAACAACATGGGTTATAAATTTCAATTTCTATGTTAAGATTTTCATGAAGCAAGTGAATAATAAAATACAGAACCTTGACACACACGGATCGAAACGTTGAAAATTTAAATTAATTTATAAAATTGCTTTATAATGTTTATTTGATCGAACCGTTGCGCCGAAATCATTAATACCTTTTCTGTTTTAACAATCCATACGATTGATAACAATAACAACATGTACTTGGATAAGGTTCAAGTAACTCTGCTTGTGGGTTGCGGTGTGGACCAACCCTTATTCAAGCTCCTCTAGGATCTATTTAACCGCGAATTCGCAGCATTCGAAGAATTTCCCGAGAAAATAAGATCCCGCCACATTGTCCCTATCGATTTCGCAGAGAACGATAAACGCAGGAAATATTTCTGTGTCACCCGTTTCACGCAGCAGGCAATTAACCCAATACCGAGGAGCACGCAACATCGGTCTAACATTCCACGCACATTCCCCTGCATCTTTCATCGACCTGCGATACACTTCTCCCTTCTTTTTTAGTGAATTCATTAAAACCACTCGTGCCACAGTCTCCCACCTTCCTTTCGCTGAAACAATGGCTTCTCGTTACCCCCCACCCTTCCCGCATCGGACATCTATTTCATCCGAACGGATATACTGGTAAAAAAATGGATTTCAGAACGTTATAATTAACCCTTTGTAAATAATGTTTATTAATTGATTATACACTATCACATAATATTTTTATCAGTGGTACAGTAATTTTAGCAAAACATAAAATGCATCAAGTACGGACGAGTAGCATCACTGAAGTCGCTCCGAGTATTACCATAGAACAAAACCAGTCGGAATTCTCGGTTGAGATAAAATAAAGTAAAATTAGGGTTGCTCGACGAACCAGATTAGATCGATCACATTTCACGAACAACGACGCGCCCCCAGCGCAACACGGCATAATGTTGCGGGGCGTTTGATGATAAGCCGTTCTCAATGAAAATCCCGCGACATTATCATCGTTCGCGGTTACTGTTCGCTTTATCGGGCAAAGTTTGCTCTCGGCCGGCATCCAGACCGCGCCGACACAAATTGTAAAATACCGAGCCATTACGAGACCGTAATATTTCGTAATTATCAGTTTTATCGACCCACTGCGAGCCACCAGCTGAATTATTGTCACTCGCTGCGGCCGTACCGTGCAGCCGGAAGAGCGAGCTTCCTTATTGGTCACTGTATGCAAAAGCTTGGCCCGTTCGCTGTCATCGCGAGCCATCCGATGTTCCTTTTACCGTTTCTTTTCGTTGTCGGACGATAAATGGCCCTTTTATAGGCCGTATTGATGGCTGCTGTTACATTTGTCCGACCGACAGGAAATGGTCTCGACGATTCATCAGCGGACACGATCGTCTTTGAAATTAGATCGATAAAACATTCTCGCATGTCGTGAACGCATCGAGACAAAATTTCTCCGGATGAATGAGCTAGTCTAACGAGAACAAATACGTGAACAGCTTTTGAAAAATTTTAGCAAAACGACTGGCAACGAGGCGTGATCGATGAGAAGCCATTCAATTTCTTGATTGTACAAATAATTCTGCTGTCCAGAACTGGCGATCGATCGATCCTCGACGAACACCGTATGTATCGTACTTTTCCAATTACCCAGGTAATTGATGCCTCGCGGAGTCCCGCCGCCACTTAGCTCTGCCCTTTCCATTTGTAATGACAATTTATCAATCGAGCGTCCCGCGGTGCCGACCACGCGGTGTATCATAAAAACAATGCGCACTTTTCCCATGGTCGCACATAATTTCACGGCGACTTAGCTCTGTTGCTTGTACAGCGACTGAACGCACGTATCTTGGCAACTAATTGCCGGATTCATTAGCGCGGGCTGACCTCTGCTGGCCCGCGAGCGCGCACCGCCATTGATCACGCGCGATTAATTGATCCTTAATCTTCGGGGAAAATCCGCTGTGCACCGCCCAGACTGTGGCGGACCCAACCGTTTCGTAAAAAAAAATTGTGATCGTTAGAAGTGGCATTCTACTATACGGGGGTCGCGAGAAACAACCCCCACAGGTTTTTCTTTTGCGTTGATTTTAGTTGAAGAATTGAAAAAGTTATTAAATACAACTTTTCGTATTTTCTCTGCAATTTTAATTTCTGAAAAAAGTTTTCATAATCGTCTGGTCCAATATTTACGAAGTTATTGGGTTTTTGAAAGCGTACGAATATTAACACTAGATTTACCAGACCAGTCAAGTTACGTTATGATTTTGTTAAAATAAAAACGATAGTCCTCTGCGAGCGATTGACGAAACTTCACGTCGTGTCGAGTATCAATTCTGTGTCAAGTCCTTACACTTTTTTCGTATGCACCAGTCGTTCTGACTGGTTTTGGTAGAAATAGGTATATTTAAATAGTTGGTAAATCTAGTGTTAATGGATGTCAGTGTAATTGAACTCTAATGTGTTTGGCCCACTGTTCGTGTCGGACTCCGCTCAAACTCGGGTTCTTTCATCCTACCTTTCTCCGAGCATCCTCGAGGGTCGAGGTCGCCGCTGACCCGAGCACCGTAACTTCTTTTTTTTCTTCTTTCTACTCCCACTCCCTTTCTCTCTGTCTGTTTGGGAACGAGCTCGTGCGCACGGCAGAAACGCAATAACGTCCGACGTCTAGAGTTTAGGCACGCGAAAGGATTACGATGAAACGACGCGACGAGTAAGAGACGAGAGACGGGTCGGGCTCCGACTTTTTAGTTTTATTTGGTAACCGAGGTGAGCGGATCTCGTTGCATGAGAAACATTTGGGATGAACGATGGCCCGGAATTTTAATCGCGCCGACACGAACGCGCCTTCCGCACGCGGAAATTCGCACGCGTCCCTCGCAGATCTCCTGCTCCAATGTTCGACAGTTGAAAAATTTCAGAACACTGGAATCGCCAGCGATGAATTTTAATGCCCGAACGAATCGGCCGACCGCTCGCCATTTTTACCGTTGTTACAAATGGAAATGAAGAGGGAAATGGATGGGCTAATCTGCGAAAGTGTTCGGTGGATATTGTATCCTCGATGAACGATTTTACTGAAAAATTCACCGGTTTGTCCAGCTCTCTAATTTTCACCCTCTTCGTTTCGAAGGAGTTTTCAAGCTGGATTTTATTTTAATTGGATTTTCAAGTGAACCACGAAATGGCTGCAGATAAAATCACTGCAATTGATGTGCGATCATCATCTGTTTTCTCGACCTATATCCAAGCGATAAGCCAGGAGAGCCAGCCAGCTATCATAAAGAGGACATCAACGGCCAGGAGCCAACGCCGAAAACAGATCGAACATTCACAGCGAGAACTCCACCCCTGAAAATCCTGCAGATACTTTGTGGCTGTCAATGACAACGGGTACACCATCCACGGTATCAAAATTTCTCTTTTGTGTCGGGATCCTGCGATAGCGAAATTGAATTTCAACTTGAATCTTCGATCTATCTTCTCTTCGTCACTTCAAATATTTGAGATCGGCTGTGATCGCTCGCTGACCCGGATATCGTTCCGTCTCGGCTCATGCCAAAATTGGATTCCCCGTGGTGGTGAGACCGAGAAGTCGTCCCGGAAAACGTGACAGCGTGTAGCACGGTTCGAGCGTGACGAGCATCGCGGTAACATTAGACAAGGCATCGAGGCTGCAGGCACTCTTTGCCCTGGGAGGTATCCCAATTGCCCACAGGACAATGTTTCCGTACATAGAGTGCGCTATAAATGGGCGTGGCTTAGTTGCCCTTTATTTTGATAGACCCAGTACAGTGTCACCTACGTTAATATGTGCTGAGACTCAATCCAGAGCGATTTAAGGGAGATTAGATATTTACAAATCCTATCATCGCGATAACATTAGTCATGGCTTCGGGGCTGTATGCACTCTTTGCTCTGGGATGCATCCGAATTGCCCATGGGACAACGTTTCCGTATATGTATAATGTGCGCTATAAATGGGCGTGGCTTCTTTGCCGTTTATTTTGATAGACCCGGAACAGTGCCACCTACGCTAATATGTGCTGAGACCAGAGTTGTGCTAATTCAATTACAATGTAATTCAATTACGTAGTTGAATTACATTGTATTTCAATTAATAGTAATTCAATTACGTCTTAAATGAATTATCATATGATTCAAATACAACTTAATTTGTAATTGAAATACAATATAATTGAAACACAATGTAATTGGAATACAATATAATTGAAATGCAATTTGTAATTGAATTACAGTGTAATTGAAATACAATACAATACATGAAAACAATGTATTTTATAACTGTACTCCATTGCAATTACGAATTACATTGAAATTTAATTGACGAAAGATCTGCATTATAAATTACAACATAATTGAATTACAATTTAATTCAATTACATTCTATTTTATAATTGTACTCCATTGCAATTACGAATTACATTGTAATTTAATTGACTGAAGATCTGCATTATAAATTACAACATAATTGTATTACAATTTAATTCAATTACTTTGTAATTATAATTCTGGAGTAATTCAATTGTAATTCTGCACAACTCTGACTGAGACTCGATCCAGAGCGATTTGAACGAGATTAAATCTTCACAAATCCTATTATCGCGGTAACATTAGACATGGCATCGGTGCTGCAGGCACTTTTTGATTTTCGTACATAGAGTGCGCTATAAATGGGCGTGGCTTAGTTGCTCTTTAGTTTGATAGACCCAGAACAATGTCACCTACGTTAATATGTGCTGAGACTCGATCCAGAGCAATTTAAGCGAGATTAGATCTTCGCAAATCGTATCAACATCGGGACAGAGAACTGCAGTGTCTGCTTGTAGAATGCATTTCAAGGGCGTGGCTCGGTTGCTCCGGCTTTCGGCAGATTCCCGAATTCCAGTGTCCCGTCTGTGTCAGACGACGGCACAATACGAGTATCGTGCTCGATTTTCGGATCTCGGGTTGGCAAACGATACGGAGTGGTGATCCAGCCGAATTTCCAGCACGGCTGTTAATTAACAGGGCCAAAGCCGTATGCTCGGGGAACCGGCACTCGAACTAGTCTGGGAAATCGACTCGGACGGGTTCAAAGTTCTGGTAGCCGAGTCGAGTGGAATCAAGTGCGTTTCTGCTCGGGACGATACACACGTCGCGTCGGTCCGGTTCGCGAATACCGTCGGCGAGGAACGAAGAGAAAGAGAGCGAGAAAGGGAATGAGACGAACGGGAGAAGGACGAACCGGTGGAACAGAGGCCGCTTTGTCGGGTTGTGTTTGCGCTTTGACTCGGAACACTTCGGCTCGCATTAACCGCGTAGATACAAAGAGTGCACGGTCACTATTTTTCCCCTCCATGCCTCGCTTTTCTGTCTGCGTTCAAAGCGTCCCTTTTATCCCTCCCCTGCCTCCGCCATCTCCCATGTCCTTTAATCCCGACTGTCGCGGCGACGCGTGGAAAACGCGCGCGGAAATCGACGGCGTTTGAAGTGACGACGACGAGAATTGTATCACCGACTGGACTGCAGTTGCTGCTCTCGCCTCGATGATTTCTGCGGAAGTTTGCGCAGCCAGCCGACTTCAAAGAGCGACGGTTCAACGAAACTAATACTCTCCCCGCGAATAGCCCTGTATTTCGCGCCGGTGTCCACCTGCTTCCTGATCCATAAATTGTTCGGCTAAACACGTAGAATGGCAGAAATACTGCACCGCGCGTCCACGTTTTTGGCAAAAATTCCGCCGATAAAAAAGTGATGAAATCGGAGGGCGACGAGGTGGTTTCAGCTCATTATTTTCCATTCGCGAGTCAAATTGATCCCCGCGCGCAGTTTCCCCGAGGATTTATGGAAAGCATCGAGTAACAAGGGCAGGAAGTGACGGGGCTGATTCATGGGGCAAGAAATTACCTTGACCGGGGCCCGATACTTTCCGTCGGGCATTGTTTATTCGCGTCGTAAATAACGAGATATTAAAAAGGCATCCGGAGGGAAACGATTTAGGTGTATATAAAGCTAGTCTACAAATCGCGAGGTGGAGGAGGGAGGATAAATAGCGTGGAGTTACGAAGAGGCTGGCGGGATCATTACAAGGAAGCGGAGAGACGTTGAATCGTTGGATGGACGGGGTAGAGGGGGGATCCGATGCACATAGTGCATGCATACATACGTAGAGGAGCGAGAGAGAGTATCGGGAGCATTGCGCACGGTCGATCGGAGTTGAAATACGATTTGCTGGGGTGGTCCGGCCGCGAAAAAGAGGAATATAAACGAGGCTAAATGCCTCGAGTGACAACATCTTTGCGAGGATGACAGAGAGTGTGCATAGGAAGAGGGCTTGTAGGTTCTCTCGTACTTCGAACAAGAGCGTACGGTGGCCTTAAATCGAGCTCTTCCTCGAAAACATCTCTACGATCGCGTTACTCTCCCGTGGAAGTCGTGCGTGTAATAGAGCAGGAACAGAGTGAACGAAAGGAACAGAGGGAAAAGACGAAGAGTTATCGGGACCGCGTTCGAAACAACGTCTCGCGCGCTGCTCTAACAAACTGGAGAAATGTATGCTCGCATCTGGCCCGGATCGCATGCCACGATCACGTCAAAAAGAAACCGGGATCCGTGTTTGAGGAGCGTGGTAATTTAATGAAACACGACTCGCGGACCCTAGCATAGGGAAGACGAGACTCGCTCCGATTCACGAACGATTCCACGCGAAAAATGCCAGCTCCGATTTCACTGCGGATCGCGGCTCTCCTCGGGGTCGCGTCGCCATTTTGTTCCGGCCGCTGGAGACGTCGAAATTTCATGCCTACCCTGAGATACTCCCCGACCTTAAAGAGTTTCGAAATACTGTGATCGTCGATGGTGAACAATTAATTTAAATAAAGACGGTAAACCGCTTCGAAATTCCAGAAATGGTTCACTTCCTCCGCGAGATGTTTGCGAGATGCAAAAGCATCGAGATCCGCAATCGAGCAATAAATAACAACTTCCCGGTAGAATGGTCCTCATAGAACAATCTCCGATAAATCGTAACGTTGCACCGAGGACTCAAGCACCGCAGTCAGAGAGAGAAAGAGGATTCGAGCTGCAAAATATCGGATATGGAGCCGCAGGATTCAAATTTCGCCAATTCCTGCGACTCGCAAAGTCATATCGCGAGATTTATAAACGCAGGAATACTCGGACGTCGATTTTCAGGAAATTTACCGTGGAATCTTGACGCGAGCCAACGATGACCAGTACCGGGGGGCTAGGTTCGAAATGGGAATTTATTCGAGCACCGTACGTCGCGAATAAATTCTACGAGTCTCGTTTGCACGCGTACACGTTGCTTTCGTCGGGGCGACCACACACCCCGAAAATATCGCTTCTCTTCGGCTGCGTTCCCTTCCTTTCTCATACACAGTGGTCAGAACCCAAAATTTAGCTGTTCGAATAAATTTCTATGAATTCTAATTTGCAATTGTACAGGGTGTTGAGAAATGTTTGTTCTCGGCATGCATAGGCGTATTCTACATCTTCGGATCGATGGAGATCTGTAAAAAAAGTTGCTGCAAAATTAAATTTTAAGGTCAATTTTTTTATTGTATTGTATTCTACGCATCATGAGAATAAAAAGTGTCAAAGGTGGTTTGTTCTTCAAACGTATGTTCGTCAAAGTTCCTTTGACACTTTTTATCCTCATGATGCGTAGAGTACAATTAAATAAAAAAATTTTAACCTTGAAATTCAAGGTCAAAGACAATTTTGCGGCAATTTTGTTTTACAAATGGAGAAAAATCCGCAGTCTGGTGATAACATTATTTTCGCCGTTTCATGAATTACGAGACAATAAAACTCGTTAGTTCGAGAGTTATAGATTTCAGTGTTTGTTCGAGAGCCTGAGGTTTTAGCTTTTTTTTGAGTGCGGCGTTGGCACCAGGGATTACCAATCAGGACTCCTCCACTTTTATTTCAGCCTCTCTCTCTCCTCTCTTTTGGATTCAGATCGGGTCGGTCCCTTTCCCTCAGGCTTTTTATTCGTACGCTGCGCCCGGAATGCCGATGGCCCGGTCGCAACACCGACTTTTGTGAGTTATAGTTTTGCTCGCGGCCGAAACGCCGCGATTCTGCACGGGTTTGCGAAACCCGTGGCTCCGATGCTTGCGGAAAAAATTGGCCACGCCGACCAGGCTGCAGAGATATCGCGATAGCAACGGCGTTTCACGAACGATGAGCTCGAATCGTGCGAAATTTTCTATAGCTGCAATTACATTCCCGAAAAACAACTGCGAATCTCGGTACAGAATTTTGTTCACTTCCAAGAAAGCATCGTCAAAAAGAATTGTTTCTCGAAACGCGTAACGCATGGAAGCGTGACATCTTTACTGCGAGAGGCTCCTCTTCCACTGCATCGCAAAAGTGATGCAGTTAATTTGCAGCATGGGTCAAGTCTCGGAAGAGACCACATTTCCCAGCCACCGTGCGTCCTCGCCGCTTAGATCCCGCAGATAATTCTTATAAGCCGCGCATACGCTGGCGCATTTTCTTAAATTATTCAAACTTTACGGGTCTTATCGAGCCCGCGATCGCAGCTACCATAAAGTCCGAGTGCATCCGGTGGTACGTGGAACCAGGCAATTTCTTGGAACAGTTTATAAAGCTGCTGGACCCCCAGCGGCGCCATGCATCAGTGTGAAATTCGTGCGAACGACGAGTTCTGGCATGGCGAGAGGGACAGGAATTTGTTCAGGACCCTTCTAACCGGTATTCTTTCCTCTGTGCATCTCGGGGTGTGCGAACGCCCCCTGGTGCACTCGCCACGGTGATGAATGATGAACACATCGGTACCGTGACAGACCGATCGCGAAAAAAACCCGACGATAGCGCGAGGAGCGAGCGAGCCAGACGATGTCGGGCTTATCTGGACGCCGCGCCGCGTGCTCGAGTGACTTTGAACGATAGCCTCTTTGGTTACGGACAGGAACCAGGTCGATTAATTTCCTGTTACTCCTCTCCGCGAATCGTTCTCGCTGATTTCTATCCGAGAATCAATTTTCTTAGACCCACCAGGCGATCGGTCGCGAGTTCCTTTTGTTAGCCTTCGTATGTTTCCTTCGTGCGAGAATTCAACGACGTTGTTAGAAGTCTGGAAGTAGGAAAGACTACTTTGCTGGGAACAACTCGGGAAGTAAAGACGTTCTTCTTAGTTGCGCGTCTCCATAAAAATTAAGTGAATTTTATATAAATAGCAAAGCTTGTAATCTAAGTCCTGACTCATTCGCTCATCAACGTCCAGGCTAAACCCTTGACCCTAGAAAGCTCAAGTTTTGCACAGAGGTATCCTTCATCATCTATACAAGGGATAAGAAAGGATATTTCGAAATCCAACCCCTAAGAGGGTGAAAAGGGGTTGAAACGTTTGTAATGCTCTTTGATATAATTAATCAAACACCTATTGCGGAATTTTAAGAAATTCGACCCCTAAAGGGTAAAAAGGGGTTGCAACGTTTGTATGAGGAATATATTGTTCGTGGTCTGATTTACATCATACTTGGTCTTAATGCTCATTGAGAAACGATATCAATTTTATACATGTCATGTATAAAACTAGGATCATGCTCTACTGCAATTCATCCTGTATGTACTATAGTAAATTCGAGCATCACTGTGCTCAAGGAGCGATGTAGCGCAGGGTGGTTGACCGCGTCTAGCGCTCGAATTTTCGCGTTATCTCGCCGGTATTGAATTCGCGAGGATCGCGAGAGCACTCCCACGCGGGATCGGGCCCGCGAAACGGAACCGGTTGGGCCGGAGGATTGCAACGATAGAGTGCCCCACCGCTCGTCATCCTACATTTCGCCGGTACGGCGTTGAATCGTCCGCGTCCGTGTTGCACGTGCAACGTAATCTCGCTCGGTGTGTCAAGTACACCGCTCTCGGACCGTTATCGGCGTGTATCTGGATCTTTCAACAAGATCTGTTACCCTCGCCTAGGCACGTAAGAACGCCTCGGCCCCAAGATCGTGCCCCTGCAATTCGAGTCCCGGTGTCAATAATATCTCCAGCCGCATCGCGGACCTCCGGGAAAAATTGCTCGCGTAAGAACGAGCTATCGTCGGATCGCACACGACCGGCTCTCTACACGAGGAAGTTAACAGTGCTTGATACCATTCCAGAGAAAACCCCATCGCTCTACTACTCCGTGCAACGCCTCCGATCATCGTTCGAACAGATCGCTGACGGAACGCTCCAGCCACCTGCACACGATACCCGCGAAATTCCATAGAACTTTGCTAATCAAACTTTCCTAATTATTCCCGCGGAAAAATGCCCACGAAACCCTGTGCACGGGTTCCGTGTAGATTTTACTTCCCGCGGGGTGAAGTTTAACGAAGTTGCGTTCACAGGAATTTTCAGGAACTTCTGCTTCATCGGCTGGGTGCTGCTGATCACAGACGAGGTACACAAGTAGACCAATCACCGCATGGTGTTTGGTGTTTCACACAATAACAACTGGTTTTGTTGTTTCACTATATTTCATCAAAAATATTGGCAAAAATTGTGTTTTTCCATATGTATAGTGCGTTTTTAAAGTCTTGAAACACATTCGCTACATTTTTCCGATTAAAATGATACCAAACACGATGCAGTTTGGATTTTCCATGAGTGTTTAATCTACGGGTTAGCGGAACTAAATATGAATCGACTGGACGATATTTATACTATCGTAATAAATATATTTTTTATAACCAATTTTTTAATTTTATTGTATTAAAATGAAATTAAAAATTGTTCATTTGTTACTTAATGACGAGATGAGGGGGACACGGACAACATTCCAAATAAATAATGAATTTTGTGGTTTCGGCGCACAGTTTCATCAATTAAAGAAAACAGCAAATTTGCAATTATTTAAACATTCACCTCAATTTATATTATATATATATATATATTATTCTTCAGACTTAAATAATTGCAATTTGCTGCTTTCTCTAATTGATCGAACTGTGCGGCGAAACCACAAAATTTGTTATATATTTAATTTTCGATCTAGAAGAATTTTACTTTTATTCCGAATAAAGTCGAAGTTATTCTCCAAGCCAATTGGCCGTGCTATTCGAAGGTCTCCCAACCAATTAAGCGTGTTGTTCGAAGGTTGCCCGTCTGTTCGACGAGCGTGTGAGAATTAATGTTCCAGAACGAATGACAAAAGTGAGGGAAAAACGGCAGAAACAGACGAACTCGCCAATAATGGGTGAAACAAATCGAGTTCGCCATCGATCCGACCGGAAACGGAGTGAACAAGGTCCCGGAAACTATTACCCGATCGCTGGTAATCCCATCTGGAAGCTCTCCGTGGGCACGTCGATCGCGGTTCGCCTAACGATGACAAACGGTACGGGATTATTCGGCGAATCGTAACTTGCCCGGCTCGCCTCGGACTTCGCTGTTATCCTGGCCAGGACGAACGAGTTCAATAAGCCGCAGGATGGACGAGTACACTGAAAAATGGCGGGAGTTCCTTTGCCACGCGATGTACCCTCCTAAATCTTCACGGTTTCTTGAATTTTTTTACCGTTCCACACGATTCCAGGGTTCTTCAAATTTACTAAAAATTCAGAAAGCAATCTCTCCAGAATCAACAGACTCGCCGAATCGTGCGGTCGTGGCAGAACGATTGAATATTTCGGTTGCGAATTGTCAACAACATTTGCAACGGAAATCAATATTGATACTTGTAAAGCTTGCCGACTATTTCCATGCGGCGCAGTGCGATAGTAGAAAGATTCGATTAACCGTGTAAAAGGCTTTCAATAATACATAGACGGTATGAAATTTGTTCTTTCATTCCCGGTTGAATATACATGAGAATTTAAATAACGGCCCGGGAACGATTTGATTAAACCCATGTACCCGCATGTTCGCAATAGCATCGTCTCTCGGCTGGAACAAAACGGATGAAAATTTAATTAGAATCCAATCTCTGTTACCGAATAACTTGCCCGTGTGTATCGAAAAAGGAAACCGCTCGACATCGTCTTGACACTTTCTCTCTAATTGATTCCACGTGATCGGAGAGGATTCACACGTCACCGATCAGATTCACGGATAAAGACATTAGAGGTCAGGCTTCAACCATCGGATTTTCAGACATTATCTATCGCGTGATTGCCTCTCAAGCTGGTATATGTAAATTGGTTCAACCTGGGAACGCTGGTGGAAACGCCTATAAAGAAATGACTGCCGGCATGAAAGACGCACACGTGCAGGGCGTGTTGTTACTCGGAAACATCATAATCCGCCGATGGACGCGAGAGCACATGGGAGGAAGGTCGCGTATAAATCTTCGAGAGCTGGCCCTTCGTTACGGACTCCCTCGACGTCTCGAGGAATTTATCCGTCGACGAGTTGACGGCGGGCAACGCGGTCCCAGACGCACACCGAGGGACAAAGAAAATACCGCGAGGTTAGATGGCTCGTATGTTTTCTGATATGCTCGTAACCACTTCGACGAATGGTCCACGGTCAAATGTTAGAGGGCGGAGGAAGTATCGCGCTGCGGACGATACGTCTTGCGGACGTTGATGGCCCCGAGAATCTTAGAACGGTCTCTCCCTGCCTTCTCTAGATAGCCTGCCAAGACTGCTTAAGAAAGTGTAATCAAATAAAATCTTCGTTTTAGTGATAGCAGCCTTCGCGGGTCTGGAATAAATCAAAATCCTAGAAATCAGTCTGTACTATTAAATTTTATTAAATGTACTCCAGCATTCTTTCAACATTTCCAATCTACTTCTAGACGTTTCTGTTTAATCGGAGATGTTCTTCTGGCCCCGGGAGTCTTAGAACGGTCTCTCTCTGAATCAAATAAAATTTTAATGATAGCAGCCTTTGCGGGTTTGGAATAAATCAAAATCTTGAAAATCAGTCTACACCATTAAATTCTGTCAAATATACTCCAGCATTAGAAAATGATTTTATCGACGAAAAGGTTCGATCAAACTCTACACACTATATCTAATTTGTAAGAATTACCCGAATTCAAATCCGAATCGAAATGTTTGGGTAATTCTTACAAATTAGTGTGTAGAGTTTAATCGAACCTTTGTGCCGATAAAATCATTTTCTAATTATCTGAATATTACGAACGACATAACAAAAATCCAATACTCCAGCATTCTTTCAACATTTTCAGTCTACTTCTAGGCTAAATTTCGGTTTTAAAATTTTCATAAAGCAAGTTAGTAATTCAATAAAGTATTTTGACATTGTATTTAAATTCGTTGTTGTTACAATAATACTGAATTTTCTATTCAAATTTACAGACGCAGTTTTCTTTTGTCTTGAGAAAGATCCATAAAGTTTAATCAAACTAGAAAAATTGCTTTAATGTATTTTCTTGATCGAACCGTTGCGTCGAGAAAACTGGAATAACATCTACTTCTAGACGTTTTTGTTTAATCGGAGTCGTTCTTCTGGCCCCGTTGTTCGGGTTTTATGAATCGATTACTGAATCAACGCTCGTTCGAACGAGCAAAACGAACGAAGAATTTATGCGTCAGCAATTTCGTGTTTCCACGAGGAACCGTTCCAGACCGAGCACATTGTCCTACCTTCAGGCCAGCGAGAACTGTCAACCATTTGCGATCCGTGCACTGCCGATTTACAAGATCGTCGACAGTGTGGTTGCACTCCGGTGCATGTCGGGAGAATCTAGGCAGCACGATGAAGAGGCACTTGCAGCTGAAGGCTCGCGGAACGCACGGAAGGGTCGGCGTAGATAACGCAGGGGCTGATTTAATTAACGATAAGTAATTACGAGGTTGGCGTGACTTAATGACGTCCTCCGAGTGCATTATTTTCGTATCGCCACGTGAATTACACGCGCAGCTCTATTACGATTATGATCTCGCTACGTCACGGCCATTTTACGGCACTTGTTCAACGGGTCAGTGGATTTCACTTCACCGTGTTGTCGTTAAAACAATATACAATATGTATAATTTTCACACCGAAACTACTCGACATTCCTTGCCGAGAATCTGATACATAAATATATAAATGTTGTTCCAGTTATCGATCGTAAGATTTTTAAAAACAAAAGATGTATTGATGTTCTCGGCGCAAAGGTTCGATCAAGAATATACATTTACAGACGCAGTTTTCTTCTTTCTTGAGAGTTTAATCAAACTAGCAACATTGCTTTAATGTATTTTCTTGATCGAACCGTTGCGCCGAGAACATTAATACATCTTTTGCTTTTAACAATCTTAACTAACAATCTTTAACTGGAATAACATTCTTAATTTTAACTCGAAAATTATACATCTTACCCTACCTAGATTTTTGAAATTTGAAACACCGTGTTTTCGCAAGAGCATGTTCGCCATACAATTCCACGAGCAAACGATGACTTTTGGCTGCAGTTTTCTTTGCAAAAAAGTGATTCAGCAAAAGTTCCCGCGAATGCTGTTTCTTTCGCCAATTTTCAAAATTTTCCATGATTGAAAAAAATATGATGCACACAAGCGAATCAAACACTGTTGACTGATTTTTCAGATTATGAATAGAGCTTCAAAATTACATGTATGTCAATGATTTGCTACAGCGCATACACAAGTGTTGGCATCTAGAGTCAAATTCCGGTTTTTAAGTTATAGACCCAATAGAAAATCGTTAAGGGTAGTGATGAATGTTTCGAGAAAATCTGGATAATGGGTACGTAGAGACTGTGATACTGACTGGAAAACGGCGACTGCAGCAGAATCCACTTTGTCAGAGGAACACGACGACGCGTCGCGACGTCCAGCGTTAAAAAGAAGACACTGTGTTGCCAGCGGAAGTGTCTCCGCAGTGTCCTCTTTTCAACCGGCCCCCGAACAAAGCGACTAGAATTTATTATATCTACCCGATAGCGTTTTATTTCGGCCACCCGTGTTATTCTAACGTTGGACAAATAATGGCGGGAATATGCTAATGGAAGGTGCGACACGTCTCGTACTCTTGCAAATAAATCACCGAGCGTGACATAAATTAGCGTGTTCAAAGGATACTCTGAACTTTATCAACCGACTCAACTTTTTCCTTCCAACGAGAGTCGCGTTCACCTACCCACCGTGATTTACCGTGACAATTATTTTTAATTATTCCTATTCCTCGGTGCCACCGGGGCAGCCCTGTTTAATTTCCTGTTAATATTTATGAGATGGGCTAGGGACTCTAGCGCGAATTTAATAAAAAAAATCAACGATCACGAGTTGCTCGAGTGAACGAAACCCTATCGATGATAGAAAAATAATTAATGAAATCTACGGCGAAAACAAAGTTTTCGATGGCCGAGGACTCTCGGTTAATTTCCTGTTAATATTCATGAGGCGGTGGCGCCGTTCCGCAAACTAATATGGCTGTAATAAAAATATATGGCGATTAAAAGTTAGCTGGACGGTGACTCAAAGTTTGTCGAATTATTAGGTCAACGCGGAAATTTTTTGCAAACTCATAGACATTTAAAAATAATCCAGCAGCCGATGAAAAATGATTTTGCTAGTGGATGACAACTGGTGTCGGACAACGTTTCAAACAATCGAGCCCAAGGAGTTGGAGTCTTCTAGTAGAAGAGGGCTCACGAAAAGGCAACGGAGGCTCTTGATTCGAGGGAACAGCTGTTTCATGCGACAGTCACGAGCGTTTGCCAAGAACTCTGCGACCGTTCCACCTCGAAAACTAGGAAAGTAGAACGAGCTGGGACCCCGGAAGAGACAAGGGCCGAGACGAGAGAAGAATCGTAAAACCCTTTTTTCCCTGACCCCCTCCCCCCTCCGACGGTCCCGAGAATAAAACGTGTCCCCGCGAAGTGACTCTCGACTCGCGTTGCGAAACGCGACGCTTAATTGCAAGAAACGCGAAAATCACAGCAAGAAACAGCAGCCTTGAAGAGTCTCGTTTACGATTTATCGCAGCGCGGCGGACAAAAAGGTCCAGGTAAAAAGATCGATTCAATTTATCGAGGGCTCCGGTGCGTCGAAATCGATTTTATCTGGCGCGTTATAAAGTACGTCACGTTGTTCTTGCTCCATCACAAGGAAACACGGAAAAAAGCGGCTGCCATCGCGTAGTTCGCTTATTACTTTTTTGTAGTCTACACTGTTGTCGGAAGCTGGCTGTAAAATAAAACGTGGGCGTTGTTCTCGACAGGAATTTTTTTTATTATAGAAAATCTCATACGAGATTTATTTCAACATGATGAAGAATACAATACGAAAATTACAAACTGGTGAAAACAAATTTTAACATAGCAGAATATTGAAAGTACAAAAACATAATGAAAATATGATAACCGAACACAGCACATATTTTACGCATTCACACCTATCCAGTCTGTACTATAAAAAATCAAATTCTCAGTTTACATTTTTTCAAAAACTTATAGATTAGCAAGCAGGCCACAGTATTTGGTAGGGCAACCAACATTTCCAAACTTAAGGGCAAGTCTCGTCAGGAATGTTGGCTATGTATTTTTCAGAGAGACTCTGTTATAACAATGAATCGACTGACAATAGTTCCACTCGGTATTCTCGATGATTAATCAGAAGCGCGTCGCACGCACCGAGAATAACCCGCGCAATATGCGTGCAGATTGCGTAACTCCGGCTCGAGGTGTGCTCGCAACAACGCGAAACAATCTTACAACAGATGCGTGGCGATTGGTATGTCTCCCAAGCCACGTGGCGAGTAACTCGTAGCCGGCTACGTGAAACGTTTTCTGAATGGCCTGCTCCAAGTCCCTATGAATCGAACGATCGAGACAGCTGACACCAGCTAATCGAGCCGCGCCACTTTCTACCGTGAAAACTCCACATCTTGGAATGATTTCTCTATCCGAGCACAGTGAGAGAAACTAATTGTTTTAAATGTTAAATGATGTCGATCGTAAATTGCTTTACGCAGAAATTAAATGATTTCGGCGCTTAAGTTTGATAAAATGTTACTAAAACACTATTTGCAAATTAGCACAATATTCTTTCTCAACGTTGTGCTAATTTGCAAATAATGTTTCGGTAACATTGGATCGAACCTATGCGCCGAAATCATTTAATAATTGTTTTAAACTCTAATACGGTCGTTCCAAGGCACACGTGTAACAAACAATTTTTCATTTCTCCAATTTGGCGCAGCAACTGCTTCGAGACGTGCAATCAACATAAGTAGATACCGTCGACCATGATCAGATACATCGGCAAACCGCAGCAGAAAAATTCGATTCCGTCCATTCACGTTAATTCGTACTTGCGCCAAAGAAAGTTCACTTTCATTCGATTCCACCGCCGCACAGTGGGTTGAAACAAGAAGAACGCGGACAAAAATCATTTTTCTAACTGAACGAAAAATGTAAAATTATATTAGCTTGTTGGTAGATAAATAAGGAATCATTTTCTGCAATTGATTTTCCAAAATTCCATACCTGTATCCCACAATTGAATGCTGAAGTGATATGAGATATACGATTAACATCAAGTAAATTATACAGAATTTATTATGTAGTAACAATTAATAATATACATGTCCAAATCCGAAAAAATTGTTTCTAAAAAACCTTATATAACTTTTATGAACAATATTTACAAACAATTTTTATTATTACACTCAAAGCATTTCAATAATATTTTTTGAAAATTGTACAACACATATATATTTTTATGTAAATTACGTATATTTTTACATAAATTTTTACGCAATGCAAATACATCTTGAGAAGGATTCAAACTAGAATCGAAACCGTAGATCGAACCGTAGCGCCAAGAACATTCAACATTTATTAATAACTTTTATGGGTTTGGAATTAAGTAAAATCTGATTATTTATTTGAATTCAGCACCTCCAAATCTATAAAACGGTGTATCATTTTTATTAATTTAAACCTAGAAATAACTTCAAAAATGATTTTTGTCCGTGTTTTTCTTGTTTCAACCCACTGTGCGCCGGCAGCATAGCCTCGCGAAAAAAGAATGTCGCAATGGGGGAATATAGCCACCGGGTGTTGAATAATTACGGAACGTTTTATACGTCGATTTGCGCGGAGACGTCACCGGTTGACCGAGCGGCGTGTAATGCAATTTGACGCGATTACTTTTCTCCTGTGCACTTCCTTTTGGCCGTGTATCTCTTCTTAAGTCGATCGGACACGCCTCGAGGGGATGACGGAAAGATGGCGGGGACGTTTCGGTGTCTGGAGAACATCCTAAGCCTGGCCGATTTCACCGATCGCTCCGGATTACTCGAACACGTTGAAACCGAGCAAAATGAAAGAGAAAACGTGCTGGCCGAACGAGACCGTACACGCTGTCGGCGTTTTTGATACCGAAGAAGAAAGGAGCCGCGATTCATTTATTTGTGGAAATGAAAAAATGTTCTCGATCTTTGTCGATACATCCGTGAAAGTCTCCTGCGAGAAAAATGTGCGATCAGATTCAGTGTCTCGTATCTGAATTTTCAATCAGTTCACGATCCCTCGAACGAATATTTCGTCGAGACCAAGTGGTTTCCTCGTTTTTAATTTGGTTATCGAGTTACGGGCTACCACCTAAAAGGCAGTGAACGTTTTCTTCTGGCCAGAAGCGACCAGTTACGTGTGGAGCGAGCCTGGGCGGAACTGCTCCTCGGCGCCCGTGTTTCGCAAGCGTTACTTGGGAAAATTCAAGTCATTCCGTGGTCATGGTACTTTACTCTGTCATTATCCTACTTTGACCGGACGCCGCGGGCAGGACATTCTTGCGCGGTTAGATCGAAAATTATTTTAATCAGGCGATTTACTGTTCGTCCAGCGTGCGCCGCCGTCTCTCGGCTAAACTTTGCATTGGAAGAAACGTTTTAGAAGTTTGCGTTATTCGCCTATTGTTGCTCGTTCTGTGCGACACGATAATTTATACGTCGATCCCTATCGGCTTCTATCCATCCATAACATAATCTAACGCGGCAATCGGTAAAATTGATCAATTCCCGTGCGCTTGGAATCTGGAGTCTCTTTGCCGGGAGGGACTGGGAGTACAGGACTGGTTGCAATAAATAAGTCGCAGAGAATTCTATAAATTTCTCTGTTTATATAAAACATTGATGCATATCTTTGTTCCAAAATTTTTCTGGATAGAAAAACAAAAAGGATATTTATATCCTACCCTGATGCTACAAATAAATTTCGGATATTATTGCAAAATAAAAAGATTGTGCATCAATCGCAAGATGCATGAGCTAGAAATATATATATTTATATTCTTCGTTAATTTTGATGCGATGAAAATAATATATTAATACTCTAAAAATCTTTGAATATTTTCACTGGTTTAAAATGTACTTGTTCATTTTTGTGTTATAAATACATAAAATCCGGAGTCTAGCTATAAATAAACAGTATGTGCAGTGGAGCAATTACGATATAATAAAAGAGGCAGTCATTAAATGATGGTGGTGAGGTCAGTAGCCTTGAGCAACCAATTATGCCCACTCCTATTTCACTATCTCTGAATTCGCAGCTGTTGCAGCTACATCCCAGAATGGTTTCCATGCTTTCGATCGAGCAGAAGCGTTCATTTTTACGTCGACAAATATCCACCGTGTTCTCCGGTCTTCAAAAGCGTTATTATTGTGAAACATTTAATGCTACGGAGATCGAGTTGTTTCGAATCATAAAAGTTGATGATACGTCTACAAGTCAGCGGTTCGGTGCGAAGTTAATACTTCTCTCTCTCTCTCTCTCTCTCTCTCTCTCTCTTTCTCTCGCTCTCTCTGTCTCTCTCGCAAGGAGTATTTACCATGGAAAATCGTAAGTCAGACCCGACCTCGTGGCGTGCCTATTCTCGCTCCGTCGGTTATGTAACGTAATAATACTTGCGTTCTGCGTAATTGCAGTGTCCTATATTCGGACTCGCCGCCTTCCATCGCCGCTCGTACGATCGTAAATATCGACGCGAAGAAGCGACTCGATCGTTGACTCTGTCGACCATCATCATTGATACGCCATCGATACGATCTAACTATTGGAATGACTCAATCCACTTTTCTCAACGTAATAATCCTTCGTAATAAACAGTGGTTAAATAGTAAATTACAATTTCAACGGCCACACGAGGATTAAATAACGAATTAGGCTTCTGAAGAAGATAGTCGAACGAAGCATATTGCGGCTCGGTCTCTATTTCACAGTGCGCAGCAGCCGAAATTTTCCCGAAATTCCCATAAATTTCTTCAGGCGATCACACCGACAGCTTAAGACCCCATAAAAGCTTTCCCCGGGTCATAAAGGCGACGGGTATTCGAGAGTGGTCTTAATCAGCCGTTAATCGGCGCGGCAGCGGTTTCGCGCGAACCGTTTAATTGAATTGAGGAACGGGGCTTATGGGGGTGATGGTTTGAAATTGAGAAATGTACTGCAGCCGGTCACGAGCTGCGAGGCTAGTCACGACCTCGTAACTATTTTGTCCGGTGATCATGTGTTGCGCCGCGTTCTCCTTGTTCCAGCTAATTGGTACAAATTAAAACTGGGTCGAAATTTAGGCGAGAGTGCCGTCCAAAGGCCACGTAAACAAGTAACGTTTACAAATTTTTGGTTGACTGCTCATCGAATAAATTCAACTCTTCAAAAAGTTCTACTACCATATTTTCAATAATTACTCAAAAGAAATTTCGTAACGTAGTTTGTAGCCATCGCACAGTGGGGCATTTTAACCAAAAAGCTGGCCAAAATTCAATTTTGTACTCTGTTTCATTTTCAAACTCAGATGAAGCGCATAAAAAAAATCGCATTTGGAAAAAACAATCATGATTGGCTCAATTGAGCTATATTTATGAGAGGTTAGTGGAATTGTAACGTTTAAATAATAAATTAATATAATAGTTCTTAAAATGATTTAATTATTTAAATTTATATCGTACAAACATGAATTTATGTTTATTTAATTGTTTCGCGAATCTGCCGAAGAAAGTAGTAACGATAGTGAAATTTAAATAAAGTAAATTTATTGTATGTAAATATTGTTTTAATTTAGCGATACACCTGATATGTTCAAACAAACGGAAAAATGTAATTTTGTAACAAAAGAACACCAGTGGACTTGTTTTCTACTATAAAATAATTTTAGCCAGCTTTTTTGGTGAAAATGCCCCACTGTGTATCGGCTAGAGACGTTGCAAAAATTCGTCAGTCAATAATCGAAGTCGAAGGAAAGATTTGGAGGACCGGGATGAGGATTATTGCGAATAGATCACGCTGTCAACGCTCAGCTCACGCGAACACCTAACGGACCGTCATACTGATCGCCGGTCGTAAATCAGGATTTGAAACAGCGCCGACGTCGCTCCCGGTAATGTTTATTACAACAGATTTCTCACGAAATAAACAATAAACGGGTCGACCGGCAGAGTTATCGATACATCGACACCCGCGGAACGACTAAGTGAATTAACCGGCAAATTGCTTTCCAATCGACGGGAATTGAAAAGACACGGTTATTTGTCTCCATCAATTTGATAATCCGCTATTCTTTGATCGTGCAATTTAATTAATCCCGCTTACGTAATTCGCTGCATTTTACTGGCGAATTTTTCACGGAATTCTTTTGCTATTCGACAATCGCGCTTGTTTTTATATTTTATCGCTCGAACGATCCGCCTGGAACTCTGAAACATGCATTGTTACGTTTCTAACAGAGACCGGGGAAAAATTGTTGGCAGTTTCAGTACGCGAGTAAAAATTTCGGGCTGTTGGGGATTCTTTTGCGAAACCGGAAATTGAATGGAGCTGCGTTTTCCGTTGTAAAAATATTAGTTTACCGCACGAGGAGTCTCAGTTTGCCGAGCTTTGTCTAGAGGATGGACGCGGTGAATTTGTAGAATGCACTGTTTCAAATTCTGAATTAAATGACCGTTGCAAAGGGTGCTCCATATACCGTGTATTAACTTGTAAAAGTTGAGCTTGAATGGGGGCTGCTTTTTCTGTGTGAAAGGTATTAATTTACCACATCAGAAGCCTGATTTCGTTGGAGTGTGACTCGAGAATAAACGAAACGAATCTGCGTGGTTAACAGAACATTTAAAATAAAAAATTGTAAATTACTGTTACATTGAGTGATACATTGTTGGAAAGGCTGATTCGCCTAATGGACAGTTTTGTTTTACTTATTAAATTGCAGAGTTTAATAAGTGTTTGGAGGGTATCGTGTAACCGAAAGGGTACACGTCATCGGTCATTTATTATTGATATTCGACAAGCAATAATCGCCGAAAGATTTCTTCTCATGAATAAATAGGAAGATAATGCCGTGTGTTCAGGACCGAGTATGCCGAGTCAATGACGGACGATCCCACATTATTGATCGTCAGATGAATAACCGACCCCAGGACGTCGCAGCCGCTTGTAAATCGGGTTGTCAGTCAATAATGATTGGCAGAACGACATAGACATAGCCCCCGCGCAATTTTAAGTCTAACGTCAACACGAGAACCCGGGTACCACCGTAACTCGACTTGTTAAGCGGATCCATTAACAAGATGCGACGTCCTGTAAGATTAACTTCTCTGCACAAAGGGGAGAATAATGTAGGCTCAAAACTTTGACAATACCGTTTCCCATCAGTTTTTTTGTCCTTCATTGTAATACTGCAGCGTGAGTTCTGAGCACGCGAACCGGCTCTTTTGACCGCCATTAGTGTGATTGAACCTCGAGAAGAAAGGGTATTGTTCCGTATGCAGAGCATCGCGCACCGTGTACAGAAGTTTCGGTAATGACGAGCCGCGCGAACGGACACACGAATAACTTTCCTCGTGACCTCGTTTACACGCTGTGTTTGCTTACTTGCTGTGATCCACTGTTGCGGATCGCGTTTACAATACAAGCAAAATTAATCTGGCAATTAGGACTGCCTGGACAGACACCGCAAATTCCCACAATCGTGCAAACAGGATCCGTTCACGCGAGAAATTGTCTGAGAAATCATAGTATAGTATTTTATCCATATAAGTTCCAGCACGGGTCTGTCTAGGGACATTTGTATGCCAGGGACAGTATTATTTGACTTTTGCTGAACGTAGAGAAGGACTGCAAAGATCGAGTGGCCTCGGTCGTCGGGAAATGTAAACATAGCTAATCTAAATTTCCAACTTCGTTATTTTTCATTATTTCTTTATGGGACTTAGATGATCATATTTCTGACATTTTTCTCATTAAAATCATACCAAACATGATATAATTCCGATGATGTTTACTTGTGTAATAGACAATTAAAGTTTCACGTGCGTCTCTTTCTTTCCCATACGCTATCCTTCCTAGCGCCCAAAACTTTAATTGTCTATTACGTAAGTACATGTCATCGAAATTATATCATATTTGGTATAATTTTTATTAGAAAAATACCACGAATATGGTCATTGAAGTCCCATAAAAGAATAATGAAAAATAGAGAAGTTGGAAATTCTGATTAGGCAGGCTTCGATATATCCGAGCCGCATGGTGTCAGATTTCTCGGCCCCTAAAGAGGGTGCACCCCGCAGTAGTGGGGATAGATTTGAGACAGTTACAGGTCAGACTTTTGGGACATTTATGCATAAAATATTGTAATTTGTTGACTAGATCTTCGAGGATACAGTAATAAGTTATTACCAATAACAATGTGCTAAACAAGAGAGTGGCAGAATTAAGAAGCATAGAATTTACTTCGCAAAGAGCAATTAAAAGTCAGTGGACTAAAACGGGCTGACCAGCTTAAAAGTGTTTGATTCATGAACGGCGTGGGGCGACAAGCGTGCGGTACAAAGCGTACGGCAAATCGAATAAAAAGGGACAGGCACTGACAAAGCCACTCGAAACATAAAAATTCTTAACAAGTCCTGTGGCGAGTAACTGTTTTCGCTCGCAGCCACACCTAGCAATTTCACGTGCCGCGAGGCTGTAGCCGCGAATCATCGATCCTCAGCTCCGCGGACCGTGGGACGCGTTCAAATGGTCATCCTTTCGATAGTCCACATCACCAATTCGATTCCTCGTTGCCTCGTATTTACTCGTCCATCGCACAATGGGCTATTTGCGCGAAAAACCTGCTCTCGCACTCGATGTCACAACATTTACGCCGATTCTCGATCAATGTAGGATTACGTTGCTGATTGGTCATCCTCAGGAACTTATAGCAAACGTTTCTTCCAGGATCAATTCATTTAAGTAGTTTAAGGATTCCAGGATCAATTCATTTAGTTAGTAACATAGGATCGAACCTGTGCGCCGTAAATATCAATCTATTTATTCAAATAATTTAGTTCTCCTAGAGGGTTAAGATAATTTTGTGGATCTTTTGGAGTATTCTCGGTTTGTCTGCGAATATGGTTCCCTGGCGACCGATTCGCAAATAAATTGTTGCCGGTCTTGGAAGGCTTGGATTATGAAACATGAGCGGCCTAGGAAGACGAGGAACCTCCAGTTGGTCGGCTGAAAGGGCATTAATCCTCGAGCAAATTCTCTCTGCCGTCGATTACATACTTTCGGGACACGCCTCGTTATGCGCGTTATACATCAGGCCGACGTCGTTCCATCACTAACCAGCGAACGTTGTCCATCGGCCCGAGACACGCGAGAACCGGCCTCGTGTTTTTCGCATCGCCGGCAATTTAACTGAATTAATCACCGCAACCGCGTGCAACGGGCCTCGATCGTCTCGATCCATGAACCACCGACGGGGAAATTATTATGGGGGATGCATGGAACAGTGATCGGGGTTGTCAGCTCGTGGTCACGACCGCCGACCGATCTAATGTCGGCTTAATGATCTCGCGTTCGCCGTGTTAGCCGAGCAGTCGGTCTATAAATAATCGGCTGTTTCTTCGAGGAAATTGCTGATCCCTTTCCCATCCACTTTCTTCTTCGACCCACTCAATGGACCATTTTCATCCGGATCTGCTAAACGATCCATATAAATCTCGCGGTAGCCTGTTACAGTATTTTATCCATAAATGTCCCAAAAGTCTGACCTGTAAATGTCCCAGACCTATCCCCACTACTGCGGGGTGCATCCCGAGAGGCCTCGATCGCCGAGAAATGTAAACATAGCTAATTCAAATTTCCAACTTGTTTATTCTCCATTATTTTTGTTTTGAGACTTTGGTGACCAAATTTGTGACATTTTTCTTATAAAAACCATACCAAATATGATAAAATTCCTTTTTTCTAAAATTCTTTTTTCTCACACGCTATACTTCCTCGCGCCCGAAACTTCAATTGTCTATTACAGAAATAAATATCATCGGAATTATATCATATTTGGTATGTTTTTAATTGGAAAAATGCCACGAATATGGTCACCGAAGTACCATAAAAAACAATGAAGTTGGAAATTTGGATTAGCCATGTTTTTATTTGAATTCGGATGTCCTTCTCTACGTTCGGCAAAAGTCAAAGAACACTGTCCTTGGCGCATAAATGTCCCTCGACAGATCCGTGCTGGGGAAATATATGGATAAAATACGTATAAACTCCGAGGAAAATTCACTTTCTATTGCGAACCATTTTTCGAATAAATTATACGAGCGAATCGGTACACTTGGCCAGACACGAAGCTTCAATATTTGTTCCACGAAACGGCAATTTCGGCGGGGCTTGTTGCCTGCACGAAGATCCTCCGGAATAAAATATTAAAAGCACGCGCTGCATGTAATGGCGTTTGCCATGTTTGCCCAGGCCATGAATCACCGAAAACGTGTCGCGCGTTTTGCACGAGTCGCGCGCGCGCGGGCCCCCTGGATTAACGTACCGAATATTCCGTTATTGAACCGATCGGAATCGAAACGGTCCGCTCGTGACACGGAATTTGTATCGTTTGTTCCGTGAGCGTGTCGGTATCTCGTTTGCGATCGGTTCGCGGCTCGCATAATTATCGTCGGAGAGCCTATATCCCCGATAACGCGTATTCAAATCGCGATACGGATCCATTCACGACGATGTATCATCGATGCAAATGATCGAATTACGTAAAATCGTTCCTCATTGCGCGCCGATGGTTAAGCCATTGTGATCCTTATCTCCGGATCGCCTATCGGAATCGCTCCGTGGCGTGGCAGCCTTGTGTCGAGCAACGCGTACTCTTTGCACAGTGATCCGGATTGGCCCCTGAGGCAACAGCTGCCGTGCAGCGGGCCAAATCACGCTTACCAATGCACCACTGTTTTGTGAAAAACGTCCTTCCTACAACCGACTGCTGCTATCTAAATAATTGGTGAGACTAATTGGCGACCCTCGTTTCTTCCTTCGAGTTCTCATGAGCGTTCCAGACCGCGAAATTATAGAGTCTGATAAAGGAACGACTAATTGGAAGACTTTCCACTAATTAATATCGATATTCGTGCGATATCTTCGAACATACTTAACGAGACTCTGTGTTACCACTGTTTGCTGATCGAAGATTTCGCCTGACAGCTGTTCAATCTTCAACCATTGCAGCTACAGTTCAGCCTGTAGGAACTAAACTGACCCAAGGTCTTTCTTTAAGTCAAGAAACTAATTTTTTCCAGTTGTTCTACCAGGTTTACGTCATGGAACGCGAGACTCTCTGGAGCAAATCTTGCAAAGCTTTTAGGTCAATTTTTCCCGACCACCCACTCGTGCGATCGCTATCTTCGATTCGCAGGTAGAACGTCTTCAGGTCAGGAATAAATCTCGGATTCTCGGTTTTCTACGGCAATCCCGAGAGCGACCGTGAGCAGCTCTCTCCAGATTCCCCTGTTTAGATAATCACGGTATCGTGTTTTCGCCCGTGGCTTCTCCCCATTTAGTTAGTTAGACGGAAGAAGGTGAGACACACTTCTAGATTGAAGATCAGACGTGCTCCTGCCTAAAGCACGCGGCAGTACACACCGGCTGGTAAGGAGAGGCTCGTTATTATAGTCGGATACTCAAAGTAAGACGTCGTCTTCAGGGCCGCCTTCTTTTTCGAACGTTGTCATCGTCGTCGTCGTCGTTGTCTGGCGCATGTTCAACCCTTTCGCGGAAATTACTCTCGACGGTCTTCGCGAGCAATCAGTTTATTAACTCTTCCGACCCGAGGAACGTACACGTTTCGAATGCTTGAATAAACAGTGTGTCGATTTCGAGACCGGAGAAACAATCTTTAACCATGATTACTCCGCAATAATAACTACAATGAACCTAGAACCATTATCTGCTCGAAGAATAATATCCGAGCAGAGCTTTATTTTTCATCTAATTAATAATCATATTGATTATTCTTCTCTACTTCCACAAATCAATTTTTATGTACCGGAACGTGAAATGAGAAAAAGACCGGCTTTTCAAACACTTAAATAGAAATGTACTTATGGATTAATTAATCCAAAGAATCGCATTATTGCAACAATCATGCACTATTTATAGCAGTATTGCTTTTTTCATTGAATCTTTGCAAAATTTTCTTAATATGATTATACCTACCGATTGTACCAGTATTATTTTGTTTTTTTTGCTTTGTCTTTGTGCACATGTCCCTTCTTTCTTATTAGATAAGTAGTCTTGTATCTTTCTCTTTTCTTTTCTTTTCTTTGTAAATGCTTATGTAAAAAGGGCTTCTGCCCGTCTATAATAAATAATAATAATAATAGTAACACGAAAAACATCAGGTAAATGCATTTCGAAGTGCATAGAAAATGTTGCTGTCACGCAGGAAGCGTACAGTGTCCCATTTGCATCGTGAAATCGTCGTGTTTTCGCATGAGCGTTGTCGCGATAACTCCAAGGCCCCGGCTATCGCATACCGACGCGCTAGCTTAACTGCGTTGAATATTTTCGAAAAACCGTTTCACCGTGCGAGTCGCGTTCACAATGGCACGAAGGGGAGAGCCTCTCCCGGCATTGTTTCGAATGGGACAAACGATGAGTGACGATCTGATAATGAGTGCGCCTCGCGTGCTGCGCCGTAGACCAACTCGCCCGAGAATCCCTATAATTAATTAACGACGAAAACCGAGGGAGCGTTGTTTCACGGTTACGGTGTTTTACCCTGGCTCACTCGTATAGAGAAATCGGGGCCCTGTGGCCTTAATTAATTCGCCGCGTCCAATTTGCCGATTGACGCTCGACGCCCCATTACTGTTACGAGAATTCGACTCGCTGTTATGACTCCCGGGCAATTACCGCTAATTAAGTATGCTGAGGACAACCGCGGTAATGCGAGGCGAATTTTCATAGACGGACTGCCTTTCCGGGACTAGGGTCGGACGCCTTGGCATGAACCTAATGTCTTCTAATCCAATCAAACCGGCTGGCCAATGACGAATTGCATTCAGTTGCACGCACCGCGCATATTAATTTCACTGCACTCCTGTAGAATAAAATAATGAAAAATTTTCTGTTTCTTATTGCAGGACACTTTTGTTATCGAAGGACCTATTTTCAAGTTAAATACTTATGAATTAATATGTACGGCGCAACGGTTTCGATCAATTTTTAAATAAATAGAATCCATAATATATTTATATTAATATAAACTATAATATTTTAAAAATTGAAAATAATTTATTAATGTAAATCTATTATAGAATAGAATAAATAAAAATCCCGTTTGAACCTTTATCGAAGATAAATTGTGTCTAAAAAAAACAAAGAAAATGTAGATATTATAAAAGGTATGTAATCTAAGTGTATTGAAAAAGAAGAAAATATTAATACATACTTGCTATTAAATTTACTAATTTGATTCAAACATTGTGCTGATTTAATTTGAATCGTTAGAGACACTGGTTGGAAACAAGCAAAGCAAACAATTTTTTATTTAAAAATTTATCGAAACCGTTGCGCAGAAAATCTTAATTCATAAGTATTAAATATTTACGATCGATACAAGTGATTATTTTTCAAATTAAAGTAGCTCCAAATGCAAAGCGTTTAGTTTCTAGTAAAATAAAACAATGAAATCAAGCTAGGAGTTTCTCTGCTTCGATTACCATTTTGTCGAAGACTGGTAAGTGTCCGGTGATTTAAAATAAAACAATGAAATCAAGCTAGGTGCTTGTCTGCTTCGATTACCATTTTGTCGAAGACTGGTAAGTGTCCGGTGATTTATGCCGGGGATGTGTATCGGAACAGAGATGCTGGCGTCTGCGGAGCAACATTATGGGGTTGAAGGCGATCGAGGGTAAAATCAGGCAACACATGGCGAATGTCGATCGTGTGCTGGGGGTCAACGATTGGTCGATCAAGTTCAGCAGCCAGTTAACCGACTGTTAGCCTGCTGTCGTCCCCGCTAACGACTTAATGACGGGAATTCACCACTTACGGGGCCTCCTCCTTTTCTCCTCTTTCACCGGGGTCCGCGCGTCTTTCTTCTCCGTCGCGTCGGGCGGCGAACGTGAAACGAGCCAGTCAACGGTCAAGTAACAATGTCGAAAATTGGACGACAGTCTCTATTAACCTCCTCTGGCGTTCACGGCGCAATTACCCGTGCCGGAAATAAATTTCTGCCTGGCAAATCGCGGTGCGTGTCAAGTGTTAACTGCCCTACTCTCTCGCCATCCAATAATTCCATTAATTTTTCTTGTTACCTCGAAACAGAGAATTCTATGAATCTATGAGTAAAGAAAAAAAAAGAACAGGTGAAATCAATTTGCACGTGTAACCACAAGTGACACACGACATTTATTAAAACCATGTCGGGTTCCCGATCGAAAAATTCGAGGTACGATCAAGAACATGAATCACGTGAGTTGTAGCAAGCTTGACGTCCAGAGCAATGTAAATGAAATGCTAATTAACCGCTGATTAAAATCTAGAAAACATACCAGCGCTGGAATATACGGAGTTACGAGCGATCTAAAAATCTCCAATAGTTCGGTAAAGTATTGGTCCTTTAATTTTTCTAGATTGATAAAGCTCGCTGCTACAGTGTCGCTGTGAAAAGGTCTGAATGGATTTGAAAAGATCTCGGTATTTCCGATAATATCCAGCCCGATACCGATGCTTTGGTCGCACGTTTACGTTTGGTACCTCGGTTCCCCATTGTGCCAGGGTCTCGATAAAGATCGATCGGTCCCCTGAATGACGGAATTCCCACTGTTGGTGCATTCCTGCGGCTCCCGTCTGAGAATAATGCACGATGGTTCCTCGATCGTGGTTCATAATACTAGGAAATTACATTACAGCCAGCACCTCCCGTCTTACAGATAATTGTTAGGCATGGTCGTCACGAGAACGGCGTTGAATCCTCTGAATCCACAAACGATTTCATCTCCTCACTCCTCTATCCAGAGAATTTCGTGTCCTTTTTCGCCTCCAATTAAGCTACATTAAAGCGAAAAAGATCGATGCTACACGATTGTGCTTCTGACCGATAAGAGAGGCCCGATACTCCTTTCTGGCAAGCCTTTGATCGAGCTACTTCGCGGCAGGAATTCGCCGCCACAGAGAAATATCCCTCTTTTATCCTGAATTCATTAACCTTTGCGAGATTAATTATTCGTGACGCTCAATTTCTCGTCGGACCCTGCGGTGTTCGATGAAAACCGAACTGGTTCTTTCGCAAGGATAACGAACGACAGCGGGGATTTACATAATTAAACAGCCATTAAATTATGAGAACAATTTTTCAATTTGCGACTGAGAAAGACTGAGATAAGGCCGACGCGACCGAGAGAGAGATCAATCCTTCTTCAGCCCTGTCAACAGCGCTGCGGTTTCCAGCCGCGAGGAAAGAGCGAATTTGCATCTTTGTGCATCGTACTGGGATGCTGTTTGTCCTCGACGCTGAGGTTGTCAAAGCCTGGGAAAACCTCTCGAATGTATCCTGGATAATTATCATTTCAATAATATTGAAGTGCTCCGAACAAACTCGATTATAATTACAAGAACGTTGTAGACGACGTTCCACAGACTAACATTTTCCGCATTAATTTAAAAATCTTTTCCTACAGGAAACACCGGAATATTGCAAACACCAAAATTACTCAAGAAAACATGTGTCTCGTGCAGACCAGGATTTCTGGTGATAATATTCACGTGGTACAACGTTTGCACGTTTATTCCGGCCACCCGCGCCTCGCGTGCATTCCGCAGGAAAGATGCTGAGCCAGCCTTTACGTAATGCGACGATCTTTTTCAGTAGTTACACGCATCCTTTTAAACGTCGACACTCAACCAGAAAACACACGAATGACCAGTCCTCGATCGTCCAGTACGAGTGCCGTGGCTTCTCTTTCATTGTGCTTGATCGCTGTCACGTCGTGTGCTCTTTCTACGAGAAGGAAATAGCCTCGAGATATCGAATTTCTCCAGTGTGCATCCACGGAGTTGATGGTATCGCGC
Source organism: Lasioglossum vierecki (assembly GCA_028455595.1). Taxonomy (NCBI): domain Eukaryota; kingdom Metazoa; phylum Arthropoda; class Insecta; order Hymenoptera; family Halictidae; genus Lasioglossum; species Lasioglossum vierecki. The sequence goes on from CM052338.1 coordinate 13,116,731, forward strand.
GTCGTACCGGTGGATCCCGCAGAATGAGCGTGAGTAACTTTTACGTGTGGAAACGTTGAAACTCGTTCGGCGAACGATCTTTGCACCCCGCGACTCGGGAACAGTGGAGAATTGCACTGCAGGGTCTGTCAATCAATTCGAAAGCATTTTCACGCATCGACGGAGAATAGTAACAGAGATCTATCAGCTTATCGGATCGTGTTTCAATGCGTCGTGCTAGGTTCCAGAGTGGAAATGCCTGTTGATACGATCTGGACAGGGAACTCGTCGAGAAGCGAGGTTACTAAATCGTTATACTTGAGGTTTCTTACTGTTACAATCATCTCGGAGGTTCTAGGGAAAAAAACAAGATATTTTTTAATCGAATGGATCGGTTCGATCACGGAATGATCTACAAATACGAGAAAGAAGTGTTTCGTTTGCAGGACGAAGAACTTGTCGAGAAACGAGGTTACTAAATTGTTATACTTGAGATTTCTTACTGTTGGAATCATCTCGGAAATTCTAGGGAAAAACACATGATATTTTTTAATCGAATGGATCGGTTCGATCGCGGAATGATCTACAAATACGAGAAAGAAGTGTTTCGTTTGCAGGACCCGACGAGCGGCGTGACGCCGCTGCAACTGCCGGATTATCTTGTCATCGGTGCGATGCTGTTGATCTCGACGATGATCGGGCTCTACTACCGATTCTCCGGTGGCAAGCAACGCACAATGGAGGTTAAGCTCTGGAAAATTAATTTCGCCACGGACGATCGAGTCGCTGCGCCGCGCCGGGCCCGATCCAATATCCGCGATAAACTGCGCTCGATTCGAACAGCCGGACCCCTGGCACACGTTCTTAGATCACCGTTTGCCGGGGCGATCTTTCACCGGTATCGAACCGATCGATCTCGCCAGCCGATAAATATTGCTATCGACACAAATTGCCAACTATCGGTCGGCTATTAATTTATCGGGTTACCACGGCGAAGCCCGGCGAGGCGCGTCGATTAAGGAAATCGTTATTACGATTCGAGGGGATACCATGGACGAAAAGTGTCTACTCGCACTTCAATCAACGCCGATAATAACACTCGCCGCCGACTGATCGGCTCCGATCCGAACACATGCTTTTGCACCTTGTCGACCATTGTTTGCGCCGTGAAACGCTTTTCACAACACCTGTGCACACTTTTCGGAGAAACATTCAAGAACGATGACAAGAGATTGTTTGACACCTAAACTTTTGGTAATTATATAGAAAAGGTGTGCGTATTCCGATTTTTATGAGGTTTTAATATGTTATAGATTTCGACATTTCGAACAACTGTTTCCTTTTCCAATATAGGGCAGTCGCTTTTAGTTTTCGAGATATTTGCAAAATACTATTGCCGATACTGTATTGAATTTTTCATGTTCTTGCATGCTCCGCGGCAACGTAAACCTGTTCCAGGACCACACTGTTTATTATTTCTTTGTAAACACATGTATTATCCCACACACGATACCATATACATCCACCCAGTGTTTCACAGGCTTACGTTGCCGCGGAGCGTGCAGGAATACGAAAAATTCAATACAGTATTCGCGATAGTCTTTTGCAAATATCTCGAAAACTAAAAGCGACCCCCCTATATTGGAAAAGGAGAAAGTTGTTCAGAATGTGTTGCTGCGGAACATATTAAAATTTCATCAAAATCGGAGTACGCAGACCTTTTCTATATAATTACCACATATTTTATTATAATACTTTACTTCGGAATACGTCTCTTTGAAATGAAAGAGTTTAGATTTTAAATAGTAATTGTTCCGCACACGATCGGTCGACAGCTGCGCTCGCAGGTATCGTTTAACATTACTATCGTTCCTAGGAATACTTCGCGGCGGATCGATCTGTAGGCGTAATCACCCTGGCAATAGGATTGTCAGTGTCGTTCGTCTCAGGGATTTCGATGATCGGATTCTCTGCAGAGTCTTACGCCCGTGGAATATTATTCATGACGCTAAATCTTGGAGCTGCCGTTAGCGCACCTCTCATCGTATTGTTTTATCTACCTGTCTTCGTTAAAAGTAATACCTTAAGCGTTTATGAGGTAAACGAACTACTAAAATAAATCGAAGCAATTGTCGGTTTATCATACATCGTTCCCTACGTTAATCGTGGCTCTGTGTTTCAGTATTTGGAGAAACGGTTTGGTAGGAAAGTGAGGTTGGCAACGAGTATAGTGAACACCGTTCAACTGACACTGTATAGCGCGATAGCAACATTCGCACCTGCGTTAGCGTTGGAAGCGACCACAGGACTTTCTGGGAATATGAGTATCCTGGTGATCGGAACAGTCTGTACATTCTACTCGACCCTAGGTGGTATCAAGGCCGTTCTGATCACAGACATTCTTCAAGCAGGCTTGATGATCCTTGGTGCGATTTGTGCGGTAGTAATCGGAATCACCAACATTCCTGGAGGAATATACGGAGCTTGGGACATCGCTTCTCGTTTTGGTCGTCTAAAGTTTTTCGAGTAAGGACCTCGCCGAAACAATAGGACCTGTATCCTAATTGATCGCAACACAGTTTCAGACTCGATCCAACCATACGACACACTACCTGGAACTTGCTATTGACTGGCGCGACTCTAAACCTGCAGCTGTACGGCGTGAGCCAGGTCCAGGTGCAACGGTGCCTCACTGCGAAGTACGAAAGCATTTTGAAAATTTTCATCGAAAACTCTCCTAGTAGTAGATACCAAAAAAAACTATTTAAAAATCTTTTTAAAAACCACGCTTATATTAGAATACATTAAAAAGGAGAAGATAATATTTTTAGATATTAGTGTTCCATAGTTTAGCGCGATCCACGCTTTTATTTATAGTTACTAATATCTAACAATATTATTTTCTCCTTTTTAGAGCATTCTAATATAAGCGTGGTTTTTAAAAAGTCTTTTTGTATATTCCTTTATTTTCTACTATTTAGTCTTTACTACCGACCGTATTTAGTAAGGCCCGCTTACCAAGCAGAACCGCCGGTCCTTGCCACCCCCCCTCCCTCACCGCCCGACCTATTCCAAACCAACCCAGTAAATAAACTGAGCTGCTTCGGTGCGAAGTGTGCCAGTGGAGCGGGGTCGGAGTCGGAGTGGGAACGCGTAGTGGAGTAGGGAGCGTGCGGAGTGGGGATCGCTGCATGCGAAAACGCATTACCGAACGTTACGCGTCGAGAGGCGAAGGGGAATATTTAAAAATATTGTTTAACTCCTAAACGCACAGTCTTTTTAAAAAATTGTTTTTTGAATATTGTTGAGAATTTCAAGTCTCTAGCTCATCGGGATGTGGTATAAAATTCGATTTCAAGATTTCAAGAAATATAAACGTGGTAATAATAATAAAACAGAAAGCTACAAACAAACAAGAAAGCAAGATAATAAAAACGTGGTAAAAAAAAGAAAGCTAACTCTCTCGTTTCGCTGTCTAATTCAGGAATCTGAACACTGCCATCTACGCCCTGCTGATCTGTTCCTTTCTGACGCTATTCATGATGGGCCTGTTCCTGTTCTGCGGCGTGATCCTGTTCGCAGTTTACGAGAGCTGCGACCCAGTCACATCCGGCAAGATCTCGTCCTTCGACAAGATCCTGCCGTACTTCGCATCCGATAAAATGAGCCAGTACCCAGGGACCAGTGGCCTTCTGGTAGCCGGGATTTTCAGCGCCACTCTATCCACCATATCCGCCACAATCAATTCCCTAGCTGTGATCACGTTGGAAGACTACATGAAGCCAGTATGCAACAGATTCAACGTCGAGTTATCCAACGAAAGAGCGACTCTAATTGGCAAAGTACTCGCGCTAAGCTATGGCACGATGGCAATAGGCTTCGCCTTCGTCTGTAGCTCGCTAGGATCGCTCGTTGACTTGGCTTTGGGATTGATGGGACTTGTAGGTGGACCAGTTGTTGGGGTTTTCACTTTGGGAATGTTCACCGAAACTGCGAACGAGATTGGAGCCATTATTGGACAGATTATGGCGGTCATTCCTCTGATTGTGATTTCCAGTGGAGCTTCGAACACAGTGAGAAACTTACCATTACATGTGTACGGATGCGAGAATACTACTCTTCTTGATGATCTCGAGACCACGACGATGGCTTATTTTCCGTAAGTTGCTCTCGAATTTCTGGGAATCCTTATTAGAAAATGATTATCGAAGATCTTCCGCGACCCAATTACATTTTTATTTTCTTAATCATTACGTCAGCTAATTGATGCAGAATATTTTCTGCTATGTTCAAAGCAGCGGTACCAGTTCCAACAAGTTGAAATTACAGTTACAATTAAAGAAGTCGCATCCTTTCCGATCAGGTTCTCATTTGTTCGGATACGATTCTACATTAAGAAAAAAATCTAAGAAACTTGTCAATGCACCGGAAAATACAAGCAAATTCTCGGTTTAATGTTTCCATGGGAAACGGCTTACTGCTTTTACGTTTTCCCTGGAATTTACGGTCGGTATCTCGGCAGATTTTTCCATTAACAGCTAATCGGGCTGATAAATGTTGCTCGATCGAGTTCCATTCGTGCCACGGAGAACCGTGCAGAGACCGCCTAAGCGATTTAGTAGGAACGTTGCCGTGTAAAAATCGAGGAAAACGAGGGCCGAAAGAAAGAAAGTTGGTGAAACGTTTCGGCGCCGAGAGAGCCGAGAGATTCTAAGTATCGATAGCGTTTTCGAGAGGCCCCGGCCCCGAGGACTGGTAATCGATACCGTGGCTGGCAAATTTATCGGAAACGGATGATTTCTTCGGACGATAAAGGCGCGCGCCGCTCACGGATTTGTAATTGGAATATAAATTATAGCCGGCTCGTTCTAGGATACGTTATCATGTTTTTAATGCATTCTACGATAGCATGGGCGTGGAAGTTGATCCCGCGGTAGCAATAATCTGTTAAGAGACCCGTGATTGCTTCCCTCTAGAACCCCAGCCTGATTTCTTTTTGGCGTGCTCGCTTTCTCGTAAAACGATAAAACTTACTATTCATCGTTTCCCACGATGTTGGCTAATTGCTACGTTAATAAACTGTGATTACGGCTTCCTTGGAAATTCTACTCGCCGGCCACTATCGCTGTTGCTTTCTCCGGTGCGATCTCGACAACGGCATCGCACTTTTCGCGTCCTCGATACATTTTTTTACAAAATCAAGAAGAAAGATTTACGGAATCGACGTTAGTTAACGATATTCTGGAGGTACAATTAGAGACAAACGTACAAGAAATTCGAAATCCATCAATATATTGGCAATGAAAGCCATTCATGAGTATATTGTTGCATTAAAAAAATAGATTAATTTAAAAAGCTTTTGTTTAACTAATGAATTTCATGTTATATTTATTTTTTAATCAAATTCTCTTCATATTATAAAAAATTGTAAGTGACTTTTGCAAATGATTCTACCCCCTGATTCCAACTTCAAGATAATACATTTGTGATATTTAATATACATAATTACGCAATAACAAATTAAAAATAAATATTTAAATAAATTAAAAATACCTCAGAAAGCAATATGTATGGTTATTACTGAAAATAAACATGTAAAATTTGCATAAAATTATGTTCTGATAATAACAAAAAACATGACAATACTGTACTGCACTGTACTCAGCTGTATTTTTATATTTGAGACTTGGTAGTATTGTGTACGTTTGAACACTGTCGTGATTTTGAACGTCTTAATTTATTTAAACAAGTATAAATCAAATGTGCAATCTTTAAGTTGCTATAAATATTAAACGGTACAGTGAATCGAACCTAAACTTTGGTAATCGCATTAATTTAGTAAGGATTATATCCTTAACGTACTCAGTTAACGTATTAGTAAGTACAACGAAAGCCGACATTAGGTGGAGTAGCTAATTACTTTTTAATTTACAGGCCACCAGTAGATTCCGATGTGCCATACCTATACCGTGTTTCGTACACACTATACCTTCCCGTTGGTACGCTCATTACCGTGGTCACGGGCTACCTGGCAAGCCTGATTGTCAACAGGTTCTTCCCGAAGTACTCCTGCGTACCGGATCCTGATCTACTCATTCCTCCTCTGGCGAAGAAGGTTAAACGAAGAAGAGAAGACAGCGACAAAACAACAAACAGCCAATTGTTCATATTACAATACAGGGAACCGAACCAAGATCCACAGAAACAAGATTAGACCAACAAATTTAATAAATCGTTTAACACGTTCGCTACTCACAGATACGCGACGTCTGCAATCCTCGCAGTTTACTCAAAGATAGTCAAATTCATCGTATACATACTTCATAGAAATCACAGTACATTAAATATTCCATAGAGAAGAAGGTACTTTCTTTAGAACGTGAAGAAGCATTTACTATGAAACACATCTCATAACTATAACTAGAGTAACTGCATCAGTGAATAAACGGGCACCAGTAAATGAACGCTTTTGTATATTCAACTATATATTTATTAATAATTATTATTAATAAATATCAATAACAATAATTATTACTAATAATTATTAGAATGTAGCGTTCCTTGACTGGTATTTTTTTATATTTTTTATTTAACGTTTATTAACGAAAAATAATAATAATTTCATTTTATTTGTGTTCATTTATTTTTGACAAATGAAGTATAGGGAGCCATTTGGCATATATGAGAATCCTTTAATTCACATGTTTTTTTAATAAAATATCTTTCTAAACAATTTCTTAAATGTTCATTCACTGGTGCAGTTACTCTATGTTATAAATATGTATGACATAAATGTATGTCATAAATCAATAAAATCCGCAGTCTAGCAATTACATCAATTCCACGTTGAAACGATCGCATAGCCTCGTGCTATTCACCAATCTCTCTGTAGCCGATTAAAGATTTAATTAGTAAACGAGTGTACACGTTGTCGTCGTTAATCGTGCACTCAGATCCCCATTCCATTAGCAGCGAGGGAGCTACTGCGATAACTCAATGCAGGTGGCAGAGAGCGTGTAACCAGTTTCAGAAATTCCTCTTCTTTCCAACGATACACGTTTAGAGTGCGATCTGCTTTGCGCGTCTGGACGCAGCGTTTTGTTATTCGCTTATAGGGAGCTACGACGAAACAGCGAAGAACAGGAGTGGTGGCTTTCCACATCAGTGGAAATAATCACTGATCACGGGGGAGTGAATCAAAGAAAGGGTCATTTCTCAGTCCTCCCCCGTGATCCCAGCCGGAATGAGAAGAAGACAATTCCATCTTAGAAAAAAAGGGAGCTACGACGAATGGAGTATGGATCGCGAAACGCTGCGTTCAGACGCGCAAAGGAGATCGTACCCTATAAGTGGAATGAGGTTCCGTCACCGGAAAAAGGATATGAGCTATCGCGCGAATAATATTCGCCATGTGGGTCAGAGACACGAAACCAAGCCGAAAATTGCCATGACTTATCCGCCGCGGCGATCGTGTTCGTTCGCTGGCGTGAACCTCTAACCGGCTTAATTAAATCTGATTCGCGCGGTCGCGTTATTGTCGCTGGAAAGACACGCGACGTGACCGGTGATAATTGATCCTTTCATCGCGAAACCGTCCCCAATTGAATTACCCGAAAGGATTCCAACAAAAATCGTCCGCCATTATGCTGGAACCGGTAACGATCCGTTCGCACTGTTTGCGGAAGCGGAACTGCTGTAATTTATCGCGCTTAATTGTCTCGAGTTGGGCCCCGGATACTGGGAACACGGCTTTATAATTCGTTTAATTGCAGTCGGTTCGCGCGCGCGTTCTGCTCGGTGCCTGGTGAATTTCATCGCGTAAATTCGGGATAAATTCCTGGAGAGTACGAGCCCACGTTTAACGCATCGAACGACGTCTGCTCTGGAATTAAAAGCCACCGGTGTCGAGCACGGGAAATTATCGTGGCGTTTTTAAACGAGCCGAAACAGCCGATCCATTTCCCATGGTGCTCAAGCTGTTCAGTATTGCGCGTCATCGATCTCGAGTTTTTTGGGCGTGGCCGAGGACCACACTTGCACGTGCTTCTGGAACGTATAATTCTACGGACACCACTGGGATATTAGTAATTTCCAAAAACAATGTTAAATACGGTATCCAGGTGCACGGTAGTGCACCAGCACAAGTTCTCGCACTACCTCCTTTTACACGAAACAACTTAGCCGTTTTTTAAAGACTTGTAACTCCGAACTGGAGGCAGATGGAGAGATGTAATTTCGTACACTTGATAAATCATATCATGTTTCAGTATTGACAAAACATTAATCTTCCAACATTAGTAGGTTCTGAGATATAGGACCTCAAATATCGCTAAATTTTACATTGACTGACTGACTGACAGATCATCAAAACCATTATACTTCCCATAAACTATAAGTTTGAAATTTGGTACATAGGTTCACCATAACAAACATCTTAAAGAAAAAAAAAGAGAAATGGCTGTATCTCGGGAACGGTGAAAAAATGTTTAGGGTTTAATGAAACAGGGGTAAGAGTAATACCTACTTGATAGTTCATAAAATTTCAACAAAAATTGATGAAATCCTAATAAAAACATATTGTAAACAGGAGCCAAGTTCTCTATGGCCGTAAAAAGTTGTCAACAAGTTCGTTAGCTTAGAAATACCTGTTGCAATACTGTAAAAAGCGTTTGTAAAAATTAGTTTAAAAGAACGCTTTTAAATTTTTAAACAATTACGTGGAAGGCTAAATCATTCAGACTTGGCCGTTACTTTTTAAACCAATGGCCATGAATTTAGACCTCCATGTAACTCTTTAAAAATTAAATAGCGATCTTTTTAATTGCCTTTTTACTTTTTCTTTTTACTTTTATAAATAGTCTTCTCTTTCTTTTAACTTGTCCGTATTTTGTTCGATCTTACAACTTTTTACGGTCATAGAGAACTTGGCTCCTGTTTACAGGATGTTTTTCTTGGGTTAAAACGACAACAGATGTAAAGGACCCACAAAGTGGCACCTTTCTCCTGGTTCCCCTACAGCTTCCTCCGGGCCAGGCGAAGAAATAAGAGGACAGGCTCGCATAATTTCAATCGCTGAAAAGCCCCGGCAGAATTTAATCCCACGTAACGAACCAATGATTTACAAGTGTTCGAGGGACGCGGCTTACTCGCCGGCGTCTTCGGCGTCATAAAACACGTTATTTACGTATCGAAACGTCGCTTCCACGAAACTTAATTGCATGCTTCGATCACGAGAAGCTCCCGGGCTCTCGGGAACGGTGTTCCCATCGGGAAACAACATTCACCGCATTCGCCGAGATCACACGAGATCCAGGTATCGGGTTTACACGCTTCCTGGACGCTGTAAATCTCCCTCCCACGATGAATATACAGAAGTTGCGAAGTCCGTGGAATAGCTAATTGTCATTGTACGGACCTTTCTCTCGAATTCGATAGACCGAACCTCCTACCAACATCACCGCGGATATCCGCACGATCGAGAGGGGGTCCCTTTCTTCTCCCACAATTTCTCTACCCTGCGGATGTTGCAGAATATAATCTCTCGTGGACCATACACTCGCTGAAACTCCTCACGTGTCGAAAATCCTCTGATAACACAACCCAACGCTCTGCCATTTTATTGAAACAACCTGCTCCACCCGCGAGATGTTCAATATTTGAGCCATTTGCTACGATAACAACTACTTATCGCACCTGTTGCTTCCAATAACATTTATTTAGCACTTTGCCGGCCGCCGCGAAGTATTTATCTTCAAGGCTGCGAGGAAGTTGGGAAAACAGGCATCGAACAGTTCTCGTCTATCAACTGTGCCGAATGCACGCTGTGTACGATTTTGAAGAGAAAATTGTTCCGAGTAGATCGCAGCCTTTGAAATGAAGAAACAACGTACAAATCGCAGAAAAACTTCGGAAGAAGTAACGAGTAATTTTTGTTGATAAAAGAAGAAAGAAGTTTTGCCAGGCGCACACTACGACATGTTAAATGGACATTCGAGACAAACATCATAACTTCTAAAATAATCAATTTTTTACCTAAGTACCTTAATAATTATTTAAAGAGAACACAAAGATGCATCGATTAATGCACCAAAAATATAAGGTTCCATTAGTAAAAAAGTTTATTCTAATTTTTTTTTAATGAAAAGTTTTTATGATTAGTTGTTATTGCAATTTGCTGTTAACTGTATACTGTACAACTTTTGTTCGACATATTTTTTAATTATATGGTAAAATTTAATTATATCTACTATAATGCATAATTATTTGACAATACACAACACCGTATTTTTGACTAGTATTAAATAATGGTTAATACAGACTGCTAGATAAATCCAGAAATAAAGTAAATGGTATATTACTCAGTAACCATAATACTTTCAATATAAATATAACATATACATGTAAATAAAAAGTTTAATTACATAAACAAAAACTATTAAAAAATTAAATAACATCGAGTCTTGCAATTTATCGCAGAAAAAAATTATATAGCAATATACTACAACATCTTGATACGGAACAACCAAAATTATAGCATGTTTTGAATCGGTTTTTTTCGTAAATTGTCAATTGAAATTATGCATATCTCTGGTCAAATTCTCCATACCTAAGTTGTAACAAACCGTTTAAAACAAAAACGAACCTAAAAGAGCAATTAGGGCACGAGCAATCTAACTTTTCAGTATTTATACTACAATAAACTCTTGGCTGTTATTAATCCCCTATTGATTTTCTTGGGTATTACTTTTTACATACACATTCCTTACTTCCCGACTGATGATTTTCGTGGATAATTAGATTAGAATCAAACCATGATTATTTTCATTTTTGTCCATTGCATGCCGTACTGTGCGGCGCGAAGGTTCGCAGTTTAGTTTGAGAGCGGTGAGGAACGGCTGGCGACTGACTCTGCAGGTCGATGCAGGAGGCCCCGGTGCATCCATTGCGTGGCCACTGTTGTAAACGGTGCCGAACAATACACCGATCGAGGCCGATACATCGAACACCTCCTGGTGTAACGACCGCGCCGACAAAGTACGAACAAATGCGCCGACGAATAAGCGCGGGAGGGCAATAAGATCGCGGCAGATGGAAGTATCAGCTGCACAGCCAGGGGCGGATCATTGACCACCATCGAGGCTGCCTTTCGAACGCCACTCGTTCACAAAGCCAACCAACCAACGGGGACTTCTTACAGTTCGCAACGTTTTCTGGAGTTCCAAGGAGATGCATTTCACAACGAATGGCTACTGAGAAATCAATCTGAAAATTGATTCAAACTTTCCTTCTCAAAGGAACCATAAACCTAGAGTTTGTCTTTGCTCTTCTATACTTTAGTACCCAATAGATGGAGAAGAAACTTCCGGAAGCTTCTCATAAAAATTCTTATTCTCGCATATTTCGCTTCGTTTCCACGATTCACAAAAAGTTTCTTTTATTTTCAGCAAGATCGTCGATGCTCGCCAGCAGGGGACCAAGGCCCCCCTGAAAAAAACAAAGAAACAAAACCCTGGAAAATGAGCTAAACTGTAGAATAGCTACTTCCTCTCCAATTTCGATGAATTTTGGATATGTTATATGTAAAACTAAACATTTTGAACAACTTTTCCCTATACATGTAAGGCATACCTCACTTAGGTTCCGACATATTTGTAAAAACTGCTGATACTAGACACTGAATTGAATTCTGGTAATTGTGTGCGTCTGTGGCCGTGTGCGTGTCAGTATTGGTGCTCCCGCGGTCGATTTTTTCTCTGTTTACAAACAATAGTGCTCTAGTATCGGCAGTTTCTTGTTTATTGGCAATGATCGCAGAGTCACTTCGGTTACAAAAGGTCGCTAAGAAAAGGTCATTTTGTTCAACTCGTCCCCTGCCCCCCAACATTAAATCCTGGGTGCGCCACTGCTCGCCAGGGACGAGAATGTCTTCGCGGATATCCTGACGACGAGGAAGGACACTGGCTGGCGATAGCTCGAAGGATAATTGGTTGGTTAAACGAAAGTTTACAGCGGATTCCTTCTGCGACTCTGCGGGATTCCTCGCTCAGCATAGAAATTCCGAATGGTTTACGGAAACAGGCGCCACGATGTGGAAAAAGGGTAGCCGGTTTTGCTGTGGATCGGAAAGTCGGTTGTTCTTTGACCAGCGGGGCAAGAGGGAAGGAGGATGAGGAGAAGGAGGAGGGCAAAAAAGAATGTAGCTCCGTATCCTGGGTCTTCCACGATAACCTATGCAAAAGACAGTTCGTGCGCGAGCGTCCGGCGAGCAGCTTCTTCTCCGCGGAATTCACGATACGGCTGGCTATGCATTATAGGGAATACGATATCCATCTTGCGTCAGATCCATGGGATCTTGTGGCCGCGGCGCGGCACCTAGCCACGGCAAAAACGAACAAAACGGCCTGGCGACTTATGTTCGGAGAAGTATACAGAAGTCGTCGTCCTTTTCGTCTTCGTCGGTCGTGTCGACTACGACGCGACCGGATAACGTTCGCTGCCCGCGCTGATTTAACCGCAAAACCACCAGCAGTGGACCCGGCCTTCGGGATATGGTAGCAATCTTGGCTCTGCAACAGCTACAGTCTCTCTCCTCGACTCTTGGTTACGGTCTCGGCGACACAGATTCGCCGGTCACCGCCGTGTGAAATGTTGTTGCTCCGCGCTCGGCAATGATTATTCAAAATAGTCCAGGATCCAACGTACATTTTTACAATTGATTACTATCTAGTTAATTTTCCGTGAGTAGCTTCATTTTGATGAGAGGCCCAACTTTTTCTCTGAAAAATTTTCGATTGTAGGATTTTGTTTGTTAAATCTTAAAAAATATTTGTCTTACAAAATTTATGATTTGATCAAAGAGTCCCCTCCTTCCAACATGTATCGACAACGAGGTCAATAAAAATAATTACATTTGTTAAAAGTAATATTAAATGTAATATAATATATATAATTATATATATGTATAGTTATTTAATTTTCATAAATTCGCAAGAACGGAAAGCCCTTGAAGAAATCCAATAACGGGGTCAGAACGTCGGGGTTGAAGGGGTCCGCGAGAAAATCGCCGAAGAAGCGGCCGTACTCGAGGAAGCTGAACTGAAGACTGTCCGATAGGATGCACATACATATGAGGCCTCTGTACAATAGCCGTTCGAACTTTTGAAGCATTCTCTCTCCTCTCTCTCTCTTCGGAATCGCATTTAAAATTGAAATCACGGCCGTTTCCTCCCCGCTACGACCTCCTTGATCCGCTTCGTTTGCCCTCCGGAGGATACTCTCTTCGGCTCGTACGATCTTGATCATCGACGGCTGCTGCCTTGTCCTTTCTCCTCTCATTCGTTCCACTCTTTCTTTACGATTCCCTGCATTTGTTTCTCCTTATCCTACATTTTTCCCTTCGCGTTTCAAGTTACCCGCTCGTAAAACGCTCGAAACCGTGAATCTGCATGGGACTAATCCGTCTGGCGTTCGTCCAGCACGAATTTCTAGCGAAACCGGTCCATTCATCGATCCCCAACCACCGCTGACAGAATGTTTATCTGTGTAGATCCTCGACCCTACGATCTAAAGGTTTTCGGTGACGCGTGTGTGGCCTGGCTGAATATTTCCTGGCTGAGCCTCGTGAAAGAGTCGACCGCTCGGTGGTCACGTAGCCGTAACTCTTTCCGATCGAAATTACGTGAGCCTACTCTCTTCTGCAGTCACTGTACCCGTGAATTATGCCTACGGGCATGCTGCAAACTTTACTGCACGATTTATTCCGCCAGCTAGATCGACCAGTCGAATTAAAACCATTTTACAATGCTCGAAATAAATTCGATCTTGACATTTTTACGTGGCAACGCGTCCCACCTCGATTCGATTGTTCGGTAAGTATAGCGTTACACATTTTGCAAGTTAACAATAACATTTAAATAAACAGTTTTCATGTTTGGTTCCTGTTAGACTTGAAAAGTAACTGGTACGTGGTTCCTTTTAACACGACAAAGTCGTTAAGGGATAAAATGAATTTTTTTATTATTCATGCGGCTCGCAATCAACGCGAAACATTTTTATTTGGCATAAAGACCCGCTGTCTATTGATTACTCTTCCCGGCTATAAATAATGGTATAATGGTCCAGGTTAGCGAACGAAATAGAAGAACAAAGGTTTAGAAGAGGTCGGGGAACCCGGGAGGATTACGCAACGGCATGTCGAAGGTCGTATGCCGAGAGCGCTTATGAAAATCGATTCGCCTTGCATCGGGACTTAATTACCCTCGAGCAAGGAATAATTGCGTCGAAATCAGATAAGGAACCAGTCCGGCAGGCGTTTAATGCCCGCGGGCGTAGACCGGCCGATTAAAAATCAACGGAGGAACACGACTCTCGTCGTCGCTGTGTCTCGCATTACGATGGCCGCGCGTGTTAGAAATAATCAAGCGACAGGAATTTCTCGGCGTAGCTGTCTTCCGACTGGAAACGTCAGGAAGCCGACAAAAAAATCTCTCTTCCATCAGGAAACTGGAAGTACCGCGTCGAAACTGGCTGGAGGAGCCAAGTAATACCACCTGATATCCCAAGTTGAAACGACTTTCCACTTCTATTCTCGGAATCCTATCGAACTCTGCTATCCAGGATTTTTGCATCCAAATGCTATTATTCTTCTTATCATGTTTTAAGTAGAAGGAGAGACTTTTTCCGACGACATATGGCTGTAAAATTAGCTTTCTTGCACTCCAATATCACTCTTCATACTTAAAACTCAATTAACCCCTTGAACGACAATTTATTTTCAGTCAGCACTGCTCTGGCAGACGATTTAATTTTCATAGTTTAAGAGGAGGGATTGATATAGACACTTACGGTTTTGTTGCTCAAATAATTTGTTATTATTAAAAATAATATTTGTTTCACACATTTATATGAATGTTTATTGTTATATATAGCAGAATAAAATATTATGGCGCGTTAGAACCGATTCAGCTACCAGCAGAGGCTCATTTGTGACACCCTCGGGTTTCACCGACATCGTCCGCGAGCTGCATGGTGAATGCAGCGTCTCGCACATCAACGTGCGGGGGAATTGTCGATGCTAATGCATACGTCTTTCTTCGGGGACGGTTCGTTCCCGTTCGATCAATTTTTGCGAGGTAATCCGGGGCGTGACGATCGCATTTGCACGTACCAATGGGCGTTCTTGTCACGTGGCGGCAGTCGACAGCGTGGCTGCGACACGGAAACGAGTCATAGGGGTCTGGCCCATCTCGCCCACGATTACCACGAGAATCCTGCAGGGCCCTCGATTGCTCTCGCGCGCGCGCGCGTTTCGCATTCCTCTTGCCCCCCTCCCCTTCCACCGACTCTCTCTCCTCTTCCTCCTCTTCTCTTCTTCTTATTCCCTTTTTCCTTCACCTTCAAGCGTTCCATCGGCTGTTTTGCTCCTTCTGTTTTCCTCTCTGGAACCGCCGCCGCCGAGAAAACAACAATGTTCTCGAAGACAATGGACTATGGTGGACAGTGATGGACTTTCTTTCGCGTTGACACGCGTTAACGATCGCACACCGCAAAACCCTGCGAATCTCTCGATCCCAGAAGAATACAAACGATTTTTCCATAGGTTAGCACGTGCCTGTTAATTGACCGCACGCCTGTCGCTCCTCGAGGAAAAACTTTCGATCCTTCGGTTAGTAAGAAACATTTCGGAAATCCTAATGCAGATAACTCTTTCTAACCAAAAAATCATATAACGGCTTACACCGCATTAAAAGTACATTGAATGTTAATTAATAAACTATCACAGGCTGGTATTGTACAGGGTGTTAAGAAATGTTTGTTCTCGGCAAGCATACGTGTATTCTATATCTTCGCATCGATGGAGATCTGTAAAAAAAATTTTCTACAAAATTGTCTTTGACCTTGAATTTCGAGGTCAATTTTTTTACTATATTGTATTCTACGCATCATGAGGATCAAAAGTGTCAAAGGAACTATGGGTCAAACTTGGCTTTAAATTGACGTTAAATTGAAACTTTTTATCCTCATGATGCGTAGAAGGCAATACAATAAAAAAAGATTTGACCTTGAAATTCAAGGTCATGGACAATTTTGCGGCAACTTTTTTTACAGATCTCCATCGATCCGAAGATGTAGAATACGCCTATGCTTGCCGAGACCAAACATTTCTTAACACTCTGTACATGAACTGTGTTCAAATGTTGGACTGGAATGGTTTATTCGGTTCAAATAAACCGCCAAAGATCGATTGGCCAATGGCTCGATCTACACAACCTGATTCGTTGTCTCTCCAAACCAAGAACTTTGTTGATTTCATACCAGGACGTTTGTCACGTTTCACCTTACTATGTATTATGCCGGCATGTAGTCAACACGTGGTTACAAAAGCGCTTAAATAATTTAATTTAAATTAAATAATTAATTTAAATAAAATAATTTAATTTTTACTTTTTAACACGGAATTAAACTTGAACTATATAATTTACATTGATTACTTTTTAGAGACGCAGTTATATATTCTTGAAAATGGTCTTAAACTAGACCGAAACGTTAAAAAAAGTTATATTAATTTGCAAAACTGCTTAGTTAGTAATATAGGATCGAACCTGTGCGCCGTAAGTATCAATATCAATCCATTTACCTAATGCGGATGTTCTATTCAAAATCGATGAGCAACTGTCTCTGCGATCATCGAGATCGTTCGTTCTGAGGCACTTGTACTCGGAGTGCATCGAAGACGAAAGTGATAAGCATGCAGCGTGAATGAAGCAAAGAGAAAGGATCGAGCATTTCCAGGAAAATCGGTGGGGATACCATCGAGTCAATTAAGCGAGGAAAAATGCGTCTATCGAGGCGGGATTACGGTCCGTGAAAAATCGGGAAACGCGTTCTCTTCCACTCGGAGGCCATTGGAATTCCGCGAATGATTCGGCGTTTTATTAGCCGGCAGGAAATTTGGTTGAGAAATCGCGAATATACTGAGAGAGCGGCTTAGTTCAAAGCAACGCGAGATCACTATACGTCAACATCAATATGTATATGTACGTGTAAAACATTTTGAAAAGTTCAACGGAAGTATCGTTTCGCGATAACGTTGGCCGTTCCGACACGAAACAGCGTATAAAATTGACCGTATATACATGTTCGAACGGAACATCGAAAATCGAGTGCTTCGATTCTGGCACGTCGCGTCGCGTTACGTAAAACGGTCGTTGCACTTCGTTCTAAAATTTTGCCGAAACGGTTCTATCCGCTTCGTGACTCACCGGTTGTTTCTACGAAACGCCTAAATATCCCTAACAGAACGCCAGCCCTGCGTGCCCTGAATTCCCTAGATACACCGAATACGTTGCTTCTAGAATAATTCGAACGACGATGACGGATCGGACCTTCGCCCCAGGTAAAATAAATTTTCTATTTGAGAGAAGTCTGTTTCCGAAGTTCTCTAGCAACCTTACTCTCCCATAAAGATCTATATACAAATAAAAACGAAATCCTGACTCGCTCAGTCATTAACGCCCAGGCTAAACTCTTGGCCCTAGAAAGCTGAAATTTTTGCACAGAGGTTTCCTTTATGATCTATACAAGGGATAAGAAAGGGAAAAGGGGTTGAAACGTTTCTATCAGGAATATTTTATTTGTGGTCAGATTTGCTTGAAACTTGGTCTTAATGTTCTTTGATATAATTAATGAAACACCCATTTCAGCATTTTAAAGAATTGATCCCCTAAGGGGGTGAAAAGGGGAAGCAACGTTTGTATGAGGAGTATACTGTTCATGGTCTATTTTACTTCATACTTGGTATGAATTGTCATTGATACAATCTGAATAAGGTGAATGGGGGTTAAAAGGTTTTATAGAGAAACAATATTAATTTTTGAGGACATTTAACAGTTTCCTGTGCGAGCGAAGCCGCGGGGAAAAGCTAGTCACAAATAACGCCGGCCACTAAAATGTTCATTGTGAAGCCCACGGAAGGAGGTCCGCTTCGGGAAGACCACCCAGTGTGCAGCGTTCCTAGTGCTGCGGAAAACTCCGAAGTCACCGTATAACTCTGGGAACCGGCGATTTACATTGCAAAAACCGTAGAGGCTCGCTAAAAGGATAACTGCTGGATGGAGAGTTGGTAAACTCCGTGGGCTGGGCTCCATTAAATGGAGAGCAGGGATTATTCCGTGGGACCGCGTCCACTGAACAGCAATTAAGAGGCCCTGGTGAGCGTCGTTTAAGCTTCTCCGTGACAACTTCTTCGCACGAGATTCCCGACGCTGCGCGGCGTCAAGTGTCGACGGAACCACTCGACTCGAGGCGACGATAATTGTGACCGAGAGGATAGTGATTCGACTCGGTCCGGGGCCACATGTTTTGACACGTCACGCGAGGGGCTCTGTCCTCGGAAGCTGGGGGCATTAATCCGAAGGCCCACCTAAACGGCCGATGCTTTTGCCCATTTACGGTGGGGATTTACACACGGTCGAGACGAGAGGAGACTGTTTCTGCTTCCCCTTTATGTAAACGAAACTCCGGGGCTTTTTCCAGGCGTAATTCGAGATCCCAGGAAGCGGAGGACAGGTTGCCAGTACAGGTGATCCAAGATTAACCGGTCGATCGGATCGAGTGGGCAGGTCGAGAGTCGGTGGTCGAGTCAGGAAGAGGAGTACGGTCCCACGACGATTTATCTCGCTGTGAGGTCAGCCCTACCAGATCTACCGTCCAGCTCATCCTGCTAGGATCCTTTGTCTTTGCTCACCTGTCAGAGCTACCGACGGTTTTCAAAACAATATGAAATCATACTGTGCAAGTGCTTCCTTTTCTTAGACAATTTTCACCTCCATTTTCAATTTACATTGTAATTTTAATCCTTAGCACTCGAGGGCGCCTCTGAGGCACCATTAAAAATTGCTGTACTATTATTTAAAATATTTTTTACATTATTAGATCGGTATCTAACCAATTACTAAACATTTAAGTATTGTAGGAGATATTATATCAATCTCATATTTACCAAATTTTAAAAAATCATAGAGAATGGGAATGTTCTGGGTCAGAAGAAACGTTTGATTTTCCAGGTAAAATAGCTCCGAGTGCAAAGAGTTAAATATGATTTAATTTCAATGACATTTACTTGTGTAATAGACAATTAAAGTTTCGGGCGCTAGGAAAGATAGCTTATGTGAAAGAAAGAGACGCGCGTGAAACTTTAATTATCTATTACACAAGTAAATTATTACAAATTAAACTATTACATCATCAGAATTATATCATATTTGGTACGATTTTTGTTAGAAAAATGTCACAAATATGGCCATCGAAGTCCCATCAAAAAATAATGAAAAATAAAGAGGTTAGAAATTCAGATTAGGTGATCTCACATTCTTGGCCCCTCAAGGGGGTATACCCCGCAGTAGTGGGGATAGATCTGGGACATATACAGGTCACACTTTTGGCACATTTATGGATAAAATACTGTACAGTGCTTGTCGTCTGACTTAAGGGAGCAGGCTTTTGTTTCCAGGATAGCAAGGTTTTCCGATTGCTCGATAAGAGTTTTATTTATTAGACTCTGTAGAAAATTTTCGCTACGAGTCTGACACGATATTGTAGGGCGAGAGGTTAAAAGGCTATCTTTGCCAGAATTACACTGCTTTCTTCGAAGCAATGGGACCGCTGGTCATTGGTTCTTTGTCCGAGCCGATTCTCACGAAACGCAGTGAAGATCCATTGATCGTCGATCGCGGGAGGCTCTCGAGTGCAAGTGGGTGGATGCACCCACGCGGTTCCGTAATCCTGGGCGGGAAAAGGACGAGCCCGAAGACTCGAGGATCGTAATAGTGGGAGGCTGAGGGCCACCCGTGGTAGCGCGTTTTACATAATCGGTCAGCAGTCGCGAAGGGTAACGATGAGCGGCGTCCAAGAGAGCCGGATGTAACTCTTGCATATTCCCTGAGGCATCGAGAAGGTATCAGCTCGGCTACCGGGTCCGAGTACACCCTTCTAACCCCTCCTTACTTCTCGTGGTTTTCGAACGGCCACACCTATGATCGTTCCATCGTAGCCTCGAGTGAGTTGCATATCGGTGCTCGCGAGCCGCATCAACGCGTTCCCTTTGACGATATGATCATCGCATCACCGACGACGTAATAAATCGTCGGATGAACCGACCGATTATACTTGATCGGACCGCACCGACACGCTGTGTAATCTAAGACTGAACGGATCTGAGGAATACTAATCGCCGAGAGGCCACCTCTTACAGCGAATTAAGGGATGAAAGCGTTAGATTCTGATCTCCGCGATATTTTTCTTCGAAGAACTACAGTGCGGTTCCTTTTGAAATTTTTGCGGATAATTTTGTGTCGTGCGGAAGGTTATTTCCCGAGTATATAAATTCTCTGTAATTCATAACATACGCTGTACGCGGAAGGGAATTTCCCGGAAACCGCCAGTAAAATTCAACGAGATGGGTACAAACGATTGATAAATTCGTCCGGAACGACGCAATGCATAGCGATGCATGCTGGTGCCTTTCATGCAACGAGGTGACGTTGTTTATGGGAAAGGAGGTTATTGATGTGGATGCGGGCTACCGTGGCGTAATAATATTTTCAACTATAATCGGCTCGAAAAATCTTTCCGCCGCGTTACTCCAATTGTGTTTTATTTGTTACGAACTGGGACTGTAAACCAAGGGATGCATTGTAAAAGCCTCTTTGAATCGTTTCTACCATTCACGGGACGATTAAAAACATATCGACCCTCTTGTACGATTTATCTAAATCAAAGTCGCCGAAGTTGATCAACCCTTTTGAACTCCACTCAATTCCAAGTATTTTTCGATTGCGTCAGTCAGGGAAAGAAATATTCAAGCGTTTTAGTCTTTCACGAGACGATGCGAAAACCAATTACAGAACTGCTGAGCTTTAGATTGACTTTTCAAGTCTCCAATTTATCAACATTACAGTCGCGAAAGTTGAACAACACTTTTAAAGCTCCTTTCAGTCTTGAATCTCTCACAATTTCCTAGCTCTCTGCTGAAAGAAGAGGAAAAAATCCAAGCGGTATCTCGGTTCAAGGAAAACTTGAAGGAATTGTAAGGGGATGCACGAAGATCGAAGAAACTTCGTTGCACCAGCTGCAGTCTTTTGGTGCAGGTACCTGCGCTACCTGGCGAGAGCTGTGCCAACAAAATTAGGATTCCGAGCAAAGTACTAACCACCTTGGGCAAAGATTGCGCTTTTCGAGGTTCGGGGACTAAGCGGTTCTGCAAAGTTAAGTTCGCTTGCACGAGGTCTCGCGACAAGAAGATGGCGGTCGAGAGGAATCATGTGGGGAAGATGAGGAACAGGTACGAGGAGGACGCCGATAATCTCGGTGGCTGTTCCAGCTTGCGATGAAGAGGATTCTTCCACCTTTTCGCCACGGGCCATTATTCTACACGTGCGAACATTTCGCGGGAACAATGGTCCGGTCGTTAGCCGGACTTTTCGTCCCGAGTTAGGCTCGTGTAGGGCCGCGTATTATTCCGACGCGACGGCTTCCAGGAACGGCGTTCGTTTGTCGGCGAAAATAAGACACCGTGAAAACCTGTGGAACCCGAAGGTCCTCTCCAGGAACCGGGCCGGCCCGCCTATACTGATCGACTTACCCGAAAACTGGCTGAAAGAAACTGCTCCCAAAATTCATTTGGATAATTAATTACGCTCGCGCTTTAGCGAAAGATCGACTACTGTACAAAGAAGAGCGTCCATCTCTCAGCACATGTTCCCATTCTCACATTTCTCGTTTCTCTCTCTCTCTCTCTCTCTTGCGCATTGTTCGGGTCCATTACTTCTCGCGAGGACATTTTCTGAACCTAATTGGCCCGCCAGCTCATTAGGCACGAAACTCGTGGATGACTTTCTCGCGTTAGACCAGCCCAAATTGCTCCTACCGAACAGGCGCCTCCTAAAGAGGCGCTCGCAGGGGCAGTTTTTGTCGAACTCGTTCAACTCTGCGCGAAAGAACTTCGCGTGCAACGGAGATGATATAATGGCGCGGCAGCTGTTTAGCTTGAAGAGGAGTCGATCTCTTTAGCTGACGCGAGAACGGTTCTTGTGCATATTTCAAATTGAATGTGCGTGAGGTAGTTTAGAGATCTTCAACAGTCTAATTAGCCACGGACAAATCGTTGAGAAACGTTGTTAGAGGAATTGAAACCTGTCAGCGGCGTTTGTTGCAGTTCCGGAGCAAAAGTTTGTAATTGATCTTGGATGAATTCGATATAACGCGTGCTCACAGGAAAGGAGACACTTGATTAAATATAAGGACACTCCCGGATCAGAGGCACCATGTCGATTTTCGTTTTCAATGCTTCTTTAATAAATTCAAGGGCTGTCTGATTAGCCACGGACAAATCGTTGGGAAGCGTTGTTAGAGGAATTGAAACCTGTCAGCGGCGTTTGTTGCAGTTCTGAAGCAAAAGTTTGTTTGAAATTGATCTTGGATGAATTCGATATAATGCGTGCTCACAGGAAAGGAGACACTTGATTAAATATAAGGACACTCCCGGATCAGAGGCACCATTTCGATTTTCTTTTTCAATGTTTCTTTAATAAATTGAAAGGACCAGCTTCGGTATTAAGGTCATAACGATTCGACCCATGAAAAGGCGCAACCCTCTCGAATACATTAACGATCTCAGTCTGGGGGCGAAGCTTTCCTATTTGCATAATGCCCTTTCTTCGCTCGATAGGACAACGTTTCCGTGAAATCCCTTTCCCGAACGACGGGGGGCGAGAGACGTTTAATGTCCCTCCGCGTTCCTTAGCCCCGCAAGAACAGGATGCGTGTTCTCCTGAATGAATTCTTTAATGGCTGGTGAGAACGTGCCCTCGTGATACCGCTACACATTAGCGGCACATTCAATAAATTTCGATATGCATCGGAGAAGCTGTTAGAAAATGTTTCAGGCGATTGTAAATACAAGGACATCTACGAACGGCGTTTTCTCTGAACACGTTAAAATTGCTAATCACTATTAAATTAATAAAACGAACGTTACATTGATGAATTATTCGCTCGTTAGCGGAATTGATTCGTCAGAATCGGATCGCGTTAAATCGTCATAAATCATATCGCAAAGTCAAACGAAAGAACCGGCGCGTAATAAGCTGTCACATTAATGAACGGCTGATCCCGTGAACGCCGGGAGAAAACCGGTTTACGATTTTTCCGTAGGTGACGATAAGGACCAGATGCGCCCCTTTCCGAAGGAGGAACCGAGGAGCTGCGGTCTTTGCTTGCGTTCTATCGTTAGGGCAAAGGTATTCAAGGGCGACAGGAGAATGGAACGGAAGAGAGCGAGGGGGCGGAAAGCGGCAGCCTACAGAGAAAGGACACAACAGAGATGAAATCTCGCTGTGCCCCGACCTGCTCTAATCTGCTTCGCCTTGGTAGACTCTCTGTAGCTCTTTCTCTTGTCCCCTTTTGCTCCCTGTTTTCCTGCTTTCGCGTCCCCGCGCCGATTTCTCTCGCCCCTGAACAACCAACTGCGATTTACTCCTCGTACATCGAACCCGCGAGAAAATATTTATTCTACCAAGAATTAATGCCGTACACTTACAATTCCTTGTTACAATAATAACAAGAAAATCATTCACGATTGAACAGCGAATGCGCGTCGAATTAAACATCGAATCAGCAAAATCTGTTCAGCATTCCACCCCTAACAGCTATTTATGGTACGAAGACCGGGTGGTAAAATTAACGGGTGATTAGAGGCAGAGAACTGGAAGCCAACAGTTCCTAATTACCGGCGAGCCTAGTAGCGATTACTATTATATGCCGGGTCCAGTGTTTCCAGATTTGTTATTCAAACGGCGCGGGTAATTACTCGGCTGGCACGGTGGTTTTCTTCTCGTCGGCGTGAAAAGAGAGCATCCACGGCTGCTAAATTGCTCCAGGAGGATATTTACGGGCGTGCGAAGTCATTGTCCGCCTCATTTCCCCTTTTCAGGTTCGGCGAGACTTTCTGTTTCTTTGGGGGGACCCGGTCCGCCTATTTCCACCTGTAACAACCCCTCGGGGCCAGGCGAGACGACTAATATCCGGCCGCGATGCAACTTTCCAACCCCTCCGACAAAGATACATTATTATGCTCGTCTCCGGCACGCTGTCACCCACCAAACGACCCCTCGGCAACGTGCTACAGCAACAATAACAGTGTCGTGTGTATGTGTGTGTGTGTGCTGCGCACCACGCCGGTGCCCGCGCGATTTGTCGCGCAAACCCGTCTACAACGACACTTCCGTCGAAATGAACTTCCGTCGGAAATTAATGCGGCGGTAGCCGGCGAACGCAGACGTGCGAACTCTGGAAAGCGAATTTTCTGAAACAGTCCTGAATCAATTTACACTTGCACAGCTTCGCGCGAAGAGGAAAGAGCCTGCAGGTTTTAACAAGTTTGTTGTGAAGCATCGATTAAAGAATAACCAAAATAAAGTATTTTATCCACAAATGTCCAAAAAGTCTGACATATATGTAAATGTCCCAGATCTATCCCCACTACTGCGGGGTGTACCCCCATCAGGGGTCGCGAAGCTCGAGAGGCTTCGGTCGCCGAGAAGTATGACATTATGCGGCTCGGGTATACCGGTGAGATCACCTAATCCGAATTTCGAACTTCTTTATTTTTCATTATTTTTTTTATAGAACTTTTACCAACATATTCGTCGCATTTTTCCAATGCAAAATGATGCAAAATATGATATAACTTCGATGACATTTACTTGTGTAATAGACAATTAAAGTTTCGGGCCAAAGGAACAAGAGTCTTTCTTTCCCATACGTTATCTTTCCTCGCGCCCGAAACTTTAATTGTCTATTACGTAAGTACATGTCATCGGAATTATATCATATCTGGTATCATTTTGCGTTAGAAAAATGCCACGAATATGGTCATAGAAGTCCCATCAAAAAATAATGAAGTTGGAAATTTGGATTAGGGTGCGATTACAGTGGAGCGGCGTGGTGAGTAGCGCAGCGAAACAAAATAATGTAATGAAATGCAACTGTATATATGCATATAGTAGAGCGGTCCAATACATTGTTTTTTTCGCTTGTTGCTCACCGCGCCGCTATCATTGTTGCTCGCCGCTCCACTATAACCACGCACTTAAGGTGGGATCTCCTTTGCGCGTCTGAATGCAGCGTCTTGCGATTCATGCACCAATTATATTCCATTCGTCATACTTTAAATCATTACTGCGTCTAGGAAATAAAATACATATATCCATACGAATGGAGTAGGGATTGCAGAACGCTGCATTCACACGCGCAAAGGAGATCCCACCTTTAGTTGTATTTACATTTCTCAGCGACCGAGGCCTCTCGAGCTCGGCTGTCCGTTTCCACGTTCGGCACAGTCAAAGAATAGTGTCCCTGGCGCATAAATGTCCCTCGGCAGACCCGTGCTAGGGACTTATACGGATAAAATACTGTATTCTCAAATCTTCAAAAGAATTATTCTCCGCAGCTCTTAAGATTCCACGCAGCGTTTTCGACGCGTAAGGGCCACTCCGTCGAATTCACCCCTCACCCTTCAGAGTAAATGTCATGGATGGGTCGCACCCCCTCAAATATTTACCATCCGGAAATTACGTGTTCGGAATAGCCGGTTATCCGATAACGGGGACAAAACGTCTACGAGCTTTGAGATGCATTGGCGTATCTTGGGGGAGGGGTGTAAATATTTTGCGCGTGGTTATCGATCACCGTCGTAAATTAATTTCTCAGTAGATAAGGGGACCGTAGAAGGGAATAGTTCCGACGAAGGAGACGCGAGCCCTTATCGATAAACAGCGTGACAAACGCCAAATAGAGCCGAGGCGAGCCATGCCGAGCGGATTCCTGGGTTCAAAGGTGTCCTCGATGGCTTCCGGCAGCTTCAGGTACAGTTACATATAATCCCCCATCGATTCTGCCTTTAATTATATTAATAAATCCAATTAGACCGGCGTATAGATCCCGCGATAGCCAATAATCGTGTAGATCGACCGATTGCGCTGGATCGTCGGGGTTCGAAGGTGGAAAGAGAAGAGGGGGGCCTTCATAGCTGTTCCCCTTCGTTTAAATCTTCCTCGACAGACTACGAATAGATCCCACAGAAATTCTACATGCATTGCTATTCTTCCGATTATCTAAATAATTTTTGCAAATGTTTAAATCACGTACACAAAAAAGGAGATCACCTTATTTTCATCACTCCTGTCACAAGAGACTTGAAATCGCGCTACAAAGTCGATCTTGGTTTCCTCTTTTGTATTTTTCTAAAGACCTTCTTCAATAGCGGATAAAACTGCATACAATTAAATACCGGCGCTATTGTTTGGAAATGCCATCCGGCGAGGACGTTCCTTTAGAAATTAAACCGATAGCTCCGCGAGAGAGGAATTGAAGAAAATATGGCAGCGAGGCGGGGCTGCACGACGACTCAAAGGAACAAAGTGTACACCGGGAGCAGTCTGGAAACACCGAGAATCCTCGGGCAAACGATCCCAGATAATTGTGCACCTGTTTCCATCTCTATTTGGATTGGCGCGTGGGCGTGCGGATTACAAGCGCTGCTAGATAGCATTGCGAGGTTGTTCGGGGTCGTAGAAAATGCGCGGTGACTTTTAATTCTTGTGGAATAACCATTGCGCAGTGCACCGACTGAATGCATACAAATTTATTGTATTGTCTGCACTGCACGAAATTTGTAGTTTATCGGTGACGGTGCACGCGCGTTGTCTTTTTGTGCAGACTGTGGGAAACGTGCTGGGTTATGGGGATGCACATGCAGCCCGCTGCAATAACGTGAATAATGTCGTCCGGTTTCCCGGGATGACCGAACGAAGAAAACGTTCTACGTAACCACGCCGGAAAATCACGTAACACAGTCCAGTTAACTGAAGTTATGGAGGGGAGGGGGGCGAGGAAGAACGTTGCCAGGCGTTCCTCCGCGTCTATCGATGCCTGTCATCGCGAAGAACACCGATGATTACGCTGCAATCGTTCTACCGTGACAGGTGAACCACCGGCACCGTAATAATTGTTCAGAAAATTGTTCGACCAACGTCCGAGCCTCGTATTTGCTTCATCACGATCATTCTACCTCTGACTGTTTGATTTTTGACTCGCAAACCGAATCTCCGAGTTCCACAAGCCTCCGAGTGAATTATTTTGTAACCAGTGATTCATGGCAGTTTTAGAAAGCATTGTTGGTGCTTATCTAACGCTCTCTCAGATAAGATTCTACTGGATCTGGTGAATGGCTCAACGGAACAATTGAACGAGCAGCCGGTTAACGACGTTGTTTACCATTGCCAGTGTAAAAGGAAAATTATATAACCGGCCGATTCGATGGGGCTCCGCCGTCACCCATTATGCGTTCTAACAAGACCGTTTTCATTAGCGCATTATCTTTCATCGGGAGAACAGAGACGACCGTTGCGTCATCGGCCTTTCAAAGAGACGTAGTCGCATTGTGTCTCAATGTCGCGATGATCCGTCTGGGGCACAGTATCACTCAAAACATCGGGACACCCGTCGCTCTTCAAAAGTGAACCCTGTCCAGAAGTAAACGTCGCTAACTTTGTTTCCACAGAGTCGTATCGAGTGGCTTAAGGAAGTAGACTCGTTTCTCCAGGATTGCAAGAGAAGGACTAACCCCTTGATCAGCAAATTATTCAGAATCCTTCATACAGAGTCCTGAACGATCATTCTTACTTCGGTGCCAGCATCGATTCTATTTTTCGCCGTGCAACTATAAATTCTCCAGCGTTCGTGAATCACCCTGTACGCCTGACTGACTCACAAAAGGATCTCGCAGCGTGTCGTCGAGCGAGTTTTATCAGGCCCGTGTCGGTCACTAATTCGCCATAAATCCCCATCGCCACGTTTCCTTCCGATCGACACGGGACGTCGTTCGATTTCCATGGAAAATTTGCGGGCGTCTTCGCGGAAGAGAGCAAACATTACAGACGATGGCTCGATCTTTCGGCTCGATTGCACTGGGCTGCAGCTAATGGTCCAAACAGGAAGCACAAACGTGCTTCAAACGTTTATCCAGTCGATCGGATAAATGATCCGCTCTCCTTTCCTCTTTTGCGCGGCGCTTTCACGCTACGATTCGACACGCGTGTCTCTCCGGTGCAACGTTCCCCTCGATCCGCAATCGAGACTGCTAATTTGTAGCGTTACGTGCACACCGGGAAAAAGAAGGTCGATGTCGACTGCAACATTCAGCTCAGCCATTGAAATGAAGTCGTTACTAGCTGTCGACTGACTTCGCACACGTTTTATACAGTCTTGAAAGCTTTTAAGCTGCAATGTTTTAGCTGCCATCGACAACCGGATGATGTTGCCTAGGAAGAGTTCCCTATTGCGAGATTTGTGTTTTCCGAGCTGGTAGAGTCTTTCATACCATCGATTCACATATTTCTGCAGGAAGTTCAGTTGCGATGTTTTTCAGGTTGTCAGTCATATTATTATTATTATTTATTATTTATTATAGACGGGCAGAGGCCCGTTTTACATAAGTATTTACAAAGAACATAAAAGAAGAGAAAGATTACTTACCAAGAATCTTATAAGAAAATACAAAATAATACTGGTACAATCAATAGGTATTATCATATAATCCTGCGTAGTTGCGTTTGAAAATTTTGCAAAGATTCAATGGAAAAATCAATACTGTTATAAATAGTGCATGATTTTGCAATAATGCGATTCATTGGATTAATTAATCTTTACATTATTATTATATCAAGTCTTTATAAAGATAAATATAGAAGCCATTTTCTACATTCTCTACAGATGTTTCTCTCGGCTAATTGTCGAGACAAACAGCAGACTCCCCACCCGAAGATCCTAGAATCGCTTCAGCTTCTACCGGAATGGCGAAACACTAGGAAACCGAACGGTTCGATGTAGAAATCGAAGATCGGACGGAATCGCGTGAAAAGTTTAGTCAGGCATGCTTTCAAAGGGTTAATGGTTCGAACGATCGTTCATCGACCGAGTCATTATCCCGGGACCCCGTTCCCGATACCGTTGATGAAGTGAAACGCTCGTAAACTGTTCCCAGGTCCACAAAGCGGCTCTCCCGATTCTCGAAAACCCGGTGGATAGGTTCGATTAGGTTCGATTTCCTCGATGGACACCTTTCAGAGTGTCCGGTACATCGGTTTAATGTGTCTCTCACGAGTCGGAACATTTTAAGGTTCACCGGAGGTATTAAGTGGTGTCGATTAGCGTCTACGTGCATTTAGTTGGCCGAGTCTATGGGGACACCACGGAAAGTGGGGAATAGCGTTCGTAACTAGCCGTGCGTGGACGGTGAAGCAACAAACGAAACTGACAAGATAAATAAGTAATTTTTAAGATAATTAGAGTTGATTTTTGCGTTGCACAGTTCGATCATTTTCTACACACTAACAAGTTTTGTAAGCATACCCAAACCCGATTCGGATGTGAATCATGGTGCTTGAGGCCGCGTTTGCTTAAAATTTAAATAGTAAGGAAAAGAAAGGTGGTGTTTCGTTCTAGACTCGCTAGAGAAACTGACAGGAGTTTCGGTTTCTTTCCGACGACATCTCTCGTGGCAGAGATCGCGCGGATCAGTCGAAGGAATTGCGCAAGTTCGGTATCTAAGGGGATTGTGGGAATACAGATCAAGGAAGAGGGCCGCGCAGGTGGATGTTGCTCATAATTCAAGGAAAGACAGTGCCGGACGCACGAGGGTGCCACCAACGAGCCATGCAAAGCCCCTATCTGATCGATTTAACTAAACGCCTCCACTATATCACCCTTAACTGATCCTCACCTTTCACCCTTTTATACACGGTAGACTGCGTTCCTCGCCTCTCGGCCTCGTAGCTCTTCGCCGCGGTTGCTTAGCCACGGCCGTCTTACACGACGGGATGCAAAAAGACGCTCGTGAGAACACCTTAGCCGTGACCGGGCGTCGATGACTTCTCTCCCTGCTAAATGACAGTTCCCTCCGCGATGCCGGATACGAGAATTGATATTCCAGGCTGCACGCTCGTACCGATTCGACGATTCCCCGGGAAAATCGGGATTTAAAGGCTATTCGAGATTCATCAGCACTTGATCTCGCCAATAGGTGAGAGGTTTCGCATTTTGCTCGACGATAAAACACCGTGTTCTTCATTTCTCGATCAAAACGACTCTATAAAAATGAATGGAAATGTCACCTAACTACGCAGAGGAATATCAGAGCCAAATAGGGTGCAAACCGAGAATATCTAACGATACGGAAGAGTATCAGAGCGAAATGAGATGAAAAACGAGAACTCTCGCTCGGTATCTACGCGAATCCAACTAGAATGAATGGAAAGAAAAATGGCGGACGAGCGTCGCTAAACTTGGGGATGGTGCATCAATGTTTCACACGTTTCGCTGTGTTTATATTGATGGAAGAGGGTGTTCTCCATCCAAGGAGAGCACTCGGTGAATCACGGTTCGTTCGCACGTCGTTAACTTCACGCGAAACAAGACGTTCTTTGTTCCGTGCAGTGTGTCATCTCGAGGCTAGGGGCCGACCGCGGAAGCACAGAATTAACAGGTTTCACGTATTTTCAGCTGGCTCTCTCTCTCTCTCTCTCTCTCTCTCTCTCTCTTTCTCGTCTCGGTGCTCCTCATTACCGGCTCTCGAGAAATCATCCGGCGACCTTTGTTCGCCTCGGCCGACGGCGGCGACCACGGGAGAATTCTGTCGTGTCGCGGTACACTACCGGTGAAAAGGGTTTGTCGGGCTGATTGCCTGGAATTACCGAGATCCAAGCTGCACCGGCAACCATTTCCAGACAGAGAAACAATCCTGCGATTCCGCAGGAACTTTCGACTTCGTGAGCCATGCACCGACGAACAACAGGCTACTCGACGATCCACAAAAACCTTTCTCCCGTTTTCCTTTCCGGTAATTATATAAGTTTGTATACTCTGATTTTGATGAAGTTTTAATACGTTATAGATTTCGACATTTCGAACAACTTTTTCCTTTTCCAATATAGGGGGTCGCTTTTAGTTTTCGAGATATTTGCAAAAGACTGTTGCTAATACTGTATTGAATTTTTCGTATTCCTGCATGCTCCACGGCAACGTAAACCTGTTCCATTTTTTCTTTGTAAACACGTTGTGGAGACGAGAAGTGACAATACCACACACACCCACCCAATGCCGCGGGAATACGAAAAATTCGATACAGTATTCGCGATAGTTTTTTGCAAATATCTGAAAAATTAAAAGCGATCTCCCTATATTGGAATCACAAGGTAATCATTGGTGCAAATGTGATCGTTGAAATAAAAATAATGAAAATTGTTCGCGTCGATTGCGAGAAACAGAAAGCAAATATGTATGGCAAGAAGGAAGCAGCATGTCTTCCAGCCGATCTTCGTTCATTGTTTTTGAATAATTGATGCTGCACACAGCTCGTCGATCCCCCCTGGCGAACAATCGATGTCTCCGTGTGTGGCAAGCATCGGATCGGTTGAGGTTACACGCGGCAACAAGCCGCTGGATGATCCATCAGCCGATTATCTGCGATCGCGAAAAGTAAATCTCGCGTACGTGTCGGCACGTATACGCGTGTAATATGATAATCCGGGCGCGTAACGCGAAATGTCAGAAAGCGATGGAGCTCTCGCGCAGTCTTGTTACTCACAAAAGGCTGAGCGAATATGCGAGGAGGTTTCGCGGGGGCCTCGGCTTTCGCGAGACTCCCTGCCCCGTTGCGAAAGGAATTTGTTCGCTCAGCTGTTTCGAAGTAAAACGTACGTACACACTGGCCGCTCTGTTCGACGTGAATTATTTTATTGTCGGTGAGCCGCGGTTCGGCTGACGTAACCCATCGCGAGTTTCCGGTGCATGCGGATTCTTCGCGGAACTGCACGCGGAATCGGCTCCTCGCATCGCTCGAAAGAACCTTGCGAAATCCTCTGCGGAAAAGTTGAGAGAAACCCGAGAAGACTCCTTTGAATGCATCTTCAGTCTTTGATAAATGCAGGTACAACGGGAGTTCAGATAGAAACGTATTTCTCGTTTGAAAGAAGAGAAGCAACATCGAGAAAAGTTTTTCTAGAATCTGCTCGCCTCTTTGTTTGTTCAAAGACAAAGCTTCAGAAAATGGTCCTATAAAACAGATCTTTATTCCGAAGCGGCTATTAACAGCTGCGCGATGCCACTTCAGACACCGAAAATTCTTAAGCTATGTCGCACTCCTCGGAAAAAAGACAGCATTCTCAGTTATAAATACTCACTCCAGAAAAAAAACTAATATAACGACTTCTTTCATCCAGAATCTGCGAAAAGATCTCCACCTTCTTTCAACTCGCAGCTACCAAGAAATTTGATGAAATCTAGAGCTCGGAAGATCTTAACCAGACAATTATTTAGTACGAGGTACTTTTATAACGTTAGAAACCTCGAAGTCCAGGACGTGTTTTCCGTGCTCGAAATGATCCCGACAAGTTTTCGCACTCCGGGGGAAAGGCTGCGAGATGCTGACCCGGGTAGGGAGAAAATCGCGAGACAGTGCGACGCCAGACGTGTGTCCTAATTGAAGAACTTTTAATTGCGCACCGGCGTGCAGCTGCAATTAAGGAATCTCGAGAGGTCGGGCATCGTCGCTCGCAGAGCGGCACTGAACCCGAATCGTTAGCCGTGGTATCGCGCGATTTAATCTCCGCAGCGCGCCGCGTTTCTTTCTTTTCTCTCGATTCCGTTGCTCGTTAAGTTTCCCTCTCCGCCCCCCGCTAACCTTTTTCCTACTAGCCGCACGAAGGATCCCTCTCGTCTGACGAGACCAGTGTCCTCGAACAGTACCATTATCCGCGAAATTTTTCGCCTTTGTCCTCGCCAGCCAGTGAAAAGCCCAACTTCACAGTGTCGCGCGAGGTGTGATCAAAAAAGTATTCGGATTTTGTCAGTCGCGAAATAAAAATTGTTCGCGTCCTGAAGCGAACAATCGGCTGTTAGACGATCGTAGACGATGACGAGACGCGTCAACGGTGTCTGGAACGATCATTTTTCGAGGGGTCCACCCGTCTCGAACGACCCTGGCGCCGAAAATAGGACAAGGATAAACTCGCAGAAGTAATTGACTACCTCGGTCTAATCTTGTTAGGCCGATCCGGCCTGAATTTCGTCGTGATTAACGCCAGACCGATGCTACACTTCGAAAGATACCTGTAGTCGATTTCTAAGATGCTCAAAGGACGGAATTTTATTCGAATCGATTCCAGTTCTCGTTTTACACTTGGAATGACTTAAGGATTTTCCTTTGGACTAGCTACTTCTTGTATTTGAATTACAGAATGGGGAAGGTAATAATTGGACCGAGAATCTACACGCGAATTTAAATGGAATCGGAATCATTCTCCGAGGGTTTTATCTGCTTCGAAAGAATGGAAATGCTTTGTACTTAAATCTCTTCGATCGAAGCTTGACCAACTAGTACAAAGAAAGAATTTCCTTTTTAATTTTCCCGCAGTCTCGTGTGTGCTGGCGTTAAAATAAACCTAATCTAATCGCGATTAGCTAAGGCTCTATCAACAAGGATCACGAACAGCAACAGAAGAATCAGAGGTTTCCCACGTGTAGCAACACACTGTTCGTTCGCCTGGTGTCAAGGTGTCCAAGAAATAGACCGCGCGTGGGCGCCGACAATATTGTGACGCCGCTTAAAAGGTGTAAAATAAAAACTGTGTGCTTCGAGCAAACATTTTCGAGTTTATTGAGCAAAGTCCGTCTCTCGTCGGGACATTACCGAGTACGCTAAACGCGTAGGTAGATCCTGAGCGGAGCCTTCTAACCTTTCGAAAGATCAACACGGTCCCTTCTCGGTTAGTCCGAGAAACTGCGGCATAAAATCGAAGAGTGCGTAACGACTCGGTTATTTCACTAATCCGTGGAATTTGGCGACGGAAACGAGGTTTCATCCTCGCATCGGTGACGGGGGGAAAGTTCACTTGTTAGCTTTCGAGTTTCGTTCATTGTTTCGTAATTGGGATGTTCGAGGAAGAAACTCAGCTTTGCGGAATTAATTCCTATAATTAGATAGAGAAAGAGACACAGGAACATTGTCAGTCGACAATGAGCTCGCAGACGTGTATCAAAAGCGGTGAACCGGTGGAGAGAGGTGCATCGAAGGTAAATTGGATTAGAATGTGGCCAAAGACGCTCCACGATCAGATCAGATTTTGAGTAAGTAAGATGAGTGCGACACGATGATCATTATTTTAAAAGCATAATGGCCTGCGTTTGCATATCGAATCTGTGGACAGCGGATTTTATGCATTTATTCCTGGAAAAATTATTCTTTTGCATAAAGATCCGCTTTCGGTAATTATATAGAAAAGGTCTGCGTACTCCAATTTTAATGAAATTTTAATATGTTATGCAGCAACACATTCTGAACAACTTTTTCCTGTTCCAATATAGGGAGGTCGCTTTTAGTTTTTCAGATATTTGCAAAAAACTATCGCGAATACGGAGCAAGCAAGAATACGAAAAATTCAATACAGTATTAGCGCTGGTCTTTTGCAAATATGTCGAAAACTAAAAGCAACTCCCCAATATTAGAACAGGAAAAAATTGTTCAAAATGTCGAAATTTATAACATATTAAAATTTCATCAAAATCGGAGTACGAAGACGTTTTCTACATAATTACCCCGCTTTCTACTAATCTATGTTGTACCTTCTTCTTCGGACAAACTAAATAATCATTTCGCAAAACAAATGTTCCCAAACGTTCTACCGAATGGATCGTACAGAGGAAGACTCTAATTGGTGAAATTATGATTTCTTATGAACGGATTGCATATAATTTCAAAACTGTATACAATTTCCATTTTCCCACAAATTAAATGCAATGACTAACCTCCAGAAAAGTAGCTTGATCGCTATAGATTATTGAAATGATACGCTGTAAATCGAAAAGACCCTGCTTTGGTTACATTCGGAGTATCTCGAGGGTAACATCCTGGAAAACAGCGTCATTATACTATACCACTCGTTCTCATGTTAATGCGCTCACTGTCGTCGGGCAGTTCACGTATAAGTAATAATCTCTGGAAGGGGGTCGAGGAGAGTTTAAAGTTTCTTCCGAATGGTAATCTAGTACTTAACGTATTATAGGCGTAATTGCTAAATCGAAATTGAAATTTCAAAGAAAATTATATAGCAACGAGAACGTTCCTATAATATAACTGCGAGAGCTAATTTCGCAGTTGGTCGCCTCTCTAAACAGCGTCTCTCTCTCTCTCTCTCTCTCTCTCCCCTCCTCGCTCGTTCTGTACACTGAGAGAACCAACCAATAAAACATTGTTTTGCATGTTCGAGTCAATGGCATGCGCGCATTCTTCCTCGGGTAATATACGACCGAGCACGGACCGGTGTGCATGCCCGCTGATGACGATAGTTATGAGGATTTCCTAATCTTCCCGGAGAATTATGAGCCTGACTTGATTCACCGCGAGCCTCGCTCTCTAACCTTTCGCCGGAGATAATCGCCGGCTCATCTCCGTGAATCATCGATCCAATAACAAACATTTAGACACCGGAAAACAGACGCGGAAAACTTTCCTACCGTTTTTCTCGTACACGA
Organism: Lasioglossum vierecki; assembly: GCA_028455595.1. Classification (NCBI taxonomy): domain Eukaryota; kingdom Metazoa; phylum Arthropoda; class Insecta; order Hymenoptera; family Halictidae; genus Lasioglossum; species Lasioglossum vierecki. The sequence continues at coordinate 13,152,356 of CM052338.1, forward strand.
TCTTACAATAATATAACCGATGCATAATTAAATCGCCGACGCAATGTTAACTCTGCTCGAAGCGATCGCCTTGGCGCCGTGCGCGTTCGCTAGACAAATAGCAAAAACTGTACAGATAAAAAACCTGCCGCGTAAAAAATACACCTCGCTGGCCGACAGGTTCGCTGACTTAATTGCCAGTGTTCTTACGCGAGGCTATGCGCGGAATTCGAAATGGGGCTGTCAATACGACGTAAAGGGCCTAGCCGATTAACACATTAGTCGCCAGCGTAATTCAGCTAAGTAAAGAAAGCGATAAGCGGAAATTCAATGCTTTCCGCCATCGATCCATTGCAAAGAAAAGATTATTTAAGTATGTATTTTTATTTATTTATTAATTTAAAAATTCTTATTTTTAATATGTTATTATCATAATATTAACATTTATTTAGGTAATACTTGGACATTATAATGTTGTATTTTTTTATTTATTAATTTTTTAATTTTTATTTTTAATATGTTATTATTATAATATTAAAATTTATTTTGGTAAGATATTATAATATTTGGACATAAACAAGTAAGCAAAGAAAAGGAAAGAAAATTCCGTATATAATATGCTATATTTAATTAACTCGACAAGAAGAGCGTCACCCATATTTGGGTGACGTGGCGACCAACGTGTTAAGAGGTGAAATTTTACTCCGAGAGGTTTTTCTTGACCAATTTTCGAATGTTTCGATAGCCATTGATAAACCTCCAAGGGCAGTCTTGGCCATCTTAATCGGCTAGGCCCTTTCTCGTTATATTTCTTAACTCCATTAATTTTTCTAACCATTCTGACGGTCCGTAGATTACAAATTATGGGAGAGGAAAACTTTGGATCACGTTGTCAGTTCGGTTCGCATAATATTCGTGCATTGCGTAGGGCCAATAGGGATCGTCAGAGACACCTCCCGGGGTCAGGCTTTCTTCCTCGGAGTTAGGTGGCTATTATACAAAGCTTCCTGGTTGCGAAAAAGTCTGTGGATTGCCGGGGGTGCGTTAATTTAATTGCCAGGTCCGCGGAAGAAGCGTGCTCGCCGATGGCCGGCGAATATCCACACGCTAGCTATTCGCTGGCGTTCGCGATCGCTGCGCAGGTGTATAGTACCGATAATAGTACGGTTATAATAACAGACAACGTGCGTTCGCGTGAACGTGGTTCGCTCGCACACGTCGTCGCGTATTCCTGCACGCGAAACACCGGCATCGGGCACGAGTTATTCGCGTTTCAGCAACTTTCCCAGGTATTCGTAACACGAGATCACGTGTGTTTTGTATAACCAGCTACAGTGTCGGTCCTTGTCCCAGTAAATAATCCTGTAAAATCTGCTCGGACCCTTTGGACCACTTTTCACATTCCGATCCCGTCGAAATAACTTCATGGCGTCTGATCGAAGGTGGACGCGTGTAATTATCAAAGAGTATCCACACAATCTTTAAGATACTACAATATATGAAGAATTTAGTTTATACATTACCTTGCAAGGAATGTAACAAACCATACATAGGACAAACGTCAAGGCATTTGTAGACACGTAGCAGAGAACATCTTTTTACCACCAACACAACACACTGTTTTGACGAGGCATTCAATTGAATTTGACCATGCTTCTGATGTTGAAAATGTCAAAATTAGCGAAAAAGAAGCCAATTTACATCAGAGGATTTTATTAGAAACGATTCACATTATGAACCAGTAATGTTTTATGATGAATCTCAAGCATATAAGTAAGCATATTGAATGATAATTGATTAACTACTACAAGTTTGTGTTGTACCTGAACAGTGTTCAATTGTGGATTGGAATGTTTTATTCGATTCAAATTAACCGCCAAATATCGATCGACCAATGGTTCAATGATAAATAATTTTTCACTTGGCAAGTAAGTTTTCTCCATAGAATCGTTAGTTTTCGCTTTTCTTTCCTTTTCGTCTTTAAAAACGGAAGTGAACTGGAACTATGTAATTGTGGTTTAAATTTTACACACGCAATTATATATTTCTTGATAATGGTCTTAAACTAGACCGGAACGTTGAAAATAGTTGTAGTTACTTGCAAAATTGCTTAGTTAGTAACATAGGATCGAATCTTTGGGCCGAAAACATCAATTTAGTTATTATCGAAGAGTGTCTCCACGAGGGTCCAGGGAGGGGCAAGGAGAAGAGAGCAACTCGTTGCAGGAGCCTGGTCGGAGGTTCCAGGTAGCGGTAGGTCGAATCGTAGAGATCGTTAGGCGAACGAGCCGGCGGAAAAAATCGCGCGTTAATAGCGGCGCGCAATTAAATAATAGCGAGGGGGGGGGGAGGCGCTGTACCACCCGCGGCGGCGATTTCATTAAAGCGCCACTTAGAACGCGATACGATATTCCGCGGAATGAATACGGTGGCCATTCCTGCTGCCATTCCAGCGTCCTGTAAAAACGACGTGAACGCGCGTGTTCGCAAATTACCAAGACGAGCCCCGACACGCATACGTAACCGGAATTTAAATAAACATCTAATAAGAACCGACCGAACGTTCCGAAAAAAGAGACGACCACGCGGACTGGCAGCTTTTTACGTTTCGCGATTTTTCAGATTACCCAGCTGGTGGCGAGACTTTTTACCACGATGATCATTTGCGAAGCAGGAAGCCACCGAACGGCAGTACGTTTCTTTCGCGTTTGCTATGACCAGGCGCGAAATTGCCGACAAATGTGACAAGACACCGCAAACAAATTATGATACGCGAAGTTCTGAGCTTTTTCGTTAGCGCCGCGGTGGAAGCATGTTTATCTTGCATCGCGTCATTTCTTTTTATAACAGGATGATGATCGATGCTTCTAAACACGTAGGTTCTGCTTTGTTTACGCACAGAATCGTTTCGAATAAATTACGAAATTAAATGAAAGACACGGATCACGCAGAATTATGCGGAAGAGTTCCAGGATTTAATAAAGCGTTTTCCCACCAGGAAGCAAACTTCTGGAAAAAGGAGAGCTCGAAGATCCACAGAAGAAGATCCACAAAAGAAAGTTCCAACAGTTAAAACGATTATTAGGCGATTCTTTCGCTCTCTGGAATGCTATAAAACCAGGAGATACCAAATCTCGGGATGACGAAGGGGCGCCACAAGGTTTCTGGACCCCTCCAAGGAGACCTGAGTTGATTTATTAATTTCTACGGTCGAGGCACCGTTTCCTTTTTGTTCCGCGGCACTCTACATATATCGATTCGAGAGGATACCTTGCCACCACTCACCAATTAAATTGATAATAACGTTCTTGGTTACCTGCTCGTTATCTTGCCTAGTGGCGACTCTTAACGCAATCGTTAAGTGACACCCACTCGCACGCGATCGTCAATAGCGAGATAGGGTTGTGAAAATTGTGACATTTAAGGGGCACTGCCTCAAACGCTTTCTAGAACCTTGATCCCTTTGTTGCGTTCATTCATTCATTCATTCATTCGCTCGAACTTTCGGATGATTTTAACAATTTATTGGCTTTGTTAGCGCGGTGAGAATGGATTATGATAATTAACGTGCACATTCCATATCGTTAGATAACATTCCTTATTATTTCTTAATGTTCACCTTTCTTAAGCATTCCATTGTTTTTCTTAAAAATGTACTGTGAATTAGCACCGAGCACATTAATCGAGAACAAATCGAATGTTGTTGCGTCTCTTTGTTGCATTCATTCATTCATTCATTCGCTCGAACTTTCGGATAATTTTAACAATTTATTGGCTCCATTAGCGTGGTCAGAATGGATTGTGATAATTAACGTGCACATTCCATTTTGTTAGATAACATTCTGTTCGTTAATGTTCTATTATTCCTTAAGGTTCACCTTCCTTCACCGTGCCACTGCTTTTCCTAAAAACTAGTCTGAATTAGCACCGAGTACATTAATCGAGAAGAAAACGAATTTTTCGGACAACCTAATAAAATATACCAATGCCACTATCCCGAGCATTCGTTTAGCCACCATATGCTCCCGAGTTTTTCGAGGCAACCTAATTAATTCTCACCGCGACCATCTGTTCCCGACACCTAATTTCTCCGCTTATCTGGCGAACTAGTCGAATCGTTCCAAATCTCGCCTGAAAATCTCGACCTAAGACAATTAGCCTACGGGTACAAAAGACGAGCGTCACTTTATCAGAGCCTTATCGGCGCGAGAGAGTTGACCTTAGAACACACGATTCTCGTAGAGTCGATTCATTATGTCGTCTCGCAGATAAACCGTTCTCAGCGACTATTCTCTACAAACTACATCTGCCTTTCGCAGTTTCTATCAACGTAAAAACCCTCATGAATGAACTGACATCGTATCACATCTGGAAACTGCTTCATAATGAGTCTCGAAGCTTCCGTCTCGTTTCGAATAAATCACAAAGTTAATATTTACATCAGTCATCGTGTTCTAAATATACCGAGGCCAGTTCAAGTGGATAAGCGTGTACAGGCTGAATTAATGTGCGTATAATCGCGCCGATCAGCTTAAAGAGCGTAAGATCATCCATCGGACCAGAATCCCTTCGAGATCTACTCGAGGAGGCCTCTTCAGGGTATAAAAACAAGAGTATCGTGATTGACAAGCAAAAATCGCAAGGGCCATGTGGCTCGAGTACATTTTAACACTAAACCTACCACCGCAGTGCATCGGTCAGAACGACCGGTTCTAGATTTTTTATTTAAATTTTAATTATTTAAATAATAAAAATGATTATATAGATATATTTGGTAGAGCACGTGTTACAATAGGAGGCCGCGCAAAGTCTAAATAAAATCAGTCATTTTTATAAGGGAACATGTAGGTAGGTTGTGTTAAAGTGGTCGGTGTTTAAGGGATGCTCCACCCTGTGTTGGTTTGGCTGGAAAAAAATATTCGTAGACGTGTAAAAAGAGGAAGGAATACCTTGACGAGCAGGTGGATCGGCTGGCTGACGCTGAGTGGTTTGCCTCTTCTGGCGTTTCCGCCTCCGCCACCCAAACACTTTATCCACGGCATTCCTCGGCCGTTTTCTCGCCTCTCCGTTGCCCTGTTCGCTTCGGTCCTCCTACCTCCTCCTCCTCCGCCTCGTTCTCTTCCTGAATCCCGTCTCTCTTCCGCGAATCCCTCAAGGTTCCCTAGGCTTTCCGCTTCTACAAGCGACGCTCGATCGCGGACGCATCTCGGCTCAGCCCTCGCGGTACCCTTCAGCGCGGCGAACTCTATGGTGGAGGAGTCGAGGAAGAACCCGATGGAAATCCCCGTTTAAACCACTCTCTACGAGATAGGACACCTTCGGCCAACCCTCTTCCTTCGCCTTGCTCGGCTTTTATTCGGGAAATCGAATGAGCCGACGCGTTTACTTCAATTTTTCTACTCCAGCTTTCGTAGAAACCCTCCGAAGCTTCAGCTCTCCTTATTTATATCCTCGGGATTTCAGATTTAAGACTTTCAACTTCCTTCCACCATGATATCACTGTACTTTTCCTGAAGTCTTGGAAATTTTTTAAATAATGGTCTGGATTTTCAATCCTTTAGAAAAATGCTCAGTCTCGAGAAACTTGGCAGCTTCTTATTACTTATTTCTGTGAGATGTAGGATTTATAAATCCTTTTCGTATGAAATGATTCCAGCCAATGACTTTTTCACGAAGGTTCGGAAGGTTTGGAATTTATTAAAAATTTCTTATCCTTCTTGGACGAACTGAATATCTAGCGTCACTTTGACTTTTCCCACTCAGTCACACCCACAATTATTGATCTCCCTTGCTTTCAATATTTCTTAAAAAGCCTCGACGATTCGCATTATTTATTTTCTCGAGACAAATTTTCGTCACTGATTTTCTTACAAATACCTAGTATTTTTTATAAACCTTCAAGCATCACTGTAATCCTCTTTTCTTCGAGTACATCTTCAAGGTGTTGGTACTCCTCTTCGCAGATCTTTCTCTCACGATTCAAGACGCCTTTTTTACCTAAAATTCAACCGTTTCTTTATTTTCAAGGTATATCTTCTAGACTCCACTTTCATCTTTTCTTAGAAATCTTCAATCACCACTGGCACCGCCAATATTCGATAAATCTCTCGAACGTTTCTCGTCATCAATTTTTCTCTCAAGATCCAAGATCCACTTATTTTCTGAAAAATCTTCAATCACCGATTTCGTAATATACTTTCATCTCGAACCACCTCGGACAGCTTCAATCTTGAAATCCTTCAATCCCCTAGAAAATCAGCTCGACACTCACAACTTTCTAAGGACCGTTTCTCGAAGGACTCTTCGGGTATTCCCGCTGTCAATATCCCGGCCAGTTTCACCAGGGGGAGGGGGGAATCCCCTTCAGGATTAGCCGTATCGCAAAACTTTCAAATGCTCCCGCGTGTCACAGAGTGAATCGCACATGGCTCACCGTGCAGCTCCTTGGTTTATTGAATTTTTTCTTTAAGCGTCTCTTCACGACGCGATACGCAGCTGTATGCGATACGACGAACGGTTCATTTATTCGCGTGCAGAGTTCTGCCTCGACGACGTACACGACCCACGTCCTCTCTCGCGCGCGGCTCCCGCGACACTGGCGGCTGTCGACTTCGCTATCGTCGATTTTATAGTTGCGCCTTGACAGTCCGGGTCACCGCTTCCCTTATCTACCAAGACGAGCCACCCCTGCGCGCGAGAACAATCCTTTTACAAAGCGATCTGCCTCGTTTCCACAACCAACCACCACGACAGGTATCCTATTAACAAAATTGCCAGCGAGCAACCAGCTCGTTTTTCGCCTGGTCACACGATCGACTTTCTATTCGATCGCTAATGCGGATCCGACAAAATCGATACCGTGTTGCGAGATTTCGCAAGCCTCCTTCCTACGAAATCGCTCGCGGAATTAAAATAATTTCAGGCTTGGGGAGAATTGTATCTTTCGTGACAGTTTTCGTTGGAATTATTTTTGGCAGTTTTTAGTGTTTGTTTTTTTTTTGTGGTATTAAATATCTCGGTCACATTTTTGTACGATCAGAATTGAGAACATGGGCGTCCTTGCTTCGAGGTTTGATCATTCTCGCCTCTCGAAACTAGGGAGTATCGGTTTGACGTTTCGTTCGAAATACGCGCGAGAATGAACGACTACACGTGTCGAACAAGTTAGGTTGACGAGCCTGGTGTTTTCTCGACCAGCTCGACCCGCGGCCCGCCGTCGACTGACAGAAAATACCAGCCGGGACCCCGAAGAGCGCTCCAAGGGCCGGACAGAGGGGCGGCTGCGGCTGGGATCGACAATCCGTGTCGAAACGCAGCTCGGCTATCCGCATCTGCGCCTCCTCGACTTTTTCACCGATTGCTCTCGTTTTCTCTTCGGTGACGATCTACAAAATCAACTGTTAATATTCCACTCGCGTCTTCGTTCGCGGTTAAGGATATTCTGGAGGTATAAAAAAACGCAATAGAATTTTTGAAAATTTGACAAGATGTAATTCTTACTAAATTAATGCAATTACCAAAGTTTGGGTTCGATTCACTGCACCGTTTATATTATTTATAACGACTTGAAGATTGCGCATTTGATTTATACTTGTTTAAATAAATTAAGGTGTTCAAAATCACGATAATGTCCAAACGTACACAATACTACCAATACAAAAAAACAGCTGAGTACAGTACAGTACAGTGTTGTCACGTTTTCTGTTATTATCAGAACATAATTTTATGCAAATTTTACATGTTTATTTTCAATAATAACCATACATATTGCTTTCTGAGGTATTTTTAATTTATTTAAATATTTATTTTTAACTTATTATTGTATATTTATGTAGAATCATTCGCAAAAGTCACTTACAATTTTTTATAATGTGAAGACAATTTGATTAAAACATAAATATAATATGAAATTTACTAATTAAACGAAAGCTTCCTAATTTAATCTATTTTTTCAACTGATGGTACTCAAGCTGTACCACTTTGTAGAAAAAATCTGTCTTCGGTTCAATCCGTCTCTGCCAATATCGATGTACCAGTATTAGAAAAAAATGAATGATGTGTCAAGCATTGAAATGAGTCCAGATGTATCATCGTACGATTCTTTTTTTTTACAAAATTACGATAGTTTGTTAAAAACCAAAAATTAAGAGTTTTAATAATTCTTTGAGCTTCTGTATCATTACCCGATGTATTGTAAAAAATCTGGAAAGGTACGTGGGAGAATAATATACTTTCGAAATTCACCATTCAATATTTTCGAAGGCGTGGGAGTGTAAGAAATTGCGGTAAAACGTGTTAGAAATTTAATTATTGCTAAAACATGGTCTTTGGCCGCATGTAGAATATTTTTTTGCTGTGCGCTGTTAATATATTTTTGACGATAATTAGAATATTTATTATTATCTCCCACGTATCGCGTCTCGCTCCAATTACTGCCGCATTATAGCTGACTAATTATTATTATGGCTGAGTAAACAGCTCGAGGAATGTTCCTTACAGATTTCAACTCGTTACATAAACAATATTAATGGCTTGCAAAATTAACAAATCTACCGAGAGTAAATTTCAGAAGATAGAAATTCCATACACATTTATTCCTTCTACCTTCTACATTGTTATAAATTGCAATTTTATTTAAAACAAGAAACACGTGCAAAGAACCACGTTTAATTATGAAATGGCGCACGAAAAAGTATGAGGTAAAACATCGCACAGGATTAATGGAGGAACAGAATTCGTTATTAAAAAATATTCTACTAAAAACTTCATTTATGAAACATTAAAAAATCAACTTAACAGAAAAGAGGTCAACAATTTTCTGTACATTATGTCATTCTTTGTGATGTTAACTGGCGACATGCGAGAAAATCAATTTCTTTGTTCAAAATACAACCTGCTGAATTGAATTCCCTTAAATTTTTGATCGCGAGCGCGGAAAATGATCTTTCGAAATTGTATTTAGCGATAGATTGAAATACAGCAAACGTCTGAGTATTTTAATTTGAAATATTGATTAATGGCAGCGTGGAGATACGAACCCGTAAGGGGTTGTAAGTTGCGAAATAAAAAAAAATGGTGTTGTACGATGTCAGAGTTTTTGTCGGGCAGGGTTTTAGATAATCGCGTGTCCCCATAGTCTACGGAGGCCAGTGATCGAAGAGATTGCTCGGGTTCCCGCGGGGGCCACCCTTGAACCGGTCCCCGAGCGCCCTGTAAAGATCGTGTAAGTCTCTCGAGGGGGTCGGGGAAAAATGATATCGGCGAGGGGCAAATTACATTAGCACGCGAAACAAAATGCGTCCGGCAGTAGGCACTGTGTCGTACAAGCTTGGGTATCAACGGGGAAACGTGTTTACATCTCGTCGTGCCCGCAGATCTTTACGATGGGAGGCCATAAAGCCAGTGCCGTAGCCACGTATTTACACTGAACCCGACGGGGGCCACCGATGTCCAGCGATGATCGAACGGAAGTCAAGGTAACAAGAAAACGTGCAACAAGCCCCAGTCTTGATCTCTCGAGACCCGTTTCTCTCCTTCTCTCTCTCGTCCAGTCGTTTGAAATTTTCGAAGGGACGGACGCTTGCGTAAGCCCCGCCATCATCACGGCATTAACAGCGGCGAACAAATCAATGAGACATAATGAGCCTTGAGGGGGGACATCGTCGAACAAAAAAGGAACGAGCCTACTTAGCTGGAAGAGCATTAGCGGCAATTGATTCCTGAGACTCTTCCCAATCGTGATTTAGCCGCGACCGACGGTGTGTCACTAGAATTTTTCTTAGGGATCAATCAAACGGTAATCCTTCCTCGGTTTTGTATTACATTACTCTGTCCCGATTGTTTTGACAGAGTTTCAATGCTTCGATAAATTCACATTACATATGCGTGGGTGGTCTTCACAGTAGAGATGACAATCTTGTAAATCAATCCTTTGAGTGACAAAAGAATTCAATCTCTACCATAATACATGTGTTCTGATTATCGATTGTTAAAAACAAAAGATGTATTGATGATCTCGGCGCAAAGGTTCGATCGGAAATATAAATTAAAGCAATTTTGCTAGTTTGATTAAACTTTCAACGTTTCGATCCTAATATGAATCCTTTTCAAGAAAACAGAAAACTGCGTCTGTAAATTTTGCCTCCTAGAAGTTAGCCCCTCACTTGTTGAATTAAATAATTTCAACAATTGTGCTGAATTGTGCTAGGTTTGTGCTATATTGTGCTATAGTGTGATGACCAGAAAGTCGGAAAATGATATACCGTCTTAGCGCGAAGGACCGCGTACAAGAGTAAAGTGCCCTTTATATCGTTGTGTTGGGGAATTTAAAAGTTGTGCTGACTTGTGCTAGGCTAGTACAACTCAGATATATGATTATATGCTGTTTGGATAACTATTTCTTACTTAAACATTAATTAGTTGTCAAAAACGTTTTTTTAATATAACTTTTTTATTTCTAATTTTTTTAAAGTAATACTTGAGCACAATCTTAGCACAAATTAGTACAATTGAAAAATTGAAAAAAATGAAAAGTTGGGGGCTACTCAAAAAATCATTTTTCTCAATTTTCCATCTTATTTTTCATATTATAGGGATAATATTCGGGCACAATATAGCACAAACCTAGCACAATTCAGCACAATTGTTGAAATTATTTAATTCAACAAGTGGGGGGCTAACTTCTAGGTGGTGTAAATTTTAATAGAAATTTCAGTATTATTGTACTAACAACGAATTTAACGTAGTTCAAAATACAGTAATAAATTACCAACCTGCTTTATGAAAATATTAAAGACGAAATTAAGTTACTGGGGCACAGACGTGAGGCTAATAGAAACAGAACCAAAACAGAATCAATGGATCGAACATGAACTAATCAATATTTGGCGGTTATTTCAAACCGTCAAACGTCAAACGCACAACATTTTAACTGCGAGTATACCAAATATCATGGTAAAAATTGAATGAATATCAATAGAGACCATATAATGACAACGATTGTAATTAAGATGTTATGCATTTAACACAATCAAGAATAAACCATATTATTTAGGAAAGGGATTCATCATAACTTACTAGTGGTTCAATAGTGTTGCTTAATATTCTTGAATCGCGTATCATAAACAATCAAGAATTGTGTATGATTCTTTGATCAATAAGATATAATGGCGGGTGTTTCGTTACTGTTCAATATCGAATATTAAATATACAACGATCTAATAAAAAGCTAGCTGTTTGTTTGGACTTCAGTTTTGAGGGTGCAACGCATCACAGTGATTTGAAAGTTTCATCCGAAACGTGGAAGTCGCAAGAGGTTTCCGGACAAGGAGGAATCGCCTTGGAACCGCGAGAACGCACGCGGCTCGTGATTTCGCCGGGTTTTTCGCCTCGGTCGTTTGTTGCACAGGGACGAAGAGAACGGATGCAGAGGTTCTTCCGGAATCACCCGTTTTCTGGCCAGAGCAGAGACGGCCGGAGCACGTGCCCAGAAAGAGACCCAAAGCTCCTCTGGCCGGGATATTAAGTATTCCGCTCGCATTACCTCCCGCTGAACAGAAAGTTACACACGCCTCGTTATGCGGCCAGAAGCGGCACCGGCGGCGTTGTGCAAACTTAATTAGCAACTCGGCCAACGGACATCGGGAAAAAGGAGACACGCTTCGGAGAAGCCAATGATTTATCTCTCGCGGACCCCCTCAGACTTTGGAATCTCGTCTGTTTCGATTCTCTCCCCCCACCCCCCCCCCTCGGACGAGGCACGATTCTAATTACGCGATACGATTTCGCCCCGAAATTTCATTCTACCCGGTTTATTTAAATTATCCCCGTCGGAGAACCCTGGGGACAGGACGCGTAAATAGCGCGTGCGCTTTTAATTGGAGGATCCTGCGGCCACGCGAACACACGGAACGAACCCCGGTGTGCTTCATACACTCCTAAAGTACACGTCGGTGTCACGATTAATCGGTCTGATTACCGTTTCGTCGGCGACACACGCGATTTATTTTGCCAGCACGTTTTCCACCTGCTAATTATATATCACTTTTATTGATCCTCTCAGGATTTAACAATACCCCTACTTCTCTTTTTCCCATTTTTTTTACTTATCCTAATTTAACTTACAACTAACTTAAAATTAACTTATAGTTCTACTTAACGTTAGCTTACATCTAACTTACAATAACTATATCACAGACAGCACTTGTGAGTGTGGAGCTGAATCCCAAGATCTTGATCACGTCATTTGGCAATGCCCAAAATATGAAGACGAACGTGATACATTACTTTCAGCTCTATTCCGACACAAGTACTGTCTTCCAACCTGTATAAGATGCTTTCTATGTGGTCCAGATATTAAAGGTCTGCTAATCATTTTCGATTTTATTAAGCGTTGTGCGCTAAAAATTTAATTTCATCGAATCAATTTTTTTTAATAAAAAATTACTGTTAAGTTAAGCTAAGCTAAGAGGCGCATTAAGCCATTATGTAATACACTAATGGAATTCATGTATTGAATATGCTATATAAGCCACATCTGGTTTAAAGCATTAAATAAATAAATATATTTAAAGATAGATATAATTATAAAAATAGATATTCACCTGCTAATTAATTTCTCACTTTTCGCCAGACCCGGGTTTTTGGAATTCTTTTCAGCGAGATCTTTACCATTTGAAAAAATCACGATATCGTCGAGGGCCGAAAAAACGACGTCAAATCGATTCGAAGAAAATAAACAGTGATTACGGATACAGGTATCGCTCCTACGTTCGGGAGAGAGCTTCCACGAATATTCAACAGGAGTCCGCGGTCATCGATCGTCAGATCTAACATCACGGATTTACTGTTTCCTCTCTGGATTCGTTTACAAATCTCGGAACCGAGGTAAAGGGTTGAACCACGTCGCTGCTGTTCCCTGTAGCTGTCGCTTGTTCGTTAGGAATTCTAACGCGTTGTCCCGACGGTTACCTAACCGAGACCTAGCCCCGAAACCCATTTGTATGCTAAAGAATTCGGCACGCGAAAAAACATAAAGTACCGGGGAAACAGGTCACTGGATGAAGAATCGGGTCACCGAGACGAGACAACTTTTGCCCTTTTCTTTTAATGCCTTTCGTGGCCGGGAAACGAAGTTTTGTTTCTCTCGTCTATCCTTGACGATGTTCCACGAATCTAGACGAGAATGGCGTCCAGATATCGACGCATTCGAATTTCGTTGACAACGTTTGTGTCTGATTACTATTGTAAAATCCACTGCTCAATCAACTTGATAGTTATAACAGAAGGTATTGTTATGTTCGTTCAGTAGACAGGTCAGCCAAACTAGGAGCTGACCTAATATCGACAGTGTTTGACGTAAGCGTGAACGCGCATACCCAACCTCGAAGCGAAATGTAATAATTAGACTGCGGATCTTCGTGGAAAATAAAAATGTTTGGAATTCATTGTGGGCCGCAGGAGTAACATAGCAAATAAAGTTTTAAACATACCACGTTTTTAAAAACGGACTAAAATGTATAAAATAATTTTTCCTAGTCCCATACAGATTTTTAAACTCGTACAGATAGAAATGAAAATTAGTGATTGTGAATTTTAAATAGCTACGAAAATAGTTGTCAGATTTCAAACGATAAATGTTTTTCGTATTTTCATAACTATTAAAAATTCACAATCACAAATTTTCAGGACTATCTGTACAAGGTTAGGAATTTGTATGGGAGTAGGAAAATTATTTTATACATTTAGTCCGTTTTTAAAAATGTAGTATTTAAAAAAAAAATTTTATTTACATAATTATTTTCTACTTTTTAGTCCTGTGTATGTGAAATATTTCAATGGATTTTTAACATTTTTACCAGGTTATGAAATTATAACAGATACATGTACTAAATTTCAGACTTTTTAGTGATGCACTTTTAAAAAAAAATTTTTTCAATAATACATTGTCATCCAGTTCTGAACCATGTATCCAATTTCAAGTCTCTAGCTCAGCTCAGGAAGTTAGTTTAAAATCAATTGCAAAATTTGTCACCGAACAGACAGACAAACAAATGAGAAAGCGAGCTAATAAAAATGTGGTAAAATTGATTTCATCCCTTAATGATTTTATTGCATTCAAAACAACGTTACAACATGTTGAAAATTTTCTAATCTTTGATATTTCACCCAGCCAATTTTTTTCAGAAATCCATAAAGATCCGCAGTCTAGTAATAATCCTGGGTTCCGGAATGTGGGTTCGCAAGTAGGGGTATGGCGACATAGAGAATCGCAGAGAGAAAGAGCGAGGAAGAGGGAGAGAGGACACACCGAACAAAGTTGTTCAGCAGCCACAGGCCGAGAGGTCAGCCAATTCCGGCGATGCTACAGCGTCCTGTTAACTTTCGTGCTACGTCAGATAGCCAAATGGCCGTGTGCTCCGCAGTGGCCTGTATTTTCAGGACGTCCGTTTTTCCAAAGCCCGTCCAACCCCGCGATCGAAGCAGTCGGATACTCGATAAAAAGGCTGACACCGCGCTGCCGAACGGCGTTGATTAATGATCTCCGATCCCGGGATTTTCGAAGCACGCTGATTCGAAATCAATCATTCCTTAAATCTCTTCCTTATTCACCGAGACTCCCTTCGGCGACAAAGGTTCCTCCAGGAACTCCGGGAGTGTCCTACTTTATTTTCTTTCAGCCACTGCGAATAAGCTGAATCGAGTGACTGTTGCTGTTTCAGCTTCGTCCGCTTCTTAGAAATGTTTTTTTATTGTACCTGCGCTGCTATTATACGAAAGAAGAATAATCTTTTAAAATTATAGATAGTTGAATAATTGATCTCTACATGTGTAACAAGTTGGTAACGATTGCAGCGAAAACAAACGGCACGCGGAATAAAGAAATACAGATGACGAGGAAGACATAGGAAACGATAGAAATAAAATACAGAGGATGAAGTACGCAAGGTAAAACCTGATTCACCGTTAATAAACCTAGCTCGGACGGTTTTTGCAGAAAAGTGTTTACTTGTTCCCATAAAATATCGGTTTGTTTAAGCCCTGTACAACTCTCTGACTCATCCCGTGCCTCTTTTTCCCTGCAAAATACATGTGGTAATGCGTGTTGTTCGTCTCGCCGCGCCGCGTCGCAGAAAAACAAGTTTTTCTTGCCGCGAGATTCCGTTTGTGCAGCAAGATGAATCACCCCAGCAGTTTGCTGATATGCTGGTCTGTAGAGGGAAAATTCTAGGTACCTGCGAATCCGTATCGTAACAGTAACAATATTCGTAACAGCTACGGAAACCGCCATTACGCTGGTTTAACGACTACACCATGGAACTTCGCGTTCGCATAATGTCGAAGCGTATCGTTCTCGAGACACGAATCAAACGTAATGGGAATTCCGAGATCAAAGGTGATATTAAATTTTGTGTTTTCGGCGCACGGTTCGATCATTAATAGACTAACAGCAAGTTGGCAAATTAATTTAACTCAACGTTTCGATCCCTGTATGGATCATCTTCAAGAGAGACATTTTTGAGTCTGAGAAATAATACGTTTTTAGTGAATTTTGAACAAAATATATTGCGGCACAGCTGTGTAAAAATAACGCAGAAAAAAAGAAATTATAGCACACGTACTTGCTGTGGCAACAAACAAAAAAAATTTCCACCGAATAATAAGGAATAATAATAATGCGAATAATAAGTTGAAAAACATATTAGCGGCAAATTTGAACGGCGTAACTGAACAAAAATGATAACTGGGACTATGATGCAAATACGTTTCCACGCTGATTTTCTCACCCCTCGTAAGCGGAAACGATACGAAATGTTTTAACTCTAAAAATTCAATGTTTCAGCCAAGCTGTCGATCTTCAGACACTTTTCTATAGCGAACAGGTAAAAGTAGCTCGATTGGAGAAGTGAATTTATAGAGGCGGATGTGCACATTGAACGGGGAATATGCGAGGGTGAATTTATAGGCGTGATAACTCATCTGTTCGACGGTCAATTATGATCGGCGAAATGAAAAAACCGGCGCCACCGGGGGTAGATAAATTTTCGTACTCGTTAATACCGATTAATAACCGATGGGGAAACTGTTCGAACCGAACGGAGCTAATAGGATGCTGGGTAACAAAAGGCTCGGGACAAATTCGCGCGAGTAGCTCGGGAAACCGCGTAAAGTTCTGGCTTTTCCAGCTGGATTTTCCGTTGGAATCGATTTAACGTGCCACGTATTTCGCCGCTGCGCCACGCCGGAAGCACTGGCTTCGTTTTCGCGGCTCCGTTTTCGACTGTGTCCGCGAAATAATCCCGGATTCCCCGGCGAACAGGTCTCTCCCGAAAACTCTAGCTGGCTGCTTGCAAATATTTTCCGGGGAAGCTGCTTTCTTGTTTTCCCATTTCCCTTGCGGATCGAGAGCGACTAGCGACAAATGGGGACGGGAAACAGAGTACGTAAGCGCCAGGGATTTTGTTGAAAGGCGAATTAGAAGTGTTCCTAGTCATCGTTACAAATCGGATAAACAGAAAAAGTGGAAAGTTGTATATTGCTTGATTTCGAGCAGGCGATATTCTCCAGCGACCAGAGACCCAGTAAACTAGCAATCCTGGAAGTTGGAGGACGTTTTTATCGCGAAATAATCGCGGATTCGGGGAAGAGTGGGATTCGTGGGAGGTGTAACGGTTCCCGCTGACGGTCGGCGAATATTTCTGCCCTTCCTTTCCCCTGCGAGACCGATGGAGACAGACGGTGCGATAAAACCAGGCTCATCGGTGAGACGAAACTCGCGTCGGTTTACGCGTTTCCGGTGCGCGCTGCGGTTTCTCGCGAATAATAGACCGCGAAACGCGTGGGCAGAAACGCTCAAAGGAAAAGGGACGGCCGCATAATGGCGGAGCGGTTCTTGGAGCCTAGAAAGCCGATTTCGCGGCGACTTTCTCGCGACCCGCCGATTAGATTAATAGGGATAGCAACCCCCAACGTGTGTCCGGGATTAGTCGAAATTTATGGACCTGCGAGGAAATTTATAAATTCCCCAGGGAAATAAATAAATTCCGAGGCCGACAGTGTCGCCGATTTTTACAGGACGCGAATTTAACGTTTCCTGGATCGTAAACTGTTTCTCCCAGGCCATTTTTCTCGGACTCGATGTTTCCACGGAGACTTCCAGGCTGGGTTCAATAACAGTGAAGTATAGCGTGCACGCTGCATCGCATGATCCCGCGAAGAAGTCAACCGCGAAGTGAGAAAGTTTACCGTGTCGAGGTCTTTCGACAAATTTTTCAGTCACGGATTTTTGCCGAATTTTTTTCGTCAGGTTGTTCTTATCGGCTTGACAACTGCCCGAGGGTCCACTCCACGCGTCCGCGATAACGCAATCGACTCGCTGATTTATCCGTTCATTACACGAAGTCGTTAATTCACGTTATTTACACCCCTCGATTAATCCGCCGTGTAATTTAGACGGCTCGGCTCGTTTAATCCGTACGGTGTGCGCCTCGCGCCTAACCTTTCGTGTCAGTCGGAAAATCGTATTGGACTCGCTATCGGGTTTATTATCGCGCTCACGATTCTCCGGGCGTTTTTTGCAAGTGCGATTTTTACGGTGGTCGTTCGACAACGCATTCATTTTTATCGCGATTTCCAGCGAACCAGAATTTCGTGGGAGCCGCGAGACGTGGGAGGATTGATGGAGCAATCAATCTCAATTTTCCAATCTCCGTCAAAAGGAATTGCTCTGATTCAGTGGAATTTCTGTGGAAGGTTCGTCGTGGCGATTAGAAAAAAATATTAATTAACGTGAAAATCGTGTAAACGATGTCGAAGACTTCAGAAAATTGGTGTACGTTGGTTTCTCGTGTCACGTCGAAGGGAAACTTTCCATCGGCGAGCTCGAAGGAATGTCCCTCGTAAAGAGGAGCTTAATTACGCGGTCGACGGTTAATTGCGCGCGGGGAACGTTCATTGTAGTCTTTGATTACTGCGGTCGCGTCGGAGAGCCTCTTCCTGAAATGAAAATACTCGGTGATTCTTTCTCCGCGAAGACACCGGAGACTTCTACATCGAAAATCGTGTTCGAACGTTTGTTTACTTCTCTGTTTTTCAGATGCCGCGACGCAGTCGGTAGGTCAAGATGGCGACTTCCGATCGCAGAAAAAGTTCTGTACCGGCCGCAAAACCGAGAGTATCGTTATTGTGTGATAGGTGGCTTTCGCACCTTGCCGCGAACCGGTAACGGGACCGTGGGATAAACAGCGTAGGGCAAGGGATACATAAGCGCGGACGTTATGGTGTCACGTGTCGCGGAAACCATAAGCCCGATCGTGTGCGCCCCATAGTGCAGTACGAACCCGATTCCCGTTATTCCATCGGGACACCAGTCTCAAAATTCACAGCGCCGCTCGTGGACCTTTCTTGGAACGGGTGGAACGATGACGTCGTTACGCTAGTTTCAAATCGTTACGACATCCGGCCGATATTTTCTCGCTCGGTATGCCTTTATAAAAAAATAATTGAGAAAATCCGGAAAGTGGTTCGAAAGGTTTCGAAGTGGAAATTTCTGATTTGAGTGATGGAGAATGCAGCGGAATGCCGAAAATGTGCAAGACGAGGAGTTATAGAAACGATAATCATATAGAAAAGGTCTGCGTACTTCGATTTTGATGAATCTTTATTTTGTTATGGATTTCGACATTTTTAACAACTTTTTCCTTTTCTAATATGGCGGGGTCGCTTTTAGTTTCCAAGATATTCGCAACAAAACTATCGCGAATACGGAGCATGCAGGAATACGAAAAATTCAATACAGTATTAGCGATAGTCTTTTGCAAATATCTCGAAAACTAAAAGCGACCCCCCTTATATTGAAAAAAGAGAAAGTTGTTGAAAATGTCGAAATCTATAACACATTAAAATTTCATCAAAATCTGAGTACGGAGACCTTTCCTATATAATTACTTCGCTTTCTAATAATCTATATTGTACCTTCTTCTTCGGACAAACTAAATAATCATTTCGCAAAACAAATGTTGTACCGAATGGATCGTACAGAGGAAGACTCTAATTGTTGAAATTATAATTTCCTATGAACGGATTGCATAGAATTTCAAAACTGTATGCAATTTCCATTTTCCCACAAATTAAATGCAATGACCATAACATAAGACATAAACGTAGCTTGATCGCTATAGATTATTGAAATGATACGCTGTAAATCGAAAAGACCCTGCTTTGGTTACATTCGGAGTATCTCGAGGGTAACATCCTGGAAAACAGCGTTATTATACTATACCACTCGTTCTCATGTTAATGCGCTCACTGTCGTCGGCAGTTCACGTACAAGTAATAATCTCTAAAACATCTCGAAAACTAAAAGCGACCCCCGTATGTTGGAAAATATAACATATTAAAATTTCATCAAAATCCTAGTACGTAGACATTGTCCATATAATTACCATAGAAACTATTGAATGAAAATCCTTGTCAACGCAAAACGTAACATCCTTTTTTTTATATAAATAAAGATGAAAAGTATGCTGAAAAGGCACCGAGCTTATTTTTACAGCTAATATTTAGCCGAACGCAACGAAAATATTTTGTTGCGAAAACCTGGAACGCTGCATGGATCGGTGACGATACGGTCTTGGAGAAGCGGAGCGTTGGCAAGCGCGTGTTCCTTGCGTGAATCGTTACGCCGCGCGCCGTCGCCGGCGCGTTTGATATCTGTACGCGGAACCATGGGCGAATTTATTGTTTGATGAAGACGTAAAGAATGCGTATAACGGTGGCGAATCCCGGGACACGGCATGCGAGGATCGCGGGGACCGCGCGAACACGGCTTTAACGCGTCGACCGGCGCCGTATTAATGGCGAACCAGTGCAGACAGAACTGGCGTTTTATAGGCCATCCTCCGCGACTCCTCACGAGAATTTATGATATACCGCGGAGAACGCTTGTTCCCGATCTCCGAACCGCAACGCGCAACTCGCGTCCTCTCGCTCGTAAAAGCAAAACCGAGAGACGCGAGAAAAAGTACCTCGACGCATCCTCTCGTACCCCGGACGAGCGGAGTTTTCTCTCGAAAAACGGATCCTACCAATGAAGCCATTTACCAGCCTCGTGAAATAAAACGTGTAATTAAATTTATACGCGGAGGTCGTTTAAACGGAACCCCGGATAAAGTTTCATCATCGTTGCGCTCGGCTCGCGCGGTAACAGTTCGCCCAAATGTTTTGCAATATTGCTGCGACTCGATCCTGTGCCGTGCCGATAACGTCGTTCTTTCGTGCAACAATTGATCTTTACGCAATCGTTCGGAGAAATCGGATTCGGAGATTACTGAAGCTTCCCACTGCAAGCGAAACAGGAAGGGACTGAATAAATATTCCGTCTCGTCGATCGTACGAATTAATAGAAATTAGTTTATAATTATACAACAACAAAGCAACTTTGCAATTTATAAATTTTTTCTCAACGTTTCGATCCGATGATGGATCTTTTTCAATAGAATTTTGCGTCTGAAAAATTGGGAGAATAGTTCGTAACATTTTGTAAAAGAACATTGGAATTAGATTGGAATGAACTGTTCAAGTGAAATTGTAGTGGAGATTGGCCATCTTTTCGGTACAGCATCCAGAATGGAAACGTTTACACGGCGTAAACGCAGTTTAATAATCACTATTACCAGAACTCGGATGTTTCCCACCGCTTAAAAGGAAAATAATTACACCACAGATTTTAGTTGCACATCAACGAGAAGAGCCGTATAATTTTCACGCATTTTTCGACCACTCCCTTCGAACAATCGCCGCGATGACTATCATAATACCCGGGCTTTAAAAGGCCCAGGATTTCCCATAGTGGCATAAAAAGGTAATCACCGGCCATTGTGATCTCTGGCTTGATGCCTTGCCAGGGAAAATGGTATTTCAAATAAAAATTGTCTATAGAGATTATTTCCTCGACTGTAATAATACGCTATTACTTCTAATTTTATTGAATCCGTTTAATTAAATATTTGTTTAATAATTTTCTGGAAATACGTAATAGATATATATAAAATGGAATAGAATAAAAGTTGTTTAAAATTACAATATACAATAGATAATATATTACATATATACAGTCTTTTTAAACAAGTTTCTGGTCGCGTAGCTCTCTTTTACCAAAATCATAATTTCTCTGGTTAGGCGACAGCTCGAATCGAGAAAGATCAACTCGATATCCAGCATTTATCCTCGACGGGTCTTTCGAAGCTGAGCGAACGTCGACCACAGATATCGAATAGCAAAACAAACACAGCATATACACGTCTGAATAGCCGCCTACAACGAGAAGAAACACGTTGACAAGGCTTGGCAGCAGCGTTCCAAAAGAGATCAGTCTATTTTCAGCGGCGGAGTCCAGGTGAAGGAAATAAGTCCAGGTGCGAACGTCGGCACGCGACTCTATAGCCCGTGAAAAGTGCATTAAAGCCCGATACACTGCGGGATGAATGAGCATGTTGGAGCTGAATGAATGGGAGGACGAGCTCGACCGTAGTGAAGCTGTTGCCGGGTGGATACGTGATAGGCCTACCGAAGCGAGGAGAGACCGCGTTCCAGGTTCTTTTCAGAAACCGTTCAACAGCACCCGCAACGAAGGATTCATACTGGCCCACAATGCTCCCAGAAACAGAATCTAGCTAGACAAAACTGTACCTTTAGATTATTCGATACTACACTCCCACTGATAAGCCCTAGGACACCTCTGGTTTTTAGTAACCTCCGGTATTTCGTATAGATAGCGATCCAAAAGAATCCGCGGTAATTATATAGAAAAGGTTTGCGTACTCCGATTTTGATGAAATTTTAATATGTTATGCAGCAATACATTCTGAACAACTTTTTCCTGTTCCAATATTGGGGGGTCGCTTTTAGTTTTTGAGATATTTGCAAAAAACTATCGCGAATACGGAGCATGCAGGAATACGAAAAATTCAACACAGTATTAGCGCTGGTCTTTTGCAAATATCTCAAAAACTAAAAGCGACTCCCCTATATTGGAAAAGGAAAAAGTTGTTCAAAATGTCAAAATCTATAACATATTAAAAATTCATCAAAATCGGAGCACGCAGACCTTGTCTATTACCAAATCCACCAAGAAATGTGGCGGATTCTTCGATGAAAAGAAAATATAAATGCAACATCCTTCTCTTCTCATGTAAACCTTTACATAAGGAAAGATTTCTTCGCACCCTTCAAGGATTATTTAATTTTTTACAGAGTTCAATACAAATATGATCACTGTCCTGAGACTTATGAGCGGAGGTGTAAATTGAATTGAGGAAAAGCTGGATTCCTTCGACGGGCGCGGGTGGCGAGAAGATACGAGCACGCCGCATTTAAATGGGCTCAAATGAAAAGCGTTCTCTGTACTCTCCATCGATCTGAACCGGCTTGGATCCCGTGTAATGGGCTCGAGTGCACGGGCCAGAAAGTAATTGCCGGGAACAAGTAGCCGCCGCGCGTCGGTAAGTGCCGGTATTAGGTGTAAGTAAAGAACACCTGCGAAGAGCGCAGTTAGAGACGTAATTTGCGTTTCGGAGCGGAGTAAGAGTTCTCGCGACCTTTCCCTCTGAATCGGCGCACTTTCATCATAACGAGCGTTCATTGCCCGCATTTCAATTATAATATCGTTATTCCGATACCGTTTCAGAAAACGGTTCAACCCCTCCACGTACGATTTATTTAACAGTTTCAGTGGTTACAATATCTTTCTAGTTCGTATAATTTCCTAAGAAAGACCTCCTTTATCGAGACCCACTGCGAGCATAAAGAATA
Organism: Lasioglossum vierecki; assembly: GCA_028455595.1. Lineage (NCBI taxonomy): Eukaryota > Metazoa > Arthropoda > Insecta > Hymenoptera > Halictidae > Lasioglossum > Lasioglossum vierecki. Next base: position 13,175,144 of record CM052338.1, read on the forward strand.
ATTTTGTGATTAATTTACCTAACGAACCAGTGAAGCTAATTTAGTAATGTCTTGCTAATTTAATACCCTAATACTCTAATTTAATTTAATTTAAGTCTGTATTGACTGAAGAGGCTTCTGGTAAAACAATTTAGACGATTCAAGTGATGTTCGTGGAATGAATTTTTAATGGAAAGGGGACACGGGAACGTAGATTAAGCAGACCGAAAGGGGGAGGAATTCGAGGAGAAGTCTCGGCTAGAGATTACTCTTCCGGAAAGCAATTACGTTGGGGAACGCGGGAGGCACGGCATGGCGACCGCCTTGACGAAGATTTACTTGACGGTCGATTTTTAAAAAATCTCCCACGGAAAACAGAACGGCGCACTTTCTCGAGCCTTTAATTGGGCATTTAGGTTGGCCGGGATCGAAGCCATTGTCGAGCCGGTGACATCGGAGAAATCCTTGTCCCCTTCTGTCGCTGTACGATCGACGGGACCGCTTTTTATTCATCGCGCGGATTCTCCTCGATCATCGGAGACCCGTCCCTCCATCAGAGACTAGTTTATACGTCGTATAACTGTAAGTCTACGGCAATTTAAACTCCGGTTGAAATTCAATGGAGTTGCTAATAAAATCGCGACCTGTCCCCGTTGCGACTCCGATACTCTGTCGCTGGGAACGATGACGTACGACCCGACGCCATACCATGGGAACTCGGCTAACGGGAAAAGTGGGTTCTCTCCGAGAACCATTTAGTAATTAGTTGAAAATTTTCGTTCCCACTGTGCTAACGTTTCTATTGGATACACACAAGCAGAGCTTCCCCAAAGAAAGCAACGTCGGCCCAGCTTTAATTTCCAGAAATGCTTTCTGTTTGGCTTCACTCATGAATCAGTTACAACAAGTTTGTGTATCCAGCGTGCGGTCTTGACAGATCAGTTGTCCTGAGGTAGGCGTGAACCCTCGAGGGTACTGCTCTACTTTTAGGACATGCTCATCATCGTGAGTAAATAGGGGATTCCGCTCGCCATGGACCGCTTGTGTCTGGAAATAAATGCTGTTCCATAGAACTTGGCTATCTGTCACTACATTTTCCTATCTGTCTAAATAATAATAATGTCCGTCGGAAAATTCAACTTCGATGACAAGCTCAATTTCAGGATCAAGATCAATATACACGGTCGTCGTGTCAGCATTTCATTACGAACTCGGCGCCAGTACTAGAAAGTAGCGGAGTCGGAAAGTGGATCAAGTCGGATTCGAACAAAGCGTGAAAACAGCCCAGTGCCAAAGCTGTACTCGAGCTATAGTCTAGGCGCGTATAGATCGAACTGTGTATGTGGCGCGTAACTGTTTCTTTTATCGGCTACGCAAATAACATGCTGATTGGCATGCGATGCCGTAGCCGATCCGAGCGGAAACGAACTGTTTCGTCGCGAAAGGGTTGGCCCCTGACATTGATTGCTTGATTGTCTCTGGTGCTAGGCCCAAACGTGGCGATCTAGCGCGATGATCTAACGTAGCAGCGACCGTTCGTTGACCCCACCGTGGACATCGTTTTCCTTGCCTCGGCTTGCACCGTATCGCGAATCATTTTAATTTTTCACTCTGCGGAAAGATGAAGAAAGATCCTTTCATAGCTGGTGTATCTGCTGTACGACCTTGGCCCATTCACGTACTCTCGGACTCATTCATCGTAGATTCTCTGTTCTGTTCACCATGTTTGGTTAATTTGTAGAATTAAAAAATGGAAAGTTTGGAATCTGTTGCGGATCAAGCGAGCTCCGCGACGACACGCGAGTACTGTAGGCTAATTGCCATGACTCTTCGGGCACAGGTGATTGCCGAAAAGTCAGTTGCTATCTGCGCTTCGCTTGGGCGGTTAGATAGGCCCTTGCGTTTCTTTGACCGTTTATCTTTTCTTTCTTTAAAACTATAATCTCTTCTGCGTTCTATATCTTAAGTTAGTTTCAAGTGGTGACGGGTTCCTGCGAATTGGGTTTTTGAATAAACTGGACATTGACTATTGCCGTTTACAATTAAACTTAAAATCCTGGTGCCTTTCTTTGAAATGAATCCTTCCACGGCATACTATTCCTTTACAGAATCACTTGCTGATTTTTGTAAAAATGGCAATAACAACAAATAACAGAGCAAGGCTAGAAAACGATCTCATTCAAAGAATCACGGCATCGAGGCATGCCATATTCTCAAACAGGATCAAAACCGAAGACAGGATTCCATTTTTGAATCGAGTCGGCTTATCAAGATCTCTCTGTTAGTCTCTCGCATAGAATTTCTATGGGAGCCCGTGGAACGTCTATTCGCTATTTATTATCGCGGCCAGGTCTCTGTTATTGATACTCGTAGTGTGGGCGGATGTTATCTGCAATTCCGTTTCTTTATCGACGCGTTTGGACACCGCGACGCTGCGCTCGTCATAATCGAAAATACGTCCGATGAACAAGTTCTACTGGGGACCGGACGTTCCTTCTTGCGCACTGCTATTCAAGCAAAGACAGCGTGGAATACTGTGCGTAGCAGCCATGATAGTCTCGCAGTCACGTCTATTTTGACCGTGGACGCCGCGCCGCGCCGTGCCGCTGGCGGCGTGGGTCGCGAAAGAATTAAATCTTGCGTGGGACGCTCGGACTAACGGCAATCACGATTTTCCTTTCTCGAGACGGTTCGAGTAATTGTTTGAGAGCGACAATTGACGCCGATTTTCTCGGTAACTCAACCAACGAACCTAATAGATTGCTTCGGCGCTGTCCTGCGGGGACCGATGCCCTGTCGATCCTATTTTCAACGTCTTCGTTAAGTGTAATCGTCGAGTAACTGTTCGTGGTATAATTATATAGAAAAGGTCTGCGTAATCCGATTTTGATGAAATTTTAATATGTTATAGATTTCGACATTTTCAAAAACTTTTTCCTTTTCCAATATAGGGGGCTCATTTTTACTTTTCGAGATATTTGCAAAAGACTATCGCTAATACTGTATTGAATTTTTCGTATTCTTGCATGCTCCGTATTCGCGATAATTTTTTGCAAATATCTCGGAAACTAAAAGCGACCCCGCTATATTGGAAAAGGAAAAAGTTGCTAAAAATGTCGAAATCCATAACAAAATAAAGTTTCATCAAAATCGAAGTACGCAGACCTTTTCTATATGATTATCGTTTCTATAACTCCTCGTCTCGCACATTTTGGCGGCATTCCGCTGGATTCTCCATCACTCAAATCAGAAATTTCCACTTCGAAACCTTTCGAACCACTTTCCGGATTTTCTCAATTATTTTTTTATAAAGGCAGACCGATCGAGAAAATATCGGCAGGATGTCGTAACGATTTGTAACTAGCCTAACGACGTCATAGTTCCACCCGTTCCAAGAAAGGTCCACGAGCGGCGCTAATACTGTATTGAATGTATCCCTAATACTGTATTGAATTTTTCGTATTCCTGCATGCTCCACGGCCACGTAAACCTGTTCCAAGGCCGCGTCTGTTTATTTTTCTTTGTAAATACGTTGTGGAGATTAGAAGGGACTAGTGAGGGACAGGAATACGAAAAATTCATTACAGTATTAGCTATAGTTTTTTGCAAATATCTGAAAAACTAAAAGCGACCCCCCTATATTGGAACAGGAAAAAGTTGATCAGAATGTGTTGCTGCATAACATATTAAAAGTTCATCAAAATCGGAGTACGCAGACCTTTTCTATATGATTACCGAGTTCATTTGTATAATTATTAGTTTGTTCCAAAGTTCGTTCCGAGTCTACTCCCTTAAAGAACACAGGTACAAGCTGGCAGCAATCGAAAAGTGTTTCTACCAGAGTCATTGCCAACCTCCGCAATGTCGTTCCAGCAAAACCAGAAACATTGGGATTGGCCAACGTCCACGTTGCGTGTACCCATTCATTCAATTAGCACGTCGTCGCTCCGTATCCATTAATAGCCTAGCAAATGGCGTCGGTGGAGCACATGTCGCGCCGTCGAGAGGCAACAGAGAACATTATCGAACACGGGGAAACGGCCGAGGAAACAGGCTGACCATCGTGAACAATTGACCCGGGGGAGGGGGTGGAAAGGGGTGTTGCGGCGTGCATCGTTGCGTGTACACGGTTTGCGCGTAGGTGCAACGGGGCTAGATTGATTTCCATTATCGTCTGAAGTCTCCGACGTTGACTTCCATCAGGCCCGCACCCTCGTCTCCGGCAGATGGGCCTGTTAAGTCATTATCGTTATTGTTTGCGCGTTGCACGAGACTCGGGGCGCCCACTGCGATGCACCGGGTGTACCGAACCAACTAAACGAACATTAATCCCAATTCCCAGTCATCGGTGAGTCATCCTCGCGGGTTCTTCGCCGCAGGTAATTGGTCGCAATACCAACGAATCGCGGACGAAGTTGACTCATCCGAAGCTGACACGCACGACCTGACCCTTTCAACAGAACACTCTCTTCCTTTTTTCTTTTTTTCTCTCTCTCTCTCTCTCTCTCTTTTTCTTTCTTTGTCGCGCATTGTCACACCGACGCACAATACCCTGGACCGGAAGTGACGCGCGAAGAGGGATCCGCTTGCGGAAGACTCGCGGAAAAATTGGCCGCGACATAATGCGAGAACCGTGGATCGGGGACAATGCGACTGTAATTGGCCGTGATCGGTTTGATGGATCTTCCAGGAAAAGTGGACACCGGGAAATGTGCAGATAGGTGGGGCGTGATTCAGCTCTGCGATAGCGAAAGGTGTTGCCTGTAGAGGAAATTCCGGTTCGAGAGTGTACGGCATTGCTTTTCAGATCAGTTTGTATCTAGATCAATTAGTCTATTGTGCAGAGTTAAGCGGACTTCGTTCGATGTATTGTTCGAGTGATCGAAAATCCTCGATCAACGTGTAACCCTTCGATTCTCATGTCTGCAGACAATAAAAATGAAAGAGATGTTCCGCAGAAAAATCGCAACCTGAAAATATTAGTTTGGTTTGTTTATTTTCAAAGTTTGTATCTAGATCAATTAGTCTATTGTGCAGAGTTAAGCGGACCTCGTTCGATGTGATCGAAAATCCTCGATCTACGTGTAACCCTTCGATTCTCGTGTCTGCGGACAATAAAAACGTGGTAAAAATGAAGAATGTTCCGCAGCAAAATCGCAGACTGAAAATATTAGGCTGCCCTAAAAATTTCTTTCGCCAGTCTGTTTGGTTTGCGGTGAGAACTGAAAAATTGAATTGGGTTTCATGCGTCAGCGAGTGCAACGCCCAACAATTTACGACTTCGGCAGGCGAGGCCCAGCGTTAATTTCAGAGCAGAGGCCAGAACCGAGGGGTTCCCGCACTATGGTAATTAGAAATCGTAATTTCCTCGTTCTTTCCACGAAAATTCGTCATTCGCCGACCCTCCGCGAGGATTCTCCGCGTGTAAACGGCTCGAACAGACGGCGACCAGCTTTGTGCGTCGCGGAAACGCGTCGTCACTGGTAATTACGTGACTGCCGGTCAGCCGTGACATCGACAACCGACCCATTTTTAAATGGCGAACGTTTGCTAGTGACCGCGGGGAAGAAATTCTTGGCGCTTTCGTAACGAGTTCCACCATTAAAGATTTATGTCGCCGAGCTCGCGGCATGCGGTTCCCGCTAAACCCGCGCGCGAGCGCGTTGATACAATAAATGAAAAATACTACTCGCGGAGCTCCCGGAGAAATAATGCGGCTGACTTCCTTTCACTTCTTTCCGCCGGTTAAATATTTACGCTGTGGGAAAATCGACGGCAGATCGATTCCCCGCAATGACTGAAAAGTTTGCTTTTCCCTTTCTTTGTCCCCCTGCGTTGTAAATAACGAAATTTTGAAGACTGGGGTGAAATCGATGGGGGAAATAGCTTTTCGTACAATGCACCTTAAAAAGGTGTGTATACACGTGTCCGCTAATGGCTGCATATTGAGAAGTAAACCCGGTGAACACGAATAACGAAGTATTGTATCGCCACCGAATTTCATTGTCATTCCTTCGTGCACTTGGTCCGGTTTGATCGCGTTGAGAGATGCAACTAGAACTGATGTTGCTTTGAAAAAAATCCAACGACTTCACCTTTTTCTAGCCGAGAGATTGTAATCGTGAAGTATATAATTTTTTTATTTATTTCGTGAAGTATTAATTTCTTTATTTATTATTTTTTAAAAGTAATACTTTAGCACAATCTTAACACACCTAGCACAACTTAGCACGATTAAGAAAATTGAAAAAAAAATGAAAAGTAGGGGGCTACTCAAAAAATCGTTTTTCTCAATTTTTCATCTTATTTTTTATATTATAGTTGTAATATTCGAACACAATATAGCACAAACATTGCACAATTCAGCACAACTGATGAAATTATTTAAATCAACAAGTGGGGGGCTAACATCTAGGAGGCAACATTATGTGTTTATTATATTTTGACAATATGAATTGTCTGCGGCAGCGATCGAAAGCAAGCCAAGATTTCCGGGGCAGCTTGGCTCATCAAGAATTCAATTAAGTGCTCGAGCTAATTCTAAGAAAAGAAAGTCATAAAAAAGAGGAGTTTTTGAGCTGACCTTGCTGGAAAGGAGAGCTAATCAACGTACAGCTCTCATGGTACACATTACTCTTTCACGAGGCAGCTTTCAAGGGTAAAGAGCACTCGGTCGAGATTTCTAGTGCAACGTTGAAGAAACACGTACGGCCAGCAGCACACAAAAGTCGAGTTTTTCACGAGGCCGGCCATTTGTTTAGGCATTAGCGTAGCACGCCGGTACCTAAAGTGCACTGAAGTTCCAGCTCCGGTTACGTTCATTAGCTGGTACTCGAAAGCCAAGCCGGAATGCCTTGTACCAGTGGCTTTTTCTTCCTTTTCAGTTTGTTTCCCTCCAACCCTTCGTCCTCTTCTCGTTACGAACGGCCCAGAAAGGTATTTGTTGTTCCGCATAATCGACACGATCAATTCTGAACGCGACCGAATCCATCCGGACTCCCGTGTGAAGAAAACCTTCACGAAAAGTATGGTATTTCACTGCAAAACACCCGGATCCGCTCTAGTCAACTCCGCATCTGCTCCAATGCGCTTCAGCCTGACGAAACCCGCTTCAGTTCGGTCTACTTTGCTCATGCTTGCTCCAATCCGCTCCAGTTCGCTGGAACATGCACCGAAATCCCCTTTAGACTACTTGGACCAACCGATGCTCGCTCTGCTTCTTCTTCTTTCTCAGTTTTCTTACAGATTTCAGAATCCCGCTTTAGTCAGAGGACTGAGGTACAGGGATCTTGAAAAACTAGAAGAATTTCAAAGGCTCATTCGTTTAAAAATTTTTATCAATTACAAAACTATACATTCAAATCGATTAACAAGTAGAGTAACTGCACCAGCGAATGTACATTTAAGAAATTGTTCAGCAACATATTTTATTTTTAAAAAAATATGTGAATTAAAGGAATCTCATATATGCCAAATGGCTCCCTATACCTCATTTGTCGAAAATAAATGAACACAAATAAAATAAAATTATTATTATTTGTCTTTATTAAACGTTAAATAAAAAATATAAAAAATTACAAGTAATTATTGGTACTAATTATTATTATTGATATTTATTAATAATAATTATTGGCCCAAGAGATTAAAATTTGTTGAAATATACAAAATCGTTCCTTTATTGGTGTCCGTTTATTCACTGGCGCAGTTACCCTATCTCAATCTTGTCTGAAGCGATCATTCGTGATTTTCGAATTTCTTTTCGAACGTAACTGGCTTTATCTCACAATGCGATCTTCCACCTACAATTTAAGGCCCCGAATGCGCGCCAGAGTTTAGCGTTTGCCTCCCGGTTTGTTCTTACATTTTCTTATTTGTAAGGGATGGAAGGGTGTTTCTCTTGCCGCATGATTATTCCACGCGGAGCGTGAAGATCTCTTCGAAAACATGTGCCACCTGGTTCCGTTGCAACACGTCGCCACTTCACCGATCCCCACGATGATTCGCCGTCGAGTTGTGGCGATAGCGATCGTCCGAAGTCATTGTACCAGTCCGAAATAATAAGTCCGTTGCGATTTCACCTGGCCGATCGCGGGTAGCCGATAAACAAGGAGCCCCAACTTCTTTTTCACCGCGACGCTTTCACGCATCTTGAAGAGTTATCGACTTTTAAGAGAAGTGGGTTCACATTTGCATTTACGTGATCATTATTCGTAGCGGGAGGCATTTCTGGTTTATAAAAATTTTAAAAAATTTCTGGAATATTAAATTCAAATAAAGAAAAAATATTTGTTGGTTTTTCGAAAATTATGTATTATGTACAATATTTTTAGGAATCTTCCTTCAATGATTCTTACTCATCTGGAGATTCGAACTGAGGATTCATTTCCTGGAATTTGCGTTTAGCGACATCGTAGCGGCGAAGTGCTGAAACTCGTGGACGAACGTTACCGACACAACAGTAAGTTAACAGCACCAAAATGGTTTCCGACGAGATACTGTTAACAGTAAATTACTGTTTTAGACCATATATACTCTCAGTTTCGCGCTTACTTTTCGAATATTTACACTTGTAGATAATTTTTAAAAATACGAAAGTACAATAGTTTTATTTATTAACAACTTGACCTTTTTATCTTTGTGTGTAGCACATTTATTTAATAGAATATATTGCTGTTTCAGATTTATCCATCGGCTTCTGCAGCAGGGCTGCCAGCGAAAATTTCGAAAAGTAGTACAGGTCAATGATAAGTCAGACGACGGAAAATTTTCGAAAATCAGTAGTACAACTCAACGACAATTCAGACGGCGAAAAGTTTTTCGAAAATTTAGTAGTCCGATTCAGCGACAAGTGGGAAGTTCGGGAAAAGAAAGGTATCGGTAAGGAATAGGTAATTTAATTGATATATTCGCAGACGTATTTTACTATATTCTCTTTATTAATTCATTCTACATATGTATATGTATATGTATATGTATATGTATAAATATACATATAAAAGAATTGTTTTTTAAATATACATTGTGTGCGCAATAATGCTGTGTGGAAAAGAACCGTGGTGCAATCGTCCGTACGCCATCTCGGTGTGGGCAAAAGATTTGTGTGCCACCGACCGTCGGTGACACAGACATCTTACTTCTCGAGTCTGTGCACCGACGAGAGATACAGTTATCTCGTCGGTGGTGGTGGCACCTCTGATCGTACAACATGGAACCTCATAAGGCAAGTGATCGTATGTTGATAACATTTACCTACCAGTTTGAGCGTTTTGCCACTTTGTAAAATAGCGTTGTTCGCATTCCCTTTTCAAAAACGCGGGATGTTTAAATGAAAGCAAGTGTTTTTACACGTTGAAGAAGATTGAGTAACAACATCGATCGGAAGAACAAAAATATCGTAGAAAATCAACGTAGAGCCGTATGAATGGGAAATTTATCAAACACCATAGAACATATTTTATCAATTATTTTTTATTATGATTTCGCTACAGCTTGCATATGTATATACAATGTGAACCTGTGGGGGATACACGAAAATCCGGATTATGCTTAACAAAACGTAAGTAGAAAAGTTCGTACACAGTGGTCAATCAACATTCAATAAACACCGGTAATTGTAAATGTCATTCTTTTCTCTTCTAAAAAAGATAACGGGTCGATATCCAGGGTTCGAGTCTCGATAAACTCACAGGAAAAATATTCTGTTTCGCGTAATTCGTGATATCTAATTTACAAAATACGAGCGAATACGTCGCACAGTGAATTCTCGTCACACCTGTATACATATTTACGTTAACATACCGTAGATTCTCGTTTACAATATATGTATAATAACCTAGACTTTTAATTATTATATAGTCAAAGCTTAACCAGATAGATTTCTTTCTTTTACTCTGATTCACATGTTACATAGTAGTGCCTTACATTAAAGTTTGCAACGAGCAAAATAGGAACTGTAATCGCCTGATGTACATGATTCGTCCTGGCTTCGAATACTTTCGAGTTTACTCAAATCAAATCCCAAATAATTCGCTATTAGACCACGGAGGTAGAAGTGGAACAATTCTTAACCGTTCTACGGACAATTTTCAAACTTTGCAATTGTACTGAATTGAAAACGAGAAACGAGTCTCCAAAGGTGTACAAATTCTAAGACTGTCAAGGTACCTTTGTAGACAATCGTTCAAAAAAATCATTCTTCTCTGTTCATACCATATTAAATAGCGATACAGACACGTTGTAAAAGGTATCCGAGATCTTGCAATTGTTATTACAGTTCTGATTCAGGCTGGGGAAAAAATTGCCGGAAACGGGGGCAAAGCTGAATCTATGGAACGAGCTTATGGACGAATTCCTGGTGCAGTTTGCGTACAAACAGGCAGCAAGAAGGCACCGAGCAACGCGATGCAACGCAACTGCTCCTGAATCTCTCGAGAGGAAAGTCCGATAATAAAAGGCCTCCGTCGCTCGATCCTGATGAAAGCGCGCGTCACGGTTTCGTTAGAATGAACGACTCGTTACGTTAACGACAGAGGAAGGGAGAGAATCTCTTGAAAATAAGAGGAAGGAAGAGAGAGAGAGACGTTTTCTAAACACGCCAACGCGTTCCCTGGAAAAAAATTACTGCCGCCAGTTGGCGGACGTTTCATCTCGCCGCGAGGCGACGCGCAGACGATTCGGGATGATTCGTTTCCTGCGAAGGAAATACTTGCTCTCGCGCTCTCCTGTGAAATACGCGGCGTCGAAATCGATGGAAACGTCGCGCGCACCCGTATTAAAGCGGAGCTTTTCTCCAAAAGCGGCGGATCCTCGATCTGAACCGTGAACTCTCGCCGATCCTGACTGAGCTTTAACACTCTTTTCGGGTCGATCTGACCCGAAATCAGACCTTCGACTATCATCGGAATTTTTCATTACAAAAGTTTCATTCCACCTAAACACACACCCTCCCTTTAATTTGGAAATTTTCATATCGAATTCACTTATTTCACCGAAAAACAGAGATTCGTTTTTATCCGGAATTTGTCCCGATTTCTACTGAGCCGACCGAGAACACAACTATTGTACATGAACATTGTAAAATACCCTCGTCGAAGTCACCGATACATAACGAAATCTGTCGATTCCAAATGATTTCAATTTAAATGACTCGGAAGAAAAAGTACGATGTAATTTCATCTCCTCGTTGTTCCGGTTTTAAACCAGACTAGAAAAGATTAGAGAACCAATTATAGAGAATAAAGTGCCGGCGGCAGGAAATCCCATATTGCTTTTCCGATGCGAAATTATTCGAAGCTCTCTGAGAGAAAATCATTTCTGTGTTTAGAATGAAATAATTCCTATTTTACGAATAATGATACGGTCAAATGGAAAGACACAATTGGAGGACGAAAAATGTTCAAAATTAAAAGTAAGTACAACAAATTGCTTGGACGCCATGAACGCCAATCAAAATTTTAAATATCGCCGGATGGAATTCCTATAGCACAATCATTGTAATAGTCGGCCGATACGTTCCGCGTGTTTTGCGTAACGACGGCGATAACGAAATAACGGCAGTAAAGAACACAGGGTATAATTTACATCGTCGTACCGCGATCCACCTCGGTTTTACGATCGTTCGCCTATCCTCCACGGTCGTCGCGGTTAATCTCACGATCAAGTGGACACACATATCGAACGCGATTAACATTCACGTTACACAAGGAGTCTTGGCCGGCTAGAGCTCTGCCTCCTATCTCTCTCTTTCTTTCCCTTTTTCTCGTGCATACACTAGGGCTGCAACTTTTCGAAATTTAGAAATTTAGAGTTTGAAGACTTTGAAGACTTCGAAATTTCGCAATCCTATACCGTGTCACGATTTTTGATAAATAAAAATATTAACTGTCAGTCGCCGGTGACTGACATTGATTTTTCCGTCTGAACTTTTCGTAACTAAATTATATTTAAAAAATTGCAAAAAAACGAATAAAAAATAAATATAATTAATATATTGTTTATTTCTATCTTATATTCTTTTTTTTAAACCCACATTATCTTGAGAATGTTAAAGTATTCTACAGAAAGTGAAGTAAATTCCAGTATTATCGCGTTGTAGAACCGGTAAAATCATCCGTGCGAAGACAAGCGCAAATTCGTATTTAGATAGGTAAACTCTCCACCTACCATATATCTACCATGGTCGTTATAAGAATTTACTACGGAGGTTCGAAATTAAAAATTTTTATTCTCATCGCCTTCGAATTTCCAAAAAGCTAACCTTCGAAATTTCGAAGTTTCTCAAATCGAAGCTTCAAAATCTTCGACCTTCGAAGAAAAGTTACAGCCCTAACGCGTCTCTGCCACCCTCCCGAACCCGTTTTTATTTTTCTCTCCCTCTCGCGGTTGAAACGCGGCGCGGTCCGCCTCGGTTTCACTCTCTTGAGCCGATCAGAGGCAATTTCCTGTCCGATTCATTATTCGTGGACACGGCTGGGGCCTCGCTAAATTATAAACGTCGATGGACCGCCGTCGGTCACGTTCGTCGCCGATGATCGCGGTATTCGATCGATTCGGAAAGTCTCGTCGCTCGTTTCAAAGCCTCGAAGAGAAACTTTGCTTCGCTCGGTTTACCGAACGAATGTCGGTTTTCGCTGAAATTTCAAACGAATAATTTATGGTTTTTAATTGTGCAATTATCAGAAAAGTCGAGGGAGATTTTGTTTTCTCCTTTTTCAACTTCAGCGTATTCCGAAGAATCCTCGAGGCAGCCGCGCTCGTTTATTTTTCATCTTTCCTTCCCTTTTTCCGTTTCATTCGAATCGGAACATCGAGAACTTTTCGAATCTTCGGCGGCGCTCTAATTATATAATGTCTAGTTTACACGGGTAATTTTGTACTTTGTCCGAAGCTTGTGGTTCGGTGGATCCCTGATTAGTTTCCTGTGGTTTGACGTACGGCGGCAGGCGGTTCGTTTGAATTTTCCACGAATCTCAAAATTTATTCCCGTGAGACACAATCTCACGGTTCTTGCGAAAATATATCAAAAGGATACTTACGTTCGAACGAAAAGAAGCGACTGAAACAAAATGGGCGTAAAAACGAAACGAATCACACGATCTCTTCTTTCTAAACATATTTATTGTAATCGTATTGGCAAGTTGGATGGCTTACATGCTAAGAATGGCAAAAAAAAACGTAAAGAACATAAGTAGTAACGTAGTACGTGCGAGGGTAGGGAGACATGGATCGAAGATTACGAGAAGAACTGGGAAGAGAATGCACGAGAGAAAAGATTAATGGTGAGGAGAGAGGGTAGACGGTAGATAAATAGACTATATGATATTTACAAATAAAAAGAGGGGATCGAGAAAAGAGTGGTTGAGAATAATAAAACAGAGAGGAATTTAGGGGTGAGTCAAACATACTGTCTCGTACACAACAAGACACGAAGTCTGTCTTTGTCTCGTTGGCGTGGAGCAAGATGAGTGAAAGGGAACAACAAAACAGAATGTCTATCTTAAAAAGTCCTCTTCTTCGATCTCGGGGATACAATTTTTTATACAAAACTCGCGCGACTAAAACAAACAAAAAGAAGGAAAGAAAGAAATAAACAGACACGGTCGTTCGTCTCTGATTCCCTGCCAGGAGAAAGACGTTCATCCTTTCAGCGTTCGGTCTATCGAAGCTAATCCTTAATGAAAGCGATAATGATACTATAATAACATTAATCTTAAGTTGACGATAATAAAAAATAAGAGAGAGAGAGAGAGATAGAGAGAGAGAGAGAAAGAGATAAACGTAACGTAACAATATTCGAAGCACCTTAAACGGATAAGTTCTAGCCGTAAAAATCAAAGAACGAGGTGCGCCGGTGTCTCGGATGACGGGGCCGATGATATCGATCGTTTCGAAAAATATTTGAGATCGCAATTCCGTGTGTGAGTGTCCGTGACGAGATTTTCCTCGATTTTTCCGCCTTGTTTGCGCCGGTTTCCCGTTCGGTTGCTCTCGTCCGTTGGGATCAATAAAACGCGAACCGCATCGCAAAATTGCAATCAACGGGAAAATGGAGGCTGTTGCACCAACCAGATCAATCACGAATCGAATGATCTTCCGAAGGGGATTATTCGTTCGATCGTCTTAGAATCGGCAAAGATCGGCACTATCGCGGCGCGGGTTTCGAGACGGACAATTTTGTCAAAGCTTCGAGCAAGACATTTTTCCAATCTGTCGCGTCTCCTACGCGCGGCAAATTCAAACGAGTGATTTCCTCGCATTAGCCGCGCCGTACGTCGGGATTGCACGCTCGTCAGTTTCGCCGCGCGACTATGTTCCTCTGATCCGACGTGAGTTACAAAATAAGTTAGGTGTTATGGTTTCTATCACTAGAAAGACTCGTACGTGCCTAAGATTACGACGCGTCCCTGATTATGTTCTCTGTAAAATATCACGTAGATAGGTATATTTTATATTTTTTCTCTTTTTTTCTCACTTTCTAATAATAATAATAATAATAATAATATATATATATATATATATATATATATATATATTATATATATATATATATATAATATGTAATATTGTAGGAGGCCATTCGAACTTGATTTTTCTTTCGCGCACACAGACACGCACGTGTTAAAATCGCAAACATACGGACACACACACGCATTCTTCTTTTAATAATCGTCTCTCTTTTCTTTTTTTTCTTTCTCGCACACAACACGTCTCGCTCTTCCTCTCGCTCTCGATGCAGCAGTAAAATCACTAACCGGTATACAATATCGACGAGTCAACGCGTAAAAACGACTGTAAGTACAACGTATTGCATTGTGATTTTGGAATTCAGCACTGTTGATCGCGGAACGGCCGAGCTTGGCGCGCTCTTGGCAGTGAATCGGGTTTTACACTTTGTCCACGAACGGAAATGCAACGCGAACACGTACACACGTCTACATAAATAATCATCTATCGTTTAAGTGAGGTAGCTCCATTGTATTTTGTGTCCGGGACGTCGACCAACCACCCCTCTTCGACCTGACCTACTCGAAATCTTCCAGATCCATAAATCTTCCATCGTGAATTTTGCTGACCGTAAAAAATTTTCTGAAACAGCATCTTTACGATTCCAAACACTCCTTGGACCAGAGTATGATTTAACACTAGAACTACCGAGCACTAAACGCAGCTGGCATAAATTGCCTTCTAAGAATAGTAATAATTATTATTTACTACAGACGGGCAGAAGCCCATTTTATATAAGTATTTACAAAGAAAAGAAAGAGAAAAGAGAAAGATACCAGACTACTTATGTGATTAGAAAGATTGATAAGATAAGAAATAATGCCAATATTTCATTTATTTAGATTTCGTACAGGCGATATTTAAATATGTACCATAATGGAGAAGTTCACTAAAAAAAATTTGTCAAAGAAACATATTTAATACATACTTTTAATATTACTAATCGAAAAAAGTTCGCATTTTGACTGGTCCGGTAGTTCTAGTATTAAGAGCTTCACATTATAATTGAAGAATTGACTTAAAGACTCGATTTTAGAGTTCGATTATTTTTCAACCGTATTTGATCGACTGTCTGTGTGAATTAACGAGACGTCAGTCGAAGAGAAAAGGTTTCGTCTCCTTCTCCGGACGCCATCGATTATTTTCCATCGCTCGGTCATCCTTCTTTCTTTCATCTTCCGTACATTTGTTTTATTTTATTGTGTTACCGCGCCAGCTCGTCCGTTCCGCTCAAGGAGGCAGACTCTTAAACCTATAATCCGTGGAAGCTATATTACCTCGCGCTCTGACTATGTGTAAATATTGTGTATACATAATTATATATAATATATATCCCGCTACAGAGACGTGGTTTTTTGGGCCGACGCGCGGCCGAACATCGTAAAATAATATATGCTTTAGGTAATATGAGCGTGAGTATAGCGCGAGAAGAAGACTGATATTTAATAACATGGAGGTAGCTGTGGTGATTTCTCACAATCATTTCTCTTTTTATTCCCGTTCTGTATTCACGGCCGCGGCGGCTCGCGTGAGACTCGTTACAGATGTTTCAATAATATTCCATCGATCGAACCTAAAAATAATTAACCCTTTGGTTAATTAATTAGTCGACTGCGGATATTTATACAAAAGAAAAACCGCCTGTATAGATTGCTATCAATTAGACATCGCTACCTTTGATAATGTAAACAACATTTTGAATAATGGTACAGGAAATTTAAGTTGAACAGCTCTGATAAATAGTCACCGAGAAATGTAAAATCAAAGTGACAGAGGCTCGTCACGGTTCGGTTGCCTCGCCTCCAGAGAAACATTTAATCCCGACAGCGATTACGCCTAACGGTGCATCCACGCTTTTATCGATACATTTTCCCTGCGACAGATCTTGATATGAATTTTCTGAAATGATTATAGTCCTTGTTAGAAAATCAAGAGAACCCTGTAACAAGTTTCACGGCGGGGGAACCGGTCGCGGCCGGCCACGGTGTGCACACGCCTTGCCACAATGCAGTGTAAAATCTCGTAACAAACAAGAAACAAACAAACAAACGAAACAAAACAGAATTAGACGTCGATGCGCCCGGTATATAACGCAAGAATCACACCTGTCGTAGTAAATAGTAGCGGTAGTAGTTTCTATAAGTATAGTATCACGGCCTGGCTGCTTCAGATTTCCTGAGTTTGTTATTACATTTACATAATGCGTTATTAAATCGTGCCTGGTCACGGCCGACCCGAGAAAATGCCAGCTACTCGCTGCGCTAATCGGCGACGATCCGCTCGCGTATTCCTGCCTCGAGCTTCGTCGAAACTCCATTTTAAAACGAAATCCTTCTGCTGCTCGGGCTCAATTAACAAAACTTCCGGACGAGCTTCGATTGCCGGAACAACTGGTAATTCTGTTAGCCGAAAAATCACCCGGATCTCGCAGACTACGGGCTGGCTCTGTACCCCTCATTATCAAAATTCCCATTGAATCTACCATAAAAAACAAAACGAATTTTCTTCATTTACTATTACCACGTTAGTCACATACCAATCTTATACAATTGGTCTACATCTCATAAAATTAATTCCTATTATCTTAATATTGCGATCGAAATTAAAATTACTTACAATCGTATACACTTTCTTGTTCGAACTTCCCAATATTCAAAGAATCCGTGAGTTTCTTCAGCTAGATTGTTCTAACACTTTCAGACAAATGCTGGCAGTGAAATCGAGTAGCAGAAGGCAACTTTACAAATGATTCACAAATGAAATAGCAGAAGCTACAAATTTTTTTTGTATAAAAATGCAAAGGAGATATAGAGTTTGACGGTAGCCAGCCCGTAGAAATGATTGTTTATCAAGATCGCCTTAAAAATTCAGATAAACGGAGCCATAAACAGGACGACGAAAGTGTTTTAGCGGTGGAGTGTCCTGGTTCAAGGATAACGCATCGCAGAGAGTTTCTCGCTGTTTTTCTACAGGGAGTTTCATCGTGAGAGATCCTTCGAGGGGGCAGTCTTTTACGCGGGTATACGACAGCATTCAGTTTCTTCGTTTTCCTTAGGGGAATCTCACCGAGTCCTTTCTCTCTCTTTTTTTTTTATTTCCACGGCGTAGTGAAGTCAGGAGTATTCACCCCCACGAATCGGGGTGCTGATTTGCATTCTCCCCAAGGACACGAAATGAGAGAGAAAGAACGATATTCCAACGCCGCTCTGTGCCCAGATCTCCTCGCAGACAATTCGTAAAAGGCTTACCGCGTTTACGGCGTCGTTAATCCGCTTTTATAATCACCGTAAACCGTGCTCGCCACGGTTCGAGCCTTTACGAGCCTGAGGGGCACACCCGTTTATTACTGTCGGCACTGAGCGCTGCGTTCCTCGCTGAAACCGCTCTGCTATGCGTTATCCGATCCATCGTTTACCAGAGGATTCAACTAACTCTCGACGGTTTCGATACTGTTTTCGATCCTAAACGCTCTGGACATTTTTCTCGAATTTTTCTAATCACACGATCCTTCGAAAAATTCTGCGTCGTTCAGAGAATGCTTGATGCTCACTGAGTATTTTTGCTCGTTCCTATTTGTCTCATTTTACCGCTGCTATGAAAATCGGGCTTATGCAATTATCTGATATTTATTTATTCTTTGAACCAAGAGAAATTCTACTTACGAATTGTTTTTGTCAATGGAAGACAGACATTTTTACTGGAACAGCAAAAAGTCTTGAAAAACTTGGATTCAGGCAACTGAGAACGTCCGAGAATGTCCAGAGCCTCGAGGATCGATGGATCGCGATTGTCCGGGATCGCTCGCGGCCGCCGTTTCCTCGCACGATCGTCTCTCTAACAACTATTGCAATACTGTAGTTGGTGGTATTTATTCCAAGTGACTATTGCGAACTATGTTCAACGGACTATGTACTTTAATCTTGGGGGGATAGACCCTGCGGGGGTTGGCGGGGTCGCAGTCGCTGGGGCGTCGTGTAAAAATACTTTACATGTATATATATGTACAATCGGTATATACATATATATGCTTTTGTCTGTGTACACACATATATTTAATAGCTATATATAAATACTGTTGTAGAAAACTATGATCTGCGGTTAGGAGAGTAAAGGGTTTCTCGAGGAGAAGACGAATATTCAGTTGGTTCTGCGACCCGGCCATCTCCCGAAAAAAAGAAAACAAAAACTATAGCTCTCTTAACCTGCGTACGTGTGTGTATCTCCAGCTTTGACGAGCTTGTAGAACCAGTGTTGTATGTCTAGAACCATTTGTCCAGTGTGAGCGTGTGTGTATACAATGTATATTGTTAATCGTATCACGCGACAATCGACTGTCGCTTCTATTGGTAGTTTGAAAAAATGACACGAAACAACAAAAAGTTGAAAGAAGAAGCATTATTATGATGAGGATGACGATAATAATAATAAAGAAGAAGAAGAAAGTCAGCTTTACAACTCGTCCAGAATCAATCATCGTTATGGGGGTTTTCCAAGATGGGGCAGATAGTTGCTGTACACTCTGCTCTCCATTCGAACGAAGAAACTGGAGAAAACAGAAGCGGAAGGAAAAAATGGCACAAGAACAAACGATTATTCGGGCACGGTACGAAAATCGTCGTTTTCCTCGATTTTCTCATTCTATCTAGCTTCCCTTCGGACGTGTTTCCCTTTCTCTCGCCACTCCTCGGCGAACAACACCGCGGTTCAATTTGTACTCAGTGTGTATGTGTGTTCGTGTGTGTGTGTGCATGATTGTTGTTCACTATTTCTCCGTTAGGTTTCCCCGTAAATCTTCTTCGTGTTTTCCGGACGTAACCGCGCCTGATAAAACGTATAGAGAGCTTCAAGGCAAGAAGTGGTTCCTTTGTACCGATTAGACCTGGACTCGATCGATCATCCGTGAAGCTAGATCACCTCCGAGCCGTGGATCCATCGCGAGTTGATCAACAAGCTTTTTTTAAAAAACACGCGCAAGCAAACGTCGAATCTCCGATACAAACGATTCTAATCGTCGCGCGTCTCGTATACAAGTGTTTCCGATCGTATACAGTGCCCTTCCGTCTATGTACAGTTATATAAAGTTTAAAAAACCGGAACCCACCCCCGCGCGGTTCTTGACAAATGTGCACACGTCCCCGCAACAACCCTTACTGGCTCTCTGCTATTTATTGTCTCGTGAAGAACTGTGAGGTCTGCTAAAATCTAAACGCCCACTAAAGTGTCAATCTTCCGGAAAAGCTCGCGGAAGGGGTGAGTCTTCGCTAAAAATCCTCTTTCGCCGGATCCACGCTCGGCCATTTTGATTTCTCGGACTCGAAACACGTCTCCCGTGTCTCGTGATCTACGATTTTTACTCCGTATCTCTTTCACCTTTATTCATTTTTTATTTTCTTACTCGTTTGGACGTATCTCTCATCGCGTGCACGCGATATGAGTTCGCTCGACAGATTCGCCGAGACTTCGCTCGATAAAATGCTCTTACAGTCTAATTTCGAAGGGGGGTAGGGGGATGGGGGCTGTTAGTATACTTCGAGTATTGTGTAGAGTTCTACTTACTCTAGGCGATAAGTCTAAAAACTTGAAACTCGTAGATTTCTTTTTTTTTGTTAAGTCGTCAAACCGCAAACATTTCGTCAACGTTCTCTCATTGTCTACGCATTCGCTCGTTGTCGCACGTCACACTTAGCTTCACGCACACAAAAACGATAAAGTTTCTTTGAGAAAAAGGGTTAAACAGAAGAAAACAGAGGAAAGAACGAAACAGATGAGTCCCCTTACTATTGCTAAAAACCTGTTTCCTTTCCTCGTCACTAGGCGTAACTAACGTGTTTATAATATATATTTATAATATGTATTCTCCGTACGTGTTCTCCGTATATATAATATATCGATTTTTGTATACGTATATAGGCTACGAAGGTATTCCGCGGAAATCAAAGTAGCTCGTGTATGTATCATTAGTAGGAACCGTGTTTCGAAGACACACCCTTCGGGCTTGGATCGAGAGGATCGAGATCTACAATCTCGACGAGTGTTTGTGGCAAGACCAACCACTCTCTCGACTTTCTACGAGAAAAAAAAACAGAGGACCAAAGGAAACTCTAAAGTGCAGGAAATTCATAAATAGAATTTCGGAGATCGTCGATTCAAGCGAACGACAATTTTGACGATCGCTGGGTGCTCAGAATCGAGAGAAATCATTCTCCGGTTGAGAATTCGTCGATTTTTTTTTCAAATCGTTTCGAGGATCTCCAGTTGTCCGAATGTCATAATACACGAGCAACTAATCGTCTAATGCATAATTTCGTGGTTGGAGGGTCTCGAGGGGCGAGGGGAATACGTCGATGTCGATAAACTTAAGTACTAGAACGTCATGGCAAGCCCTGGGACAAGTCGAGACCGATCAATCGAGAGCTTCTAGGTGAAGAACGAAAAGGTGTGAGATGATGAGAGGAACGATATCGGACCGTCAGCCAATCGCTTGAGATCGATCAAGGCTGTAGGAGCCAATCATGATCAAATTTCTCGATCTCCGGACCGATCAAGCACCGTTTCGATCAACATTTAAGACTCCCTTCACGAAATTCGCTTCGTCCTGCTGTGTGTCCAGCCATTTAAAATTCAAGCAAAATGTTGCAATGTCTTGGCTACAACTAGAAGATATTTAATTGACTTTCAGAAGAATACAATTACAATGTAAAACAAAAATTTGTACAATTAAAAATAAGACATTTTCCGAAGTAGTATCTTGAGACAACGAGCAGATTGTTCCGGTAATTCTTTTGCCGAAAAATTTTCTAAAATAAAAAAGAAATCGATACGCTGGAGACCCAAACGAGCGGTGAGCGATCACTTTCGAGTTTTGTAGCGAGAAATTGATCCCTGCTTCTATCGACAATACTTATCATTTGCTACTCGACACATTGCATCACCGCTTGCGTTACCGTCATTTTGTAAAAACAAATCGTACAGCGAATTTCTCGAAGAGAACCTTTCTAAACAGATAAAGCGAGACAGTTAATAATCGTAATAAGGGGGCGATTACTAATCTAGTGCCTAATGCAACCCTTAATCGTCGAGACCTTCGAGCACGCGATTCCATGCGTGTCGAAACTCGTTCTACATAATCGTGTTTGTGTGTCCCTCGAGAATGTAATAGTATAATGGTACGTGGTGTGGTGTCATCTCGATGCACGCGTCTTCTAGAAGAGTCAAACGAAAAAAAAAACACGAAGGGGCACGCTACCCTAAACGCTACACGTATCCTTTCTACTCGTTAATGCGTGCTGTCCACCTGCGCGTACGTTTCTCGTGGTACACTAACTTCTCTATAAATCTAGACAATATATTTTCTTCCTCAACATTCATATATAATAATAATAATAATAATATAATAATAATAATAATATCTTCTCGGAGCGTCGCGTGTCCGCGACGGGCACCGTTCTTTAAACCTTTAGAAAATAAAAAGAATCAAACAGTTGCCCTGGGCGTCACCTGGCTTCCCAATGTTCCCTGGTACTCTTCAAGATCAATCTCAAATACCATAAAAGAACCATGGGAACAATCGTTCGTCCAGCCGATGCGCACCTCTCTGTTCTCGTCGTCTTCATTTTTCTTCTTCTTCATCCATGAGATTCATCTTGGTCTGTGTCCTATCACTTATCGTTTATCGTGTTCACTGAGGTAGACAGATGGAATTTATTAAACGGGGAGAGGGGGTAAGGGTTAAAAAGTATGTGTGTGTATGTGTGTGTATGTATACAAGGTCCAACGTGTCCAACGAAGCTCTGATCGCCCGCACAACGAAAGTTGATCACAAAACCAACCGAGAGAAATCGGCGAACTTCGAGTGGTCCTTGTCGTCTTCTTCCTTCTTCTTTGGAAAACTATATCTCTCGCAACAAAAGAAAACAGGAGTCTCTACTGAGGTAGTGGATGGATTTAAACTGTGAACGAGGCCCTGCATAGATCCACTCAGAGACCTGGACAGGTGCCTCCACTTCCGGCTCGCAAACAGGTCTATTCAGCCTTCACGACCTCCGGTTCCTCGTTATCGCTGAAGTCGTCATCTTCACCGCCAGACGATTCACCATCGTCCATGAGTACACCATGCCTGTCCTGAAGTGGATCGTGTCGATCCTCGTGCACGACACCGATTCCTCTACCTTCGTCTCTGCCGATCATAGGATAATCCTCTATCCCACGACCTCCTAACTTGTCCATAGCACTCATCTGCGCCATCTTAGCAGCATGAGCAGCCGCAACTGCTGCAGCATGTTCTGGGCTGAGTCCCATCGTCGCTAGACCCGAATTCTCAGCGATGAACTGCAGATAGGTGTCCAGGATCGCGGATCCTGTCGCGCTGGTGCTATGGTGGCTCGGGTGAAGGTGCCCAGGAGGATGAAGGGGCGCCGTGTTAGGTTCCCGGCTGCCGTGCATGGTGTCCATAGATTTAGCCGCTATCGCTGTCGCTGTGGAGTTCTTATTGCTGCCACTGCTGTTGCTGCCGCTGACTTTGGTGATCACAGTGTTGTTGTTAGGCGTCGGGGAGCCGTACCTCAGGCTCAGAGGCAGCGTGAGGTCCTCAGGATCATCACCGCCGCAGATGCTACTGCCTGCTTCCGATGGAGCACTTCCTCGAGGTAACTCCAACCTCATGTCCCCTCTTCTGGGCCCCGTTGGACTCGCTCGGGCCCTCAGTTCGGCGGGACTCACTTTGACACCTGCCTTAGCCAACAGACGAGACGCCAGCTCAGGATCGAACGGACTCGGCATCGGTAACACTGGAAGGTCCTTGGTGCTGATCCCACGATGCTGTCGAGACATATGCGAGTGCAACGAGTTCCGCGACTTCGCCACCGTGCCGCACAACACGCACCGATATCCCGGACAGATCGTGTGCTTGTCCTCCAGGTGAGTGCGCAACGTGTGCGCCGATCGATAGATCTTCCCGCATTTTGGGCAGGGCCGTGGATCGGTCGCGCGGACCCGCGTCATGTCCAAACTACGCCGGGCGACTGAAAAAAGAAGATAAACAAAAGAATGATGAGGGACCGTGCTCTCTTGATAGCCGCGGATGTTAGCCGAACGGCAAAATAAAGAAACGGTAATCGAAGAAGGATCTAAGTGAGCTATGTCTAGATATACGAGGGCTGGAACGTTGATAGTGGCAACACACGGAATTAATTATTCTCACTGCTACCACATGCTAGTCTATGCCTTATCAATCTCACAATAAATCGACTATTCCTTCCTCTATCAGTTACCGATCTAAACTATTGTGGGCTGTATTTTCGTCCGAGATTATGCGAACAATAGATCGCTCCATCAGAATCATTGACAGAACAGGCGCTAAAAATGGCACACTACGAGTTCCATATCGCTGGCAACGAATTGTTGACAATGCTGCTACCTATATTGAAGGACTGTTTCACGCATCTTTTTGTATTATCTATGAATAAATAGTTGCCACTATTAAAGTTCCAACCGTCGTATTAAAGCTTATTTAAACTGTGGGAAATAAAATGTCGTAAAACTGATAGAAATAAATAGTTGGTGGTTAAATGAATGCAGAACGTTTTTTCTTCAGGGACTAAAGAAATCATAATGAATCCATGGAACGGGCGGACGAGCAAAACACGAGCTTCTCTGAATACCTTTTTATTGTACAAAGCATTACTTAAATAGTATATACTTTATTTTGTGTGTCGTATGTATAGTCCTTACTTTACGCTAGTGTCTGCTAAAATAGTGCGTATGATGCTCTATACATTGTCCGTGGCACGAGCTGTCGATCGTGAAAGCGATCTCGCTTAACGGTGGAAACTAGCATCGAAGGAAAAATAGAAGACAGTCAGTTTCGACGATTCGCTCTCTCTCTGTTTTTAGATCGTTTTACGATCGACGGGGACTAGTGTAACGAACGTTTCATTTCGTCGAACCACTCGCGCGACCAACAACTCGCCCACAAGAATTTTTATATATATATATATATATATATATATTTTTATATATATTTGTATATTTTTTCGTGTTCATTCGCAGCGTATCTCTAGTAACTATCGTACACGTGTATCGAAAAAGAAAAACTTAACCTGCCTGGGGGAATTCTTCACCTAGGGAATACTGACGAAACACAAGACTGTAGAAAAATAACGCTAGGCGTTGATCGGATCGACCGATTGATTCACACACTCGCTCGCGCGATCGCAGCTGCGCTTCGAAAATTATTCTACCGATACTCCTTCGAATGGAAAACTTAAAATTGTATCCAATCAAACGATCTTCTGTCAATTACTAACGTAAAAACCTCTTTCATTCTTCTCTCAATCGCTAGTCAAGATTAACCACCGTAATGATGATGGCTCTGGCAATCTTGTTGTCCGACTGATTCTATTCAGACTTGTAGCATTGTCACTGCTTCAGCTATTCACAATTTAAACGTTCCATTTCGATAGTAACAATAATTATGTTCAACCTATTTCGATGAATAAGCCACTGGTTAGTCAGTTTGGATTTTTAATGTTAGACCGTACTGATTGTTTTTAGGTACCGTTCATCAATGTCATACGAAATTTTTGATAAAGGAAACATCGAGATGGCAGGTTTCGTTCCTACACCACGGAACTACAAAACTCAGACTTTGTTCATCGTTTTTAGGAATATTTCAGCAGTATGTACAAATAAAAGTCTTAGCGATTTATAGAAATTTTTACCATGAAATTTAGTCTCAAACGTAAAAAGTAGCTCGAACAACAAGGATCAACAATTGTCATGACAGAAACATAAAATAAGTGCTTGAGCTCGAATAAATTCAGTCATGCCCATTGAAAGCACCGAAAAACTTCAGTTTTATCAAATCGAAAAGTCAGCCCTCGAAAGCGTTCGAATCTTCGAAGTGCAGCGGCGCGTCCCCTATTGCGTTTCTCTACGCGTGTTGTATAATTGTATGTGTGTAAATATACGTATAATATTGCGTTTCCTCGATTAACAATTACGGAAGCATCGCGAAGTTACTCATCGGCAGAGACCGGCACACGCGGTCGGCGCTGCGGCGCTCCGGTCGACACAGTTTGCACTCTCTCTGCATCGCGCGATATGCAGTTGCAACATGCAACTGCACTTTGCTTGGTGCATCTCTGGCCGGTGCGCCGCGCCGCGGCTATTTCGGCTATTCGTCCCGCTCGTACATAATTTATAATTCTCTCGACTCCCACCTACGGTCTTAATACTACGATCTTTAACGTAAGGCTGGCTTACTCAGCTTTAGAGGAACATTGTTTTCTCTTGTAAGATACGTATAACCTAACCGTTTTATGTCGTCGTCGCCGACAACACACTGTCGTAGCCTTACAGTCGACGTTACTCTTTTTACACGGTGTCCTATGGTGTGACTACGCGGTTTTTCATCTTGTTCATTCTCGTTTCTCATTCAGGCTCTACTTGGAAATACTGCTTCGTACGTTTTTTGTGTGTCTTCTCTTTTATACAAAATCAACTCTTTTCTCTTCTCTATATATAATAATATATATATATAGATTATCTCTTCATAATATATATATATATTCTCTCTATAATATTTATATATATATTCCTTCTGTTCTGTTCATCAATATAATCTCCCGAAATATTTACAAAGTGTGCGCTTCTCAATGTTTGGGGCGTAGGTTTCGAGGAGAAGGAGATAGTGCTTTTGTGCGGCTTTCCATGGCGGGGGGTGGGGGCGAAACAAAAAAGCGCCCGCAGAGGACTTTACAATACGTTTCGTTTCCTCTAAGAACCCCTGGAAGTCGTTCCCGTACCCTCGGTATACTTACAACCTCGTCGCGCGACCTTTCGAAATGGTTTATAGGCTCTGGCACGCGAGACCTTTTCGTGGAAACAGAAACACACCCTCCACCATGTCCAAGAAACGATATCGAGTCACGTGCAATCGATACACACCGTCTGGGAGGGTTGTCGAAAGGTAGGAGAGAGGAGTCTCGCGAAAGAGAAAAAAAGAAAAATCAGGAAAGAGGGTCTCATCTGAGCGAGAAGGAGGAGAGGATAGCGTTGAGATAGGAGAGCAAGAAGAAAAATCAAAGATCTGTTGATCGCCTGATTATCAGACGTAGGTCCACCTGAGCGTCTTGATCTGGTCCCACTGCACGGGATGCTTCAGACGCATATGGTTGCGCACGCTGTTAGGATGGGAGAAGGTTTTCGCGCAGGACGCGACAGGACATGTGGGAGAATCGCGTGGATAGTGGTGTTCGAGATGGGCCCTCATCGTGCTGATATCCTGCAGGGTCCTACAACAGAGCGGACACCTGTAACCGTGTTGCTGATGGTGTTCGCGCATCATCTTCTGCTGCCGGAAGTCCGCTGGGCTTCTCTGGTATTTGCTGGTCCCAGGATTGCTGCTAGATGTCCCAGCGTTGTTGCTGTTGCTTCCACTGCTACTCCCGGTAGTCGATTGGTCTTGCTCATCTTTCGGTAGCGCCTGATGATGGTGATGGTGAGGAAGAGGGACGGATGGTGGATGATGATGACGATGCCGATGATGTTGCTGGTGATGGCTGTGGTGGTGGTGGTAAGCCGCGCCCTCTGCCTCATCGAGCCCGTGATCTGCAACCACCACCACACCAACGTTACCACCAGCCACCACCACCGTAAACCCACCCCCAACCCCCTAATAAAAACAGAGTACACCAAGCTGCCGTGTTCCCACCCTCCCTAACCTCTAGGTTTCATGCTTCCATATCTAGAGGGGTTACATCCAGCAAATGGTTGCTGGTATCTAACAGATCGCTAATTGCTCTATCTCTCAGTCCCTCTCGCTCGTGTCTCTTTCTCGCATTTACTCTACCACTCTCACAGTTACTCTGCCTCTCATACTCTCGTCTCACACACACTCTCTCTCTCTTTCTCTCTCTCTGTGTCTCTGTGTATGCTCGATATCGCGGGCAATTGCCAGACAAGACTGTACGGAATCCGCGCAATCATCGCGTAAATCGAATACTGAAGCGAGGCACTCGAACCCCATGTTCGGGGTTGAATCTCACGTGCCAGATTATTACGAAAGCATCCGCCCCTGTCTGGATCGGAACGCGAGCTTCCTCACCTGGATGCACTGAACCTGCGGTCGGATAGAAGGTGGCGGAGGCGTCACAGGATCGAATGAAATTGTATTCTAATCAAGATAAAATTCTATTTTCTTCTGTACAGAAAGAAATTCACTCGGTTCGCGGACTTTAAACATTTGCCCTACGATTCATTTGACGGTTTCAGTGAGTACAACTTTTTTGTATGTCGTAATATCCTGAAATTGAGAAAATTTATATCCATTGGAGGAAGTTAATAAGTAGACTGTGGATTTTTGAAAATTTTCAAACAAATTTAGGATTTAAAATATGACAGAAATTAGTAAGACCTTAATTAATCTCAGGTGTAAAAATGCTACTACCAGTTTCTTAAAATTCGTCTAGAAAAATTGTAAATCGTGTAAAGCATCTTAATCATGATTCTAACACGATATTGTGGGGCAAAGGGTTAAAATACCTAGTCACTTCACGTCTGGTGAAGAATCGTAACAATTCCATTCGATCCCCGGTTAAAAGCACATCGATACACGTTTGAAATCGCTTCCACACACGGACAAAAAGTATGTGTTTTCTCCCGTCAGTTGTGCAATTCTAGAGTATTATTATGGCTCGCGTTTGGCACACCTGACAGGTTGCCGAATGTTTCGCGGGGATAATTACCGTAGCCGTTCGTCTGGCATCGAAAGTACGGAAAACAGAAAGAATCTGTCGATTGACCTCGTGGATACAGCCCACCGTCGGAAACAGTCTCCACGACCTTCGGGTATATACGAATCGGGGTATAACCCAGATCGTAATCTACTTTCGGAGTTTAATCTCCGTCACGAAAATAACCGGTGACTTTAAGCAGCGGAGGTATTTTATTAGACCCGTGGAAAGTTCTTCGGTTCCTTTTTTAATAACTTCCGAAGGCGATTCTATATCTGGAGCGAAATTCGGGGTAGCTACTGGAAAGAATACTAAGAGTCTCTGCTGAATGGATCCACCGGAGGGATGTTGCTTGATTAATTCTGTAGCCAGATGGCGGAATTTATAACCGTTACTTTGCGAAATTTATGCTTTCGTTTCTACGTTTGTCTAGTGGACGTTCATTCGTCAGACGGCGGTGACTTAATCAGCAGAAAAATTCAAGATAGCTAACTTCTTCGAAAAACCAGTAATATTAGATGATTGATTTTGCCGTGAATTACGTTTGCTCCAAATGTTTCAATTCCAACTATATAAAACTATACTGTAACTTTAATTGAAAGATATCATTGCCACCTGACCACAGAACGATTGGAACCTCAATCTTTGAAGATCCATAAAACAAATGAATATAAATGACTCGGTTAATTGACACTCGGAGGCCTGCACTTTATAATATAAATAGGGTTGTTTCTTCGAACTGAAGATTTCCAATTAATAAAAATACTTTCTGTCCAAACCCCAGAAATCCCCACAAATATAAACCCTAAAATCTGAAACCTGATAATCTAAGACTTACAACCTTCCCCAAGGTGGTCCACATGGAAACTACCAAACTGAACAAAACAAATCAACCTTCCACGTAGTCCAGATTCATCGATCCTTTACAGGACCATCATCGTGAACCTCAAGGGGTTGTAAATAAAATTGAAGGTGCAGACTGTATCCACGGGGTTCACAGCCATCGATCCTCAACCGCATCGTGATCAACCTGAGGGGGATGTAAAATAGTGGGTCCAGTCTGTGTCCACGTGGTTCGAGGTGCGGTCACCGGCTTCATCTGTCGACGAGTGATTTTTTCGCGTGTTCTGTGTCCGCGTGGTTGACATCGGACGCCGAGGACCGTACTCATGGCAACGAGGAGGAGGACGAGGGCGACTGGTGCTGCTGATTGGGATTGTTCAGGCTAGGCCGCTGGTGTATCCCGTGCGCCTGTAGCTGATGATTGATCAGGTAATGCTTGGTCTTGCATCGCTTCCCGCACACGTTGCACTGCGGCCACGTGTCCGGCGGCGGCCAATTTGAGTGGACATTTTTCACGTGTTGCCGGAGGTTGCTCGGCGACGAGTAGCTTCTGCCGCAGTAACGGCAGAGAGGCCTAGCGTCGTCGTGGCGCAGTGCCGTGTAGAGTCTCGCGAAATTCTCCACGGCTTGCGTAGTTTCGCTGGCGGCCGCAGCCACCGCCGCCATCGCGGATTCCTCCCTCTTCGGCATCACCGATCCTACAACCAGGACGTGCCCGTCAGTTGATTCTGTCGTCTTTCATCTCTCTACCCCTCTCTCGCTCTCTCTCTCTCTCTCCCTCTCTCCCTCTCTCTCTCCCGTTCACTCTCTCTCTATCTTTCACCCTCGTTCACTCTTTTCCAGCTCCACATCCGCCTCGTTCGCTCGCACACGCTCGCAATCTTTCTTCCTCCAACACACCCAATCAGCCTCTCTCTCTCTCTCTCTCTCTCTCTCTCAAACACACGCCTCTCCCCTCTTTTTTTCTCTCTCTCTTTCTTCCCTTCGTTATCGTTCGCTCTCACTTTCGATCACCACCCTCCGCTACACCGACTCTATCTTTCTCCACACTCTCCTTTCACGCACACTCCGCCACCCACGCTCGTGTTCGACGCACACACGCTCCTCCTTCTCTGAACACACTGGACACGCACACTCTCTCGCGCTACTCTCGTACTCTCAGGGCATGCCCGGTTGTAGGATGTTTGGTGTGTTCTGTTGTTCTTGTTGTTGATGTTGTTGTTGTCGCTCTCACGCTCTCTCTCTCTCTTTCTCTCTCTCTCTCTCTCGCTCTCTCTCTCGCATGAAAGTAGGCGAATAGAACGGAACGCATCGATCGCGACGCGGACGCACCGCTTTTCTCCTTCCCCCCCTGTACTTCTCGAGCTTTCTGCTCCAACTTGCTCCCCGGCTGCTCTAGCGTTTCTGGGCCCGACAAGAAAATCTTTTCGAACCGAAAAAAGAGACTGTCTATCGTCCAGCGATTATTTTACAATTGACGGACCAATCGGATTGCAAATTTTTTATGCTTTTCCGATGGCCCTGTTTAAACATTTCTCTGTTGCAGAGGAAGCGCTGAAACGCAGCGAGAGATTTTCGGTCGGAGTGGTTTGCTATGAAAGTAGAAGAGCATGATTCCCCCGGAACCAGCACCGCCGCCATCCTCCATTCTCGTGCATTTTCAAGCTCTCGGTGAGTGTGTGTGAGAGAGATAGAGATATGAAGAGAGCGACAGAGAGAGAGAGAGAGATACAGAGGGGGGGGGGTCAGAGATAGATAAATAGATAGAAATATAGACAAAATGGTTATACAGGGTGGTCCACGCAACATACAATAGCATTATGTAGTGTATTTATTTTTTGTAGATGGAAGCGTTTGGAGATGTGAAGGTCGACTTTGTTTTTTTAAATGGAATACTATATTTTTTATACCAAAATATGGAAGAGTGACGAATTCAAAGTAAAACAGTATTGACCTCCATTGGCCCTAAACCTAATAATTAACATGTAACTGCACATTATTTCCTGAAAATTTCAAGTTGTCACGTAAACATTCCACTGTCCTGCGGAAATCTGTGATAAGGTAGAATTTCTAACTTGATATATTTCGCAAAGAAAATTTTCAGGAAATAAGGTGCAATTCCTCGTTAATTATTAGGTTGTAGGGCCAATGAGGGTCAATACTTTTTTTACACAGAATTCAACACTCTTCCATATTTTGGTATAAAAATATAGTATTACGTTTAAAAAAAAAAGTCGACCTTCGAATCTCCGAAACGCTTCCACCTACAAAAAATATAAATACACTACATAATGTACCCTTTCAGACCATGAAACTTCTGCATACAGCAATTCTTCGTGCAACGCATACTTTGGAAGTTATTATAGGTGTGCAAGTTGCGTGGACCACCCTATATATATACATATAGATCGAGAGAGAAAACAAAGGCAGATAATCGAGGCAAAAACGGGAGTTCCCGATGTAAGAAAGAGATAAGTGAAAGCGGAAGACGGCGGGTGGGTGTTCGGGGCGGTGTTGGGAGAAAGGACGAGAGACACGGGGAGAATGAGAAAAGAGAGAGACAGTCGACGAACTACGTAAGAACCCTCGTATTGATCCACCCTCTACGCCTCGTTACGACTATCTTTCCTACGAATCTCTAAGCAAAAAGCCTCTCCCACTTTTCGTGCGCGTCTCATTACGTAAAAAGGGAAGGATATGCAGGCACGCCGTAACTATTCGAGATCCTGCGGCGAGATCTCGCGCCTCTAAGTATCGAGATTTTCTTTTTTTTCCCAAAGTCGATGAACTTCGTAATTGTGCGGCGGAAATTGCGACGGCAGCCTCCGCCAGCTTTATTCGGCCGGCGGTGGCTTCGTTTCGTTAGAAATGATCGATTTCGTCGATAAAATTTCCGTGAGAGGAACTTAGGAAGTAAGTTCTAAAATTGTTGTTCGAGCTTCTAACCATTGCGTTCTTTAACTATTCTAGAAGCGAATAAAACCTATAAATTTCAACCATCGTTGCTCAGAAATTTTTTCGAGATCTTTTATTTTAGAAAAGCTGCGGTCGATCTAACAATGGAATCGCTGATCTTCCTGGCTTCTACGAACGGAAATAAAATTTCCATTACGCGGTCGGCGTCCCATTACACGAATAAAAGTCACGTTTCAATAAAACGAACCTTATTAAATTCGTAAAGCTTCACGTTTCGGTATTGTCTGGTTACTAACATAATTTCAGTGGAGAGCGAGATTAACGTTCACGTACTTTTCAGGTAATTACAGCACTTTTCGAATTAAATTACGAAATTAGCGAAACGTTGACAGAGAATTGTCTCGGTTTCGCCAATTTTCTCCAGTTTTTTTTGCTCGTACGCGGAAGCTTAGGCTCGCGTTAAAAAATCGTGCGAGTGTGTCGAGATGATCGCGAGTATCCGATACCGTGGGCGGCATCGTGTGTAATTTACGAGCGGACTCGTCCTCGCGACTACGAAGGATTAATTTTTGCCGAGGGTGATGTATCGCTCGGGCAAGAAGGAAAACGCGGCGGAGACCGGGCGCGCGCTGATTTACAACGCGGGACGCACGACCAATTTATTAGAATTACACAACCGGTATACAGAACGCGAAAGCCTCCGGACCGTATTCAACCGATGATTTACGTATCGGCTCGATCGGCCCGGAATCCGCGCGCGCGGAACTAAGATCCCTTCCGTTCTGATTTTTTCCCGCTGATATCGACCGAGAGAGTAAATCTTCAACTGCCTATGCAACGACACCTGTATAGAACACGGCGAAACCATGAAATAGTTCTTAACACCGCTTGATTTATCGCTCAAGCTATACCGATCTCACAAGGAGAGGCCAAGTCGAGAACCAGATTTTCCTGAAACTTGTAGTATGCGAAGATATGTCCAAATGTAATTTAGCAAAGCAATAGTGTGTGCTTCTCACAATTTTCCGAGAAAATTGCATTTGAAAATAAGTTCACGTGTTCACAAGGAATATTGAGAAGTTCGCGTTAAGGTCTAACAAGAAAATCGGTAGTATACTAATCACCTTCTTGTTAGGTCTTAACGCGAACTCCTCAATATTCCTTATGAACGTGTGAACCGATTTTAAAATGCAATTTTCTAGGAAAATCTTGAGAAACTCGCGTTACTGCTTTGCTAAATTACATTTCGAGAAAACGTCTTCAAATGCTGCAAGTTTCAGAAAAATCCGTGACCCATCAACCGTGGCTTCCCCTTGGCAGTGCAAGTCACGGCCCCTTTACTGTTTATCGAATGCGAAAACATCCTCGGTAACGTCTCGCTCGCCGATATATAGCTTCTCATCGGAAGTCGAGGCGCGATCGAAGAATATCGCCAGTCGATTAGGTTGACGTGGGTTTCCTCGAGATCAAGTTTTTCCCCGTCACCCCCGATAGAATCACGTAAGACAGTCGAGTGAGTAATTGTAGCAGCGAGTCGGATCGATTAGACCAGCAAGTGTACACGCGCGCTTGATTACGACGAACCTCCGAGCCGATCGCTTGGAAGAGAATGATAGAACCGTGGTGGAACGTTCATCCGGAAGAGAAAATATCCTGGACAAACAGAGGTTGTCGAAGGAGAGGCAGGATCGCGAAAAGTGTAGCTGTTATGCGAGTGTGAAAGAGGTAGTAAAATCAGACAGTAGAGATTAAAATAGTCTCCAAGTTTTCGGACCAGCTGGCAACCCTAGATGAATCCTTCTTCGAGATCGAGGAGAGGATCAATACGCGAAAAAGATTCCCAGAAGACAGGGCGAATCGCAGCGATAGTTGGAAGAAACTTGAAAACGAGTCGGTAAAGGATATCAAGAGCGAAGGAAAGAGCGTCGTTGACAATGGGCCCGCTTTGAAACAGAGCCAGGCACGCAGTTCGGCGAATTGAAAAGCGAAACAGAGCCGGACGGAATAAAGGGAAGCAACGAGGGGCAAAACACGAAATGACAGAGTTATGAGACGAACGTAGAAAATGGAGCGAACGTGACGATGAACGTCGAATGGAAAGGAAGGAGGAACAGAGAGGCCGACGAGGAAGCAGATTCAGAAACGAGGCTGGAATGATTGCGCCAGTCCATTAGCGGCGTCGCTCCGACGGATTGCGCTGCATTAACAAGGGACCTGGTTCTCAAGAAGCAGCCGGCCCCGCTGATTGGCTGAAGGGAAGCCGAAGATCGATGTCTTCGGGTTTCCGGGAAAGTTCCTCGGCGTCTGCTCTCCTCTTACGCAACCGGGAACATCCCGCAAACAACCGGCAGAGAAGACGACGATATCGACGAGAGTTTCTATTTCTACGGGAGAGAGGAGAGGCGCGCGGCGTCTCGTCTCGAAATGAGAGATGACGACCGAGCTTTCTGACGTAGGAACCTACGAACCAGGATCCTTTCAATCGGATCACCGGCCCTCCCCGGGGAACTAATCAGCCGAAGGGTCACCGTAACTCGCCCCTCCTTTCGAGATGTACACAAGATACACGGCTGGTCCACTGGCGTTTTTTGATCGATTGGCCCTAAGTCCTCTTTTGTACCTAGCTGTATCCAGCGAAGTGGAATAGATCCAGAAGTTGGGGCCTTATCCCCGCTACGAGACTCGAAGACCTAACCTTTACCGAATAGTGGGGGTTCATGGAAATGTTCCTTGTCGTGGATTCTATATCTGTGCTCGCATACTTTCACTATCGACATATTGCCGTTTAAAGTATTCATCACTAATGCTTCGACACAGGACATCGGTTAAATTGCATTATTTTCTGGGCCTTTCGAATTTCTTTTCATGACTTTTTGTCTAATAACTAAGTAAATCTCCGAAGCTGAATTAATGCACGAACTCAAATTTTTCAGTTACTGACTTGCGGTGTTTTTCTGACAACCACAGATAGATACGTCGGCTCTGTCTGCACAAAACCGAAAAGTAGCTGACAAAGACGAAGCCGGGCAACCTTCCTCGCTAGCAACCCTCAGCAACACTGGCGGATTGCGAAGCGGGAGACAAGACCTTGAACGGCCAATTGAATTCGGTCGAACTATAGCATTAGTGTCCTCGATAACAGGAACGTAGACAGCAGCATATGCAGTTCGGCAATATGTATCGAGAGCACAATTGGCAGCCTGTGCCCGCCTCGAGCACTCTCGAACATGCCTCGAAGAGTGTCCCCCCCCCCCCCCCCCCCCCGCCCCCACATACAGGTTTCATATTTCTTCGATAACTCCCCGCAATTTTTAAGCGATCAATAAACGTTGCGCTTTATCTATCGGGCTCTCTCCCAGCTGGTATCCGCGCGGAAGAAGGAACACCTGGTTTCCGGTACCGACTTCCTTAACGATCGGTTGCATCGAACGCGCTTGGCACGGCTTAGGTTTATGACAGGCCGCGTGATGTATGGGGGTTTCAGGACTCCCGCTACGGGGTTAGGGCAAGGGGAAGTTTAATTTAGCTAGCCCACGTTGTTGCCTACGAACTCGTGGCCCTCGTGCACATCCACGACTACATTGCCCCCTCACACAGACGTCCAAGTTTTTACGAGCTTTTCAGAGCAGCCAGGGGGTGGGAATAGAGAGAGAAAGAAAGAGAGAGAGCTAGAGGACGCTGGAAAATAACTTTTGTCCTATCGCTCGTCTGCTCGCCGCCGCGGCCTGTGGCAGCCGGATCCACGTAATTTCGATACCCCGGGGGCGAGAAGTTCGCGCGGACAGTCTGTCCTCGCGTTTTTAATTAACCCTCCGTTCCGACGACGAAATCACTCTGCCGTGCGTCTCTATTCGCATTAATCCCGCCACCGGTCCGCTGCAATGATGAAAGTCACTGCCCGATTGGGGGATGCACTATGTGAACCCTTCTTGGATTCGAGGAAATTCAATTGGAAATTTCTGTCTTTTTATTGCTTTCTTTCCTGGTGTAATTCGATTTTATATTCTTGTTTGTAGGACTACAACTCTCGGTGAGTTCTATAAAATCTCACATAGTGAGTCTTGTTAATAGAGTGCGGAACTTTATGCGAAACAAAATTGTAACGAAATTGTAACAATATTAAATTTTTCAGACGCAAAAATGTCTTTCTTGAGGATGATCCACAGTTAAATTAATTTGCAAACGAAATTAATGTGCGCCGAAAACACAAAATTTAATAAAAAATGATGTAAATCGATTGCTAAAAATAAAAACTAAATGATTGTTATTTTTTCCCTTGATGAGGTTAATTTTGATAATTTTTCAAGAATTTTCAATTTCATCAACTCATTTCTGCTATAAATGCATGAAGATCTGCAGTGTATTTTTTTCGTTGATGAGTTTAACAGAGAAGAAATTCATATATTGACATGTTCAATTTTGAATTTCGTCTACTTAATTTTGATATAAGTGCATAAAGATCTGCAGTCTACCGAGATTTCGATTGATGCGCATACACGTCGAACGCAATTGACTGGTTAAATCTCGGCTGCCTCAAACTCGTACACATTTCACATATTTTCTAACCTTTCTTAGCTACAGTCTAGGAAACGACGAGCGCCTGTGCCGAATTTGCTGAAGGACAGAAAGAGTTCTGTCGATCAGCGTTCGGACGGGCAAAATTGAGAAACCGTGTCGGCCGCGAGGCGTGTCGTCGCTGGTGACACAGGCGCGTTAGCTCGTGTGACGCGGGTATCTAAGGCACATTAGGGAAAGAACTATAGTATAAGGGGTGGTATATAGTTCGAACGAGTTTGGACAGCGGATGGCGCGATCGGAG
Organism: Lasioglossum vierecki; assembly: GCA_028455595.1. Lineage (NCBI taxonomy): Eukaryota > Metazoa > Arthropoda > Insecta > Hymenoptera > Halictidae > Lasioglossum > Lasioglossum vierecki. The sequence goes on from CM052338.1 coordinate 13,211,936, forward strand.
GGTGTTTGGCCGATCGGAGGAGCAACGAAGAAGCTAAGGGGGTGGTCGACGGAAGGGGTGGCAGCGTCAGTGACGCCGTCAGCGGGGGTGGCGGTGGTTCAGAGTGTGGCAAGGGTGGGTGCTGGGGGCAAGTGAGGGCAGATCAATGCGGACATGTGCGGGAAATTGTACAGGGATCGATCGCAAGACCCTCGGGGAAGCGCGGCCTCTCTCTCTCTCTCTCTCTCTCTCTCGCTTTCTCTCCCACTTCCTCTCCCTTCTTTCTCTCGCACTCTCTTTCTATCTTTCTCTTCTGGCTCTCAGTTCAACCCCTTCCCTCCACTGTCCTCCTAACCGTCGCTCTAGCCTTTCTCACTACTCGAACCATCTCTCTCTCTTTCTCGTCCATGTGAGACCGTCTGATAGCTTTTGCGCTGCGACCTCGACGATATCAAGGAAATTCGGAACGATTCCGCGACTTTCTGGGGACATTTGTTGCGTTGGGAAACCCCTGGAGGTAGTTATCCCCGTGGAAACAACTGTGGTGGTACCTGTAATGATCATGGTATCTTTATGGGACAATCACAAGGGATGAAGTGAGTTCGCGACACAGGACGCTTCGTTGCACCAATTCGACGAGCTTATCATATGCACAGGTGCAAAAAAAAAATGACCATCGAAGCAGATACAGAGAGAAAACGATCGATGCTGCTCGCAGCCGCAAAATGCAGAGAGCGAAAGCGACAAAGGATCATGGCTCAGTCGATAGAATGAGTAAACATCGAACATCAAAGAGAGACAGGACATCAAGGTGTGAAGAAACGTGTGCGCAACGATGCCAGCGAGTGAAGAAAATTGCAGTGGCTAAAGAATTGCATAGTCTAGAAACAAAGCGAGATAAAGCTGGAAGAAACGAACCCGGCTGGACCTTCGTCAGCGCGTTAAAAACCGAAGTAACAATCGAAAGTCTCTAGTCCGGCTCCCCCATGGAGACCCCCAAGGGATACTGGTGTCCCGGATTTACAATGGCGCCAGCGTTAGGTAGCAGAGAGCAGAAAGAACTTTGACATTAGAAAGACGCTGAGAGGATAAGCGGGCGACGGATCTTCGGTCCTGGAGGGTCGGTCAAAATTTCAAACAATGTATTTTCCTAACGGGATCTTCGGAAAATTATGCTTCTCCTGCCTTGAAACCCCATGGAAATCCCAAGCAACGACTGAACGTGTCATTTCGGACGATTCGTCCAGAGAAATATGACTAGCAATAAATAAATATCTGTAGAATCTGCATAATTCTCAAACCAAGAATCTGAGATGATTTCGACAGGCTCGTTCAAAATTATTTACAAACTTCGTCCCACGTCTGGCTTGAATTATGACGGGAAAAATTCTCGCGGTAAACAAGCTCGAAGAGGCAACAGGAAAAGAGCAGCAAAATAAGTTAATTGGAAGTTGATTCAGCGAGCGATGACGCAGAGTGTTTCGCGTGGAAAATGACGTTGGAAAAAATGAACGAGATTATATATTTATATTTATATTTTCGATTCATTCGAGCATCGTTCGCAAAATTGATTACGTGGACGAAGAAGAAAGCAGTGGCAGAGCGCAGCCGCCGCGTTAATTTTTCGCATATCCGCGAAACGGTGCCAGCGAGAGAAAAAGAGAGAAATCGGGGGAATAAATATTCTCCGGAATAAAATGTCTGTTCCCCGGGCGACTACCCCTGGGTAGCTCAACTCTTCCGCTTTAATTTCAAACTCTATTTTAATTTCAAATACGTTCGTTCGGTAGGCGGATTTTAAAATCGAAGCCGGCGTGGTTGCGCCGACGCGCACGCGCCGGATGCAAGCTTTTAATGAAAGCTCTAGCCGCGCTTAATTCAGAAACTACAACGGGAACGGACATTTAGTGGCGGCAATAACGAAACTCCGTAATCCCCCCGCGTCCTCTTTAATCCCTCCGGCGGACGTGAGAACCGAAAATAACCGGTCATGGAGGGGCGGCCGGGGGGTACCAAAACTCGAGATAGGAAGGCTAAAAGCTTTCTCCAGCGGACAGCGTATCGGGATAGGCTGGAACAGAAAGGAAGGAAGCGGGAAACCGAGGAAACAAGTCTGCAGAGCAAAAGAGAGAGATGGAGAAATGGAGCAGCAACTTGTCCATTTCCTGATACCAACCACTCGTTGGAATTCAATCAAACTTGCAAAGCTTTCGGGGGGCCAGGAAACTGGCCGCTGTTCCTCTCGAGTGGCAGCGTGGGCTAAGCAAACAGCGAGTCGGATGGAGGACGATAACAACGACCAAGAGAAACGCAGACGTTTCCTTGGTTGTTTGGGGGGGGGGGGGGGGGGTCGAAGAAGAAGAACGAGAGGACGGAGGGGAAGAGTTTGTCGAGAGAAAATTACCGGCAAGAAGAAACCGAGGGGAAGAGAGCACCCGCGGAAAATCAATGTGGTCAGAGCAGATAGGGAGGATCGCGAGAGGGACAGAGAGACCGGTGCCAGCCCCGAAGACGAGGAGAGATCCTTTATGTCGGGTCACGTCTTTAATATAGCTCGCGTGGGCGGCGGCGGTGGCTACGGCAGCTTAATCAATCTTCCTGGTAAAGTGTGCTTGCACCACCCTTCCCCATCCGTCGCCGGTGCAACCGTGAAACCCAATCTCGTTCTATCGTTCCGACGTTCGACGCGGAACAATCGATACGGCCCCGAAGGCGATCAGGGCTCATGCCCACGCGAAACCAGCGAACGCGTTAAACCCTTCATGTTCTCGATGCCACTTTGTGGTGCCGTTTGATTTGGGTGCTGCGGTCGACTGCGAGTCGTTCCAACTCCACCAGGAATTGCAATTCTACGTTTCTTGAATGCCGCGGAACGGTGCCAGGTTTTAAAGATACTACACTCGGGTGTAACAGACGAAATTTGCAAGTATGAAAGTGCTGGTGCTACTGAGCATTTTCACATACGATTTTCTCAGCACCGGAACTTCATACCGAGAAAACTCCTTTATACGTTTTCGGTTTATTTGATACTTTCGATTCCCCTAGTCCTCCTTTGTATCCGCACGATGTTTACTCTGGAAAAAAGCCGGGAACCTGTCCGAGACGAAGCGAGCCACAGTCCCGAACGATTTACCGTCCGGACAAGAGATTAATGCGATAGATTCCAAAAGGGAATTGCAATTGTCATTTGTCCGGAGGACGCAATATACGATGAACCGACCAGTTGTCCAACCCTCCCGAAAACCCTGGATCCCAACACGTGGGTTTCACGAGGGTGAGAGAGGGTAAAAAAAGGGGGGATTCCGGAACATTAAGGAGGCAAGAAACGAAAAGGATGTCGGAATCAGGATAAGGTGGACCGTACCGACAAAAATGGCAAAAGACAAAAAGAAAATACGCGATGAGGGTCGGTAACGGGAGAGAAGCGACGTTTGAATCCGACACGGTACGCTCATTTCTGGTCAGCTTATCGCGCAAAATCCCATTTTTATTTCATCCCACCCTCGGACGCGTTCTATAAGCAGCCATCCTTCTCGGCCTACCCTAAACCCACGATATATATCTGATCGCAGTCGCCAAAGTGGGCCGAAGTATCCTATTTCCTGTTTCTCTTTCTCTTCCACCCGCATCTGTCTGCCTGTTCATCGTGCCCAGTGAAATGTTATTCAGACTTATCGGAATAACAAGGAAATTTCTCTAGCTTCTCTATAAATTAAATTAAATTAAATGTTGCTTTATGTTAAGGGTCCCATGGAAATCACCAACACAGTTTTCACCGACTCCAGATTTGAGTGAATCAGTGATTTCCTTATATTACATATGTCGGTGTTGTCGCCACCATTGGCAACTCAAAGACTGTATGAAATAATCACGAGCCAATTTCGAGACTTATTTCTTCGAATATCGAGCAAATAAATTCTATAGTTTCCATACAAGTTCAAGCGAAAATAATTTGATCGATTCTCGAGCTGTCGAGCTCTTAAAACTTATTAATACACCGAATAGGGGTGGGCAGGGTAGTTCGAAGGAAGAATAATTTGTATTCCGCGCTCGTCTATGTTTGAACGATAATGGACGGGAATTATTAAAGAAGAAAGGTATTTTCTGCAAGCCTGCTCAACTACGTGACACGTGTGCCCCGAAATAAGCCGGTAGATCAATGGCGCTTGTGCTGCTTCCGAAATACTTTTCGGCCGCCCCATCCTCTCAAGGTTCAACCCCTACAAAAAGAATATTGCGTACGACGGAAAGGACACGGTCTTATCGGGAAAGCTCGTCAGTCTGATAAGAATCTCGACCGGGGTCGAATGGCGAAGTTATCTGGAACGAATCCGGGTGATAGATGACTCTAATCTGCGGATAGAACTGAATCGGGAGTCGATTTCGCTGGCCACACCGGTCTCTTGATTTTGATAATGTTCTACGAACGAAGAAAACTATGGATTCTCTTGGAGCATGCGCACGACCAAGAGAGAATCTTCGAAATATCGACTCCTCAAAGTTGCTTCTTTATTCCGAAAGAAGTTTACCGTGTCGTGTCTGTCGGTCCTTCGGTTCGTAACTTTGTTTCCGTTCTGTGTCCCAAGCGAAAATGTCTCGCCACGGGCCATCGGACCGGAAACACTGCAATTTTGTCACATCCTGGAGAAAAGAAGGAGACACAGCCCACGGGGCGAAACTTCTTCGGGAACTTCGAAGACTTCGCCCCGAAAATCTGAGACGCTTCAGACGATCCCAGACAACCCCCTAAATCCAATTTCTGAGCGTTACGGTTAAAGCCTCACTCCTCGAGGAACGCCCGGGACAGGCAATTTAAAAAATAAATTGCGCCACGAAGCTGTGTACAAGCGCCGTCCGCCAAGAAGCTTGAAATGGTAATTGTTTTAGGAGGAAACGTCCACTTACGAAAATCGACTTTGCAACCCTACGTGAAATTTCCTTTGCTCGGACGTCAAAAGTTTCGTTATCTTTTCACTCTATGTCCGGGAGGTGAAAAGAAAATCGTCGACTCGAGAAAATGAACTTTTCCTTACGGATAACAAAGCATCGATCCCCTAAACGTACCGTCACCGTTCGTAAGCCACGTCAGACTCTCTAAATTGAAGTCCCTGAAATTCTGGAGGCACAAAGTCAAAAGAAATTCCAAGGTAGCGGCTTTGAATCGCTGAAAGTGATTTTGCTGATCCGCTTCTGCAGGAGACCCCTGTGTTGGCTTCTGAAACGCTTTTAGCGGCGTCTAGGTTTCAGAGGTGACGTGTTTTCACACCGATGGCACGAAGTTAGACGTACACAGAGAGCCAGAGCAAGCCAGTCGGGTGGTTCGATGGCAGGGATTGCGGGAGAGAAAGGTAAAAACGAAGAAAGCAGAAGGAATGGCCAGGCAAAAACCGAGTCAACGGGGGTGGGAAAGAGGAGGGTTGGGGAAGGGTTAGGGTGTCGGGAACAAATGCGAGTCTCCACCTCCATTACGTCGGAACTGCGAGCGTCAGGGCTGGGTGGCACGGAAGACAGGAGATGGAAGAGATTCGTGGAAATACCGTGGAATTGGATAAGCCGGCAGGGTTTGTTTTGCCAGGGGTGCGCAATGGGGGTGATAGCCCGGCCGTGAGCTAGCACATCGCGTGGTCGATGCTCATAGGGGTTGGTGTATCGCGTGTCACGTACAACTTTCTTCTCCTCACCCTCGAAAAATGGATATCCGATGATTCGAGACGGAGACACTTAGCCCGTTAACGATTGATCGACCGATCGCGCTTGGGGTCGATGGCAAATGGCCCTTTCCGCAAAAATACTGAGCCACTATCTTGCCGCGAATCTGTACAGAATTAATCGGTGACCGTTCGCGAAGAAAGGTAACAAATAGGACAGTTTTTATCGAATGGGATGTGCAAAGAAGAAATTCCCACCCCCAACGACACTGTCCAACCAAAATTCACCATCCTCGATCACGCAAAGAAAATACAACAGAGTTCTGAATAAACGAAAAATCCCCGAGTATATTTGCTCTAGCTTAAAGAACCGGTTGGCTTGTTGGAAAATAGTACTAAATGATCAATGCCAATCTATAGCCGACAATGAGACGGGGGCGGAACTATCGTGGAGCGTGGCCCCTCATCAAACTTTATCCACGAGTGGAATCGAATGGTACGGAATACACGGAGAAAACGAACGAAAGAGCAAGTGAGAGAAAGAGAATGACAGAGAGGGAGAGAGAGGTAGGGGGTGTAGAAGAGTAAGGAGAACTTGGATAGGAAGGAGAACGGGTGGAGGCAGAGTAGGTGCTGTTTGTTGAATCCTCGAGATCAATACAACCCACTCTATCTCTTTCTGCCTCGTAATTCCGTGAGCCTAAATGTGCGCGGGCATTCGCCGGTTTGTGTACGTGTGCGCTGATAGTAGCCACGTACGAGAGTGCACGGTAACACGCGCGACGCGTCAAGACGAAAACCGAGAGCGAGGCAAATGGAAACCCGCCCGGCGGCGGCGCCGCGTTTCTGCCCACTGGTTTTAGCACCGACACCGTCGATATTTTGAAAGCGAAGGTGTCACTCGCTGAAAGACAGGAATATTGTGCCCCGAATAGCGGATTCGGTACGCTTCGAAAATAATCCGCTCTATTTGTCTGTTTAGCGGAGAGATGCACGCTTGCTGGATTAAGCGGTGTCCTTGAGACGTAGTCAATTTTGGTGAAACGAGTAAGAAAAGTTAGACCAATCTTCCACTAACAAATATAGAAACCTAAAAACCACCTCAAAAAACAATAAAATCCTCTCGTTAACAGACCCCATCCATAGAGCACTCGAATAAACATGCAGACGACCTCACCTCAAGAACACCGTCATCCTCCCAATCACTCATTCCCTTCCCAAAAACTCCCAAAAGCTTAATTCTACAGTTCAAAACGAGAGATCCACGATGGCAGGCGGTCTATTAAAAAGGGTGAGAGTAATATAACGTCCCAGAAAGAAAAATTACTTCGAGAGTGTCTCTTTTCCCTGGCTCCCTGCTTCAACCCTTGAAACGAAGCCTCGGTTCTCCGTCCGCGCGTGTGCGGGGGGTGAATACATCCCCCACCAATCGTGAGTCTTTCAAGTAATCAGGCCGACGCATCCTTTCCGATCCGACTACTTATGCCGATAAGAATTCCACGAGGAGAGAGCGTTTCAACTTCCTCTCTCGCACTCCCGCGGCCAATCGCGGCTGCTTTTCTATCGCAGGCTCGAAGGATTGGCTGCGCACTGCGGAACCTTGCGAAAATAGGTCGGCCAATCCTCGTATCGGCACCCTCTTCCGCCTCCTCTTGCCTATCGCCACCTCCGCCCTTTTTGATCCTGACTATTCAAGCGAAAGAAAAGAACTAAGCGCCGTTGGTTACTTCCCTAGTTCGACATTCCGGTCATCATTGTTCAGGCATTTAAATGTAAACCCAGTCCCAGTGGAATTATTATCCCCAACTAGCTTCGTCAAGGGTTAGGTTATTATATTTGCGAGAAATTCTAAAAAAAATTTTTAAAAAAACGCCGGATCTAGCAATGTTTGCGAAACGTTGGAGACAGTGATTCCACTGGTACACGGCTCAGCAGCCTTAACAAGGGCATTTTCGGTTATGATCGCGAATCGTTGCGAAGAGGAAATAGCTATCCGCCGTTGGGTACTTCCCTGGACGACATTTCCGGTCGTCCTCGCGTCGCGAACCGCTACGAAGCCTATTTGCGAGGTCTAAGTCGGCGCTCGACCGTATCGGAGTGTCTCTCGAGTCGCAGGGTCGAGTACGAACACAGATTACCAGCATCCGTTCTCATCGACCCGTTCTCTGTTCCGGTTCACGGTCCAGGGGCTCGTCCCGATCGATAATTCCGATCGATTACAGTGTTCTGTCTCCGGAAGATCAGCTGTCCCGGTTACAGATGCTGCGAGTGTTGGCTGGAGGATCCCTGTCCACCGGAAGACACCGGCGTTTGGATCTGATAGAGCGGGTAGCTCTTCCGTTTCCTGATGCCGTGCATCGACAGCAAATGTATCTGTAGGTACTGCTTCGTTTTGAACTGCTTGTTGCACACGTGACACGATACGTACTCCGTCTGCACCGTGTGCACGTTCACGATATGCTGCTTCAGGTTCGAATTGTTCGAGTAGATTTTCCCGCATTCGGGACACTTTGGTTTCCCCGGAGGACCACCGTTGTCCACGGGAAGATGCTGTTGGGACTGATGGAACCGTCGTTGATGGAACAACGCCATGTTGTCGATTTTCTCCTTGCTACACGACTGCAGCATCAGGCTCAGCTCGTTCTTTACCGTAGAAGATTGCTGCTGTTGCAGAGTCTGCAAGTTGACCTGCAGCTTTTGATGCATGATCGTCAGCTGCTCGGTATTCAGGCTGTTCAGGGAGTTGAGCGAGTTCAAGGTACTGAGGGTGTGTTGCTGCGACGACGGTTGGCTGGTGGCGTGCATGGCCTGATGGTACTGATAGTGCTGCTGGAGAACGGACGGCAGCTCCTGACCGTCCGCCGAGTTGGGAGCCCCGCTCGGATAATCCCCAGGCTGAGTCTTCTCGTTCCTTGTCGAGGACGCGCCCGGCAACCAACCGGAACTCGAGCTTGAACCATCTCCTCCAGAGGGCTGCCATCGCCCTGGAACCACCAGCCAATGTCAGTCCTCAGCCAACCTCGTACCGATCCCTTAAACACTATTCAATTTTGCTCTTTTGCCTCCCACAGCCCTTCGTTTTCTCTCCGTTTTACGTTTTGTATCTGATTTGCTTTCTAGCTTTTGCGCTATTTTTTGTTTATTGTTTTCGATATCCCCTCCCCCTATGATCGAACAAGAGGAGGCGGCTTTAGATTTTTTTCGCTGTTCGAGAGAGAAGACAATTTTTTTGTGCTCGGTTTCTATTAGGCTTGATTCGGCATACACTCGTTTCTTCTTCATCGTGATTCCGTATACACCTCCACCCTCTCGTCTTTATTATTTTTTTTTTTTAATCCAGAATATGTTATTCTCGATCGTGTATGCGTACCTTGTCAACCGAGAGAGCGACCAATTAGCTCGTCGGAGGGTCGTTAAGAATTCGAGTAAAGAGTCAAGCTCAGCTTTGCGTGGCAACCCTAACAAATGTTTCTAGCGACTCGTGCAGGCCTTTGCGGAGGAAATCGATATTCCAGCGAACTCGGAACTCGAAGAGCCGTCGGAGACAGCGGCTAGGCTCCGCGAGATCACGTTCGCTCGCCCATTGTCATTTTGTATCATTTCGTTTGACTTTTATTCGCTTTCTTATTGCGTTTGTTTTTTTTTTTTTTGGTTAATTTTAATTATTCTTTTTGATTTATTCAAAGGGTAGTTTGGGCAAGGGGATGCAGGGTTGTGAGAGGTACGAGAGTTCCATGCATTCAACGCAACAACGAGAGACCAGAGTCTTGAGGGAACGATGGGAGGATTACTAGTCTGGGCTACGAAATCGTAATAAACTTGTAAAATCGTATCGTTGCTCTGATCACTTACCATAGTTCGGATCCTGGTTCGCCGCGTGGATCCCCGACGGTCCTGGTATCAGTCCTGCAATTGCCAATTACCACAACGTCAGCCTTTTGCTCTCCAACAATCGAACACGAATGGCGAAAGATCGAAAAATGCACGCTTGGGTGGTCTTTAGTTATACGTGGTGAAAACTATTTTCTCGAATTTTTTCGGACTACCCCCTAGAATTGTGACACTTGACGAAAAATATGTGTACAAAATTTTTTAACGATCAGATAACGGGAAGTGCTTCCGCATCGACTTTGCAAATTTATTAATTTTGTAACTCAATTTTCTATACTGTAGAATATCATTAGTATATATTGTTATGTATCGTTGCATCTGTCTTTTTACGCACTATTATAATGTAGAGACAAAATGTAGCACTAATTTAAAAAAAATCATGACAAATTCATGAAAAAAATTTTCTTGCATTATATTTAATTTAATAAACGATACAACTTCTGTGTAAAAGAAATTTTTTTATATTTTTATAAATAGCGAAAATATTTAGACATTATACGTAATAACCTTTTTGATACATCTGGATATTGTTTCCTATTTTCGGAAATAATTTATAAAATATATTGTTTCTCGTCTTCATTTTTTGATAATAACTGATTATAGTCTTGAACAAGTTTAATACCGCGCTCAACAGTGTCATTAACAACTTTTAAGTTTTGTACAATGTTTAGTCAAAATCCTCGTCATCTTCCCATGAATCGGGATCTTTTTTTAAAAATTTTATAGGAATTGAAAATATTTCAAAAAATCGTAGTGTTTTGTGGGAAATAAAATGTTGAATTCCATTTTCTTCGTCGGCACTTAGTACAAACTGATTTTTAAATAAATATATTTTTAAACAACGTAAAGCTTTCGCCATCCAACGAGCATGGTGGAAAGCTTCTGGGGCCCGAAATCTTATATTTCTTGGTGGAGTTCCACCCAGAAAAATAATTATTAGCTCCAAAAATTCTTTGTAATTTTCTCTTGGCTGCTGTTCTTTTTGTAATAAATCGATAGAAAATTTAAGGATTTCTTAAATCACTTTATGTGTAATAGTTTCGCGGATATATTCGGTTTCGATTCCGGGTACGAAATTCAATTTGTTTATTGTTCTCCAAGCATTCTGAAATTTTTTAAACAGTGAAACATTTGGACCTGAAGATTTTAACATTTTTTCGTGAAATATACTATGTAAAATGATTTCATATATATGGTGTCTGAAAGGCAAATATAAAATATCCCTTTTCAATTTTTGTTCGAGGCGAACACAGGCTCCTCGGTATCGTCTAGTATTTATGGACGTGGTATCATACAAACTATTCTGCTCGTAAGAAATAGCAGTAATAATATTATATAATTAAAAAACGGTAACCTTAATGAGAGTAAAAATTTCATTACAGTTATGAAATCTGCATTTTTTCTATACGATAGAAGGACGTATAAATGGAATGTCTAAATATTTTCGCTATTTAAAAAATATAAAAAAAATTCTTAGAAAAGTCAATTTTTGAGATTTCAAGGTCATGAATTTTTTTAATTAGTTTCTACATTTTGTTTCTACATTATTATAGTGCGTAAAAGACATTCAACGATATATAATATTATATAACAATATGTACTCTAATGATATACTACAGTGGAGAAAATTGAGTTACAAAATTAACCAATCTTCAAAGTCGATGCGGCAGCACTTCCCGTTATCCGATCGATTTCAAATTTTACACACATTATTTTTTTGTCAAGTGTCACAATTCTAGGGGGTGGTCCGAAAAAAATCGAAAGTCGAAAAATAAGGATCACGCTAATGCACGCGGCATTGATCGTAGAATTATTTACTGTTTATTTGAAGCATTTAGAAACTTCAGAAAAGGGCCTCTTAACAATCCCATTACAATATTTCAAAATAGTCTAATAATAATAAAAGGTGATGGAATACCTGGTAGTCCCAAAAGCGCAGCTGGAAAAGAGTTACGATGGTGTTCCATGGAGTCGTTCAGGATGTCGCTAGGCTCAGTCTTCACAGAGTTCAAGATGCTGTCATTGTTCGACATGTCTTCCTCGTTGTCCGACATAGAATTCGAGTCTTCGCCGGTGGACTGTGCCTGGTGAAATACAATCCTCGTTGTTCAAAATTCTCACGAGTAATTTTAAATCGTAATACACGGCAAAGTTAAACCACAGCGGACACGCCGTATTTATATTGACTTTTGCGCGACACTGGCGAGGTATAGGCCCACTCGCGCTTGCTAGTTTTTACCAGAGTTATGCTAATTCAATTACATTGTAATTCAATTACGTAGTTGAATTACATTGTATTTTAATTATTAGTAATTCAATTACTAAGTATTTCAATCAGATTTGTAATTGAAATGCAATTTGTAATTCAATTACAGTATAATTAAAATACAATATACTTGAAATACAATACATGAAAACAATTTATTTTATAATTGTACTCCATTGCAATTACGAATTACATTGTAATTTAATTAACTACAGATCTGAATTATAAATTACAACATAATTGAATTACAATTTAATTCAATTACAATGTATTTTATAATTGTGCTCCATTGCAATTACGAATTACATTGTAATTTAATTGACTGAAAATCTGAATTATAAATTACAACATAATTGAATTACTTTGTAATTATAATTCTGGAGTAATTCAATTGTAATTCTGCACAACTCTGGTTTTTACCTCACCAGCGATATCAGCTGTTCAATTTCGACAACAAGCGGCGAGGTGACCGATCGCCGATGTAAACCTCGTCGCAGAGTTTGTTAAACTGACAATATTACCTCGCAGGTCATCGTCTCCTGTTTTTCTTCCAAATAAATCCGTTACCCAATTCCTTTGTTTCCACGTAGCTTCGGTTATTAGGGTCCTAACGAACGTTACTGCAATTCTACTAGCCTAATTTCAAAATCCCTACTCCTTATACTCCCCGAAACCGATGGCCCATCAATGTATAAAAGGGAGGTGCGTTTGCCTCTCGAGCGAGTTGACCGATAGTTCACATAGCATACTGCTGTACTTTCGAGTTCGCATACAAGTCTCCCAGCAAAATATATTTCTAAAGGGTTCATACAGGGTGTCCCAAAATTCGTGTACTTCCCGGAAATGGGAGGTTCCTTGGGTGATTTGAAGCGACATTTTCCGGGAAGTACACGAATTTTGGGACCCTGTATAATTCCCAGCATACTTCTGTGAAATTATCATCGTACAGTTCTCTCAGCATACTGCTGCCTTTTCCATTTCTCAGTTTATCGCTTGTCAAACTGACACATAAACTCATCGATACTGTGTCACACCCGGCCGATTCACAATCTTTGTCCGTCGCACCGACCGTGACACAACAACGCAATCAATTCAAGCAAATATTTTACATCGTCTTTTAGTACTATATTGTGTAACATCTAGTTAACTCAAAATATACATCAGTTAAACATCAATTGAAGTTCACTCCCATGCACCACCATTTCTTAAGCTAGAGTTTACAACACTCGTTCTCGTAATCTCTCGCGATAAAAACCAATCTCTAACTACGAGTTATATCTCGAAGAAGAATCTTACCTGTACATTATTAGAAGGTGTAGTGTGTATCGTAGGTCCTCCTTCCAAGGCCTGTCCTAGCAACGATTCCTGAAGCTCCGACTTTTGCTCCACGTGATTACCAAGAGGTGGACTCTGGCTTCTAGATCTCTTCTCGGGAGGCGGACTCAGGCCACTCTCGTTTAGGTCGCCCCTGCCATTGTCTTGCCAGGGGTTACGCGGTGTGGCCTAACAACACATCACCGAACACTTTATTAACGCATCCTACACTAATGACAACTATATGTGTATGTGGTTTTGCGATCGAAAAATTATTAATAAATGTAGTATGATTTCGGCGCACAGGTTCGATCCAAATAGAATTTTTTTTTAATTTATAACAACATGTGCAATTAAGATCTCGACGTTTCGATCCTGGTGAGGATCATTCTCAAGAGATTTTTGTGTTTGTAACGAATTGTAAATGTTATATACTATCAAAATACAATAATTTAAAAATATGTTTTACACTGGAACATCCATAATTTTTCTCACATTGTTATAAGAGGTAAAACTACTGTTAGAGAACAACGTGCTACTACATGCTGGTAAACATTCGACTGTTCCTTGTTGAAGGTTACAACGCAGATAATAATATAACAAGAACACAGAAAAGAAACAAACTCGACCACTCGGATAACTGATCTATGTACACGAGATCGATGAAGGCGGGAAATTTAACTATTAATATGATCCGTCTCAACAATCAAAGTGCAAAGGAAAATACCTCAACAATGTTGTGGTAATGAAAGTAATTTAACAGTCAAAAGCATTTGTTAGAGAAACAGTTTTTAATCGGAATCAAAATTATAGTAAGAACTATATACAGAAAACTACATGAGGTTAGAAACTACATCGTAAGACATTACTGATTTAGTAATGTAGCGTAATAGTCATGAATCTTAGGTGTTTCATACCTAAGATTAACGCTTTGTTGTTTAATCATATGTATAGTTTCTAGTAGTAATCTTCGTTGTAAATTAGATTCCTTGTCCAATATTTTAACATTCTCAAAATCAAATGCATGGTCTGAATCTAGTGAGTGTTTAGTCATTGCTGTGTGTTGTGAGTTTCTTTTCTGTGTTCCTTGTTATATTATTATCTACGTTGTAACCTTCAACAAGGAACAGTCGAATATTGATCAGCATGTAGTAGCACGTTGTTCTCTAACAGTAGTTTTACCTCTTATAACAATGTGAGAAAAATTATGGATCTTCCAGTGTAAAACATATTTTTAAATTATGGTATTTTGATAGTATATAACATTTACAATTCGTTACAGAAGCAAAAATCTCTTGAGAATGATCCTCACCAGGATCGAAACGTCGAGATCTTAATTGCACATGTTGTTACAAATTTAAAAAAAAAATTTCTGTTTTGATCGAACCTGTGCGCCGAAATCATACTACATTTACTAATAACAACTATTCGTCCTAATAGTGAGAGCACGTTGGAGATATAACGGGGTAATCTCGTTTCGAAAGATGGGGATTTTCGCTACTCGAAGGCGTTAGATAAAAACTTCTTTTAGTACATAGAAAAGGTCTGCGTACTCAGATTTTGATAAAATTTTAATATGTTATGCAGCAACACATTCTGAACAACTTTTTCCTGTTCCAATATAGGGGGGTCGCTTTTAGTTGTTCATATATTTGCAAAAAACTATTGCGAATACTGTATTGAATTTGTCGTATTCCTGCACGCTCCGCGGCAACTTAAGCTTGTCCCGGTGCGGCGTATGTGGTATTGTCGCTTCTCATCTCCACAACGTGTTTACAAAGAAAAAATAAAGAGATACGGCCTCGGAACAGGTTTACGTTGCCGCGGAGCATGCAGGAATACGAAAAGTTCAATACAGTATTAGCGATAGTCTTTTGCAAATATCTCGAAAACTGAAAGCGACCCCGCTATATTGTAAAAAGAAGAAGTTGTTGAAAATATCGAAATTTATATGTATTATGGAATAAAGTAGTTAAAATTGAACTGACCGGTGCGCTACCGTTGTATCCACCGGACGACGACGGTGGTGGTATCTTCGCCGTCGCGGCGCCGCTGTTGACGTCAGCTAGTCCTCGTACCTGGAGCATCTGTGCAGTCTTGAGGAAAGCAGCCAACTGTTCCTGACCGACGTGCACCTCGCCGTGATACATGAATCGCAGCAACGACTCCATGTCCGACGAGGCGACGTCCCTCAAGATCACGATCGGATGTTGGCATGGGTTCGCCTGTCGAATAGAAGCAGAATATCTGGAGATTCCGGACACAACAAGAAGAGAAAAAAGATTGTGAAATGAATTCCGTGGCCGTGTCGAGCGTTGATTATGATCGATAGCCGGCTAGCCGGAATCTCGTTCATGTAAATCAGTTAATCCTATTTATCAGCGAACTAGCCAGGGCCAGGCTGCAGGCCAATTGATTTACAACGACGATTTACAACCTGGACACGTATAACGAGCGACGTTTAATCCACGTCGTCGATATCTTTCCCCGACGGATTTAATGGCTCGCGGGACCGCAACGGGTTCTTTTCCTTTTTAAACGCAGAACTACGGCCAGCCTACAAATTGACCACTCGCGGGCCGATCATCCGGATCGAGGACGATGGAAATTCATGCGTGTATGGGGACCAATGTACACCAGGGTCTCTCGTCCACTTACATATACGCTCATCATCCGTTCGGTTCGTATCCGCGTCGAGCCGCGACCATTCCGCGACGCGACGCATGTCCCAGCAATATACGGTGTGTGCCGGCTGCCATTATCGGCGCCGATATTAATTATAATTAATGACCGGCAGCGTGGGGGTTTCCATAACGCCATCACGGTTATTTCGGGGCGAGAGGTGTCGCGCAACCACGCGTACACGATCCGAGCAGCGATGCTCGCGCAAGAACAAGCGCGACTATTCGCCGCGACAACGACGTTCGATTATCGATATGCAAGGCTGACGGGATATTCCGCCGTTCTGCCGAACACCGAGCTACTTTCCTCTGATCTCGTTTCATTAATTCAAATTGACATTTTTTAATTATCATCCTTGTATAAACCGTGTCCGTTCAGAGAAACGTTGCGAACTTATTCGGATTGATCCGTGTTATATAAAATGTTCGAAGTCGCCGGTTTCAGATATTTCCAATGACCGCGGCCACGCTGAATCGGTTAAACGGAGCCGGGTATAGAAATGTTTATTATTATCGGCCGATATCGACTTACCGCGCTGTTATAATCGTTCCCGGTTTTGTAATATCGACTGGCGTATTGACCGGTTGTAACTTGACGCCGTCGATCGAGTCGATTTTTTTACCCTATCCAATATTTCACCTCGTGAAAGTGGTAGCAATCAACGATTCGGTCTGAAAACTTTGTTGCGTGGACGTCTGATATTTCACCCTTTCACTGCGGGCACGAAAATTCATGGGGAACGCCGAAAATGTCATCGGAAAGATTCGACATTCAGTTACATCGAAAATTCCACCCTCCCACAACTGCCTCGGTTGAAATAATACAGATTGATTCAAGCGATTGCGACGTTCGATTTCCAAGCAATTATTCAGACTAATAAATTGGTCGATGAACAACTCGGAATTTCACGGTAATCCCACGAGGACTGTCGCAATCGCGGAAAACACAAGCACGACAGAATATGATAGCTGCTCGACGAGAATTGTTGTTACAGCAGGCTTTCTCAATGGCGTTACACCTCCGCGTAAACATTGCAACATCGATCGTGCGTAGCCGTCTTGCGAGAACGTTCCCGGCGCGTGAAATTGCATGTGGATATTTAATTCAAACGACGAGTGGAAATTCGGTCGGTTCGTTCTGGCGCGGCAATGTTTTTGCGGGAACGGGAATCGACTTTTATGCGTCGCCGAAAGAGTTTCAATTAAGGATGTTCTGGAGGTATATAAAAACGCAAGAAAATTTTTGAAAATTTGATAAAATATAATTCTTACTAAATTAATGCAATTATCAAAGTTTGGTTTCGATTCATTGCACCGCTTAATATTTATAGCAACTAAAAAGTTTACGCACTTTGACACGTTTTCTTATGGAAAATTCATAAAATTCCACATCAAACCCAATTTAAACCTTGAAAAAACACAATTAGAAACTTCATTTTATATGCAATATATACATATATACAGGGTGTCCCAAAATTCGTGTACTTCCCAGAAATCAGCTGTCAACTGTCTACCATTGTGCCCTGTGCTATGCCGTGCTGTGCCTCGACAATAAATTATTTCGTTCTTGATTAATTCATTGTTGTGCCCAGTTTTGATAGTTGTGGACTGCGGACTATTGCGGATTTTATTATTTTAAATTATATAAAGCTATAAATTTGTTTATATAGTAGGTAGTGAGGAGCGAAGGAGTGTAGCAACACGAAGAAAAAGTGAAACAAGTGCATAAAAACATTTAAGTGCATAAGAGACATAAAGTGCAGAATATTTGGACATAAGAATAAAATGTTAAAAGCTTGTTGTGTTCCACAGTGTTCATCGGATGTGACCACGCCAGGACATTACTTTCCCAAAGACATCTAACAATCAGATTCTTGTACGCAGCAGGCAGAACAACTCCAACAAAGAATATTGATTGTGTCAGTTTCACATTTTATTGGCAAGTGGTGCACTACGGTCAACAATATTCTATACGGGAAAGACGTCAGAAGATGATGAGACGCAGTATTTCGACAAGCATTGTTCAAATATACGACGCTTAAAAGATTAAAGTAGAAGAAGAATTAATAAATAAATTATAATTACGTATTGTATTGTATTATATTATTTTATTGTATTATTTTATTGTATAGTATATTTTTTAGGTATTATATATATGTACTATTGTGTATGATGTATTATGTGTGATATGATGTATGATTTATGGTGTATAATGTATGATGTTATGAATACTTGCCAGTCTTTTATATACACACAAAATTTACTCTTTTGAAGTAAAATAAAAAAATTGTGTGAATTAATTTCAATATTAATATATTATGGATAGTATGCGTTACATTGATAATAATATAAACAAGGGATTCGATTTGGATAATAAACAAGTTTATTAATTAAAATACTACAAAGATTTAAAAAAATAATAATATTATACTATAACTATATTTCTTATTTTCGAAAAAATCAATAATACGTTTAATTGTAAACGGACGTAACTTAATTTATTTCCTGAAGTTTCATATTTGTTTGAAGCGAATTGATTATTTAAAATGTTTAAATTTATTCCAGCAAACGCTAGCTTTGTACGGGTTAGAAACCCAATAATTCTTTGTACCATAAGTGTATCATGAAAATTACTAATTAAACGAAAGCTTTTTAAATTAATCTATTTTTTTAATGCAACAATATACTCATGAATGGCTTTCATTGCCAATATATTGATGGATTTCGTATTTCTTGTACTTTCGTCTCTCATTCTAGCTCCAGAACATCCTCAAACCAGAGGAACACGTGGTGCTGATCGACATGTATCCGGTGTAATTGAAATAATCGGCTGAGAAAAGTATTTCTGCGTCCTAAAGACGATTGCGAGCAGAGCCAAAATGGGTGGAGAGCGACGAAAGAGGCGAGAAGAGAAAGGGAACAGAGAACTCCGGCGTGGACTTCTCCTTTATTGCATTAACCAATTTAATTAACAACTTTGAGACGGACTCTCTCTCTCTCTCTCTGCCCCCTTCCACCCCGCTAATTAGACCTAACGCGATTAAAACGGGTCAATAATTAATTGTATGGAGACTCGTGCGTCGCAGACGGTGACCAGGGCAAATGGCCGCTCGACTGATGCTCGCATGTTTTGCGTCTTCTTTCCCGTTTTCCCCCCGCGATGAAATCATAATTCGCGAATCGAATCGAGGGTAATCGGACACGCCGCGTCGTCGCGAGACAGGTAACAATACGCCGGAGAGTTGTATTACGCGCACGCATTCCGCCAACCGACTGGAAAAAGACGTTTCGCGACCAACGAATAAAATGCTGCACGATTTTCGCGTCGGCTTTTGAAACGAAAACGGATCTGGGAAGGATGGAAATATTTTATCGCTGACACATCGAGTCTGCATCTGTGTACTACTTTTTAAAACAATTGTTTTGTCGAACAAAATTTCATATTACAGAGAACAGCTACCGAAAACGTATTAAATAAAGCAAGTCTGTGTTTAACCGAAGCACAAACCAATTCCACTTTCCTACAACAAAGTCCATCTCCTCCAGTTCCCTTTTCATCCGAAAACCCTCGGCAAATTCTGTTTACGTTTCAATTTGAAATTTCTTTGAATACTTATTGAAGCATTTGAGTACTCTCGGATGAATGGAACTTTTTCCAGGCCACGTCTCGTAGCCGGTCGGGAAAGAAACGCGGGTAAAAAATGAAGCAACAGAAAGATGCTGGTTTATATACAATTTCCCATCGGTGGTGGAAGTAGCTAACAAACGGCGGCGATTTAAAAAAAAAAGAGAACAGTGTAATTAGTTATTTGACGAGACATTCCCCCGTCCGTCCACGATCCGATATTCCACAATATCGTAGCTCGCCACTTTCGTTCCATTAAATAAGTACGCTTTAACAGGTTTCCTTTCCTCGTATCGAGAGAAAGAGAGAGAGAGAGAGAGAGAGAGAGAGAGAGAGAGAGCACCTGCGCTCGATAGAAAAACGGGGATAATTGGTTATTTTAACGGGCATACCGATCTAACTTTTATGCTGGCAGCTCGACTCTCATTGTCCCCCGCGTATACATGGTGTACCAACTCGTTTCGACCTCCGAAACATGTGTACTTATATTAAACATTTGCTTGGGATACAGAAGGTAGATAAAAATGCGTACACTCTTTCAACCATTTTAATCATTCGAGAACAATATAATAAAATCATTGAATTCTTCTAATGTCTACAGATCTGTATAAATTATTAGAATTCAAAGAATGTGTCGATTAAAGTTTCTAGCCATTCTTCTACCTGTTACCAAAAGAAATAAATTTGTAAGAGGGACACCGTGTATACAGGTTAAAATGTACACACACGGACAAACGGGGAGACGAACACATACTTATTCGCGCGCCCTTTATTTCCATTAATCAATTATCGGGCCGGTAAGAGAGCCCGATCACGAACCGCCGCGCCGCGGCAAGAAACCCGCCGATCCCCGGGTTCACTTTAATCGATCGAGCGATCTTTCTGCATTACTTACGGTTTTTAGAAAGCGGACGCTCTGGATTCCGGCGTGATCGCTTACAGGTGGCTAGGGGAATTATGGTCGGGCCGAGAGTGATACACACACTCGTGCTCCGAAGAAAATCGGGCCCGGTATCGGTATCGTGACTACAAAAGCCTCGTAATAAACCGGGCGCGAGAGGTTTCCCACGTTTCGAGGTATATCTCCCGATGATCGCACAGGCCGCGGAAGGCGGATGAGAATTAACCGCGGAAAAATGATAGGAATTATGGTCGGGACCGTGGATACGCTTAAACCCACGAGAAATCGGCTACAACGCCAAACAGGATCTTCCTCGAGCGTTTATCGTTCGTTGACGGACCGATAACTGACCGTTTATGCTCGCGATTATGTCTTAACGATCGATCGGCTAGCAGGTGTTCGATCAAATGCGATTACCCGTCCATCTTCGGATTTAAACGTATATTTTTCTATGGAAGTTTATAAAATAGCGGCCTCTGAATAAATAAAAATAAAAAAGGTATGGTAATTACATATATAGAAAAGGTCTGCTCACTACAATTTTGATGAAAGTTTAATAAGTTATAGATTTCGTTATTTTCAACAACTTTTTCCTTATCCAATGTAGGGGGTCGCTTTTAGTTTTCGAGATATTTGCAAAAGACTATCGCTAATACTGTATTGAATTTTTCGTATTCCTGCAGTATAATTTAGAAACCCTGAATGCGTGTGAAACACTGGGTGGGTGTATGTGGTGTCAGGCCGCCCTTTCCGCCCCCCTATTTTTTCTCTCATTTCTACAGCGTGAAAATGTAAACAAACGCCGCACTGGGACAGGCTTACGTTGCCGCGAAGCATGCAGGAATACGAAAAATTCAATACAGTATTACCGATAGTTTTTTTGCAAATATCTCAAAAACTGAAAGCGACCCCCCTATATTGTAAAAGGAAAAAGTTGTTCAAAATATCGAAATCTATAACATATTAAAATTTCATCAAAATCTGAGTACGTAGACCTTTTCTATATAATTACCAAAGACACAGTTCTCGGTCATTTCTGCGAATCGTGAAAAGAATATCCGACACCCCAGATTTACGGCTGGCAAATCGACGCGGAGTAGGGACTTTCGGGTGTTTCGCGGAATAGATCGATGCCCGTTCGTTCGAGCCGAGCAAAGCTCTTTTTCCGAGTACTCGAGCAGCTTCGCGCGAAAAAGGTAGGCGACGAGGAGAAAAAGAATCCAGGCTCGAACGAGGGAAAAAGAAGGGAGCAGAATAGATGGTAGAAGGGGGAACGGTTCGTAATCGCGCGTCGCGGCTGTATCGTGATCGCATGTAGGCGAAGCACCCCAACTAAAGCGTAAGTAGAAAAGTAGATACATTGCATGGTTTCTGATCCGGTTATGCAGTGAACGCGCAGCCGTCATGGCTTCGCGAAACGTATCCGTTCTCGTCGGGCTGTTCGCGCTCCCGACAAATACACGCGCAAACACGTTTGCGTGTTGTTCGCTTGGACACGTATTTATACCGTACGGTACACACAAACACCGTCTAATGTACACTAATGTAGACCGGCGAAGCACACGGCTGGCCTCCACCTCCTCCCCTTATCTGCTTATCTGGATAGTTGATGTTTCACTGACGCATGTTTTAAGCTTTCCTCGCATTAAGCAGTCAAATCGCGAGATAACAGGCGAGGGAGCGAGTATCGATCAAACATTGGCCATACAGTTACCGTGTCTTTCTATGTATACCGTTTCCCTCTCTCACTTCGGACGATAGTAAATAGACTTTAGGGAATCGGGCGTAGATAACAGCGACGATAATGGTGCTCCGGTATTGATTGATACGACCTCAATGAAAACCTGACCGGACAAAAACGTTTCACTGTTTGCTACAGTCTCGAGTCTTCGGGATTTTCACCTGTGTTCATCTGGACGGTTTCTATGGTTGTCGGAGAGCACGGCTGAGTTTTAATCGAACGCCGAGAAAATCATTACATCACTGTCTGTTAGATTAAAGAGGATCTTTAGGGAAAATAAAAATTGTCAACGTCGATTGCAAGAAATAAAAGCTTTTCTTTTTTATCTTTTTTAAAGGGAGGGTGCCAGTGGAAGACCGGGCCCTTTTTGTCACACTAAATTGATAGGGGAGGGCGATAACTAATGCCACACTTGTTCTTTGCAAGAACAAGAAATAAAAACTAAATTCACTGTTATTCCCTGGCATAAATATTAAGAATTTCCTCGGAAGGCTGCATGGTTAACGAGAGCGAGAGGTGGTAAAAGAAAGCGTTTCCCGTGCGGCGCGTTAAGGACATATCTACGATCCGGCCTTGTAACAAGCAAGTTTGGACGGTCCCCGGGTTGCGAGGCAGCAAGCTGGTCGTAAAAGGATTCTAAAATAAGTCGGAAGGCAGAGCGCGAGCGAGGAATTGAAGTTCTTAAATGGCTCTATCATCGTCGCTCGCGGTGGCTGGTCGTCGTCGACAATGCCTGTGGCACAAGAAACACACGTACTCGACGAAACACACGTTCCGCCCGTCCCTCTTCGGTTTTCCAGCGGCGGCTGTGTACAGGAATGCGCGCACGGTACAACTACGCACTTCCGTTGATAAAAATACACGGGAGGTATAATGTGTCTCGGTACACGCGCGCGACCATCGTCATTTCGCTGTACAAGCGCGCCGCGGAAGGGGAGCAAACGGAGGAAAAAGAAAAAGGAGAAAAGAACCGAGGCGGGAGCAAGCGGGAAAGAAACCAGAGAGAAACGAAGGGAACGAGAGAGGAAGAGAGAGAGAGAGAGAGAGAGATAAAGAGATGAGAAGGTCGAGGGGAGGAAGAAAGAGAGAGAAAGACCAGACTGAAAGAGGACGAGAAGTCGTATTATACGCACACGCAGCACAATAATATACCAGGCGATAATTTGCTGGCCGCATGTGCGGCTGTTGGCTGGCCAGGCCGTGCGACATTAAGCGTAATGCGAGTTGCGCACCGCGCGCGCATAGACGCCGCATTAACGAAAAACGAGAATACGAACGCTTATTAGAGGCGCGATTCGCGAACCGAATCAACTCCGTGAAATTAAATACGCGCGTGAACCGACTACTCCGCGAGTTGCGATGCGAAGATCGTTTTTGTGTAAGAGAGCCGTATAGAAAACTCCGGATTTTCGTGCACCCGAATATCGTGTCCCGTTGCTCCCTCCGCACCGCGTGCATTCCGCGTGGCCGCAAATTGACACGAGCAAACCCGCGGTCAGTATATATTTAGATGCGTACACTGCGGTGGGAGGCAAGATATTTTAAAATATGAAGACACTCGGTGGTAGATGCAATCCGCATTCTGTACGAGACGGGCTGGAAATAAAATTCGATTATATCGCCGGGACACTAGAGTACCGAACGAGACATTGTACGCGAGAACTTGATTTTTAGTTGTTCGAGGCGACAATTTCGTTCGACTTCGGAAAATGTTAGACATCAATATCAATTTCAATGTAGTTCAATATTGAATGTAAAAATATTAGAAATAAATATCGATTTAGTACAAGTTTCTTAATATTTAGATCATCGAGCAACGGCTTCAAAAATTCAACAAGATCAAACGAGCGTTGCAAGGAAAGGTAGAAATTGTTCGGTGTTGTTTTTTCCCGGCGGTACAAGAGAAATTGGTTTAGAAGAATTGGTTCGGAGCTGGTTTAGAAGCACCGAATCCCTTCAATTACGTACCGTCCATATACAAATTGTCCTTGTATTCTAGTTTCATCTTTTTCCGTTCAAGTTTTACTTCGCTAGTCTTCGCACTCTCAAGTCCATCGTGAACATCCACCAAAAAATTCGTCGCATCTTTACGCCCCAGATCCTATCGAACTCACCACCGCCAAGGTCGTATCATCATTCCACCCGGCTCGAGCCCGCTTCACAAAGAAATCACGAACCGTGGAGTTAAGCTCGCTCGTTAATCAAGCTTGGAGTCATTTTTCGAGGCTTGAAAATGTCCCTGGATTTTCCGGGGCAGTCGTGCGAGCGTGAAATAGACGCGTGCACGTATGATTACGCTCTCGTACACCTACGTCGCGCGGACATCGTGTAACGATCCGTTAATAACGTTACCGTTAACCGCGCATTAGTGGTCGCCGCGGCTATTTGCATATCGGATCGGTAATTTCCATCTGACGCCGACCGGAGAGCAAATGAGAGAGAGAGAGAGAGAGAGAGAGAGAGAGAGAGAGAGAGAGAGAGAACTGTGTATGTGTGCGCGTATATTCGTGTCGCAAGCTGCGGCATTGAACGCGGCACCTAGGGTACCCCTTGCTGCGGCACCTACGTGCCGCCATTACGGAGAACGTACCGGTGATTTATCCCGGTTCTCGATCCGAGGATCGAAAGCCAACGCGTCGTCTCCTCTCCGATCCGAAATGGATACGCAAGCCGGCGTGAATTTAAAATACGCGAAGATCGGCCGAGAAGATAGGCCGCCACGCAGAGTAACAGTACGTTCCTACGGTAACTATCAATTACGCTGGATCCCTGCCACAACCGCGCCGCGGGACTCTATCGTCGGATTAGAAATTCGAAATATGTATTTCTGGTTTGCCATCGGGTTATGGATGCCGCCGCCGCCGCCGGCAGAGCTCGCTACCACGCATACTTCGAATAATTGGGTTTTTACGTCTGAGCTACCAGGAACGAGGCTCCTAGAAAAATTATTCGATCAGTTTTATTACGAAGACTGTCGGAGCAATTTTTTATGGGAATTTTTCTAGGGAAAGACCGAGCATGCTTTTCTGTTTTCTAGTTACAGATGTTTGAACACTTGGCCAGTGTGTGTATAGCATTATAAAAATAACAAGATCATATTTGTAGAGTCAAAAAATATATTCGATAAATTCCCATGAAAACATCTTTACAATATCGATAATTGTCATGTAGAAAATATTACATTATCTTAGCTAAACGATTCTAGCTTACGGTACAGTACGGAATAATACCGCTTTCCAAGTCTGACAGTGAAATCTGCGGCGACATTAGCGCAAAATGTAAGGCCATTAAGTAGCTCGATATCTGCGAATCTCGAGCGAGCAGCTGTTAGATGCATCTCCGATGGCAGTGCAATCGAACGATTTAATCGAGGAGGTTGAGTTCTCGGTACCAATTGCTACCGATAAGATCTCCCGATAAGATGTCTGTTCTATGAGAGGAGTGCGATGCAACGGGGGTAACGTTCGGGAATGAATAATCGTTGAGGAATGAGGACCGGTTCGAAGATCGATTCGCCGGTTCCTCTGGACGCGGAATGCTCGATCGATGGATCGCAAGAAAGTAGATACCCATCGATCCAACGTTAGAGAGGCTGCAGTCGAAGAGAATCGTAAAGTGAGTCAGGTGAGATTCTTGAAATTAAGAGCGGTGAGTAACGCCGCGAGAATTAAAGGAACACGGGGAGAGCATACTACTTGCGTGTTGGGAAGAATTATCCTAACTGTAAGCTCGATCGTTAATACGACTCGTAAAAATTTTTTATGTATTTTATTGATCGTACTATCACAGTTTAATTTCTTTCCTTAACATCACGTTCTCGACTCTAACAGCATTTTAAAATATGTAGAAGGAACGTCGAGTTCCTGCAATTTTTATTTTACACATAACTAAGAAATTAAACGGTGTTGTTGGCCAAGAGCACCGATGACTCAGCCGAATTTCCGCGAACGATAGAAGCTTCGTAACGCGATTTCGCCCGAAAAAATAAAATCGGAGACTGTAGAACGTATCGAATACATTCAGATAAATATTCCTCGGTTTAAGCCGCACGGATGTCGCCCAGAAGAAAAGAAAAAAAAACTATGTTGGCAGAGTGACTCAGTGGCGAGAGAAAAGTGGGAACAAAGGGGGACTTGTTTGTTCGCTGGTGGTAATTGCGCGTTGCAATTGAACGTGTTGCGAAGACCGAGGACATGTTACAAGGGAATTCCATTCCGCTGAACCTGTTCGAGAGACACCGTTCGGATAAAGCGAGAGAGTTCAATGTTCTTCTGACTGCTGACTTGTCCAACGATCGACTAAAAATACGGCTAACAAACGGGATTGCTTGTTCGACAGTGTGTTCGATGTTTCGCGGTGACTTTCCGAGCTGTGCGGCGGAGAGTTGATGTAAGGGTGATAATTGATCGGTGGATCTTTAAAAAGGAATACAGGTGTGCTCGAGAGATTGTTAAGGGGTTAGACTCGTTTCCAGGGCAGACTGGTCGGTATCGAAATGAACACGGGTGTCTCCGCTTTCTCCGAAAGCCGTGTCCCGTTGCCAACGGGAGTGTCGCCGGTCGAATTCTTGAATTACGTCGTAACATATATAGCAGCACCTTCTGGCGAGCGGATTTATAAGTTACGCGCTACTGCCGCGCACTCGAAGCAATAGAGGAGGCTTTTCGTTGGTTTCTCTCCGCGTCTTTTCGATCCTTGGTCCCTCGTGTGACTCACGTTATTCTTCACCCTCTTTCACTCTCCTTTCCCCCCTCCTCTCCCTTTCGATCTCCCTCTCCGTAGCAAGAGGCTTTAGGTTTTGTTGCTCGCGTCCTCCGCGTTTCTTTCTTTCTTTCTTTCTTTCTTTCTTACTTGGCTGACACTTCGGGACACGCACGCACGATACGCGCGAGAAGGAGGCACGCAGAATTTATTACGGTGCGGTGGCCGGTCTTATTTTAAGATCCGGCGAGAGGCAACACACCAGCAACCGACGAACACGCATATTCCTCGTACCCGCGCCCGCGATGCGTGTGCACGCACACGCTCGCATTAGACTCGACATGCGACAGCGTGGGGTACTTACGGGAACGAGTCAATGGATATTATAGTCGACAGATGTACTATGCCTGTCTAAATTTGACGCGGACTTTGCCAACGAACAAGCCGACTTCGAAAATCCCCAACGCAAACCACGATCAATTAGAAAAATAAGGTTTTGTTCATTTAAGCTAACTAATCCAATGTCAATCTTCAATCATGATTACTCCGCAGTAATAACTGAAATGAATCTGGAACCATTGTCTACTCGAAAAATAATATCCGACTCTACTTGAGCAAATCAATTTTTATGTACCGGAACGTGAACTGAGAACAAGAGCGGGTTTTCAAACACCTAAAACGAAATCTAATTATGGATTAATTAATCCATTAAATCGCACTATTGCAAAATCTTGCACTATTTATAATCGTGTTGATTTTTTCACCAATCTTTTATTCAATTTTCAAATACAACTACGCAGGATTATATGATGGTACCATGTCGATTGTGCATGTCCCTTCTTTGTTGTTTTTAAATGAGTAGTCTTATATTTTTTCTTCTTTCTTATTGTAAACAGTATTGTAAAAGGATTTCATTGCGTTTATAATAAATAAATAATAATAAAATCGTAGCCGATTCTCTCGTGAGAACACGCCGCTGTGCTACTAGACTCTGCGACGCTTTATGTGTTTATGAAGAAATTGAGATTTAATGCAACAAAGTCAGTAAGAGATTAAATCAATTTTTCCATTCTGCCTGTTTTCCATAATCAATGGAAAACATTTTTATTTCGCGTACATATCCGCCATCTATTAACAACTGATCGAGACATTCGAGAGGAAACAGATAAACATATCGCAGGATAAAAATATCTAATCTGTCTAACACCCAGGAGTTTCCACAAAGTCCCTTTTTTCTTGCCGAGAGGTTTAAAACAATTCGAAGGCCCATATGTCGAGTGGCTATTGCTAATTGCAGCGTAAAACGGCCAGAAATAAGTCTGAACGAAATTTTTCCCCCGACCGAAGGGCCGCCTGTGATTGGCTGTTAGAAATGAGAAACGCAAATGCCGGACGCATTAAGAGCGCGTGCCTTAATGCGCGTGTACGTGGCCGCGTAAGTGGTTCCGTACGGAGCCGGCTGTAAAGGAAAACAAGCCACGATTTCATGACGTTGCCTCGGATATACGGCGTCGTTTAACCCCTCTAACCCGCGCATACATCCTTCGACGTGGGGAGAGAGAGAAAGAGAACCATTAATGGGCCGCGCCTAAGGCTCGAGCGACGTTCGGATTAGAAAGACGATAAACCTGGCTCTTGTCCTAATTTTCTTGTCGTTCTTTCTTTTTCCTCTCTCTCTCCTTCTCTCTCTCTCTCTCTCTCTCTCTCTCTCTCTCTCTCTCGTCTTATTCCTCGCTCTGTTCTTTTCGAGTTCTCCCTTCTCGACGGACCGTTTGACGCACGGCCTATGGAATACCGAGATATACCGTTGCTGGAATTAATTAGAAATACGTTTTGATCCGGTTAACGGCGACGTTTTTCTCGGCGAGAGCCTCGCGGATATCTGGAATAACGTCGCGAGAGAACTCGTCGACGATCGGCGTGTGTCTCCGTTGTCGGTGACTGCATTCGATGACGTATAACTAGATATTTCTTCATTTTTTTTCGGCGTGCGGAACGGATCGAAGCCGCTTTAATGATTGTAAATGTTATGCGCGACCTTTGCTCGGCCGCCGTGGCTCCGCATTAAAAATAAATTAAGGAGCGAGATATCGGATACGATACGTCGGATACCGACAGCCTTTCTATTCTGGCCCCGTGAAACGTGTAATTACCGGTCGAAAAAGGGAACCGGTGGCCAACACCGGGGCCATCGATTTTTGCGTCGCGTCGATTTCAGTCGGGCCAGAAACACGGACCCGAGAACCGAGCCCGTTGTCCAGCGTAATCGACAATCGGATATTTAATAACCGAAGGCCTATCGGACATTCATACCGGCCTCGATTAGCCTCCCCTTGTAAAAATATCGGCTATATCTATCATTAATCTGCTAGACAGTGATAGCCGATCAATTTCGGTCCGGTGAACGCCATATGGTTTTTACCTATTTCCACTCTTCGCTGAATTACAGAATCGCTTTATACTGTTTTCGATGTTAACACGGTGACTGCCCTGTTTTATATTACGTAAGTATTTTATCTATATGAGTCCCTAGTACGGGTCTGCCGAGGGACATTTACGCGGCAGGGACACTATTTTTTGACTGTTGCCGAACGTAGAGAAGGACAGCGGAATTCAAATAAAAACATAGCTAATCCAAATTTCCAACTTCATTATTTTTTTATGGGACTTCGATGACCATATTTCTTGCATTTTTCTGATAAAAATCATACCAAATGTGATATAATTCCGATAATATTTACTTGTGTAATAGACAATTAATGTTTCGGACTCGAGGAAGGATAGCGTATGGTAAAGAAAGAGACGCAGAGAGTCCTTGCGCCCGAAGCTTTAATTGTCTATTACACAAGTAAATATCATCGGAATTATATCATATTTGGCATGTTTTTTATTAGAAAAATTCTACAAATATAGTCATCAAAGTCCCATAACAAAATAATGAAAAATAAAGAATTTAGAAATTCAGATTAGGTGATCTCACACTGTAGTGGAGATAGATCTGGAAAATTTAGAGATCAGACTTTTCGGACATTTATTGTTAAAATACTATAATTCTTTATGCGGATTCGGATTCTTCATTCATTCATCAAAATGGTGGATTCAGTACTACGCGCGTATTGTCTGAAAACTTTTTTTTCGATAAACGGAATTAACGGGCCGTAGAACTACCGAGAGAGACCACTGCAAAAACCAAGTAAAAACAGGCGTGAACCGTGTTGACGAGTTCGAAGCCGATGGTAGCGAGTAACAAGGCGTTTTGCAGAGCGTTGCGCGACAGATGGTAGTCGCCGGGTAACGTTGAACCGTACACCATTACGCGTTACATTCGGCGGTTAACAGCGGTGATCGTGCGGTCGTAAGTTTCCATCGGATCGTTGCTCGCCGTCTGGCGAGAATCATTACTACGCTGGCCATTATGCGACTCGGTTTTTTTCACCGGGCGTGTGTGCGTGGGTGTGCTGGCCATGACGCGCGTAATCGTAAACAGCCGTGACGTTGCGAGGCGGAAGACGCTGATTCCGATTCGCAGTGCGAGCCTTATCTGTCGACGATTCCCGGAATAATCGTAGGGAGAGATTCATTTCGGACGTATCGAGCGATACCAGCCTCCGCAATTCTTGATTAACCTTATCAACGTTAAATCGTAATCGATGCGCGCCAGCGATACACTCTTCCGCTACTCGAAATAAAATTTCTACTTGCTGCGCTATGCGCGCTGACGAACAGTTCTGATAAACGATTCATTGAAGACTACGGGTTCTTCACCCTGGACGTTGATACCGCTTTCTTCGTTATCGATGGACTTTTCGGAACAGCGGATTCTGAAGACTTCTGTTAAAATTTATGTTCGAGCTAGAACTGTAAATAGTCTCAGCCGAGACTTTAGACTAACTAAAATTTTTTATCGATCCTCTATCGACGAATCCTTGGACCCAATAATGTCTATCCGTAATAATAACTACAATGTACTTAGAACCATTATCTGCTCTAAGAATAATATCCGACCAGAGCTTTATTTTTAATTTAATTAATAATCACATCGATTGTTCTTCTCTACTTGCGAAAATCAATTTTTATGTACCAGAACGTGAAATGAGAACAAGAGCGGGTTTTCAAACACGTCAAGCGAAATCTACTTATGGATTAATTAATCCAATGAATCGCATTATTGCAACAATCATACACTATTTATGATAACACTATTTAGATAAGTAGGCTGTATCTTTCTCTTTTTTTTGTAAATACTTATGTAAAAAGGGCTTCTGCCCGTCTATAAGAAATAATAAATATCTAAGCACCGTCTTAAATCACTATCCGGTTGATCCGCGCGGAAGCAAGCGGTTAATCGCAGTCGTCCTCGGCGCGAGAACACTCATAAATATTCTCAAGTATTTCGAAATGATTCAAATTTCGACTGTATTATGGTCGGGGGGGGGGGGGGGGGGGGACAGGTCGCGTAGAAAATAGACGTGGTCTCGGGCTTGTTGGTCTCTCCTGCGGCCCTCTTCGGCGCGAAGAGTTCTCGTTACAGCGTCGAATCACACGTATAGCCGGAAACAAACGAGATCGAGCGTCGCGTCGTCCCGTATATTTCCAGCGGTGTCTATCGTTCTCTTTTTCCCCTCTCTGTTTGTCTCTCTCATCCTTTCTCCGACGAGCATCGCACGCGCGAAGATCGAGTCTGAGCGGCGCGCATCGCTCGGTAAATTTAAATGCGACCGGTCACGCGACGGGTAGCGAGCGAGTACAACGAGTACGTGATGGTAACGGGCCACACACACGCACGTGGTCTTCTCTCCCTCGTTCATTCCCATTCTTTCACGTTCTCTCTGTTCCTCTTTCCCTCTGTCAGCTGCGAACACCTTTAAATATAGAATATGGAGCACCTTTTGCCCGCCACACGCCGGACCCGATGGATTTGTGGTATTGTGCAAGCGTGATTTTCTGTTCCCTGCACTCGGCACGTGCCGCGGCGCCTCTCTGTTTTTCTTCCGCCGCCTCCCTGTCAACTTTTCCTGCCATCTTTCTGTCAACTTCCGCCGCCCCTCTGCTCCATCTCGCAACGCGAGAAACTTCATTCGATATGCAATCAGTTGCAACTTTCAGCGAGAATTTTTCGTTCAAATCTATTCCGGAAATTTATATATTCAAAAATAAAGAAGAGGAAAAGCTCTGTTGTCTGTTCCCTGCACTCGGCACGTGCTGGCGTTTCTCTGTTTTTCTTCTGCCGCCCCTCTGCTCCATCTCGCAACGCGAGGAACTTCATTCGATATGCAATCAGTTGCAACTTTCAGCGAGAATTTTTCGTTCAAATCTATTCCGAAAATTTATATATTCAAAAATAAAGAAGAGGAAAAGCTCTGTTCTCTGTTCGGAATCGTCATGTAGGTTACATGGTTGCTGCTCTATGGACCAAGGCTGTTCCGACCTAGATGACCGTTCTCGAGCCTCTCGAAGAGCCATGTTTTCGACGATACTTCGATGGAATGGGGAAACTGGAGCCCCGAATGACAGCTGTATCCTGTCCGCGGGCTCGTACCAGTGTATTTATACTTTTGTAAGTGGCATAGAAGAGGAATAGGTCCCATTTGTGCAGCTTTGAGCCGCGCTTAGCCACTTGACACCGAACCTGTGCATCTGAACGTATGGCAGCCTTCAATTTCTTACAGAGTACGCTTTGTTAGCACTATCCGAGCTTAAGTGGCTATTACCCAATCGAAAAGTTGTCCTTTTCGACTATTTTCCTATGCAGCACGAATTCACTAATTACACGCGGATCCAGATACAGTATTTTATCCATATAAGTCCCGAGCACGGGTCTGCCGGGGGACATTTATGCGCCAGGAACAGAATTCTTTGACTTTTGTCGAACATAGAGAAGGACAGCCGATCTTGAGAGGCCTCGGTTGCTGAGAAATGTAAACATAGCTAATCCAAACTTCTAACTTCCTTTTTTTTCATTACTTTTTGATGGGACTTCGATGACCATATTTCTTGCATTATTCTGATAAAAATCATACCAAATGTGATATAATTCCGATGATATTTACTTGTGTAATAGGAAGGATGCATCGATTACGATTTAACGAGGAAGGATAGCGTATGGTAAAGAAAGAAACGCAGAGAGTCCTTGCGCCCGAAACTTTAATTGTCTATTACACAAGTAAATATCATCGGAATTATATCATATTTGGTATCATTTTGCATTAGAAAAATGCCACGAATATGTTGGTGAAAGTTCCATAAAAAAATACTATAAATACTATATTCCATAATAAAATACTATACATGGCATTTCGGGCCATGATATTGCAATCGACGCAGACAATTTTTATTTTGTTTAAATATCCACAGTCTATTCGTCACCTTCGAAGTTTCAAATATCGATGCTTCGATTCTCGTCACCTTCCGCAGCGTCACACAGCAAACTGTAACAGCCCTAATCGCGATGCGAATCAGTATCGAGACTGCACTCGGCGTGTCAGCGTTGAACGCCGCGAAACGGGGGGTGCAAGGTATGAAGTTACGGGCGAGATTCAAACGAAACAGCTCGCGGATTAATTCCTGTGGATCGGTGATCAGGGCGCTCGCTATTTAATGCAGTTATCTCGAGGACCGTGACAGCCTCTGAAAGGCGTGCCTCGGACGCAAGGAATATTGCCGGTTGAAAACTGGCTTAACGAGTTCCCTTAACAGTTTTATCGCTATCCTGGCCGCGCTGCTTAGCCCGCGATCGCGAATTCATTGATTGCCGACGGGGAAACGAGGCTAATCGAGCCCCGGGACTGTCGATGATATAAATTACACGGATCCTTTGGCAAGGCGACGGGCTCCTTGCTCGCATTTCGTAATCCGCTGTTTGATAAGAACAGTAGGAAAAATCGGGGAAACGAACCAATCCCCGTGGAATAAGTTACAAATAACTGGCCAATTAAGCGCGCGATCGGCGATCGCGTGCTAGCCTTCAAGCCAGGAATTTTCATTGACCGAGCAAACCGCGAATCCCAGCGAAAGACGACGATGATAAATGAGACAGAGATGTGTGTGCAACGCGACGCGCAGACTTTACGATCCGCGATAAATATTTAAACTGTCTCGCGCGCGGTGGCTCGTTCCGAGACTAAACTCGCGCGAAGAGGCGAACGCTCGTTATCGCGTCCACGGAATCGCATGATGCACGCATCGGCACGATCGCTATACCTCAAGAGACTGTATCGAGACGCGGCCCACGCGTCGTTGAAACATCACCAGCGAAATAATCGCGGAATCTCAGGTGGAAATTGTTTCTGTTCAACTGGTTTTATCTGGCCGATGAAAGATCGTCTGGTGGCAAACAAGAAGAGAATCATGGGAACGAAAAACTCACACCGGAAATACAAGAAGAAACTTCACTCTTTCGAATGAGCCAAACCAAACTGCTCTAGGCTAACTGCACCAGTGAATGAACGCTTTTGTATATTTCAATAAATTTTAAGCCGCACGGCATACTAGCGATAATGACTTTTGGGCCAATGGAATATATGACCCTTTTTCGTAGCTATATTCCTATTGGTTTATATTGGTCACGTGACCATTAGTTTCAAAGATGGCTTATTTTCACCAAGTACGTGTAGTGTGTGCAACTAGAATGTAGTGTTCATTGACTGGTATTTTATATATTTTTTATTTTAAGTTTAATAAAGTAAAATAGTAATAATTTCATTTTATTTGTGTTCATTTATTTTTGACAAATGAGGTAGAGGGAGCCATTTGGCATATCTGAGATTCCTTTAATTCACATATTTTTTTTTTAAATAAAATATCTTCCTGAACAATTTCTTAAATATTCATTCACTGGTGCAGTTCTCCTACGGTCTTTTTTCTCAAAGTTGCAACGCGTCGAAGAACCACGACTTCTTAGTTAAGATTCACCGATCTCTAATTTCGACTGTTAGTATAATAAGAACGGCCGGCGACAGTGTTATTTCGATGTCCGTAAAGCGATATTACCGTGGCGTAAATTACAATAAGCAGGCAATGTGGTACACTAGACGCCGCGGGGATCCCAGCTCCCAATGAGAAGTTAAAATAGAATAACGGAGAACCGTGGAGTTGCTTGGCGTGAAGAACGATGCCATGATTTTTATGGGAGCTTTGGACATCCAATTAAATTTCTATAGATTAGAGAATGTTATCTCAAGAAAAAATCTCCGGAGCTTAAACAATCTTCTACCACGCACCGGACAATGAAAACAATTTTCCACGAAGAAATAAATTCGTTCGCTTAAATCAATGGAGAAGCGTTCTCGGTGTACAGCAAGTGGCAATTAAGCCAGAAATTCTTTAGACCCGAATTTCTCCGAGTCATCGTGCGACTATGCTGGAGGACTATACGTCTCGGTCGTTCAATGCCACGCTCCCACCATAAGTCTCGTCGAATTCCACCATGAAAAATCGATCGACCGGGGGAAGTACCCAAGGATTAAGTACGTCGGAGTGCGTCGACTATGATCCAGGGAACAAGGGAAACGCGGGTGAAGCTAAGTGCGGCAGGTCGGTTCCGTCGAATTTCAATTTTTCTCGCAAATTTCGTGCCAGCCGTGACAGCCTATTGCTCGAAAACCAATTTATTACCGATCCGGGACAGGACAAAATTTATTATTGGTGGCGTGCGGGGCCGGAGAGGCACGGGGATCGTATTTCGGCAAATATCGTTGCGGACGTAGTCGATAACTCAGTGATTCGTCATCGACTCCCGGCCGATAGTCAAATGAACGGGGAGGGGGGGGGGGGGGGAGCTGTCGTAAATCGTTGCACCGGTGCACTAACGCATAAATCAAAGCTCGCGCGGCTGTCAGGTGTTCCAGGCAGACTCGTTATCGTTGCGTCACGCGTTTGATATCGAACACGCGAAAATATCGACTGGTTTCCTAAGCGTTCGATTATATTTTCTTTTTTCCCCCATTCGAAAGCGAACCTTCGTATACGGTTGTACACGAAAAACCTCTGGCCGCGAGATACCGAGATTTATTTCTGTCTTTAGAAACTAGTCCAGTGTTAGTATGTTAATGTCTCTAATTTGTCAGACTCGAACTTCTAGTCTTTCAACACGCTGGTATCGGACCGAGATTCTCTAGACTCTCTCAAAGTATTTTATTATTATTTATTATAGGCGGGCAGAAGCCCTTTTTACATAAGCCTTTACAAAGAAAAGAAAAAAAAGAGAAAGACACAAGACTATTTATTTAATAAGAAAGAAGGAACATGCGGACAAAGACAAAGAAAAAAAACTAAATAATACTGGTACAATCGATAGGTATTATCATATAATCTTGCGTAGTTGCATTTGAAAATTTTTCAAAGATCCAATGAAAAAAACAATAATGTTATAAATAGTGCATGATTTTGCAAATAATGCGATTCATTGGATTAATTAATCGGTAAGTAGATTTCGCTTTAAGTGTTTGAAAACTCGTTCTTGTTCTCAGTTCACGTTCTGGTACATAAAAACTGATTTGCGCAAGTAGAGAAGAACAATCGATATGATTATTAATTAAATTAAAAATAAATCTCTGGTCGGATATTATTCTTAGAGCAGATAATGGATCTAGGTTCATGTAGTTATTATTGCGGAGTAATCATGATTAAAGGATGACATTTTATACTTATATCAAACATTCGAACAGAAATTTCAAATTGGATTTCACTGTGCACACCGTTGATACGAAAATTGGCAGAATTTCTGCGGAGCATAACAAAATCGTCGCGGCCATTAAACGTGTCGATCTTTCGCACGGTTGCAGCGGAAAATGTGGAACAGCTTGCGAAACGAGCCGATAGTCCTTCTCGGTAAAAAAAAAAACCCGGTGGTCCACCTATGAGGTTCTACCCACGCGATAGTTAATCCCCGGCAATTGTGCACGATGTAATTTCATGTTTCCCGTGCGCGCGGTTTAATGCGGCGACGAGTGCCACGAACGGAGTAATAATAACGCGGCGGCGGCGGCGTCTACGGGCATTAAACAAACGTTCCGAGCGTCACCGGGACGCCGGTGAAAGTACAATAGCGAGGGATATTAATGAGGCACAAAAGGCTCCACCTTCGTAGCGACGCAATGCACGCTTTTTATTACGTTGCCTGCGTGACTTATATTTAAACGACAAGGCACCGATATTCGTCGACGATCGTCGCCGTCGTTTTCTGCATAGCGTCGTGACGCAAGCTAGTCGAGCAACCAAGGGAGAGACGACGATTCGTGTCCGGCGTTATTAGCTCGAGTACCGCGCGGCTCTGACACTTAAAATCAATTAGCGGTACGCGTCAATTAGAAAGTCGGTCGGCTCTTCCACAGACTCGATTTCTTGCCGAGCTACGCGCGCAACAATCGTTCGCTATCGTTTCGCTGGAGTCCTTTGACGGAGAACCCAGTTACGCGGACGTGTTTCACTGGCAATCCTCTAATTTAGCGGAAATTAACTAGCCCTTTAGAAAGGGTCAAAGTGCAATCGTTCGATCGCCTTGTTTAGGACCGATTTGTGCACGACAATAATTTATACATGGTTTTATCGGCGCTACGGTTCGATCATATTCTACACATTAAAGCAATTTTGTGAGGATACCCAATGAGTCCCTGATGATTCCTCTAGCGAGTCTAGGACGAAATACTACCTTTCTTCTCCTCTACTATTACAAATTCCTAATAGCAAACGTTGGCCTCGAACCGAAATGGTGCAAACAAATCGAAACGTTTGGGTATCCTCACAGAATTGCTTTAATGTGTAGAATATGATCGAACCGTAACGCTGATAAAATCAAATCCTATCTAATATTTTAATATTTTACGATCGATATAAAGAGAAAAATTGTTAATTTACACAGTTCGCCGTTATTTTCTAGTCGTAGACAAATCGATACAAAGAGAATTTGTTATTCAATGCGCTACTGATGCTACAGCTGTGGCGAAAAAGGGCCTCCGACGGAATCAACGGAACCGCGAAAAAGTTTTAAT
Source organism: Lasioglossum vierecki (assembly GCA_028455595.1). Classification (NCBI taxonomy): domain Eukaryota; kingdom Metazoa; phylum Arthropoda; class Insecta; order Hymenoptera; family Halictidae; genus Lasioglossum; species Lasioglossum vierecki. The sequence goes on from CM052338.1 coordinate 13,249,671, forward strand.
TTGAATTTTCTCGTATAAATTTGAATTGAAATTTTAATTTGGATTTGAATATTTATTTTATTTCTCGTCGTATTATCGATCGTTTGACCCCGCCCGAATCTCTGGCCTGCCATAGAAGGTGAATCTATAGATGGTGGCGATTAGGGAGTCTTTCGTGGGGCGGGGAGCAGGAGGAAACGGGTTCCCCGAGGAGACAGGTGGAGACGCGGTTGACGACATCTCGACGACACGTTCGAGTGATCGATAGTCCTTTGGCCGAGGACTCTCCCGTTGGTCGCTGGTCGACTTCGTTATTATGCAAATCGAAACGGAAGTCCTTTCTCGATTCTTCCACCCGCCGCGAGCTCTCGTAATTGCCATCTTCCGCCAAATTTTATATTCACGCCGGCTGCGTTACGTGCGCGAGCGAAATTAAGGGTGAATTGATCTTCCTACCGGGCTCAATTTTCCTACCTTCTGAATTTAATACTAATTTACTAATTTTCTTTTTACGGTGGTTTCAAGCAATTTCTCTAGACCAGCTCTCGTCGCACGATGACAGGAGGAAAGACAATAGCACATTCCATGCACGACGCGACGACCCGGTAAAAATGTTTCACGCGAAAGTCGTGCGACCGATTTCACTTGTTTCGAAATTGAAAATTGATATCGACGTTTCGATAGAAAGGATCATATTTCCAATATTTCGAGGATAGTTCGATTACAGGGATCGGGGGATGTTTCGCAACGAGCGTCTCGGTAGATGGGAGCGCAATTTTTTGAAAGTATATTCGATTTCTCCTGGTATTAGTAATTATGTAATTATTCTCCTGTAGTTATTATTATAAAAATTATTATTAACTAGTTTTTCCCCGCGGATTCGCTCGAACAGGAAACTGTTTAATGCCCTCGAAAATTGAGATTGTTTCTCCATAAAACTTTTTAACCCCTCATTCGCCCCATTCGGATTGTATCAATGAGCATTAAGACCAAGTATGATGTAAATCTGTCCAGGAACAATATATTCCTCATACAAACGTTGCAACCCCTTTTCACTCCCTTAGGGGTTGAAATTTGTAAAATGCCGAAATAAGTGTTTGATTAACTATATCAAGGAGCATTAAGACCGAGTTTCAAGGAAATCCGACCACGCACAAAATATTTTTCATACAAACGTTGCAACCCCTTTTAACCCTCTTAGGAGTTGAATTTATCCTTGTATAGATCATAAAGGAAACCTCTGTGCAAAATTTCAGCTTTCTAGGGCCAAGGGTTTAGTCTGGGCGTTGATGAGTGAGCGGAGTCAGGACTTCGTTTTTATATGTATATAGACTACAATAAACCTGATAAGAACGTGGCTAGTTTCAAGTATGGAGAGTATTGTACTGACCTTGAGGAGCCTCCGGAAGTAAGGGCTGCATGCGGAGAGGACGACCTTGTGCGCGGTGAAGCTGCTACTGTCGCATGCCAGCGTAACATCGACGAAATCCTCCTCGTCCCTCAGATGGCGGAATGAGCTGAGGATGCTCGAGTGGAAGTCGTTCCACCTGAGTGAGTACTGTTGCTCGCCGCTCGACGAGGACGAAGAGGCCGCCATGGCGTCCGTCCCCTCGGGACCCACGGCCGAGGGCACCAGAGGTGCTATCGTGCTCACTCTGGCACCCCACGAGGACACCTTCACTTCACCCTCTCGTCTTCACCACCGCACACCCCGAAATCCTTATCAACCCCCTTTATCAACCGAACCAGCTGCTAGCTCGTGCCGCGTCTTCACGCGATTCCTTATCTCTCAATAACAATCTTCGACCAATAACTCCTTTTTCCCTCTTAAAGCTTGCCCTCTCGATTTCGACCTTGACCTCGTTACACTTCGAGAACGTATCTCGAATCTTCTTTGGTTAGCCACCGTCTTCTTCTTCTTCTTCTTGTTTCAGCGTCTCGATGATCTAGGATATGTTTGGTTCACTCTCGAGATACGTGGAACCACTGTGTAGGTTGATGTCAGGTGTTAGGGAGCCACGGAGCCAAAGTGGATCTCATAATAACGACATCGTGATAGCGACTAGAGGACGTTGTCTGCCGCTGTCCGGGTAGGCTGAGACAATGAGCCCGCGATCGGTTCTGAAAACAATGCGACGACTATTGTCAGGCACCGCTCTCTCTCTCTCTCTCTCTCGTTGGCACGTCACGGCCTATCGGACATTTTTGAATACCGATCGATAAACACCCGGCCAAGATCCGCCAGCGTTATAAACGCAATCGTACAACGGAGCCTTTGCACTCGGGCCAATTTTGCCGCGTCGAATTCTCGATTACACGTTATCTCGGATTTCGGGGGAACGCGCGCGACTCGGAAATATTCGGCAAAAGTTCGGTCATCTTTCACCGACTGCAGTGGATGATATAATTGTTGCTGCCATTTACGTACATTCAAGACTTTATATTCTGATAACGATCTACTCTTCGACCAAAGGATCATCGTACGGTTTTATAAGGGATGCTAGCACTCTACGTGTTACGAATACAAAAATTATTCATTCTTTCAAATCTCAATACATTTGAAACGAAACACCCTTTGAATGTGTAATCAGAATTCTTATCTGCAGACCGAGGCAATAGATAACAAGATTACATTGTTATTTGCTCCAATCGCAAGTAGCTCGATACAAATTATTATTATATCGTACGTATTGCACTGGGTCTGTTTAGCGACGTGTCAGGATGATTTATAAAAAGAGATTACTGCAGAATGAATTTCTTCTGATCTTGTTGCATTTAACTCGTTTAAATGAACAAAACAAAAAAAGAAGTGACTTACCCGGTGTGAAGCAGATTGAACGTGACCCGAGCGATTTTTCCCTTGGTTTGTCCCTCCGTCCGCCGTATCCGCGAACCACCAAACACGTATCACTTTCTCCCGTTCAACGAAGTCCTTACACCCTCTGCCCAGCCACAGTTTGACAGACGCGTCATTCCGACATCCGTCGACGAAAGACACCACAACAATCCCGTCGATGCTTCCCCGGCCTTTGGACACTCGCGGCTCGATAAATCACCGGCAGGTCAGCTGATTTTTTCGGTGCACACGTGTCCTTGCTTATCATGCCCCTCTCGCTGGCTTTACTCTTTCTCTGTCTTGTTTCACCTCCTTGCGATCCTTTCCTCCTCGATCTCTCTTTTCTCGTCTGGCTCCTTTTTCTCAGTCCTCTCCCGTTCTACCTCCTACTCTCAGCCGCCTTGATCTTTCTCTCTCCTATCCTACGGACCGGATAAAAAGGCAAGATTAACAAGCGTTTGCATACGAGACTCGTCGCGGTCCATGATAATGCACGAGATTATAAATGAAACGAGCAACGGACGAGCATTCCGACGCGACACATCGTTCCTCGTTTCCTCGCGAAAGCATTCGAACTTCCCTCGTGTTATGGAGATCAAAATGTTTCGGACACTTTCTCTAGTTTTGTAGAAATGTAATTTAAAAATGTTCGAATATATTTTAATCATTAGTGCAAGGTAAATACAGTATTTTATTCATATAAGTAATAGCTAATCCAAATTTTCAACTTCTTTTTTTTTCATTACTTTTTTATGGTACTTTTATGGCCAGATTTGAGGCATTTTTCTAATAAAAATAATACCAAATATGATGTAATTCCGATAATATTTACTTGTGTAATAGACAATTAAAGTTTCGGGCGCAAAGAAGGAGCGTTCCTCGTACCTTAAACTTTAATTGTCCATTACACAAGTAAATATCATCGGAATTATATCACATTTAGTATGATTGTTATTAGAAAAATGTCAAAAATATGGTCATCGAAGACCCGTAAAAAATAATGGAAAATAGAGTAGTTGTAAAGGAAGTACCTCAAGGGGTACACCCCGCAGTAGTGGGGATAGATTCGGGACATTTACGGATAAAATACTGTATATCCATTGAAGTCGTTTGAATGCTTTCGTCATCCGGATACACCGTCTCGGTGAACGCGTTTTGTGCCTCGATCCTGCGGAACCACGAACGATCCAGCCTGCCAAGCAGGGTCTGGTCGGTGCCAGTCATTCAATTATCAAGGAGTCGCATAAAACAGCCGACCTCTCAAGGGGAAAAATCCCGTATTATTCATATCTATGGAAAGTGAACTGAAAGTTACGTGAATCTTGCGTGAATCATCCTTAACAGCGGAAATATGTGTGTACCATGTAAAAGTGTAAATTACAGTGAAAAGAAGGAAACCAAGATAATTGGACGAAATAAAAATCTTCTGTTGTTTCATGATTGTGAATCGTAGAACCGATCGTGGAAGAAAAACTGGTGACGTACAAAAACAATGTAAGCAACGGCTATGAATATACATATATCTGGATGCCCGACGATAAGGCTATCGGGTCTTGTTTACGATCTGGTGAATTTACTTTGCACCATTCTCGGCAAATATTAGAAAACGCGATATCGAACGCGACACACGGCCGACCGTAATTACTTCTCCGCCTTTAATTACGGGAAGGGCCCGATTTCATCGGGGCGCTGGTTACGTTTCAGCTTTGTAAACAGTCGCGGAACACCTTCGAATATTCCACGGTGAGTGTTACTTTTAAATTACAGAGGTGTGTTAAGGCAGCACGCGAACATTATAGGATTACAAAGCGACTGGGGAACGTTTACTGGAATCGGATAGAGCTGCCGATCCGCCCGCGGTCGTTTTCATCGGAAATTACGACAATCGCCAGAAAACATTCCGAAAAAAATTAATTCACCATCTCCCGGACAACAATTTCGTTTCCTGTGATAAAATTGTTTGTTCCGTGTGTGTCAGAGTTAAATTATAGTCCTGAATTTTTCAGAAGCTGTAATGTCTATTCTGTGTTGCCAACAATCGGAATTTTAATCTAGAACTACCATCAGGATTTTTCCTGGCTATTGTAACGAAAGGGAATACGTTCTATCTTGTGCCGCTATGATTGTCAGAGGCTCAATTATCTAGACCTATTCCAGCAACGTTGTGTCCGAGCATGATTAAAAAGTATTAGACATACATACGTGGTTGTCCATCAGAATGCAGCGTTCGGTTCCAAGGAGAACGAAACACCGAAGACAATTCAAGCATCGAAGTATGTAACACGGTATACGGGACCGGAATCGAGGGAACACACACGTACGCCTCCCAGCACTTGCACATTATGAAACTGACATAATGACCAGAGGAGGATTTCGCAAGCAGATACCTAGAAAGCGTTACGAGGCGTAGAGAGCGAGCTCGCGTTATCTCTCAGTTTCGATACTGAAATTAAATACTCATTTTCCAGTCCGCGGAGGAACGATTCGAAAATAGAGGAAAGGAAATTACAAACACGAATTGATCGTTGATTAATATTCAGTACTTGTCTAGCGTAAAATACAATGATGTTCCCTTGACCCCTGGAATTTTTAAACGACCTGTACCGCGTCCAATCAGATGTCCAATCGCGACAGTAAACGTGCATCGTTCCACGTGCGCTCATATTCCATTATGCCGTATGAATGAATCCCGTGTCCCTGAATATATTTTCACGAACGATCGATGGATGAGCGCTTACACTCGAGCAGTTCGAACCCCCGCACGCGGCATATTTCGTAAACGCTGTAAAAGTCGATCGACCCTCTCGAACTCGCGATCCACGGATCTCTCGCAGATGTTCGATCGACGTACGATCGGCTTTCGCCGTTAATTGTCAGCCTGCTAAGCTTTATGATACATCGAGACACAAAGGGGACTGATCCAACGTAAAAACACGTCGATCTGCATACGTCCGACGCACGGCAGTGATTTATGGAGCCAAGGAGATCGACGGGAGCCGACTGAAAGCCGACATCATTAGCGATCGTTGCTTTTGTGCCCCCGGCTCGAATAACTTCGATCTTTTTATCTTACTTAAGCTCGGCCGTGTCTCCCTTTTGTGCGCTGCTTTAATTGAGAAAAATCGGCGAACGTAACTCTATCAAAAGCGACTAATAATTATACGGATAGTTTTTATACATTCACGGCAGATCGAGTAAAAACAGAAGAATAAGAGAACACACTTATACATTAATTTATTCAGCCGTTGCTCTGTGCACTTTCTTGCAAAAACCTTTTCATCTCGATCTATAGTAATGATGGGCACACCATCGACTAATTACTATTTAGTTGCTACACACTATCGAATATTTAGTCGATTGAAATTTTGTTTTAGCAGTTACGTCTAGATTGTGGGCTATAGTATATGCCTACGTCTATACGTCTCATCTCTCACAAATTATTATTTAGCCTTTAATAATAATACAATATAAAGGCAAAGTGTTAATGAACCTTTTAAAAAAATATCTGTTATTGACAGATATAATTATAAAATACTACTCTTTCTCTTTAGGTTACGATTAAAATTTTATTCCCATAAGTGCAATATAATGTATTGTTATTTAATAATTGTATAATATTTCTAGTATAATAATTGTTATTTATGCTACATACGTGTGGTCATTGAACGAATTATTCGATATAGCTAATGAGTAAACGTATTTGATAGTAAATGTTCTAAAATCTATTAAAAACTCCGGGCCGTTAAAATTCAACCAATTTAGTTGATAGTTTAAAAAATCAGTCGACTGAAAATAGCAGTTAGTTACTATCGATTTAGTCGATAGTTTTATTCGATGGTGCCCATTACTGATCTATAGTCTATCAAACCATTAAGACTCTCCCACAGGACAAGTGTCATCGGTCATCACCGCCATTTTGTTATTACCGTACCGATCAAGCGATTAACGCTAAAACACTTTTCCTGTATCTCCAGGTACACGTCTGTTTGTTCATTATCGGCCCCATTATCGTTTCACATTTTACGGGATATTCGTCTCAAGTTGAAGCCAGGTTTAATAGCAGCCCGATGACTGTGCCTCGCCTTCCACACACTCCTATTTGCATACTAATTATGCCATTCGTATTTGCATCTTTATGCGCTGCAATTTTACGTAAGGAAGAAGTTTCACTTGGCCAACAAATCCTAAACAATTGCTCGAGTATGTCTGTTCGATTTCATGGTGGTTGAAATTGCGAGAAGATTAATGCATAAAACGTCGTTGGCAAACAGGAACACGAAGAGACAAGGCTTTCGTCGTGACAAGCATTGTTCGGTTTCAATTGTGTTCTTTTTTTTAGAAACGGGTTCGCTGAAGCGGGCACAGGGACGCATGAGAAACGATAAATCAAAAGATGCGACGTTTAAATATTTCATTCGTGGCGAAAAGAAGAAGAAATTTCTCAGCGAATCAGGGACACCATGTGGCGTGCAACTTCCTCGAATCGACGCTCGTTTTATATTCCGCAGAGCAATCGTAAACCTCATTGCAGTGCGGCGCAACGCGTTGTAATCGCGAATCAACAACGCCTATCGCATTACTCCGGTCTCGCGCGCGGCTCTGTTCAATGGTTTATTGCGTTTCTCTGGCCGCGTTTACACCGGCCGCCGCACCATGCACCCCCCCGCCCCCGTCACCCGCAAACACTTCATTGTTTTCATTCATAGGTCGAGTGTTTCTTGCACTTGCTTTTCGCAAAAAATATCATCGAATCCCGTAACGCCGATTTCCAATAACCCGCAGAACCTCGGTAAATTTTCGACGAGTCAAATCGGTTTTCGCAAGCACAAATGTTGTACACGTGCAAATATTGTTCCTTCACACTTTGGCTTTTTCAAAATAAATCTCATCGCTTCCGGTCAATGCTTCGAACGCACGTGTTCTACTACAGAAAAGATGCTTCTTAGAAACCTATACAATATAGCAACCTTTACGAGCACGCAGTGCGATAAGAAACGATACGTCTTATAAGATGACCTAATACATTGCACGAACACATCAAGTATCAAATTCTAATCACCATGGACACTTTCGCAAGCTCTGTTCCGACGTAACAGAATTTTTGATAGTTGTAAGTACGTGTATGATTTTCCATTAACAGACACAAGATTTCCAATAATTAACAAACAATCATTTCGTTTCTGCGTGCCGACTGTGCCCGGTTGATGGGACGGTTTAATTAAAATGAAGCTCACTGTGTGCCGGTTAATTAAGTCCATTTCCAAGATTATACGAAAATACTCCGTTACTCTTTGCTGGAATGTATGTAAATGCGAAATCGATTCGAAAGGTGTTCAACAACACCGCGGGAATAATTTGCATGCGCATTAAATTTCGCACGACGCGTTATAATCGCTAGTCAACAACGCCTATCGCGTTACTCCAGCCTCGGTGAATATTTTCCAACGGTTTAAATGCGTTTCCTGAACGACTTCGACCTCGTGTGGCACACCAAATTATGCGATTCCACAGCACGACACATCCTGTGTGTCGTCGATCCTCGATCGCTGCTCGATCTTGTCGATCTCGGTCGACGGGATTTCCATTCACCGACGAGGCCTGCACTTTACTTCCTCATTAACATATGCTCGCGGACGATTGCTACAAAGTATCGCGTGGAAATACCTTCTTAATCATAAAGTAAACTGTGTCGTTAAAAAATGATTAGGCAAACAGCGTTCCGAGAAAATTTACCCAGCTGAAAGTTCGCGCATTCTAAGTTTTCTGGAATTTTCAGCATCTGTATTTTGTACTGTTCCCTTTTTATCTCGATCGACAACTTATAAATAACTTAAATTGATGGTTTCGGCGCAAAGATTCCATCGTATCTTAATAACTAAGCAATTTTGCAAATTTCTATATCTTTTTAACGTTTCGGTCTAGTTCAAGACTATTATCAAGAAAAACTTTTTATATATAATTGCGTCTGTAAAAATTAAATTACTGTATTTGGTACTGTCTTGAGAAAACAGCAGATCACGCTGATTGATCATCAATTGTACAATTTTGTAGTATTAGAATAAATGTTATTCCAGTTATCGATCGTAAGATCGTTAAAAACAAAAGATGTGATGATTCATAAAGCAAGTTAATAATTTAATACAGTATTTTGACATTGTATTTCAATCTGTTGTTATTGCAATAATACTGAATTTTCTATTAAAATTTACAGACGTAGTTTTCTTCTTTCGTCTTGTATCTTCCTCTTTTCTTTGTAAATACTTATGTAAAAAAGGCTTCTGCCCGTCAACAATAAATAATAATAATAATAATAATATTAGGATCAAAATTGCTTTAATGTATTTTCTTGATCGAACCGTTGCGTCGAGAACATTTTAATACATTTTTTATTAGAATAAACTATACTTACAACAAAGCGTCCAGGTACTTTTTAGCGGGAGTGTATACGGAGAAGTCTAATGAATTTGCGAGCGTTAGAAACCTGTTTCCCAATAAATCGGTAAAAATGTATCCGCGAGGCAAACCGCGAAGTGTGTCAAATTAACACATTAACGGCTCTCGCGGAGCGTTCTAGCGTATATATTTACCAGTGTCGGACGTAGCTCTGAGAGCAGAGACAGAGGACGCGTGTTGCGTGCCAACAGGCGAAAGTACCTCGGTAACAACGAGTCGTACACGTAGAAAGCGTACGAGAACTCGACTCGACGACTCGGTTCTGTGTCTCAAGAAAGTGTCATCGCTGCTAAATGTTCGCCGGTTTCGTACACGGATTTACACCGAGCCGGTACACGCCCGTTCATCGCCTCTCAGACACGGTGAAAGTCATCGTGGCGCGCCGGTGGGCTGATTATTATGCCACCCGAGCAATCGTCGGTCAATTATTACAACGTCGCCGGGGCCCCGCGATTCTGACGGCGTAATTGCGCTCGACAAGCGAAATGGGGGCCGACAACTGCGTTGCGGGAAATTCGATCAACACGAACTCGCTATTCCGCATAATCCTCGTTGCCTGAACGAAAATCAAAAAACAAAAGTAGCTGAAATCATCTAATTTCAAAGACTACTCATTAGTCTTGTCGCCAGGTACTTTTACTTGGAAAGTATTTCGAACTTAATGAAATTTTAACACGTCATTTAGGGGTACTCTGGGGTTGCGAATCTAAGTTTTCGACCTCGAGTACCCTATGCAAACTTGGGGAGAGGGAAAAGCCACGATTTTTATTACCTTGTTTTGATTTTTCGCCTATTTATTCTTTTCATTTTTTTCAAAATTTTATAAAGTTCGGAATACTTTCCAGTGTAACACGACGTTTAACAGAAACAAACCCAGGGCGCCAGACCGCTTCGGCACTACCCTGATGAGACAGAAGAAGCACACCGCGGCTGAATGTTCAAGAAGGCCACGGGGCCGAGAACCTTCTCAACCTCTAGCAACGCGTTGTTGACAGGGTTAGCAACGAGTTAATATAAATATCGGTAATGAAACGCGGAGCGCACACTTTAGCTATGCCTGTGGGAGAGGACGAGGTAAGACCACGGCCGCCCATAGGTGAGGGAGAGTACGAAGCAATGCTATCAGACGTCCAGCAGCTCAGGAGAGGACAGGGGTTGCACCTGGACGCCTCTCTGGATAAATGGGAGAGGACGGCCATGAAGGCCGGCCGCCTGCCGAGAAGAAAGAACAGGGTAGCTTCCTGGCCGCTTTAAAGTAGAATTCACCTGGTTCCTCTGTACGTCTCGGAGAAGACGGCCATGAAGGCCGGCCGCCGAGCGGGCAGGAGAATTCCGGTGAATCCGAAGAGTCGTCGTTTCCACCAGAAGGAAAGAACGGGTGAGATAAATCGGACGCCTGATGGGGAAACCTTTTTTCTTTTTCATAATATTATTTTTTTTTCGTAATATTATTCCTTTAATCGTTTCTAACCTTCGTCAAAGATTATTGTAAAATCACGACTTAATCGTCTTCAAAGGTTTTATGAAGTCACTATCCATTCCTTTCAATGTACAAATCTAATCTTTCGTTTTGAATAAATTCTTTGTCCAGATATTTCCTATTTCTGTCATTGCGAAGTTATTCCGAAAACCATCCACATCCTGCACCAGGTAAAAATACCTGGCCACTGGACTATCATTGATTCTCAAGATGAGAGTTTTCAATAGTCAAAAGCGCTAGATAAAATATCAATCTAAGTCACAGTCACCCTCAAAAAAGTCGTATTTTTTATTTATAAAAGTCCTATTAGTCCCCTGTATGTACCTGTCGCAGCTTTACGCAAATTACACCTCGTAAAAATAGCAGATTCTTTATTAGTGAAAAACTCCATCTTTGCATTTTCGAGAAATGAGAAGATCCCACTTAACGTTCGGACATAGTTCCTGTGAAGTTGAAATCGTAAGCGCTAATAAGCAAAATTAAAACGAACTTTAAATCGAATTTGACATATTACAAAGTTCACGAGATGAATAATTCTCGGCCGAAGGGCGGAACTGCTTGAATAATTGAACAAAGGGATTCCCTGTTAACATTAAAATACGAAACGATCGATAAACCCTCTGGTTCATACATCCCGATAAACTTGATTCAAATATTCGAACAATAAATTTTTGTTCAATAAATAAATTGTTCGTAGAGTAAGGTAATATTCACAACAGATTGTTGCCGACAGAACTGTACCGGTAGTTAGCATGATTTCCAGTTCCTTGATCGCGTGTTTACCTTTAACGAGAGAGTACGGTAGTGTCCGGATCGAACGAGAGCTCTCGAAATTTCGATTTTCCTTTCTCTTTCAGATTCCAAGCGTAAATGAACGATCACCGAGTGATTAGCCTTATCGAGGCACAGGTCTTGGCACGAACACAGCCGTGCACCGGTGGTTGTATTGGTGTGTGTACAGCCGTATTTACAGGTATTTCCTTGATCGTTCCGCACGGAACGTTAGGTTGACGACCCTTTGATAACCACGCGCGTACACATCGCGACGCGGATCCACCGGCGTCCAATTAGGAGACATTTAGTAATCGAGGCGTTAATGAGGCCTCGATGGCTAAAGCTACTACGACTCAAGCCTCAAAACTGAGGGCCACTCGAGGACACTCGTTTGTCGAGTTCACTACACAGTTACAGCTGTCTGATTTTTCAAGAATATCCTCGCCGTTGCGACTGTGCTTCTCAAAATTTTGGCAATTAAAATTTTCTCCCACAGCCGTGTGAACAATCAGACCTATTTTTATTAACAAATATCTTAACCTAACCTATTTTTATCAAACAATAGGTCTTAACATGTCTTAATAAATCTTAACAAAACATTCTCTAGAGTTTGACCATCGTTTTGATTTTGACAACGTTAAAGCAATTGACAAGGAGACTAACTTAAGTAATAAGATACTACTCGAAACGATTCATATGATTAAACATCCTAGCGTAAATTTTAGGTATGAAACGCCTACGATTCAAGAATATTACGCAACACCACTGAACCAGTAGTGTGTTATGATGAATCCCTTTCCTAATATTGTTTATCCTTGGTTTTGTTAATTGCATAACATCTTAATTACATATTTTTGTCATTACGTAGTCTCTAAATATGTGGTCTAAATATTTTTAGCAAATCGAAGAAACGATACAGTCTGGTATATTCAACCCTATGCCCTCAAAGCTATTTCAACGGGAAAATTAAACATTTTAATTATCTCACACAATGTCTAAAAAAATGTTTAGTAATTGTACAGCAATTTCTAGCGACGCCTCATAGGAGACAACCGAGTGCAAACGGTTAATTTCTGATAACCCATCATCTAGTTCCTTTAAAAAATAGTTGATCAAGCGTCTTTGGTCAAGCGAGATATCTCTGATTGGTTTCTAGCTAGATATTCCTCAGTTATTGATAATCTACAACGATCATTGTTGGTACACCGAGGAGTTCGACAACGTACGTGTTTGTTAATCGTAGAACGCAAAGCGAGTATGTTTGCAATTGTGCGGAATTGAAGAAAAGCAACAACGGCGTCGCGACACGGTCTTTTATTTAATATCTTGGGTAAACATCGAGCGCGATCAAATGTTTTCGAGCTGAGCACCGTGTATGTGTGCAAGAAGCTCTATCGTCCGTAAAACGCGTTGCAGAAGTATGCAGCTCAGGTGGAAAAATAACACAGGCAGAGTGCTGCATCCGACTGGCCGGTGAATTCGTTTTTGTAAAAACGCTCGATTTTTTCCTGGGGATTTATCGGGACGCGTAATCGATGGTACATGGGGCGGTGGAATGAAGCGCGACGGTATGCGCGATGATAGAGAGGGAAATATAGAGAAAGGTAGAGAGAGAGAGAGGTGATGGTGGAATATCGCTTTGGAGAAAGAGAAAAAGCCGGTGATGCAGCACAATGCTCCACCGCGTACGTAAATAACACCGAGCGCTGTTATCTGCTCTGCTCTCTGCAATATGGAACGCGTTATCTTGCAGTCGGCTGCAGAATATTGCGTTTTTATCGCGAAACCGTTGGATCCATCGGTCGGTGAAGAGCAAAGGGTGTGCAGATACGAGAGATCGGGATTAAGATCGATTACGCGTCGCGTCGACAGCATCTACGACACGATTTCTCATCGACAACCAGCGATACGTGAACGAGATACAATTCAAACACGAAAATCCCGCACTCACACTTTCTTCCTCTCTTTCTAGGTTTAAAATCCGTCTGTTCTCGAGGTACCGTTCATTCCTCTGTACGACCACGACGAAAACGACGAATCCCAAAGGTGAAGCCAAACGAATCGTTGTACCGTCGACCGATAACAAATGGAAACAATTAATAAATTTGTGCCGGATCGCATTCTCGCGCAAATAACGCCGCTAATAGATAGATAATCTCCTTTTATCGGTGGTACTTAAGATCCCCGTTCGCTACACGATCCGTGATATGGAATTGTATATTCCAACTGTGATTCACTGGTATGTATCATTGCTTGAAAAAGAAAAACGAATAATACGTACTGTTCATTAGCGAGTGTGGATAAATGGTTAATGTAGGTTGGGGGCATACGGTGCTCTGTGGGCCACTATCTTGGCTCTGTTGAAGGCGGGGCTAACTAAGCCACGCCCACTCGGTGCACTTTACGTCAAAGAAACTAATGCGCCCGACTCAGACGGGCGAAATCAATCGCAACCGAAAATATTAGGGAAAATTCCTTTTTTTATTATCGTTATTTAAACGTCGCTTTTTTGAATTCTTACGTGAGAATCATTTCACGACGGGACCTACAGTTTAGAATAAAGGTGGGTTCCGAACCACCTTGGGCACCACAGTATTTAGATGGCACATGGGATATTTCCAGAGGTGCCGGAGCGGTGGGATCAAACCCGCGACCACGACATCCGCAGTCGCGTGCTCTACCCACTGAGCCACTGCGCGCCCGAGGGAAAATTCTGTCGTATTTGAATAAATTGATTCAAGTGTTTTCTTTGAAATACGACAAAACTTTCCCACCAACTTAATATTTATTTATTGTTTCTTTTAATATGGTCACATTAACAACTAGGTCATTAGTGATCACATAATTTACAATCACCAATTTGATATTGCATGTGACCAGAGCGATGCAAAATCAACGGCAACTGAAAATGTTAGGTTGGAGGGAAAATTCTGTCATATTTGTATAAATTGATTCAAGTGTGTTCTTTAAAATCGACAGAACTTTCCCTCAAATATTGTATGTGACCAGAGCGATGCAAAAGCACGAAGAATCTGTTCGATAGCGAACAATCGAATTTCTTTTGAATCGAACCGGTCGCGCAGCTATTTGTCGCGGTTATTACGGTTTTCAAGGTGAAGTGACTGGCCGTTTTCGTTGGTTGAGCAAGCCGCGCCGTGGAGGCGACGTAATCACGGCACGGCAAGGGAGAGCCTTGTCCCAGGAAATCCCCTTCCCGTTGAAAAATTTTATTAACCGTGCACGCCGGCGCGTCCGGCTCCGTAAATTAGCCGGCCGCCTAAAATGCAATTAAACGGCCGGCCATCGTCGGCGACGATTCGCCGTGGTGGATCCAGGCCGATCCACCGTGTAATCTCCTCGTAAAACGTAATCGTCCGTGATTATTAAGCATCGCCGACGATTTTTCCATGACGACGGCAGACAGAAAATAGACGCACACACCGTACCTCCCACTCCTATTCTTTCGGAATCGTTCTACGGCTACGTGTGACACTAATATTGCGCAAATTAAGTACCGTACGCATTATCGAGGTAGTATAGATATACCCGATGACTTTCCTGGGAGACAATAAAAATAGCAGGTTAATAGCATTGGAAGCCAGGTTTCACGATTAACGGAAGAGGATAATATTATTTTATAACGATGTAGTAAAAAAGCCCGAGTCGACGACGATACGAATTATTTCTGCCCCATTTCGGTACGCAACTCTCTCATTAAACTTTTCTAGAATCACGTTTTACTTCTTCGCTGATAGAGAGACCTAGTTTCGTAGTTTCCAGTGGATTCTACTCAATAAAGCTCCGGCGAAAGACAAGTTTTCACGCGATCGTGTTTAGTGCTCTACCTGGAATAGAAAGAACGTTTACGGGATTAACAAGGTTCTGTCAAATCGGGAGTTTATTGGTATCTTGAAATTCTTCTCGATCGAAATTGTAATAATATTAAATTTTGTGGTTTCGACGCACGGTTCGATAATTAATAGACTAACAGCAAGTTTGCAAATTAATTCAACTCAACGTTTCGATCCCTGTGTGGATCATTTTCAAGAGAGACATTTTTGCGTATGAAAAAATAATACGTTTTTAGTAAATTTTGAAAAACTGAAGAACCAATCATAGAACAAGGTTGCCTATATGATACACTATTTCTCAAGTTCGCGTAGCACATGCTTCAGTTACGTATTTGCCACCATGGACGAAAACTCAGTTTTCTTTAACTCCTTATTATTCAGTTAAAAAAATCTTTTTCTTGTTGCCACAGCAAGTACGTGTGCTATATTATCTTTTTTCCGTGATATTTTTACACAGCTGTGCCGCAATATAGTTTTTCAAAATTCACTATAAACGTATTATTTTTCAGATGCAAGAATGTCTCTCTTGAAGATGATCCACACAGGGATCGAAACGTTGAGTTAAATTAATTAGCAAAGTTGCTGTTAGTCTATTTATGATCGAGCCGTGCGCCGAAAACAGAAAATTTAATTTTATTGGTATCAATAGTCCCTTAAAAAGGGACTATTTGCTATGGATGGATAGCGTACAGACGGGTTCGCAGACCGCGCATAAAATTTTCGGAATTCCGCCGGGACGTTACCGGCTCTCCCGCTGCCCAACTAATTGTTATCGACGGAAGATTAAATTTAATCAAATCCACATCAATTTAATTGAATTAAATCCAGCGGGGTTTACCGCAGCCTACATGACTAATGCAGGGTTAAATCCGGTTGGCCGTTGCGTCGGAAAAACATTAACGCGATCGTGGCCTGGCGTAGCGACGTTTCAGGCCGACACGGCGACGCTTTTGTCGGACGTTGAACACAACAGGTCGTTACATTTGCGGTGGATACTATCCGTTGGATAGGGAACAGAGATTCGAGGATACGTTACCACTCGCAGGCACGATAAATCGGAACGTTTTGCGGCTGTCATAACGACCGGGGGCAGTGGATAACGCATCGCGATATTAACGCGTGAGCAGGAAATGCCAGGCTACGTTCCCGCCATATCGATACACCGAGCAAAACGATATATAGTCGGCTCGATAGTCGGATAGATCAAGACGAACCGAGATTGGATACGTTACAGGAATGCCGCGAATTCGAGGTGTGGCAGTTTATTTAAGCCCCCTTCTCGCCTCACTATCCAACGATATAGCTGCTCCCGAAGGATACTTCCTCCTCCATCATCCACTTACAACCGACTACCGCGAGGTTATTATACCGCTACATGACGATGACATTCCCCGATGTCTCCATTACGGTCACTCAGACATCGGTCCGCTGTTCGATCGACGATCGCTCGATCGATTACGGCTATTTAAGTAACGGAAAATGATCACTGGGGAAAGTGGTACTGCGATTCAACATATAATGATACGAATGGAATATGTAGACTGCGGATCTTTATGCAAAATAAAAACTTTCTACCTGAAATGCAACGAGCTCGGGTAAATGAAATATCTAATTTCTCGTTGGATATTTAACAAGTTGAAATTAATATTTGTATTTGTGTATTTAAATTCTTGAAATTCTTTTATTGTTAGAAATTAGACCTACCCATTTTTATCGTAAATACATAAAATCCGCAGTCTAGAAATATACAGGGTGTCTCAAAATTCCATCAACATCCGGAAATTGGAGATTCTTGGGATCATTTGAAGCAACATTTTCCTTTACAAAGCCGCAAACGTCATTTTTGCAACGGAAAATGTTACTTGAAATGACCTCAAGAACCTCCAATTTCAACATGTTGAAGGAATTTTGATACACCCTGTATAATGATACGAGTGTAATATGTAGGCTGCAGACCTTTATGCAAAATAATAACTTTCTACCTGACCTGCAACGAGCTCGGGTGAATTAAATATCTAATTTCTTGTTGTATATGTTTAATAGGATGAAACTAATATAGTAGTGTATTTAAATTCTTGAAATTCTTTTACTGTCAGAAATTAGACCCACCCTTTTTGCTATCATAAATACATAAAATCCGCAGGCTAGAAATATATATGATCCTTGTACTCGGAGTACAAAGAAGCATAATGGCCATCGAGTAAATTGCAGTACAAGGGGTTAGAGAAGTTTCGAAGGAGGACGAGGACAGATCCTTCGAAGGTTTCAGAGTTCGTCGGTTGCGTTTCCAAGTTGCACGTCGGTGAAAGTTTTTACCGAGAACCGGAGAGTGAAAACGGATTTTCACGTGGTGGGTGTGCCATAGTGAGTGAAGTTTGCGGACGCGTGTGTTCCACCAGGGAAAATCCCATAACGTGGCTCGTATTACTACCTCTAGTCCTTTTCACCGGCCGACCAACCGTTCGAGTACGCGTTTCGAATGGTCCGGATGGAACGCTGGCAAACGAGAAAATGTATATCCAAACCCCTTCTGAGTAAAGACGAGCCACTATACTGGGTGGTAATATCGAAAAGAAACCAGTTAAAATGACCAAGAATTTCAATGGAAATGAATTGTACGGGCAATATTTTTTCTATGATCGTGGCCGGAGATATTTCGTCGGAACACTATGTATACGCATACTCTCGAGTTACCAACGGCCTGGGGGAGAAGAAGAAAACGAAGAAGGGACGTCAGCATTTCCACCGGAGGATAGGGAGAGAGAGAGAGAGAGAGAGAGAGAGAGAGGACAAAAAGGGAACCGTAATGAAAGTGTGCAGCTCCCCGAACATTCCGTTCCTGCCCGAAAATAAACACCCTCTAGCCGAGTCCCGAGACCCTTCTTGGAAACCGCACCGAAATTCGTCTTCCTTTTCCCACCCAAATCCCCGGATTCTAAAAATTCGTACGAGTCCGGCGTCGATCTCTCCGGAACCGAATACAAATGGAATGCACCGAGGTCGCACCGAAGGACGAGTCCTTTGTGCATCTTTCGAAAGTGCACTTTCATCGATTATAACTCTTTGTAAAATAACAAACCATGATTGATTTATTTTTCTACGCATTCCATTAAGATTAGAACTAAGATCATTCTCCCAAAACCGCTAAATGTTCACATTTTTTCTTTTTCCTAAAAAAGAAGTTTGGCTTTCCGAGACCCGAGTGTGAAGTACACGTCTCAAGAAATAAGTTCTATGTTCCAGGGTTAAGAAACAGCAATTTCCATTGAACCGAACGAAAAAGTTCCGAACGAACGTTGGAGAAACAGCTTTATTTACGAAGGAGGCTTTTCCTCCGAAGATCGCAAAGAGCAGGAAGTTCAAAGCCGTCCTTTTCGATTGTATCATTGTACGGCCGGTTGCGTCCCAGTACTTTTTCACCTAAGCTCAAAGATTGCGTGTACTGTACACCGCTGACGTACTGCCGTTCTACCTGGATCCGGGCCGAAGCAAATCTTGGGACCATTAATAATATTGCCGGCGCAATTATCGGGCCAGCTGCTCGGTTCCCCGTAGGGTCCTGTCGACCCTCAGGTACGAAGAAACGCTAGAAACCCGTCCCTGTACCGCAGCATGTATTTTCTAGTCGCAGGTATGTAGCTACGAGCCCGAAGAACCTCTAATCTCGATAATCTCATTGCGGTTTGGTGGTCTGAAACAATTGTTAGTTCTTCGAAAATATATTTCAGTGGACGGACGGTATGGGTCGATTCTATTGTTGATTTACCCGACAGTAAACCGATGTAAAAGGATACCGATTTGCACAATAAGTTGGAAAGTTCTACAACCGGTATTCGATTTTCCAGTAATAATATTTTTATTGCTGTTATTCTATCCTTAAAGAGATTACGATAAATCTATTTATCTGTCTTCGGCTCTCGGTCTCTTTTGTTCCCCTGAGGTCAGATTTATGCGTTCCGCAGTTTATAGGATCGACGATGCACCCTGTAACGATTCCCACGGATCGACAGCCCGACGAAACCCGCGTACAACCCGACAATTGACCGTCTCCTGGTGACGAATGTATGTACATCATTTCGCGGTCGCAATCTCGTGCCCGTCAATTCATTAATTAATCGGTGGACAGGCCTGTGCAGCACGATGCTCCCCGCTCGGCTCGGCTCCGCTCCGCGTGCACCCGCCGCCAATTACTGGCACATTGTCGCGCATAAATCATTAGCGAACGTGACGCTTCCATAATTCGGTTAATTTGTACTGTTTTTGCTACGCGAACCGCCTCCGCGCAACCCGCGCCAAGCTGTTTTCTTTATCTTGACGAGCGAGCTGCTATCATACGCGAAAAGGTATCGCACGCTGTCTATCAACTGTTGTTCGTGTTAAAGACTTTTACGAGCGAGAGTGTAGATTGGACATCGTGCAAAAATAAATGCACTGATCTACGACAAAAGTTTATTTATACATGGTTGCAATATAGTTATTTTCGTCGGGGTGTACTGAAGGAAAATACAGTCATCGATAAAAATTTGCTAACACAGGGTTGCTGTTTAGTTATTTTCGTCTTGGGTAACTGGAGAGAAACGAAAACCGATAATCTACGAGAAATATTCGCGACAACGTTACAGCTATATTTTTATACATCGAGTTTCTGCTTGTATTAAATAAAATGAATGTGTACGAATGCGTTTCTTCAAAGCAAGAATGCAACGAATCTCTCACTCCCACAATTTAGAAAAAAACATTTACGACTACCGCTTTTAAGCTAGAACAAACATTACCTCGAGGCTTATTTACTCACGGCCTGTAAAGACCACGATTATCTTCAAACACGGTAGAAAAATATATACTGCACAACCGGAAATTGTAAAAATTGAAGATACCGTTGTTCAGACAAGATTGCGCATAGTTCCGACTCGGAAACCGTTGCTTCTTTAACTCATATTGCATTCGCATAAAATCTGCTTAAAATGCATTTAATTTCTCGTTCGCTGTACAGCACGACCTTTTGTAAAAATTTTGTGCAACTCTTACGTGCACGTTGCAATCCAGGTATATTGTAACAGATATTCTAGCAATCGTTCGCATGGCTCGCGGGATAAAAAGCCAATTAATTTAATATGAGAAGGTGGAAAGAATCGCGTATTACTTTATTATACTATACGTAACGTTCTTAATAAACGAAAGGCAACGATGATCGCTATCGCTCGGTGATCGTGGGAACGATAAAAAGAAATATTTCAAGATAGCCGGATTAACGGTGTTTACGTATTATCGAAGGGACACGGCGATTTCTTCGAGATTTCCAATTATGATTCGCGGTGTAAATTCGCGTAGCGCGTCATTTCAGTCCGAGCGCGGCGCGTGACTCTTTGTTCGAGCACGACTCGATAACAATAGGATTACGAGCCCCGAGAATTAGAAGATCGATAACCGGCCACGCGATAACGGCGTATTTGAAAACAACGGACTCGGGCTGTTTTTTGTTGATACGCCGAATCCGATGGATCGCGTGGTGCGAATCAACGAACGTCACACGATCGCTATAATTATCCGAAACCTTTCTTCGAGCGTTTCTTTGCGTGCAAGTTGCACCTTGATGACGTCTCAACGCTAAACTTGCACACTGCGATCATCGAATCGTTGATTCTGTATTTTTTACCACGTTTTTATTAACTTGCTTTCTTGTTTGTTTGTTTGTCTGTCTCTTCGGTGACAAATTTTGCAATTGATTTCAAACTAACTTCCTCACATGAAACTTGAAATTGGATATATGTCTCAGAACTGGATTACAATGCATTATTGAAAAAAAATGTTTTCTAAAAAGTCTATCCGTTTCATAGAAATAACAATTAAATATTTACCGTTTCGATACGATTCGCTACGGTATTGTTTTCGATATGTCGCGGTTACAATACTCTCTAAAATTTAGTATATGTTTCTGTTATAATTTCGTAATCTGGTAAAAATGTTAAAAAGCCATTGAAATATTTCACATACACAAGACTAAAAAGCAGAAAATAATTATGTAAATAAAAATAAATTTTTAAAAACGTGGTATTTTTTAAAAATTTATTTTTTACAGTTACAGTAGTGCCTCAACAAAAGTGCATTGAAAAATCATTTTTCCCTTATCCACTGCGTGTGTCCCCACGACCAGCCGTTAAAAAATCCGGAACTCGTGATGGGAATAAACCAAGTTTTTAGGAACGAATCTATTCCTGAATAAAAATCAATTTAGTACATTTTGTTTCGATACAGACGCAATACAAAACGGAACGCAATCCCAGACGGTAATCGAAGATACTAACAGCCCGTAAAAACTGATAAACTCTGAATGACGAGGTACAATCGGCATATCATTTGAAAGATAAAACGTCAGTGAAATAGCATGAACAGTGTAATATTGAAAAACAATAAACGTAATCGAGGGATTACCGGGCGTAGATAAGAGAATGTACAAGGAGATTAAATTAACAATTATTCGATGATTCATTTTCGTTCTGAGAATTGAATTCCAGCTGGACGTATTTGGTAGATCGATGAAAATGGCAGAGCAGCGGTTCGTTTTTCCGAAAAGATTTTTCGAATAAAAAGTCTGTGGCAATTGTTACGGTTCGTTAGCCGGAGCTGACAGAAGTTTCACAGTGATCTAATAAATCGGCTGGAAAGATACGAGGGCCGTGTGCGTGCGTAAACGCGGCCATGCGACCATTCGGTGTAGCTCGTGCTCGTGACTATCAGCTTATCGAGATGCGTGTGAGTCAGTCATTAATAAAAGGGTCGCTCACGGTGAAAAGCGTGGAGACGGGGGGCTCGTATCGATCAAATAACCATAGGCCGCCATGTGGAAAGAGGGATTTTCGTTCCTAGCCGGGGAACTCGCGTTAATCATCCTACCGAATCGTCCGGATTTCGAGAACATGGCGGATTTATAAAACTGGTTTATCTTCTGTCAATGCGCGTTTTGCTCCTCTTCATTTTTCATACCTCAACCATTGTCTGCGCGCACTACGGTGAGCCACAAAATCGTACACCACACATCCAAAAACATTTCGTGTGAAAATTTGAAAAAGAGATAAAAAGAAACACTGTAAAATATATAATATTAATTTTTTGGCATTATCAAAAGAAATGAATTTACGACAGAAATCAGTGCGATTCGGACCGGTATAATATATTTATTAAAAGAATTCAGCGATTTTATCTGAATAAATATAAATGTTTAAAAACCAGCGCGAACGACCCCTATATTTATTTGACAATAGCGTATGTAGTTGATTACGATTCATGGCTTCTGTCACAGTATTTCAGCTATGAAAATAAACTTTCAGCAGACATAAACGAACAAATATGTTTTTTTAAACACGGTGTACGATTTTGGCAGCGATTCACGACACACACGATTCTCCTAGTATGAATTACTGCGCGAGATAATGCACGTGCGTACCATTTGTTACGTGTCCGACATCGTGCTCTCACTCCCGTCCAGGAAGTTTCGTATCGAGTTTATCAAAAACAGAACGGAAAGCCCGCACAATGATAGGGAAAAGGCGAACTACATTCTCGGACCACAATTTTCGAACAGCTCGAACAAAATAGACAATTCCAACACGCGTTTCTAGGTCGTGTAGAGTGTTTTTTAATTTAGACTTCGCGTAGATTAGATACGAGTGGGAACGTTTCAAAATACCAGTTACCTCATCGTTGACGAGTCTTTAATTATGACAGCGGAGAAAATATTTTAAAGATTGCCCACGTGCACTTCGATGTATGAAAGGCTTCAAGAAATGTCATCTGAGAAATGTTTGCTGTAAAACTTTTGAAAGCGGCACAGAACTTGACGTAGATCTTTTCAAGCATAACGACCCTTGCGCAGAATCAACTCTGCATCTCGGTTCAACAAAGATCTTTTCTACAGAAGAAATCCTAGTGTTACTTCTTCGGTGTTGCTGATTGCGTGACATTTCGTATAATCGAGGCGTTAGGTAAACTGGCCAGGGATATGTTATGTACTCTGAAACGTTTCTGACCTGAGCTGGTCCCTGTGTGCTCGGTTTTATAATACATACATTGTTGCAGAGAGAAAGAGAGTCAGGGAAGAAGGAACGGTCTACGTTTTCGGCTCGGGCTTTTTGCGATCGTGTGTGCGTGGCCTCCACGTGCGTGTACGCACGCATCGGTGGATTCTCGTGTGCGTGCTGCACAGCCCGATTTATTGATCACACGCGTCGCACGCAATGTAGATTGTACGTCCCCGTGCGTGCGTGCGTGTGTGTCGCAACGACCGACGAACTTTAACAAATTCCGTCTACGATTCAGAGTGACATGTGCATACAGTCGGCCCAGCATTAGCATAAGATCGAAGGGAGATCGAATTCGGCGGCGAAACCAACCGTGCAGACAGTTTTTCGTGATTAACCGGCCTGTATCCCGTGTCCTAGCACGCGTCACTGACTCTCTTTCAACTTAATTAATCGAATGCGATCGGAGATGCTTCAGAAAGCCATAAGGGATGGTTTCCGAAAATTACGAAGCACCAAAAAGATTTTGGGTCTGTCGGTAATCGTTGAATCAAATCGATTCAGCTGATTATATTTGTTTTGCACAAAGATCCGTACGAAAGCGAGATTTCGTCGAGCTAGTCTCCGCCGAGTAGATTAATGGAGGACATTTTCGAGCCGTTTCAAGAATTCCCGGTAAAGCAATGTTTTCATAGAAGAGAACATGAATTGCTTGATAAATTAATGAATCGTGACCATGAGATCGAGTAGCTTCGTGTCAGAAGAAATTAACTTCTGCGTGCGAGTAAGAGATACGTACGCACCGAGACTCTATCTCAATTACCATACTTTTTTTTGGATGGTGACTCGATTGATCAGCGGGCATCGATTAATAGGAATTCCATGGGTAAATAGCATCCGGTTGATGTCTGATAGCGGTGATATAATTGGAAAGAAACTTGACGATAATTCCGAGAGCCTGGGAAACACGTTTTCGGGCACGACAAAAAAGTGTATTGGAAATGGGATCGTTCAGGCGAGTCAAAAGACGAGTATTCTCGGATCTAGCTGCGAGTTGGTACAATGGAACGCGTCCGTGAAGCAACGGGTCGGCGAGAAAGAAATCTAAGGCCATCCGTAAACCACGAGAAACATGATTCGGATTATATCGCGACTGGCAGGATCGGTTGGGTGCGTGCTGCCCCTCCCCGCTTCTGTCTTCGATCGAAATCCTCAAGTTTATTGCAAAAATTATTCGATCGTTCCAGAACATTTTCAATTAAAATCAAATTCTATCCATTTGTTGTCAAAGTACTCAGCCACTAAATGATATACAAGTGTCAGACAAATTCTTTCTTTCTAAGAACGACAAAGAAGTTTTAATCAATTAACCCGTAAAGCAAATCGTGCAATAAATCAACCGGTGTATGAACAATCGTAAAAAGTTGCACGAGATATCCATGGGGCCAGTTCTCGACGCTGTAAAAGTCGACGTGTGGCAATGATCGAACGTTTCTGTGAATCGGTATTCAACGTTTCTTATTCTTTGCACCGTAACGAATAGACACGTGTTTTGCGCGACACTAATTTTTATCGTTATTGAAAATATTTTCCACGTCGGTTAACGGAATAACGATTATGGCAGATTGCTTAGTCAACGGAGTGTTTTCTGACAGACCTAGTGGCTGAGCTGAACCTTGATGCAGAATAATTATGAACGATCTTTGTTATTCCGTACACGCTGGGAAAGATGATACAGTTGCCGATAAAATCACAGAATTACGTTCATTGCATTAGTACTTTTTCTGTTTTAACAATCATACGGTCGATAACAATAACAACACGTTAATTGCATTAACTTTACATTTTATCAAGGTAGTTAAACAGTTCGAGCAGCGTAGCAACACTATTGCATCATTTTCAATTTTCACGGATTACTTTGTGCGTACAAATTAGCGAAACTGTACCGAGAAATCGAAACGAACGACACCGGCATACTTCTTGATTTGCGGGAAGAGAGTACAAGGAAAAGTTTCGGTGCGTAAACTGCGGGATCGTTACGTATACGAGCGGTGATTTTCGGCGAAAGTATTCGCGAGGTACGGAGGCGAGGATCGTCGATCAGCATTTGATCGCGAGTCGGCGCGGCGGCGCGTAATTTCTATAAAAGTTAACGCGGAGACCCGTGAGCGGGCTCGACGGCGTAGTTAACTACGTGGGCCGCGGTCGATCGTGCAATTAACTTTAACGAACGGCGGCCTTGCGATTAAACTTAATTAGTATCGCGGTAGTAACTCGTTAATAATCAGAGCCGTGTAACGGCGCGGTTACGCGCTCTCCCGGTGGTACACGTGCGTGCACGTGCGACAGGGAAGAGCGGCAGATTCGCTTTGGATTTTCGAAGCATGCAGTGTGCGTGTGCGTACAAGCGAAACGAATCCTGTAAACTGTTGTGTGTGCGTGCGTGTGTGCGTGTGTCTGTATATTTACGTGACGGTCGTGTAGAGTCCAGAAGTAGTCGAGACGTAGCGTTGCGGCGGAAGAATCGTCGAGGCTTGTGCACAAAATCACCAAATCGGAGCGTCGTGAAGAAATTAAAAAAAGAAGGATCGATCGACAATACTAAACGACCAATTCAACGCAAGATTCACGAATATTTTCAAATATCACTTGGCCCGTGTCCGGGACACAATTCTGCCGGCTGCTGCAACACCAAGGGGGGCTGAACAATGGTCCCTTTTCTCTTTGGGGTCCGACGATCACAAAATTCGCGGGAGTATCACCAGCAAAATGGTAGCGTACGACGGTTCTCCTCACTTACGGAGCAGCGACGAACCGTGTGATCCGGTTGTAACACGGGATTTCTCGGAAGCGAGAGAACTGGCAGCGAGTAAACAGAACGTCCGTGGCTGTTGCGTAGCGAACCGGCACTGAATGATCGACCGACTGACTGAATGGTTGGCTGGAGGACAGAGACGCGCGCGGATTGTAGCGAATCGAGGCAGAGTACCGCGCGTTCACCCTTCTCGCGGTGAACTTTTGTTGCTCCCTCACACTCGTATGTCCTGGATCAGCTACCACCGATCGAGCTTCCGGTTTGATGGGAGCTTGTCAGCCGGCTGGCCTCGAGGATAAACAACCGTCACGACGATTATCGACGCGACGACGCGACGCAGCGAGGAGATCGAGATAGATGACAAAGGAGGTCGCAGTAAACCGTACAACGGTGCACCCAGTCGACGAAGAGCCTGACGGGCAAACGTAAAAACGTGCACTACCGTCTCTCTCTCCCGGCTGCGACGAGCGAGGCGGTTAGAACCATCGAGCACGAACCTGATTGCGGGGCGGCGCACCGAATTATGGGCCGCTATGCGCTTTCGGCGGCCTCTCGCTCCCTCTCCACCTTCTACCGCTCTCCTACTCTATCCTAGTCCGATCTACCTCCCACCAACGCTTCTCTTCTCCCACCGTTACCACCGTTCCCCCTACCACGCTTCGATTTCCACTCGGTGTCTCGCTCTAGCCGCTCGCCCCCACCACTCGATCTGCCTTGCCGCTAGAGCGCTACGGAACACTCCTCTCGCCCCTCTATCACTGAAACGCTGTTCGCGCGAGCGGTAGCATTGCCCCTTGCGCTAACTCGAAACCCACTCTCGCGAGAGCAACGTTGCCACCTTACGGCGTAGCTGCGGGGATGATGGACGTGCCGTGCCGTGCCGCGCCGATGCGCTCTCACTCGTACGGCTCCTCTCTTCCTCGTCACGACACGAACGCAGACCATGCACGTCTCGCTCGGTACACGCGTCCCGATCATGCTACCAGCCCGCCTGACACAGGAAGTTATGCGACGGACCAGGATTCACCGGCGTGATCGATGGCGGCCGCGGCAGGTGCCTTCGGGAACGTCTCTGGAGATTGGGGATGGTCTCCTCCAGTTGGGTAGCCTTCGATCGTCAACGATTTTCACTATTTTTCTTGTCTTCTTTTAGTTGTCGAGAGATAGGGACTGCTTAGTCTCCTCTTTGATCGCCAACAGTTTTAAGAATCTTTGCCTGCGTCTTTTTCTGTTTCAGGCGGAGAGGGGTTACAAGGTCCGTGTTCTAGCCACCAGCTTGCAGCACCGCACTACGGGCGCACTTAGTGTTTTTGCTACTTGTTCCGCGATCAATACCGTTCGATTGGCAGAAACCAACCAGGCCGTCTTTATCCTGGGTGGCGGTTCTGACGTTATCACTGCAGGGTCGGTAAGGAATGCTCCGGGGGTGGCTAAGAGACGCGTTGGAGGGTGGCTAGGCTCTGCTAGAAAACTGCTGCTTCCTGGCTTTTCGCTCTTCTTTCGCCTGCCACTTCTTTCACCCTCCGTCAGATGTCAGGCTCTCCGCGTCAACCCTCTTTCCGCGCATCCAGTTTCGACTTTCCAGGGTGGTTTCGAATACTCGGTGAAATTTCGAGTTTCGCCTTTGTATTATTTACGAGGCTCGCCGGAGACCACGGTTCGTTTACCTAATTGCATCGTCGTAATTAGACCAGCCAGCTCAGACTGTGGTATTCAGCGTGAGCCTGATATCGCGTAATTAAATGAAAAGCTCCAGTCTTAATGACTACTTCGCAGTAAACAGCTTAACGACGCACGCATATCACCGTGTCTCGAAACTAATGTGTAACGAATGCCGCGATAACAGACGTGTATTCACCTGATAAACAAATTGATTTCTGTTTGTAGCGTATCTGATTTATTCCGATGGTTTCTTGACATCGGCGTCGGTTAATCTGGAAATGATGTTAACCGGGTAGAGAATTTATGAACGAACGTACGGAAGAACCACGCTCCAACTCGAAGAATTTAATACCTTGAAAGCCACCCTCGAGCCTCGGAGTGCGCTCCACGAGTCAGCTTGCGAAAGCTCGACCCGGACCAGCGCGAGCTGCTGTGTCGCAACTGATAAAACTACCGCAAGGACATCCCCTGGCACTCGGGATCAACGCTGCGAACCAAGGGTCCCGGTTTCCGAACAGGAATGGGTACTCGCTGGTCGATAATCGATAACACGATTTCTGACGTACGACGTTATTCTGGAGATGTTTTCGCTCCGAAAAAATTTGTTATTTTTTCTTATATTCCTCGTTTTAAATATATTTTCTAAGAAAGAAGAAAATTTTCGGAAAATATTACTGAAAACGTAGATAAAACATTTGAAGCTTCAGAAATCCTGACACGAGGTGATTTCCGGGTGCATCGGTACTTCCAGAGTACGGTTGCACCGGGATGCAGGATCGCTCGGTTAGGTCCAGGCATCGCTCGCTGGTCGATAATCGATAACACGATTTCTGACGTTCGTCGTTATTCTGGAGATGTTTTAATATATTAAATGTATTTTCTATATTTTCTGAGAAAGGAGGAAATTTTCTGAAAATATCAGTGAAAACGTCGATGAAACATTTGATGCTTAGGAATCCTGATGCGAGGTGCATTTTCGGGTGCATCGGTACTTCCAGAGGACGGTTGCACCGGGATGCAGGATCGATCGGTTGGCTCCAGGCATCGAGTGGATCGCGTCGATTGCGAGAAAAACAATCGTTAGGCGAAAACGCAGCCACGTGTCGAGCAACCCTGACGGTAGTGGTTCGCGGCGCGTGTTGACGCTGCGGAGCGTCGCTCGCGTGCGCTGGCGCATGCGATCGATACCAAAGACCGCCGGGGTTTTCGCGTCCCCGCGCGACGTCACGATACAAGAGCCGAGGGGAACCGATAGGGGACGAGGTTGGCCGAGACCGACCGAGGTATCGCGAGTCGCGGTAGCAGCCAGCCGTCGACGCGAGCACGGCCCAACCGTCACCGTCGTTTCGACGTCGTCGACACTTTCTAGCCGCGGATCGTCCACGCGGAAACGAGTATCCGTCGCGAGCAAAACCTATCACTCTTCTCGGGCTGGGTTTCTCGGCTCGGTATCCCAGCGGTATCGTGAGCCGTGCGCGAAACAAGTGAACCGTGTGCTGTGTTCGTCAGTAACCTGGAAAGGTCGTGGTACGAGGACACCAGGTCGCGAACACGGAAATTCGAGTAAGTTTCCGAAAAAATGGTTGGGTCCTGGGTTCCTTCGTGTTCGCGCTCTAGAATACCCTGGTCAGGATTGATAAGAGCAGGATGAATAAAACCTCCCTCTACAAAGCTCCAGTTTACAGAAAAGAAATGTCTCAGCGAGACGCTAACCTTACGATACCCCAGAGATGCTCTGCCACCCTCGGCGGCAAAGTCTGACCATGAGCAGCGTATTCTACTGTAGACGATCGGTTTCTAGCACAGAACTGATGGTTCACCTGCGAGAAAGATCGGTTCGCTTCAGTCGATTCGTTTCATTCATTTTCAAAGAGATGATACCGCCTGTCTCGACAGTGTCTGACTTCAGACCAGCCGCAACCCCTTTAGGTCGCAGCGCAGCTGAGCTCGGCCGGGCGCGACCCACAACCCTACATTCGCGGTCTGCGGCGTGACCTAACCTCAACTCACCCCACCTTGGGCGAGCTTCGTTGCCACCCTCAACTACTCTGACAGAGATTTCGAACCATCAGCTAGGACTTTAAGCAACGGTTTCTTCGTTTCGCCGAACCAGATTCGCACAATTTCACCGATCCCTGTCCAAAGTGCCGAACGATAGTCCGGCTCCTCTGGTCTCGCTTTCAGTGCAGAGGCTGCTCAAGGTAACGGAGCAGAGCTGCCATAACTTTCGAACGGTCGGCTCTGACCTTGACAGAGAGAAGCTCGCGTATGTCACTATCAGCGGACGACGTCTTCCGGCGGTAGCGTTAATTAATGACCATCGATCCGCCCCCGCTCGGGCTGGACCTTCTCGGCCCTGCGAGACGATACTTTCCGCGAAGAAAACTCGAAATTCGTTTTCCCGGAGTTTTTCGAGATTCTGCGAGGGAGGCATTGTTCACGGAAGACGTTCGCGTTGTATACATAGGAATCGTTTATTCTCGATGGACCGGGTTTATAAACAGCCACGGAGTAACAATCTCCCGTTTATTTGTTATTATTAACTGACGCTAAAGATAGACCTTGAGTGGTGGGTACTATTACCAAGCCTGTCGATCGACTGGATATAAATATTACACAGAACTCGCGAAATTCAGGGCTGCAACGGTTGCGTAATTTTAGAGCAATTTCCATCCATGTAATTCCTTAGCCTGAACATATTATTCGCTAATACGAAGCAGTCTGAATCACTTCGTGTCTTAACTATGCTAATACAGTTTTCGCCATTTACGACTGAAAAAAAGGGTAGAATATGAAATTCGATAGAATTCTGTAGAATTTTAATTTGTCTCGGATCTACAAAGGTTGACTCTCATTAAAAACAAGATTTTATTTCATTCAACGTTTGTTCGAGGTCGGAACGCGAACCTGAGACCGTTTGTGGGTGGAACAAGAAAATGTAATTAACCAACACTTATTTAATAGAGAACGTTACACAATGAAAAAGAGTCCAATAACTAATAAAACGCGATGGTAACAATGACCGGAACTACGTTCTTAAAATTTGTCGAAAAAAACTGAAAAAAGGGTAGAACATGAAATTCAATACAATTCTGTACGATTTTCATTTGTTTCAAATCTACAAAGGTTGACTCCCATTAAAATTAAGATTTTATTTCATACGACATTTATTCGAAATCGGAACGCGAACTTGAGACCGTTTATGGATGGAAGAACAAAATATAATTAACAGTGTAGTAAATTTCTTAAAATTTGTCGAGAAAAATTGAAAAATGCGTATTCGTCCGCAGTCCCGTAACGAGACGGTAGATCTACTTAGCAGAAGAAATCAGTCTATTATTTAGGGTAGAACTTTGGAATCTCCCTTTGCCGAGACATGTTTCGCTAATTGGACGAGGCTGTTTGCATAATTCCGTGTGCCAGAGCGGCACGCAAACATAGTTTACCGACTCGAAACGAAAGGAATGTAAACATGAAAGGACGCCTAAGGATACAGCTAGACGACTAGAGCACTGTGCTGCGACAATACGGGAGCACGTGTCGCTCGTGACAAAATTGCTTGGCTCACTAAAATTAAATTGAATTATCCGCCTTGGCGTCTGGTAACGGTGCAGAAATTCAATTTACATCTTACGTAGCTGCGGCACAGTGTCCTATCGTGCACCAAACGTCTGTGTGGGATCTATAATTCTCGTCCCAGCGCCTGCACCGCTCGCATTCATCGCGCATCGCACGTTCCCCCGTGTGCGAGCAACGACACATCTACGGTGTTATCCGTCGACGAGGTGTTCCGATTGTTTACCCATATCGAATTTAAACTGCCGTCTGTGCACGTTCGACAATCATGCGATCCTTCGTACCCTGTCCAAACGTATTTCCGCGACTCGATGGTCGCTATTTTCACGTTTCAGGCAGAAAACTTTTCGTTTCTCGGTGATCGTGTTGCGGTTCGGTAGATTTTTCCTTGAACCTCGATTTCTATCGACTAAATCGTGAAAAAATACTACATTCGACATTGTACAAGTTACTGGTACAAAACTTGTTACCGGTGATCACCGATTATTATCAATCCGCGTGAAGTGCTTCGAGCGAGAGACAGGTTCGTAATCTCTGACAAGGGTTTTGTTATTTGAGCATTACGTAAATTGTAGCGTACATATATATGCATATCGGTACGTAATGTTGCATACGTAATATTTCCCAGAATAGACTCGTTTTTCCAGAATTGCAAGGGTCGGGGATTCGCCTTTGCATTTCTCAATAATGCAGGCGATAGGGTTTTGTCAGTAGTGTAGGGAGAAGTCACCTCCGAGCGGCGAGAATTCCATCGAATGTTGCGTCGCTAGTAACTGTAACGATGCGACGATTCGATATTTGTTATTTATTGATTTATTTGCGTTCTTCATATTTTGTAACTTGCGATTTTTGATTATTCTGGTTTGACGTGTTTGATCTCAGACGGAGATTTAAACAAGACAATTTTATTAATTGTATTTGATATATTTGAAATTAAACGTTAAACTGTTGTGTTTACGCGTACGTGTGTTATTCTACTTACGACTTAAATCCTACAGTAGTGAAAAGTGTTAGATAAAAGTCTCCGTCATTCTCACCCCGAAGATCAAGATCTATCTAAACACTGCCTCCTCTGTTTCAGGCTGAGTTCCCGGTCTCCGACGCGTTTGCATCGATCTCCGGTTCCTCGTCGGCATCGACGTCTTCGATCACCGTGTTCCTCGATCTCGCGAAAATACCGCCTCACTAGGATCACGGGAGATCCGAGGTCGGGGGTTGCGCGGGGTGGCGCGTGGTGCGCGGTAGATCGCAGGATTACGCGCGCGGGGAAGAGGGGCGGGTCGTGAGGGGTCCGCGAAGCGTAGCGTTCAGGTGTGATGTGGTGGAGCCCCCCGGGGGGCCGCGGGGGCAGGAGGTTCGTGGCAGATCGGTCGTGAGGGCCCCAGCCACGGCTCGGTTGCCTCTCGACGAGGCCGCCGGAGGGGCGGAGGAGGAGGCACGATGGTGTGACATCCGGCGATATCCCGGCCGACGCGGAGTCGGTGCTGGAGGTGG
Organism: Lasioglossum vierecki; assembly: GCA_028455595.1. Taxonomy (NCBI): domain Eukaryota; kingdom Metazoa; phylum Arthropoda; class Insecta; order Hymenoptera; family Halictidae; genus Lasioglossum; species Lasioglossum vierecki. The sequence continues at coordinate 13,282,609 of CM052338.1, forward strand.
CGGAGGCGGTGGTGGAGGAAGCGGCGGCGGGGTCGAGCAGCTGCTGCTCGACTCGGAGGAGGAGGAGCCGACGGCGATGTCCAGGCAGCTTCACACTGAATGGGACCACCTGAGCCAGCACGACCTCCGCGACCTCCGGGACCCGCGCGACCACCGGGACGTTCGAGACGTTCGGGACGTTCGGGACGTCCGGGACGTTCGAGACGTTCGGGACGTTCGGGACGTCAGAGACATCAGGGACATCAGGGACGTCAGGGACGTCAGAGACGACGGGCACAGACGCGGATCCGGCAGACATCATCGGAACGATTATCTGGATTACGACCAGCACCCTACCGCCGCGTCCACCTCGGCGCTCAACAAAAATCCGGTGAGTCTCGTTCCACAGTAAGGTCTTCATTTGTTTGACATCTCTAGTTTCGTAGATCTACTTTCGAACTGACATTTTTTACAATATAGTTTTGTTCCCACTAAGATATCGCGTTCACGCTCTTGTGGATACAGACTGTACAGGGTGTATACAAATTATTATTATTATTATTTATTTATTATGAACGGAATGAAATCCTTTTACAAAACTGTTTACACTAATAAAGAAGAAAAATATGAGACTACTCATGCGTCTAAGACATACACAATCGACATGGTACCATCATACAATCCTGTGTAGTTGTATTTGAAAATTGAATGAAGAATTGGTGAAAAAATCAACTAGATTATAAATAGTGCAAGATTTTGCAATAATGCGATTTAATGGATTAATTAATCCATAATTAGATTTCGCTTTAAGTGTTTTAAAACCCGCTTGTTGGCAGTTCACGTTCCGGTACATAAAAATCGATTTGCTCAAGTGGAGAGGAACAATTCATATGATTATTAATTAAATTAAAAATAAAGCTCTGGTCGGATATTATTCTTCGAGCAGATAATTACATGTCACGACCACCATAGCGTCATATTACACCTCATGATCGGTGAAGATCTGTTAAAAAAACTTCCTGGAAAATTGTCCTTGACTGACTTTTTTAAGGTTTCGAAGGTCAATTTTTTTATGATTGCATTGTGTTTTGCATTGCATCATAAAACAAATTTGATCTTCTAAACCTTAAAAAAGTCAGTCACGGACAATTTTGCGGGAAGTTCTTTTAACAGATCTTCACCGATCATGAGGGGTAGAATCACGCTACGGTGGTCGTGACATACACTCTCTACACGACATTTTATACACTCTCTACACATGGATTACACTATGGAGTGGCAAAAAATGTTTTTCATCGAGATTTTGAAGTCTCTGAAAATCGAGTGGGAATTTTCGCAGTCGTCTGGTACGTCTTTAGTCGTGCGATAAAAGCCATCAGGTCTACGGAAACACTGAAAACCACTTACAGAGCGTTTGTTCGTCAAACCTCGTCTTCGAGCATAATACAAGACGGAAGGGTTTTCGGGCGGCATCAATTAAATCAGCCGCAAGGACTCATCCATCACAACGACGAGCCACGCTCGACGGCGTTATCTCCGACACCCAATATCGAGGTCTCTGGGAATTTTGAAAAGTTAGTTTGAGTTGAAGGCAATTACAAGTTCGTAGGTTTGAAGTAGTTCGCCCTTGCCGCCCACGGCCTTATCTCTCGCCAGTCAAACATCAAGGAAGAGTAAGACGTGAATCGGAACTGTTGCCCGTGGAAATTCACGTTTATTAAATCTTCCGACTGCGCTCGCAGACGGAGATATAATACAAAAGCTTTGCAGTTCCACCATACGACTTCTTAATATTTCGTGACCCGTGCATTGCGCAATGTTGCACAATCGCAGGAACTTTCTAGAGATCGTACCTCCCTCGATCTTCCACGTGCGAATATTCCCATAATTTAGAACGAGTCCGAAGTACTGTGTATCGGCCGAACCGATATCTTAATCACTGACCACGGACGTTAATTTATTATCACGGTGAAAATTCTTACCGTTATTCGGTCAGGACTATTTCCGAGATACTGGTTATAGGGAAATCTGAAACGTGTTCGAGAGAACGTTTCGTTGCCGACTGCAAGATTAATTTTTCGTGTTTGCGAGATTTTATTTGCGGTTTCTGATTTAAGTATCTGAAAAACGAAAAGATTTAACGAAAAACGTGGGGTGCATGCAATAGATAATTGATACATTTTGTGCTCCACGTTTTCCGTTTTCAATCTTACAAGTGTTTTCACAGCTATTAAAAATTCAGAATCACAAATTTTCAAGTCTATCTGTACGACGTCAGGAATCTGTATGGGACTAGGAAAAATTATTTTATACTTTGTAGTCCGTTTTTAAAAACGTGTTATTTTAAAAAATTTATTTTTATTCAAATAATTATTTTCTGCTTTTTAGTATTGTGTTAATACTTACATCATTCTTTATTCATACTTTGTATACTTACTAAAAGCTTACTGTAAATTTCACTTGGTAAACAAAGCGATGATGTATTACCGATCGTCCCGCGACGACGTACTATGCAGGGGTTGTCGACTCCCATAAGAAGAAGTGGCTACGAATTTAGTTGTAATTCGGTACCCATAGGTATGGTGGCAGCACAGTGGAGACCAAAGAGTAGGGATACTAGCATTCTACCCTAGCTATTGAAGGTTATGAATTTATTTTCAGGGAAATTAATTTGTATTAGCACATATTCAATATATAACATATTTATTCTTAAAACTAAATTGTACATTTAACTATAAATTGTACATTCAAACATTCATAATGTAACATCTTCATAACAATTTGAATTTTTCATTTGTCACAATAAGCAACAGTGCAATGATGGCCGCCAAATGACGCGATATAGTTTGTATACCCACCGCCAGGGCACTACTGTGCTGCCACCATACGTATGGGTACCTCATTACAACTAAATTCGTACCTATGAGAGTCGACACCCCCTGGTACTATCATATACTGAGCTCTGTCGGGGCGAAGTGGGTCCGTATTGTGGGGTCGAGTCAGAGTGTGCACGCATAGTAAAGTAGAGAGCGTTGTCGAGCGAAGTGGGAATCACTGAACGCGATGACGTAGTTTCGCGGGGGGATGAAAAGGTAAATATTTAATTGTTATTTTCTCCGAAACGGATAGACTTTTCAAAAATTTTTGTTTTAATAATGCATTGTCATCCAGTTTTGAGCCATGTCTCACCAGCAAGTTTGTTTAAAATCAATTGCAAAATTTTTCACCAAACAAACAAGAAAGCGAGTTAATAAAAACATGGTAAAAAAGAGTCTACCCCCTTAATGCTCCCATCTCCACGCGCTGGAGACGGTAAAATACGCGTTCATTTCGAAGCTGCGAGAACCGCAGGGAGTTTCTGGGTCACGTAGCACCCGCAGCCCCGCATTTCTCACGAAGTCGCCTAAGTTCGAGCGAGACTCGACTGCGACGCGACGGTGGTCGTCGTCGTCGTCGACGACGGTTGTTCGAGTACGCGTGCACCGCGGCCTAATCTATTCGTGCTCGGGCTTGAAAGAATTGAATGCGACGGGCGAACGGAAGAAAATGAAAGATGCCAGGGCCCTGATCAAAGCGGTCGGTCTCTCGGCCTAGTTGCACCGATCTATCCAACAGCATCCAGTGACCGCGGCTCTTCATTTAGCGGTTCTGCATCTTTCATACGGACCGGGTGCAGAGCGTCGTCGTCGTCGTCGACGGTGCCTCTCATTTGCAGCTGCATTCAGCCGAGGCTTCCTTTCTCACCGACGAGACCCGCACACCCTCCAGAGGGTCAGAAGTGCTAATGAGACAGACACCGGCGGATGATGGGGCGGGAAAGTGGAATCGAGCCTCTGCGGAACACGCGCGGTCTTCTTAGCTTTTTTCCCTCTCCACGCTTCGTCCTTCCTTCCTTCCTTCCTTCCTTTTTTCTTCCCGGTTTCTCTTGGGGGATGCGTTCGATGCAAAACGGACCAGCCAGACGGGAAACTGGGCCATCACCGGTCCCTCAAGGTCGATCCGACAACCTTTTAATAGTAACTTCACCCGGAGCTATCAGCCAGCCGTGCTAAGGGTGGTTCTTGCGTGACAGGTGCCTTTTTTTAGGTCTTCTTTTAAATTCTGAAAATTCTGACCAGGTTATTAACGGCAGCTTTGTACTTATCCCTATGTGTTCGCAAGTCTTTGAAGCAGCGATGTAATATTTTTTGCGGGGTGAACTGTAATTAAGTTTGTGGTCACACTTTTGATAGAAAAATTTACGAAATTTTAGAAGCATGTTTTCGGAATGCTGTTTATTTGATGTGTGATGAGAGTATTGATTTTTTGAACCTGTTACATTGGAATAACTGCTCGAAGCAACGGCGTTCCGTTTCGCGACAACACGTTCAGAAGTTTTTAATTGCTCGGTGCAATGCGACTCCGGGATTCAATTGAGGAGATTTAAGGAGTGGCTCGTTTAAACTAGGAGACCGCCTGCACGCCACTCGCTGCGGTTGCTGCAAGTTTATAGTAACTACAGAGGATCTGACTTTTCATGTTGGTCGTAACTAAAATACTGAAACTGGGATTAGTTTCGAAAATTCGTTCATTGCAAAACGACAGTAGATGTATTTTATTTTTTATTTTCACTCCACTACTATTATATTTGTGATTTTAATCGACCAGTTGTAATTTCTCTGAAACAAAGTGAATCAGAGCACCAAGCTTAAAGTCAAATATTGTTGAACCACTCTAAAAAGGTATAGAGCAACATACAAAGTACATTTGTTAAACTACTGTATCCAACCGCGTAGCACTTACAATCTTCCCAAAGTGTACCGCCGAGTAAGAATGCCATAGAACCTTGAAAACTACAATCCACCTGAACTATAGTCCTAATTCCGACCTCTAAAGAAACTTTCCTGTAACTGTTTTATCAATAGCAGACACACTCGGCTAGTGAAACAGTCACCCATTTCGTTCACACACGCGCACAACCAACGAAATTAGATTTACTAATGGAAGCGTATCGAGCAAACTTCCAAACACCAACTTATCCCGAGAAAAAAACTTTCCGGTTGTTTTCGAATTTTTACAAAAGCTCGGAACAATTTGCATCTCGTCGCGAGGGAAGAGCAAAACACTGTAACAGTTCGCAGACTTGTCTCGGTCCAGTCCGATGACGCAAGAAAACGTAGCTGGACACGGCCGAGTTGATTTATTCATTTGCTTTCTATTCGGTATGGAAATTAGCTGGCAACACGCTCATTACCCGCTAGCGGCGCGCGAACGAGTTCTTTTTTCGTATGATTATTCGTATCCGAGAAAATTTCATGGCGGGTAGGTAGAGTCGGATTACTGACATTTACGCGGTATCTTGTTGTCGACAAATTACCATTCGCTGAACCGCGAACGTCACACAGTGGTCCGGATCGAAAAATTTAGGGACATTTGACCAAAAAGTCGACTTTTCGAAATTAAAAACTAATGAATTTGTATTGCTTTGTAAGCGTCTATGGGCCTCGAAAATGAAGAAATTAATGAAATTGAATAAATATTTTAGTTACCATGATCATTTAAAATTGAGCATTTTGAAAGTAGCATATCTCACCAGGTAAAATTGCTTATGTTCTTTGCGATGTCCTCATCGTTTCATCCCATATTTTCTCTTAGTATTTTTTGTATAATGTAAAGCACCCCTTCCCAATAAGAAATGGGTCCAATCACGTTACGTTCAATCAAAATTTCTTCATCGTAATAAGGAGTGGTTAGAAAGAGATTGCATATACCCGTATGAAATATTATCATACAATATTATTATAACAATGGTTTTAATAAGGAAAGCAACTGATTCAACAACTACATAAATATTAATAAAAATAACTAACAAATTAAACAAAAAATATTTTCTAACATGTATTATTCGAAAGTGATTATTTAAAAATATATTTTAGTTCAAACATCATGTCAATATCTCAATGATACACAAATTATACACAAAAGTCCCTAAATTTTTCGATCCGGACCATTATGCGCCATCGTGATTCGTCGGGAGACAGCGTGACAGTTTTCTCGACTTTACAGAAATTCATACGTACGTTGAATGAAAATGCGTAAAATCGATTTTTTCCCAAGAAGAGAATCCGTTAATGGTGTTCCGGTATCAATCAGGATCGCATTTATCACGCGGAGTCCCTTCACTTATCGGTGATCGGTCGATAGCCACGCCACGCCACACGCTTTATAATCGGTACACCTATAATCATGCAAATAACGGAGTATACATTAAAACACAACTATATAACTATCGGACTGTTTTAATCGCGCGAACTTAATCCGGACTTTCCGGCTCGGACGACGCGCACGGCCAATTATCGATCGTTTTTCAATGCCAGGACCTATCGTTATCTACCCGTAAAGTAAACGATTAATTATCTTACGCGACCCACGCTATCCGGCCGAGCTGACAAATTTATGGAAAAATATGGTAACACAACTTTTTCGTCGATCGATTTTACCGGGGCGACCGACTCGTAAGAATCGAAGTCGTTATTAATCTTAATCGAATCTTATCTCGCTGGTCTTTTGCAATTTGTCGGCCGATTTCTCCCGTTCGTCGGTTTAGATTAAGTAAGTAGCATTAAGTAAATTCGAATCGATTTAAAAATACATTCCAGCTGGTATTTTCGAGCTGTCACGATCTCGAATTAAAGTTGAATGATCGTGCTTAAAGATCGTAAGAGAAACCAGGCTCCCGACGTACTTTATTTTTCCATCTAGACAGTTCCATTCTCGTAGTAATATCTGTAATGAAAAGCCCGGAGTTATAGGAACGGCGCAAGCTTTCCAGACCGTGATAAGAGTAATAGGCGTCGGCCGGTTAGATGCGGGCGCATAAAACTCTTTAGAAACGACAGGCATTCCGCGACTTGTACTCAGTGTTTACGACGCGAAAATATTAGCGAAAGTCCGGGTTACGACGTTTAAAAGTCTTGGCGACTGTGGCGCGCGAGTTCCGCTGTTAGCTTCTCTGTGCTCTGGTTTTACGACGAATTTACACTTTCACTTTAATCGAATATCCGTCAAGGATATACTCGAGATCACGGGATATCCAAGAGAGGATCTGGGTCAGTAAAGGATCTTGCAGAAAGGATTGAAACATCGCCGCTCAGAAACTTGATCAATTTCACAGTTCACGCGCTCTCTCTCTCTCCCGAGCTGGCTTCATCCTACGGCAGAGATTCGCCCCTATCACTGATAAATTGTTCAACGAACACAACTTGTAACTCCTGCGTCGCTATATTCCATGAAAAAAGGAAACGACAATCGAACCATTCAAAAGCTGAAATTTTACTCAGAGTGGTTTTTCATACAAATGAAACGAATACAAACCGATTTTGATGAAACTTATGTGAGATGTAGTTTTTCAAAAAATATGTTTTTTATGAAATGTTTTTTTATCAACAACCATCCACTCTGAAGGGGTGAAAACAACCCTCAAAGTTGGGGGTTTAAATAAAAAACGTTTGCTAAAATTTTCTTGCACGACTACATTTTCCATTAAAAACACAAATTTTTTCGACCACTGGTTTCCGAGATATCTTAAAAAATATGGTTTTGATCCCCAATTTTGAGGTCTGTTTTCACCCATTCAGAGTGGATTGTTGCCGATAAAAAAAACATGTCTCAAATATTTTTCGAAGAAGTATATTTCACATAAGTTTTATCAAAATCGATTTGTATCAACTGAATGCGTTCCGTTGTAAGTTCAGTTTCGACCACTTTAATCGGCTAGGCCCTTCCAAGCAGATCAACTCAATCGATGAACTCTTCAAAATGTTTCAAGACTGTACTCGCAGAAGTGGAATTCGTAAAGAGCGAAACGTACTAATTAGCGAACTCGCTTGGTATGCCGAATACATAAAATTTTGGAAACGAACGTTTATAAACTTTCCGTGGCGGGACGTCCTTCGGCAGGAAGAAGGACTTAACGTTCACCTGTCCGGCTAGAAAAAATACTGCCTAGAATGGCTGCCAATTAATATCGCGTGCGGCATCGGTAACGAAAAAGATTCCGAATAATACTTTTATCTGTTCCGCGACGTAGCCGAACGATAATTGAGTCGAAAACAAGTGTGGAGAAATAAAGCAGGGAGAGGGGGGCTCTCCCGGAGCGTTCGCGTAATCGAAAGCCCGTTCCATAAATATGCAAAATTCATTTGCATTCATTGGTCGCGATATAAGCCGCGCAAAGCTGGATACGGTATCCGGCTCGAGATCCTGGAATCACCGGAGCAATCGATTACCTGGTTACATACCCGGCCGTTCTAATTTTCCGGGTGTCGTTACGCGTATGTATATGTATCTATCCTTATCTATATACATTCTATCTGCCGTCCTCTTCCCATGGAGCATCGCGACGGGATGTGATTTTCACTTTCATCCGGTTCAAATCGATTCGTCACCATCCAATTTCCTTAACGTTCGAATTACAACCGCGAATCGAATAACCGGTTTTTCAAGATTTTATTTTAGTGTAATGGTGTAAGAATCTCTTGACGAATTGAAAAACAATTGAAAACGTTTCTTTTTAGAAGGCTACGCGGAGCCGACCAATCTGACGGATCGATCATTGCGCGAAGATAGCCCGAAAGTGCGTCACTCGCTGAAAGATTCAGGTACAGGGTCACGTAAATAGCCGACAATATCGGCCTGGGCTGGCTACATCGATCGTTCGATTCAAATAGTGCATTGGGTAGCCGCGTAATGAAGGTACGGATAGTTCGCGTAAGTGTGGTCCTTGGTTTTTCGACTATCAGTTGTGACGCTGTCGAAAAAAAATGTGATAAAACATTGTTGACCCCTATAGCTAAGGACCACCCTACTATCGGTCAATGAGGGGTAGCGTGTGTATATAGTCGACAGTATCAGCCTGGTCTGGCTACATCGATCTATAACTGCATCGTTCGATTCAAGTAGTGCATTGGGTAGCCGCGTAATGAAGGTACGGATAGTTCGCGTAAGTGTGGTCCTTGGTTTTTCGACTATCAGTTGTGACGCTGTCGAAAAAAAATGTGAAGAAACATTGTTGACCCCTATAGCTAAGGACCACCGTACTATCGATCAATGAGGGGTAGCGTTGTGTATGTAACCGACTTGGAGTTTCTTCAGGGTAGTGGGTCTCTCTGCGATAGTTGCACGGTCTCCAAACCCGGTTCCATCGAATATAGGTCAGTGTACAAGCCGGCAGGAGCAAAAGAGCAGCATCTCTCTCAGACTTTTAGCTGTGAGGCGCGGACCCGATCGTCCCGGAGCCCGCCGCGGATACTGCTAACGGCCAAAACGGGTTTGCACACGCGGCTTCCCTTCCTCCTTTTTTTCTCCTGTTTCCTTTTTGCTGCGAAAAGATTCCTACGTTCCCTGTCCGCCTCCTCTTTCGCCTTCCATCCTCTCCCTCCAATCGTCGAAGCCGATTCACTGTCGAAATTATTGTTAATGGACCGCTCGCGGTCTGTATCGAGACTGTACTCGATGGACCGGTCCTTTTTAGGCACAGGAATCTCTACAATGCATCCTACCCATACCTCGATCCTTCGCGGCTGTAATTAAATGCTCCTTTGTCTCGTACGCGATACCCTTTTTTTCCTCGGATTTACGTTACCCGGGACAGCTGCTCCTCACTCCTCAGGATTTTATCTTCGGGCGTTTTTTTTCGACGACTAGCAACTAGGATTCATTATGGTTTCGCTTCTGATACGGCTGGAACAATGGTCAACGCTAAACCGACCGAGTCCCATGAAAATCACCCATGCGAATTTCCCCGACACGGTTTTTACCGACAACATTTCACCGACACGAACTTGACCGACAACGAATCTAAAATCGTTGTCGCTCCAATCGTATTTCGAAAGCGTTCTTATCGTTTCAATAATTATGAAATAGAAACCCGGTGAATTTGATCGTGGTTGGTTTGGGTCCCATGGAAATCACCGACACAAAATTTCCCCGACTCCAGATTTGACCGACAAATACTTTAGCCGACAACGAATTTCACCGCCAACGATTTTAACCGACAACGAATCTAAAGTCGTCGCTCCAATTCGTGTCAATCAAAATCGTTGTCGGTCAAAACCGTGTCGGGAAAATTGGTGATTCCATGGGACGCAAACCTACCACGATCAAATTCGCCGGTTTCCTACGCCATAGTTATCGAAATGATAAAAACGCTTTCGAAATAAGAAACTGAAGTATGTTATGGGGTTAAAACGTTTAATAGGCTGTACACCGTCAGATCTTTATTTTTAGAGTTACGACGAATTAAAGAGGAGGTGCGAAGCGCCGTGGCCGCAAACATGGCGCAAACACAGAGCGTTGCTTTGCATCCTCTTCAGCCGGTCATAACACGAAATGTAAAGCTTGGATCTTCGGTACCCATAAAACAGCCTCTTTTCCTGTATTTCCTCTCTATCCTCTCAGCCGTTTCAGGCTCACGTTCCCCATTTGATTCGAGTTCCACGGAAAACGTGGGCGTAGTCATCAGCGGCGATTGTAGACACGATTTCGATCCGAGGCTTCTCTATTGCACTATTGCACGCTCTGCTCGACGCGGCGCGTGCATTTCACTCGTGTATCCACGTACAAGCCATTCAACCGAGGACAGAACGCTACTCGACGAGCCAATTAATCGCCCCTCTGTTCGCCGTCATTGTTTTTCACTCCCACGCGTTCGCCACGGACTTTGGAATACACTACCTCCGAAAAATATCGCCGTATTTTCAATAGTCCGTATTCAGACTGCTAAAAATATCGTGTCCGCGAATGCAGTATAAGAACAGTGCAGATAACATTCCTCAAATAACAATGATGTCCTGAAAATGATAAATTTACTGTGGCAATACTTTTGCGATAGCCACTGTACTTGTCGAAGATAGCAACGCGCGAATACACGCGTCTTAATTGCACCAGTGCAACCGGACCTGTCTGAAAAATCCGAAATGCAACAAACATTTCGAGTTACGAATGTTGCACATGTCGACACACTGATAATGATTTATGAGCAGTATCGTAGCAGCAAAGCGGAAGTTCAGCGGATCGTAACGGTGAATTTATCGTACGAGATTCTATAATTGTACACGAAGATCGTTGAAAGTCTTACGACGTTCTTAAATTGTGAACTCGTCAGCTCTTCGATACAGTTTTTAATTAACGATGCGACAAGCACTCAAGATGAAGTAACCTGATAGTGGCTCCTCGGATCATGTACAACTTGTATCAATTAATTCATAACATCAATTGGTTACTTTTCTTTCTTTTATGAGCAAAGATATACCTGGGTAACTTCGCTATTTACATTCTAGACTGCATTCCTTAATAACGAGTAGGAAATGCATGTTGCTGCAATAACAAGCGGAACCGTCCTCGCGAAAATACGCGAACAATAAATGAGAAGTCGCATCTCGCACCCTTGCAATCGTACAGGATGTATAAAAATTATATGTCAGGACCACCATAGCGTGATTCTACACCTCATGATCGGTGAAGATTTGTCAAAAAAAACTTCCCGCAAAATCGACCTTGCTTTTTTTTATTTATAAGCATTTGAAACCCTTCTGGGTTTAGTTTGCTTTAAATGAATAATATAAGTGAGTACAGTAATGTGAACAAAGGTATAGCACAGTGAAAATAATAATAATGGCCGCTAAAGCTAAATATGTAAGTTACAGTTTTCGAAGAAGGAGTGGATGCTAAAATCCTTGCTTGACTGACTTTTTTAAGGTTTTGAAGGTGAAATTTTTTCATGATTGCATCGTTTTCTACTCGTCGATAGGATGAACAGTGTTTGAGTTCCGACCTGTGGTTCCTTTGACACTTTTCAGCCTCCCAATGAGTAGAACACGATGCAATGATAAAAAAATTGACCTTTAAAACCTTAAAAAAGTCAGTCAATTTTGCGGGAAGTTTTGTTAACAGATCTTCACCGATCATGAGGTGTAGAATCACGCTATGGTGGTCGTGACATATAATTTTTGTACACCCTATACAAACGAGCCTAACCCATTAAACTGCGAATAGGGTGTATCAGATCGGTTGCACCTGCGCTAAAAAGCGTGGCTCGTGTCCGGGTTCGCGTTCTGTTGTCCAGACTGCGTGGACTCGAGAAGAAGGCGTCTCGCTCCTTTCGTTCCATGAGAATGCGGCTGGTTCCGCGTTGCGGCGGCAGATATGTCCGCGGTTGTTCCCGGTGGCTGGGTCGCCGACATCGAAATTGCATTTGCAGCGGGGCCGCAGGTATTATTCCGCGTTCAGCCGGACTGCATTCCTGGCGGACCGGAAACTCCAATTTCTCGTGTCGCGCCACCTGCCCCCCGATAATTATTCCAAGATCGCGGGCGGCGTTATCGAATGGTCCCCCCTCCTCTCGACCCCACCACTCTATCTCTGTCCCACCATTGGTTGCAACCGGCGTTAACTTCTATTACGAACTGCGATCGGAGGAACCACCCTAGAAATTCCCGGCTCGCGTGTTTCACGCGACTCTTGTCCGCAAACAATGTTCAATCTTCGTGGGTCTTTCCAATTAAGGCGGCAGGAGGCAGATCAGGTGCAAAGGAAGAGACTGCACCGGCCCCCGTGTCCCCCTATCTCCTCCTTTTTCGTCGCCCTAAGGCACCACTGGATGGAAAAGGGAAGTGACGGGTCTTCGAGTATGTATTCTTATTGTTCTTGTTCTTGTGTTCCGAGTTGTTTGAGGCTTCGAACTCTTCTTCTTCTTCTTCTACTCCTTCTGCGCATTTGGCCCCCTCTTAGAGGCTGGCGACACTCGACCCAGCGTTCCGGGAAGAATCATAATTCTGCAATTTCGAAGGCACGCGGCTAAACCGGCGAGACGGTTATTTCTCCTCGTCTACTCGCCCCTTTCCGCGACTAATTTCGCAGGTGTACCAGGAGCGAGCTGCTGCCCGGCGATTTTCACTCTCCGCCTTTTTCGGGACTGTCGGTGAAACGATCAGGTGGTGCGGTCAACACTGTTCGCGTTAGTGTGGCTGAGATGAATGCAACTTCACCTGGTGCACAGTCTATGGAAAATTGTAGCCGATGTTCAATTAACCCTAGAACAACGGATCATTTTTATACCTATATCATTTAAAATGCTTAGGTCCGTTCACAGCTTTAATTAATAATTTTCAAACATTTATTTTTGATGATATCCCGCGTAGACACATTAATCTTGCCGATATTTTTCTCAATGAAACAGCTATTCGGTTAATTCGATTGCCACAAATTGAGCACTTATATGAGAATTTACGACAGCCGTTGGAGGGTTAAACAAACAAAATTTTGTTGTTTACAATATCAGAAATAAAATTCATATAAGATCCTATTCGATCTCACGGGAAAATTGTCCAGAAATGATCACGACTCGTTGTCCTGTCAAAAGAGTTTTCAAAATTTATTATAGTAAACTTCACCAGTCAAAAGAGGAACGACATTCAAGTTATCTTCAACACTTTTTCTTTTACAATTCTATTAACAAAAACACTTTGAATTTACTCTACTATTCTATTTCGTGGGACTATCTTCTATCTTGATCGATCTCTACTATATCGATCTTAAACGGCATGACATCATGTTTGCATTAAAGAAATATATTTTCTTTATGTGCGGTTAATTCGGAGTTGGTCCGTTCCTACGAAAGCGACGCAGACACCATAAAATCTGGGGCCGGCTAGTGTACCGTCCCTTTTTCTAAAATTAAATTCCGCAGCTGAAATATTTCCTCCAAGAGACATAAATTCGGCGGCCGAGGCGATTGCCGGACCATCGCTAATTGTAGCCCCCGGTCGCGTCTGCGTGCAGTCCTAGAAGGGCACCGAGAGGCACCCGAAGGACGTCGCTCGGTTTAGAACGTGTTTAAGGGCCGCGCCTTGCGGAGGGATGAAAGAAAGAGAGTAACTATATGGCGTGCCGTAACAAAACGCAGTCTAGAAGTGGACCGAAAAAGCTTGCCAGCAGCCTAGGACAACAAAGGCCCTGGGTCTTGCCTTTGGGATCGCGTCTTCGTCCCCTCCTCCTTCACATACTTCTTCTTCGCGCTCGTCTTTTTATTCAGACCTTGCGAAGGAGACTGTTTCTTTCCCTCCCGTAATCGCAGCGGTTTCTTTCTCGCTTTTTCACTGTTCGAGACAACGGGACGAGAATTTGTCGCTGTATTCTTTATCGGGGCCGATCTCGTGGCCTGTTCTTGCACTGTGCTGACCTAAAACGACGAACACTGAGAGTCGCGAGCCGGAAAAATGTTACGTGAGCGTGTCAAATTTATTATTTAATTTTATATTAATAATATTTATTATTAAATTTTTTCTTTCGTTAACACTCTGTCGAAAAACGGCAGACGAATTTCCCATTCCACGTGGAGTGACATTGAAGGAGGCTGCCACTAAGTATTGATCTCGGTAGCACGGTGACATAAAAATTGAGAAATTTATATACTCTAGATCCAATATCACAAGCCCGAATAAAAAAATTAAATCTTTTTAAATAACTGTTTGGAGTACAGAGCTCGATCGGTCCGGAGGCAAAGTAGAGGAGAGATGAAAACCGGGGATTCGTCGAAATTATCTTAATGAAGTGTCACTAATGTCCACGGCTGTCCCGGGGGACTCGAGGGCCTCCTCTCTTTCCAGCGGAGATCTTTTCAGAGATTCTTCCTCTACGGACACGTCAGGTAGCCCGTGTGCCTGTGTTCGGAGCCGCGAGCACCGGGGACGTAGATTCCCTATGATAAAGTGTCCGTGGAATCCTGGAACGAGGTGGGGCCGGTCTTTCTCCGTGTTCTTTCGGGAGGAGCAGAGAGATCTTTGAAAGTCGGTAGACCTAGTAACGAGTTTGGCGGGAAGCTAGGCCAGACAGGCAAAACCGTACAGTCAAGAAAGCCGGCAGACAGGTGAAGTAATTCGATCCGCAGTCCAGGGACCATATAAACATCGACTATCCGTGATGATAGCAACCGGGTGACAAACGCCGAGCGAAGCGGTAAATTCATCAATCCCCGGTACAGAACGGTATCATTAGCGACTCGTAAAGTCCGACAATACCGGTGGTGTGTGTCCAGGCTTTGGTAACCGATTTTACGATCCGCGTTCAACGAGACCGCTCGTAATTTATTCCGGTGCTAGTATATAATTATTTGAAAATCGTGGCGGCGCTGGGGCGCAGGATTCAATTCCTGTCATCATGCTGGGGGCCCGAAAAAGGGGAACCCGGGGCCAAGAATGTCGAGCTAATGAACGCGGGCCATGGACACACAGCAGCGCAGAGAGAGAGAGAGAGAGAGAGAGAGAGAGAGTTCCTCGTGAGAAAGCCGTTCGCTTTCGTCAGGTAGAGAAGATGCTCGTTGTGCACGTGTATTTTTAGCACGGGCCAGGTACCGCGGCCGTCTATGAGCGGTAAACACACGCTAAAATCATCGACGCGAGCAGCGGGTGGAACCCGAAAAACGCCCCCTCATCCATCCTGGATCTCTCTCTTTCTTCCCCTCTCTGTCTCTTCATCGACAGAATCCACCGAGAGATGGTCCAGGTAAGATGCTTGGTACCTGTTTCGATTTACCTGGGAAAGAACGGCACCAAAGGGAGAGAGAGAAAGATGGACAGGAGGATGGTTCCTTCAACGAATAGAAAGGGACCGTTCAAAGTTAGCCCTCTCCCGATCCCCTGTCATTTGCTGGCGAGCTTCAAGTCCTCAGGAACGCTGGACACAGCAACGTCTACGATTCCCTCCACCCACTCATACACGCGTAAATCTCAACGGTGTTGGTACTGCTGGCAAGCATACCTGCCTCTCTCCGACTTGCTGCCATACCTCGCCTCCTACTTACCTTTATACCTGCCACAGACCACGTCCTGCAACGACGCGACAAGGAGATACACGCGTCATTAAATAATCCTGGGCCAGGCGCTCATCAGGATCTTTACGAGGCGAAATAATATTCGGCTCGCTCCGTCCTGGGGATAGCGATATTTTACGCAACGATCTAAGCTGGTTCTCTCCCTCTCCGCCCTTCTCCTTCTTCTTCTTCAGGGCCACCGGAGAACCCTCTAGTTGATCTTGCTCGCTTTTGATCATCTCACGAGCGGACGGTGGGAGTAGATCTTTATGCAGATACCAGAGTATGAATTCCAATAATTATGCTGTGTCGAACAACGAAACAATGCTGTTGGATTAGACAGGAATATACGTGGCGACCGTTTCATGAGGATCGAAGAATCCCTGAGAGACGCGTCCTCGCTTTACATAATAAAGGAGCACCCTAATTTCATTCGTAGGTTTTTTTCCTGTGGCTTTGATACTCTATCGGGCCTATCAGCTTTCGAAGAGACCTCAGTCAAAATTTTTGACAGAATCTCCACGAGGTTTCGGGAACTAGTTCCCGAAGGTCTTCTAGTTTCCTCGGTAATCGAGGTAGCCCGGCGAACGTAGGAAGCGTATACACTCTGTTGGCGCACTAATGGTGCGTCTAAGGCACCCAAGGGGAACAAAATGAATTTTGAAGGCAGGAAAGAGCGGGGTTGGTAAGCGAGAAGAAGGAAGACGGAAAGAAAGAGAACAGCAGTTCCTGGGGCTGGGCATGGCTTACGACCGCTTCTTGCTAGAAACGCATGAATAATGCAACAATTGGCCGGAGAGCGAGGACGATCCTTTGTTTTCGCAGGCCCTTCGTTACCAGCCGCCAAATTGCTCGCGAGCTAGCCGCCTCCGTCTGCTAGTCACCGACCAATTTCGTGCAACGGGCAAACGGTGTTTCGCGCACCGCCCGAAACCGCCATTCTTCGGAGCCTTCTTCTTCTTCTACTCCCTTCTCCTTCTACCTTCTCCTTTCGCGAACGATTAATAATTACGGTCCGGCAAAAGGGAAGACACGGAACCCGTCCCTGTCAAACTGCAGCTGCGTTTCACCTCGGACAGATAGATGTCCATACATAAGCGGACGGATAATCTGTTCCACGAAATGAATTAGATTAGCGAAACCTCGCACGAGGACGCGCCGATATCGTGCTCGTTACCAACCAAGCTCGTCCCGTTCTGCGCAATTTTTCCAAAAACGAAAATTACGGGCTTGAACAGATCGGAACAAATTGGAAAATCTATCCCGGTAAAAAGCAGTTGGATTTTTCATATGTTGTAGCTTCTGATCTACTGAACTGATGTGATAGGCACGAAGCTCAATAATGGACAGTTATCGAGTTATAATCAGTCGAACGTGACAGATTCGAGCTGCTGAATACTCAAACATGTGAATACCCGAGATTTGAGTATTAGGCAGCTCGAATTTCTCATGTTTCACTGATTATAACTCTATAACTGTCCATTATTGAGCTTTGGGCCCATTACATTTTTTGTTCAGTAGATCATAAGCTACAACATATGTAAGACATTATGTTAAGGAGGACAGATATAAAACTTAAACATATATGCGCACTCACACTCAGTCATATGACATACAAACTTATATCATTCTCACAACAGCTTACGCATATGAAAAATCCAACTGATTTTACCGATATACATAGATTTGCCATATGATTAGTGCGGGGTTCCTTATTCGGACCACGCAGCCAGAAAATAAACTGCTAACGTATCTGCACTTCGGCGTCGACATTTTCTCAGTAGGATCGGGAATGCGCGGTTTCCCTCGAAAAAATTCGCACCGGTTGTTCGCACGCCTGCAAAGCGCACCGCGTGGCGGTTCTTTCGGTCATTTGGGCCAGTTAAATTAATTAATAAGACTGATTTGTTTCTTGCTGGTACAACGGGGTGAAGCTCCGGGATGGGTCTCCCGATGGGGTTTTGCGTTTCTGGAGGCCTTTGACGGTCGGTACGATAAATATGGAGCAGCGTCCCGTCCTTTCCTCCGCATTCCTCTGGTCCCGGTGCCACCCTCTTCCCAGAAACCGCGACTTCGGAAGCGGCTTCCACTTCTCTTCACTCGACTAGCTTCACCTCGCTTCAACTTGTTTCTGCTCGCTTCAGCTCGCGCGCAAAAAGAGCGATGCCGTTCATCCCGTCCGTCGCGTCGCGGCATTTCGATCGCCTAGGATCAAGGACAGAGAGAAGACAACCCGGGGCTCCCCTCTCGGAGCGGCTTTCATTGCGGCAATAAGAATTCCAGAGGGTCGTTAAATTTGCTGAAATCCGTACGGCGAGTTTCTAGGAACTTCTAGGAATCCTGAAGTGAGATTCTTAAATTGCAAAGCAACGGGAGGTGAACTCGCCGCAAAAAGGGTCGTCTCCCTTTCGGCTTCGCGATCGAGGGTATCGCGTTTTAATGCTGGACGATGCCTCCTGGATTTTGTATCCGATCGAACGCCGAAGAAACGCCGCACGTGGATTCCACGGATTCTTCCTCAATCTGGCTAGTTAAAAAGATCGCGATTGCTAATTCTTTAATGCGCCTTTATTGCCAACTTGTTGCTCGGCCATCTGAACGCTGCACCACTCCTCGTCGTTAACTTAATGAATTTTTTCGGAGGAAACTGAAAGATGTATCTTCGCGAGACTTTTCAGATTTCTTCGTCACTTTTAACATCTGAAGCAAGCTCTTTACTGTTACTTTTCACGTTCCGTGCTCGAACGTACGCGAGCCGAAGTAACGAGGGACACGAGTACCTCGGCCACTGAATCATGTCACAGTTTCTCGGATTAGTCCCGGACGAAACATCGTTTGAAACGAGATTATTTACAGCGAGACTTGGTAACCTTTTAAATCGCCAAATGTCTCGCAGCGGGAGCCTAGGCTCGCTCGATTCACGACTTCCTGATACCGTGTGGATCTCGAGCGATCTAACGCGACGGAATTTAAACGACGCCAGCAGCTCCCTTCTGCTGGATCGTGACTGTAAACGAGAGAGCGAGATCGTCAGCGATCGACTTCTTCCTCTTTGCAATAAAGATACACTCGCCGGACTTATGGAATCATTCTTCTGGCCCATATTTTGCGCCGTGCCGTGAAACGTCTCGCTCACAGGGCACCGGACCGGACAGAAATTACCTAATACTATAAATTATCCCTGCCCTAACCCGTGTTCGGGCTCGGCTTCGCCGCGTGGAAATCGTTTCGAATCTCGAGAATTGCTAAAATGATTTCTCTCCTCGCCCCGTGTCTCGCCGCATTAAATCCGGAGTAGCTCTCCGGGCATTGGAATTCATGTTTATTCGTCGGAACTGCTTTCGAACGCGATACCATGTCCGATTCAACGAGATCGCGGACGGATGAAAAAAATAAAGTTATATGGTCGCAATATGATAAACAGTGTTGCACTTTATGGTCTCAGTACCCCCTGATTTTTAAATTCTTCGTGTGCCAGCGGAAACTCAACACTATGCTGTACACTAGCATTTTTAGAAACAGCCTGGACAAGTTGTGCAAGCAACCTCCGAAACAATCTCTGAAACGATGAATTTTAAAAAATGCTTTTTTAATTTTTCCATGCAACCTTGTAAATTGTAATGTTTCGAAAATCTTTTCTGCAAGCCATTTAGTAAACCAATGCTTCTAATTGCTCACAAAACAATCTCTAAAACAATGAATTTTAAAAAATGCTTTGTTTAGTTTTCCATGCAACCTTTTAAATTGTAATGTTTCAAAAATCTTTTCTGCAGGCCATTTAGTAAACCAATGCTTCTAATTTTTCACAAAATCTCTAAAGCAATGAATTTTCAAAAATGCTTTTTTTTTAGTTTTCCATGCAACCATGTAAATTGTAATGTTTCGAAAATCTTTTCTGCAGGCCATTTAGTAATCAGATCCTTTGGTACAATTATAAAAAAGTTATATTGTTTTAAAGTGCGTTGAAATACTTTCGCGATTCACTGTACGCGTCTGTAAAAAGAGAGGAGGGTACAGAAAGCGCCTCGATGCTAATAAAGAATTTATGGTGCTCGTTACTGGTACGGTTTTCTACGAATTAACGTTGATTACCGGAGCCAGCGTAAAAACCTAGAAAACAAGATAGGCGCAGAAACCGATTAAACGAATTCATGAATAACTTAAGCCCGTTCGACTCGACGCACCTGTCCCCCTCCTGCCCCCTCTTTTATTCCTCCCCTCTTGGACACCCACCTGAATTTATTTCGAGCTCGAAAGATAACCGATGGAACCTTCGGCGCTGACACCTTCTCCCCATTATCTTACGGTGTTTCTCGAGGAGAAGGGCCACACGTTGATCGACGATTGCAGAAATGAAAAGGGGAGTCGTAAAGCGTCGCTCGTGGCCTCGGTTATCGACTCGCGTTTTCTCCAACTTGAATTTGTCTCACGCGGAAGAAGCCTCGTTGCGTTTTATGAACGCTCGACTGGGATTTATGGGACGCAGGATCTCTCGCGGATCGACGACGACGGGACAGTGCGAGGCTTCTTCCTGGAATCCTGTATCTTTGGAATGGATGCGACGTCGTTAGGTCGACGATCGCCGGAGGATTATGTATTTCTGGCCGAGAAAAATTCGATGGGAAGCCACGCTTCGACTGACGGTCGTGCGCGGACTTCGATAGAGGATCGACAGACGCTGCGTTCCGAGTCTGAAACAAACGGTAGATGATCTTTTCAATCGCGTAAAATTGCTGGGTATGCATAAAAATATGAAGGCACCGATCAATGGTTGTGGTTACAGTTTTGTCAGAATCATGAATTACTATAAACCGATGCTAAAGTCTCGATACTGTGTGAAGAGAATGAAAATTACTATGTAAATAAAGATAATTTTTTTTTTAAATACCACGTTTTTAAAAACGGACTAAAAAGTATAAAATAATTTTTCGTAGTCGCATACCGATTCCTAACCATGTGCAGATAGTGGTGAAAATTCGTGATTGTGAATTTTGAATTGCTATGAAAATACTTGTAAGATTTCAAACGAAAAACATGGGACGCAAGATGCATCAATTATCTATTTCATGCGCCCCACGTTTTTCGTTTAGAATCTTACAAATCAGGGCCCTACCCCTATTATAGAAGTCTATGCATGATAATATAAAAGGACCGATCAGTGGTTGTGGTTACAGTTTTGTCGGAATCATGAATTACTATAAGCCCGATGCTAAAGTCTCGACAGACACTGTGTGAAGAGAAAAAATTGTTCTTCAATTAGCAGACGCAGCTGGAAAAGAAAAGCATTGGGAGTCAGCATTTCATTATCAGGTACAGAGGAGAGAACCGTAAAATATTTAACGTTTTTATCTGTGGTTTAAAAACGAGGTTCAGGGCCCCACCCCTATTACAGCAGTCTCGCTGTATACAGAAGTAGAGTCTCGCGAAGATACCGGGAATCCGTCGTAGCTGTATCTGGTAATGGAAACACGCCAGCTTAGTGCGTGCCTCGAAAATAAATTAAAATCGCTATCTGGCTGGGTCCGGTAATCGATGCGAATTAATTGCGGGACACCCGGTACAGCCAGGGCCAGTAATGCGTGAGGACAAGAGGAGAGGGGAGTGGATCGGTCGGGCGGGCCGTTAATGAAGATAAAAATCTAATTAGCCGGCCATAAACGAACACCGGGAATTTTTAAGGCCGTCCGAGCGGACATGTAGCCAGGCGCAAATTCATGAGCTTCCACTTGCCTTCGGGAAGGATCCACCCGAGCGGGTAAAGAGGATCTCTTTTCGATGCTGACGTCACACGGGTGAGAATGCGGTCAGTCCGGATGGGGACCTCACGATAGTTTCTAGGTGTATGGGAGTAGAGAAAGATGCGATTAAAACGTTGCCCCCGCACCGAGGACGCATTTTTCGTCTGGGTGTTGCTCGATGATCGTTCCACGGCCCTGCCGCGGGATCGTTCCTCCAAAGGAATATTCTATTCGATCCGTAGGAATGATTTATCTGACCACTCGGCCGCAACCAGAACGCCATTCGTCTCTAGAAAATTGTTTTGAATGCCTGATTTAATGAACTGCCCGACTGGGACTTCTATTATGGCAACTCTTGCTAAGTGCCACCTTTTCTGGGTGTTGCTGCTGCGATCTGTCTTCGACGGGGTATCCTGCTCTACCGAGCTTTTTAATTATGGTATTTTTGTTCTGGGAATGGCATTCGCTGCGAGATTAACTTCGGCCGTCTTGCTGCTCTTGCATTCCCTGTTCAATTAGCAGCTCGTGATATTGTACAGCGACACGATGTTGCAACGAGAAAGTTCGTTCTGTGGATTTACCGAATCACTAAACGCAGTCTTATCGTCCTTCGACGAGATTGGTGGGGACATCAAGATAGTAGAGTTAGAATTTTTCGTAAATAAATTTGTTAAATTTCACAATTTCGTGGTATCGAGAATAATTTCAAGACAAGATCTAAAATAAAATAGAGCGATAATATAAGGGGATAATAATCGACACGATGTTACAACGAGACAGTTATTCTTTGGATTTACCGAATTACTAAACGCAGTCTTATTGTCCTTCGATGAGATTCGTGGGGACGTCAAGATGGTAGAGTTAGAATTTTTCGTAAATAAATTTGTTGAATTTCTCAATGTCATATGTATCGAGAATAATTTGAAGACAATATCTAAAATACAATAGAGCGATAATATGTATATGAAAAGAGAAAGGGGGAAGGGGTAGAATAATTTAGGAAATGATCGTCGGCGTTTCCCTGCGTCGGTTCTTCCGGCATGTCGGGAATCTTAATCCCGAAGGGGAGCACACGGTTAAAGTGGCTTCGGGGACGCGGTTGTCGGACCTTATTAAGTACTTAGAGAGCGTAAGGGACTTCTTGCTCCCCGGGACCCCGTTTTAGCGCTCGAGTTACCTCGTTCGTGATGATGGAACAAAAAAAAAAGAGGAGAAAGAGGAGACGGAATCGCCTTAGCCAAATTAATAGGCGGAAATACAAGCGGGGCCCAGGATTATTCCGCGTTTCTGGCCGAGCCGACAGACACGGCCAGGTGTCGGCGAGAGTTGCGTGAACAACGTGGCAGCACAAGGCAGTTTCGTGGAACACGTGCCACGAGGAACACGTCGTTTACGGGGCTCGTTCTTCGCGAGTCGGGGAACGCGTAACTTTATTGCCTCGGAGAACTTCCACGCGAGCTAGCAGGAAAAGGAACCTCGTTATCGATGGACCGGAAGTCAAGCCTGGAAACCGTGGCGAACGGGAACCGTTTACATTGCATATTCGTTCCCGAATCTTGTGATTTCTCTGATGTTCTTTCTTGTTCGGATTTTACAGGATTTTTAGTAAATGTTGGAGTGTACAACGAAATGCACAAAACACGCGAAGGAGCAAAGGGTCTTTCTTGACCTGAAGTTTATTGCACTTCGGACGTTGCTGTTCCCTTACGCAAGAGAAATCGGCTACCTCAGTCCTTGCCAATTTATAGAGCCAGTCACAGCTCTCGCCTCCTGTCTTCATCATACCATTTGTTTCTGTTCATATTCTTAACAACTCTTAACAACTATTCTGAACAATCTTAAATTCACAACTGATATACGTTAAAACGAGTGTAGTGGAGATTTAATAAACACTTAATTTATTTATTATTTATTATAGAAAATAAAAAAAGAGAAAGATACAAGACTACTTATCCAATAAGAAAGAAGGGACATGCACACAAAGACAAAAGAAAGCAAAATAATACTGGTACAATCGACAGGTATTATCATATAATACTGTGTAGTTACATTTGAAAATTTTGCAGAGATTCAATGAAAAAATCAGTACTGTTATAAATAGTGCATGATTCTGCAATAATGCGATTCATTGGATTAATTAATCCATTAATTACTTAATAAACATAAGGTCTAGGTTTGATCTCCCAACCTCGTCACCCCAACAGTAAAGGATGTTTCTTTTTTTATCTAAGTTACGTAAAAGTCTGCCCACCCATCCCAATAAAAACATTCCTTCAACGCGATCCTCGACGGAATGATCCATCAATCTACAATCGTGTGATCGTTCTGCGAGGTGTTTTCTCTCATCGAGCTTCTTTAAATAACGTGGCCCTGGCTAGGAAAATCACGGCGAGGCGTTTTGTCACGTGACAGTAGCGTCGTCCAAGGGTTCAGCAGCCTGGCATGTAACAAATAGCCAACGAAGAGGAAGATAGAGAGAGTAAGAGAGAGTAAGAGAGAGAGAGAGAGAGAGAGAGAGAGAAAGAACCGTCTCTCGCCCAAGGGGGTCGAGATTATCGTCCGTGGGCTGGAAAGCCGAGGATAACCCGATGAAGGGTTGCTCTTCCGAGTCAGTGGCGCGTGCCCGCTGTTAATCACCCCTTCCACAGTTTATTATACCGATGCAACCCCGTTGGATCACGCCCCAATAGTCCTTCAGCTGCCGCAGACTCCATCGTAGCAACCTTTCAACCTGAAATCTTTCGCGAGATTCGTCGGTAGTCCCGGAACTCTGCTACTAATTTGCATCCGGCAGCCATTCAGCTTTCCCGAACGTGGTTGCACAAATGAAACACAAGAAATTCTCCGTGAGCCATCGAGGAGGATCAGGATAACCGCTAAAGACAGTAATCGGGCCGCTTACCTGCGCCTTCTAAAAATAAGGGATCGAAGAGAAAGGGGTGGAAAGTTACATAATAACGGCAAGGATGCTTTCACGGTATATTTATCCCCCGGACTGTCTGCCGCATGGTCTGCCGAAGATATCTTTAACAGGAGCATGATTGCTCGAATCCTACGCCCAGCCAGATAAACACCCCGTTTCATGAACTGCATGATCGCTGGCGCCCGAGCAACCGCGAATTTCGAGCTGAGAAAATTGACCCTGATATACCATCACGGACGGTCGAAGAACACCACTGTCCACTGATTGGATGGAGAAACATTTTACTATCACTATTCAACCATATCGGAATGAAGTCTCCACTAAAAATCATTGAAAAATTAATCCTATTGTAGATTAGTACCATCTAAACTGTAATCTAATTATAGATTATTTTGCAGAATATTCAATATATATGTTCTTTTAAAGACTAAAATTTTCGGATTACACTTTTAGAGGCAGATTCCTGACATTTTTCCGATTGGAATGATACCAAACACGATACAGTTCGGATTTTCCATGACTGTTTAATCCACAATTTAGTGGAACTAAATCTGCATCAGCCGGGCGAGGCAAGCAATGCGACAACGCGTTGTGTGCCGCGTCCCGGCGCACAGTGGGCGAGAAAACGATCTTTGTGGACAAAAATGTGTCTAAAACTCAGTTTTCCACCGATTCAATTGAAATATTTTTTTTTAAATGTTCGTGAAGGTCTATATTTTCATGACGTGCTGCGCAAAAATCGTTATCAAGAATCCTTATCTACAAAATTCACAGTGAGCGAGAAAGCGATCTTTGTGGACAAAAATCTGTCTACGACTCAGTTTTCCACCGATTCAATTGAAACATTTTTTTAAAATGTACGTGAAGGTCTATATTTCACGAACATTAAAAAAAAAATTTCAATTGAATCGGTGGAAAACTGAGTCGTAGGCAGATTTTTATCCACAAAGATCGCTTTCTCGCTCACTGTGCGGCGAGGTAAAGTGTATTGTTTGCCTCGCCCGCGCTCAGAAAATTTTCTCGGCCAGCCCAGGTATTTTTCGTGGGTAAAACCCTCGTCCCCGTCTCCTGGTAAGTTCCGTCCGCTTCAGCGGGAACGCTAAGTAAGGGGAGTGTTGTTTGCCTATGTTGATCGTATGTAGAAAAAACGTGAAAATGTCGCGAAACATCGGTATATTTGGCAATAGCGAAATCAGCCGAGATTTATTCGCGACGGAACATTTTGACCGCTGAGCGAAGAGCCGACGTGTGCCTCGGGCTTGTTTTCGTTTGCCTCGGACGAAGCACGAGTGTGAGGGGACAGCGTCACGGAAGAGCAACGGGGAAGACTAATTTCAATCTGGTATTTTACTATAACTTTTGAACTATAAAAGATATAGGGACAAAATTTCCATTAAAATTTATTAAAAAATTATTCCTACCTACTATCGTAATAAATACATTTTTTTATCATTTTTTAAATTAATTCTTTAAATTTTATTGTCTTAAAATAGAATTAAAAATTGTGCATTTGTTACTTATTTAGTAGTTTTTTAGATAATTTAAATCACCGATGTCTGCGGTTATAAATTTCTCTCTTTCTTGAAATATTCATAATATGAAGAATAAATGTTGAGTAGGAATGAGTAAATGTTGCGTAGAAATTAGCCGTACAGCTACATAAATTTACTACGTCCCAATACATATACATATATGTTGGTACGGTGGACCATAATTCCATCTTCTAATGTGGCCATGTCGCTTTCTCTTTCCATCTACCTCTCTCTATCTGTCGTTCTCTCTCTCTCTTTTTTCTCCTTCCATCGACCACTCATTCTCTTTGTTTCTCTAGGTTGTCTATACCTGGTCCAGAGTCAAAAGCCGCCGGGATTGAAATTATTGGAGGATCCACGGTTTTTCCTTGCGAGGGATTCTCGCCCGACCATGAGCAATGGTCGTCTGTAATTTCGGGTCCCATAGTTTCGGCTATACTCCTGTACAGTTACACTCAAAAGTATTTCTTCGGTTAGCTCTTTTTCAAAATTTCTTAAAAATTTCTTAAAAAATTTTATAAACTCTTGTATCCAAACATAGCAGAAGTCTAGAGAATCCGACGACATAGTTGCTGTTTTTATATACATATATTTAACACGTTGATGCCGGCTTAACCCACCGGTGGGTCATGCTCGTCTGTTTCGTGGGGCGGCTTGACCCACTGATGGGCCACGCTCCTGTATCAAAAAATACATAGTATAAAATTAATTTTATTTGAATTATTCATCAGTAAACATTAACATTTCGACATTATAATCAAACATTCAGTAAAAATATTTAACACGTTAATGCCGGCATGACCCACCGGTGGGCCGCCGCACGAAAAAAACCATAAATATCCGCGCCGGCGTCAACGTGTTAAAACATATTATTATATATTTTATGGGGATACGTAGGAGATTGTTTCTGGAGTACAGTTCGAAAGTTCAATTGCTCCATAATACAGGACAATTGATCAGCCTTATCGCACATGTGCAAATAGAAGCGATCAGATCGCAGTGTGCTCGGGAGTCATCGACCTAAGATGCAACTGCATAATGTAGTACATACTTACTGCACTCTGATCAGTGCAGATTCGTTTATCGGTAGAACAATTATTTCTAACAAAGAATACTAAAATGTATCTATACACCTTCTGAGTTGTAAATGTTCTAATTCTGAAAAAACCGAGGTCCCCAAAGCCTAGACCGGCAATTTGCAGAGCTGTCCAGGTGAACAGGAGGTGGCTAGATAAGTCGCTTCTTGGTTCGGGTGGCAGACGCTATTCACCGGGTTAACGAGGAGTGTCTATTCGCCATCGGTTCCTATGCGGTGGTAGTTTCTACAATCTGCTAGACAAAAAGAGATCCATCCGCAGACACACCGGCAGACATCTGCGAGCTTTCGGCGTTTGCTGCGAAGACGTGTAGCGTCACACGAAAATAATCTTCCTTCTCCCTCTCGAGGAAGCTAGGAGAGAACGGTCGGGGGCAACAATAGTGTAGATTTTCTGCGAGACGAATAGGCAACGGGGGCCAGATCTTAGACCGAGAGACCAGCAATTTGGTCGTCCATCAGGTGGCGTCTTCGTGACCAGCGAATATTATGGCTCGGGTAAGAGTCCCGTCGAAAATTCAAATTGAACTGCACGAGGCCGAGACGCGTATACGGTTCACCGTATAGCTCGCGGCTGCTTTTCTACTAAATCGTTTTGATTATACTCATTACACCCCGGGCCGCGGGTATTCGGGGCCTCGGAGAAGGGACCGGCTGCTGGGACCTTCGTGTTCTCTTATTCCCGGAAATCGTGGGCCCCGACATAGTCGGTTTTTGATCGGCCGGTATACATATGCGTGTATCATTTTATACACGCCGACATTCCGGAACGTCTGAGCATAGGTACCCGATACAGGGTTCTGTATTCCCCGCTAAATGCTTCCCCCTCTACCGCTACATCTTTGGCTCGATCTTAGACCATATATACAGGGTGTCCCAAAATTCGTGTACTTCCCGAAAATGGGAGGTTCCTTGGGTCATTTGAAGCGACATTTTCCTTTACAAAAATGAAGTCGGCGGCTTTGTTTAGGAGTTATTAACGAAAAACATTGACCAATCAGAGCGCGGATACAGCGGATTGATTCTGGCTCGGCCAATGGCGCCGCCACGCTAAGCGGGACCTGTCGCTGAGTTGGACTCCGTTCGCTATAGTCGTGATCTGATTGGTCCGTGTTTTTCGTTAATAACTCCTAAACAAAGCCGCCGACGTCATTTTTGTAAAGGAAAATGTCGCTTCAAATGACCCAAGGAACCTCCCATTTCCGCGAAGTACACGAATTTTGGGACACCCTGTATAACTATAGACGCGGCGAGATAAGTATTTATTCGCGGCGCACAGGTTCGATCATTTATTACAAGCAAAGGAAAAAACTATTTTTATCATGGTTTTGTCGTTTTTTACAATTCTTTATGCAACACGTTTGCACCAGTTTTTCAAATTTTTACCAAACGATTGTGAACTTGTAAAATATACTTGTGTGCTGTGTACTCGCTTCATCTCGTACGCTATCCAACATTTTGAATTATCTCGAATCGAGGCTTGTGGGCACCAGATAATTTTTTATCTCGTCACACTGCATCGTATGCACATACTATACCTATGCCGCGTCTATGGTTATATATGATCTAAGGGCTCGATTCTCCTCTGGTGACTCTCTGCGCGAGCGGATTGCGTGATGTCACGTTATCCTACAGCTTCGGAGTATGAATCCACAGACCCATTGGACTAACATTACAGAGGAAAATGATCGAGCTCGTCGCTCGCCTCGCGTCAATTTTGTCCGCGGTGCGAATGAGAAACGGGGACCGGCTATTTCCCCGTCTATCGTGTAGCAACTTTACAAGGTAGATAAGATAAAGTCTAGCTAGAGTAATGGTATCTACCGCTCAGGGTAACGCCGCGACCCGAAACGTCAATAATTGTAACTGCGATTATCAGACGGATAGAGAGCAATTAACCGGCCCTGCAGAGGAAAAAGCTATCCGCTCGGATAACGACGCGACGCGTTTCGTTTCAGAAAAAAAAGTCGATTGGCAAAGCATATCGCCGGTAACGCCGATCGATCGATCGTGTCCACCGAACAGCTGTTCCAACGGAATATCGAGCAACAGTATCGACTCTTGCGAGCGCAATCGTCCGATAACGCGTAAAAACGAAAGCCCTCGGTTGATTTGCATACTCGTCGAGCGCAATAAATTCACGAACAAACGGATTATTAACGCGATTATCGTAACGACCGATATAAAACGGGACGGTCGAGCGATTTACACGTGTTTAATCAGCGAAATCCGCGAGGAAAAAAAGATGGCGAAAGCAAATCGACCGATCGAAGGAACGGGACTTAAGTGCTCGCGGTTCGCTAAGACTCGGTCACCAATTAATTAGGAGCAATTTCGCGTAATCGTTTAAACGATGGTGTAATCGATACTTGGAAAACGAGTCCCCGAAGATCGTGGATCAGTGATTTCGATGGGAAAGAGGGTCGAAAGTGTTGTCGCGTGGCGAGAACCGGCTAAATATAAACATTATTTACACGCGGGTGCAACCGTATTCCGTAGAAGGGTGTCAACGGAAACGCATTGCCGAACTATCGATCGACTGCAGTCGCTACAATGCACAACCCGGCCAGCACAGTTAATAAAGCAGCGGTACGTGTGTACGCCAGCGGAAAGTTGCAGCGAAAACCGGGATAAACCAATAATTATATCCAACGCCCGATAGTCTCACGATTTTTCTTCCTCGGTGCGCTGGCGACTTCGTTGCTATCGCCAATCCCTCTAATGAAATTTCAAAGTCAATATGTGTACAACATAAAAATTTCTTATATTTATATTTGCAGGAAATTCACCATGAAAATGTGAAATCGCAGGGCGGAGTGTTCGTTTAAACGTATGCTGAAAATGGCACCGAACTTATTTGTAAACCTAATAACATCCGTGCAATTATTTCCGGGGGATTACGGATCCAATTACGGAAAGCAATTACAGGTGGTGGGGCAAATAAAGTCTGAATTATTAAAGAGTCGCTCTCGGTCGGATTGAACCGGAAGCCCGGTAGCAGAAATGCATCGGTTGTAACACGGGGGGCGCGCTTGCGGATCGATCAAACGCCGCTCGGGTCTATAATGCACCTCTCGGGTGCATAAACGTGTGCTGGGGCGTCGAGTACGCGGTCATGTTCGCACACCAATAAGACCGGGACACCCGCCGGACGACATTGTAGCGACTTGCGACATGCGCCGCAATTATCCGCTCGCCGTCTCATTTGCGATTGTAATTAAGATCAGCGGTGGACGCGGGCGCATTCGAGCGTGCACACCGATCGGCTCCGATTGCAGTTGCAGGCGCGAGGCTGCCTCGCGCTTTCATTGCGGCGCTAACGCGGCAAACTGTTCTCTCGCGCCTCTTCTTTCTCGTTTTCTTCCTGGTCTGTCTACCTGCCTCTCTGCCTTCCCTCGACATCGCTGGACAGCTAACACGTAACGGAGGCAAGAATTTCGTGTTCTACCAAACCGACAAGAAATTTAATCGCGATATTCCAATCCAAGGGAAAAATGATTGAGCGTTATCGCCCGCCATCTACTAATTACAGGCACCCGAAGACAAGAGAAAAGCTTGAGTTACGCGTGCTAGATGAAAATTAATTCGGTTTTTATTAGCGAGACTCGACAGACACCGTGAATTAGATTGTTATTATTTATCATACGCAGCGTCTAGCGAACCAGCAACTCGCATGGTCTAGACACCGTTTTAATAATTTATAGGACACAACATTGTACATTAATATATTTTTGCGTTACTGTTTCACCGTTTCTTGGATAATAAATTACAGAAAATTTCGCAAGTGGTACGCTATTGGCAACTTTCCCCTACACTCTCGGACACAAGGGAAAATCGTAAGTTATGATTGGAGAATGAACATCGATTCTGATTTTATTAGGGGAAAGTAGCCAAATGCGTTCCGACCACCTAGATTGTAAACTAATTCATTATTATTTCTTGCACGCGCAACATCTAGCAATTATTGTCGTATCCACAGCCTCTACGACCGGTTTGTTCATAGCAACGTGCTCTTGTTTATTTCGATCAGGCGCAACTTTTACCAAAATGTACAATCAGTGGATAATCAGTGTTATATAAATGCATAACACAGTTTTGAGGAAATCGCTTGATACCATTCTCCAGTATATTAACTAAATCTCCCGCATTTTCTATCACACACATTTTCCATTCCCTGGATGCTACATCACGCGGAATTGCCAAAGTGGTCCGATATTGGCAACTTTCCCCGCGGAGCTCGCGCGCAAGGGAAAATCGCGGGTTGTTCGGTGTAACGCGGATGAAAATCGATCGGTGTTTTATTATCCTGGAAACTAGTTCGCCGAGGTTCAAGCTTTTCCGGTTTTTCCGCGTGAAGCATGTCAAGCATGGCCAAGCTTGCGTAGGTGTTTCGGCTCCGATGGTGTAATTAGAGGACTAGCCAAATGAGGCACAGGCGTTCGATCAGGGCGTTTGAATGAGTCCTGGTTGCGTTATCAGGAAACATCGTGTTGCAAGAAAATCGTTGCTCCTAGCGGTCGGCTCTCAGAACTAGTTTTTAACGAACCGGCGCGCGGCGCGGCGGCGGCTTTCCTCCTTAAACGATCGGCCGCCGGTATTCACGGAGCGTTAAACCCGATCGACGTTTATAAATTTCGGTCTCGGTATACTCGCATACCGGCGTCCATTGCGGTTTTTCTCGACTTGCGCGAGACTCGACTTGTAATCTCGAACCGACTCGTAGTCCGATGAAAATAGCAAACATCGACGTGAAAAGAATGAAAAGCGGCTAATCGAATGAACATTAATATTAACGCGGAGAGTAGCCTAATCGGATTATCCTGATCGTTTTGCAACTATGGTCTCGCCTTGCAACTATGCTTTTCAAGCCGAGTAGCCATTAGATTAGTGCTCATTAAAACTGTCGTTGGCCACGTTTTTATTAATATAAACCATCCAATTTAGTATTCGTCGATTTTTCGATTTTCTACTCTGCCAGGTTTTCCTAAGAAACTCCGAGAACGTCAAGCTTCGTATTCATGCCCGCTTCACTGCCACTTAGTTCTCTTTTTCATTCATCAATTAGAGCTGAGAGTGTTCAAGCAGCATGAAATCGTATCTTTCATATGCAAAGTTTAATAATCAAATTACTCGGAAACTTCGACCGTGGCTTGTTTATATCCCGAGCAGGTGACCATTAAGGCGACAAAGTAGAGTGCCGATTTACATAGTAGTATACACGGCGAGAGCAATAAACGCGTATAGAAAATCGCTTTCGACATGCGACCGGTCCCGGCTAAATGATTTTCGTTTCGATCCACTGTTGCGCAGTCACGTTGCCGGTCGACAGTCGCAGTCCACTTGCATAATAATATCCTGCCGAAGAAGTGCAGTTTACGCGGCTGCACGATAATCTGTCGGCAAGGGTGGTGCGTCACGTACCGAGGCCGGAGATGATTGTTGCGTGACTTCGGTCCACGACGATCCCCTAAATTCGCCACCCGAATCCTTCGGTGCGCCTCGCAAGAAATTGAAAAGGAAACATTCGGAGGCATGGATCGTTCAGGCACGAGTGTTCGCTGCAAACGTAACACGCACGAGGCATAAAAAGGAGCGAGAAGCATCGGGATGCGTTTTGCACCCCGAAGAGCGGGGGTGGAGACCAGTTTCCGCCCCGTTCGCCACATGTTGCGAGCTTTCGAAATCCTCGTGGCTCCTTTGATCATCCTGTCGATACCGCCACCGAGGAAGTTAAAGAAACGCTGCATTTACAGTGTGATTTAACCCTTGTGCGAAACTATAAATTAATGTATTGATAAAATATTGAAATTTTTCAAAGTATTCCCCTTTCATTGTAAATGTTGTTATTGTTATCTATCGTATGAATGTTAAATCAGGAAAAATATTAATGATTTCAGCGCAATGGTTCGATCAAATAAACACTATAAAACAATCTTACAAATTAATTTAAACTTTCAACGTTTCGATCCTTGTGTGATCATTTTCAAGAAAGGAGAAATACTGAGTCTGAATTTGTTCTTTTCCCTGTAGACCTCGTGTCTGTAACTTGTGTAACGACGTAGTAACAACACGTATTACAAATTTCAATCTCCATGTTAAGAATTTCATAAAGCAAGCGAGTATTAATATACAGAACCTTGATAATGTAGTACAATCTGATTTTATTACAATATCTTTCACTGTTATAATTTTTAGATGCAGTATTTCTCCTTTCTTGAAAATGATCCACACAAGGATCGCAACGTTGAAAGTTTAAATGAATTTGTAAAATTGCTTTATAGTGTTTATTTGGTCGAATCGTTACGCCGAAATCATTAATATTTTTCCCGATATTCCCCTTTCTTTTCTAAATAACGATGAAAAGTATGCTCAAAGGCAACCGAACTTATTTGTACGCCTAATAGGAAGAAGATAGCAGGCTGTCTGTCGAAAAGTCCCTTTCACCGGGATTCACTTAACCCGGTTGCCGCGATTGCTCCTCGAGATCGATCCCTCATCACGGAATCGGCTCGTTACACCCCATCAGCTCGTCATCGGCGCGTCAGCCCGGGGCGGAAGCATTCTCCGCGATCATGCGTTTCCTCGGCGACGAAGCGCAGCCACCGAGTGTCGGCACGCACGTCCACCTCATTACGCTGATTGCCGGTGCAATCAGAGATGAAACCGCGTGCCTCCATACCCGGTAAACCCCTTCGCTTCTACCCGGGCCCCCGTCGCGACCGTAATTGCTGGCATCGCTCCGAGTATAATGTTCTCAGACGTTCTCATTTATGTCGGCACAAAGGAACTGTTCGAATTTGACTTTTCCCAATTACTCGGTTCGCTTCCGCAGTCTCTGCCAGCTAGATTGAAAATAATCAATCGTGCTCCATTACTGTTCGATTCAGTGAGCTTTTCAAGCTTCGTTTTCACGTGTAGAAACTGCCATTTCGTTTCACTTTTCATTCGTGATAATCGACGAGCATTCTTAACCCCTTGTCCTAAAATATCGTGTCAGGCTCATGACAAAGATTCAACAATCTTCTATATATACAGGGTGACCCAAAATTCGTGTACTTCCCGGAAATGGGAGGTTCCTTGGGTCATTTGAAGCGACATGTTCCTTTACAAAAATGACGTCGGCGGCTTTGTTTAGGAGTTATTAACGAAAAACACGGACAAATCAGAGCGTGGCTACAGCGGATTGATTCTGGCTCGGCCAATGGCGCCGCCACGCTAAGCGGGACCTGTCGCTGAGTCGGACTCCGTTCGCTATAGTCGTGCTCTGATTGGTCCGTGTTTTTCGTTAATAACTCCTAAACAAAGCCGCCGACGTCATTTTTGTAAAGGAAAATGTCGCTTCAAATGACCCAAGGAACCTCCCATTTCCGGGAAGTACACGAATTTTGGGACACCCTGTATAAAAACGAAGTCCTGACTGAATCACTCATTAACGCCCAGGCTAAACCTTTGGCCCTAGAAAGCTGAAATTTTGCACAGAGGTTGCCTTTATGATCTATACAAGGGATAAGAAAGGATATTTCGAAATCCAACTCCTAAGGGGGTGAAAAGGGGTTGCAACGTTTATATGAGGAATATTTGTTTCGTGGTTGGATTTCCTTGAAACTTGGTCTTAATGCTCTTTGATATAATTAATCAAACACCTATTTCGGCATTTTAAAAAATTCATTCCCTAAGGGGGTGAAAAAGGGTTGCAACGATCAGGGCTTAAAAGATTTTATGGAGAAACAATACCAATTTTCGAAAAGCTAGTAGATATATAAATGTTTTCCTTTTATTACAAAAATAGTGCTGATCACTGAAACCGTAAAATAAATCGTAGGGCAAGAAGTTGAAGACGAGTGCACGAAAATTCGCTTCGTCTTCGGATTACGGCTGTCAAAGTAATCACGGTACAGAGGGGCTGGTTAGGGAACATTTACAGGCGTCACTTGTTCTATCTTCGCGGCGGGATTAACAAAACAAGTTTCCAATTACAAATATTCGTCAGTGTTTTATTTGATCGGGGTGTTGAGTTTCAAGCGCTCTCGAATTGGAGACTGGTCGTTGGGAAACTGGTTTCGAAATGTTGCAGCCCGTGTATCCAGCGTGTGACTGTAATTATAATGCGCGGAGGCCTTTGGAAATATATTATTTCCTCCGCGGTTATTAATACCGGCCTCTTTTTCACCGGCCGATGAAATATCGAAGCCTGGGGATGCGCTAACAAGCAGGAAGTCGATCTCGCCGTTCTAAATTTAGTTGCAAAACACGCCCCCGGGGGAGGCGTTGATTTTTCGAATTTTCTCTCGATGGTGTTTCCGCGAGGGTATCACGATCGACAAACCAACATCCGAGTTTCTTCTCATCGAGCAGGTGAGCTTTTCGTATCGAGCTAGCGTACACATACATATAACAAGAGCTCCGGGCACGGGTTGCTTTTAGGGCTAACGACGGGCCTCTAAAGCGAGAACGATGAAAATGGAGAGTAGGAACGGCCGTCTAAGCCTGGAATGCAGCATAAGTGCACGGGGGAGCATCGGTTTAGGTTGGGTCGCCTGTTGGAGGGGGCCGGAACGTTGGATTTGACTTTGCAGTTATGCAGCATCCTCTTCTCGATGTGTTTAAACTTGCTGGCTACAGTAAGAACGAACAACAGAGGGAGAGAGAGACAGGGTCGAGAGAAAGAGCTAGAAAAGGACGAGGGGAGAACGTCTGGAGGTAAGAAGAACGAGATAGAGAGAGATAGAGAGACAGAGGGCGAGAGAGATGAAGAGAGGGCCAGTAAAAGTGACGAGGGTATGATGTTCGCTTTAATATCCACCAGCAGGTATATATTCTCACTTGCTCTGCTCGTCCCACTGTCTTCCTCTCACCCACACCCCTCTCCCTCCCTCTCTCTTCCTCCCAGCCTATTCTTCATTTAGCTTCTAGCCCGTTTCCAGTGTGTCGATGGCATAATCTCTCCGCATGGGAAACTTCTCCGACAGCAAAGAGAAATAAATTTTCCAGTATGATTACGTGCACTTCGAGAGTCGAAATGTTCAAAGAAAGAGGATACATTCTTAATACGGAAAGAATGACATGCGAATTCTTCCGGTCTCCCTGCCAGGATCGAAACGAATCAACCAGTCGAACAGTCCGGCCAGCAATTATAGAAAAAGAAGAGAGACAAGAAAACAAAGGGGGCTAAAATAAACGCTGGGAGAGTGAAGAAGAATGGGAGCTCTCCGAGTAGGATTTACGAAACGCTGCGATCGTAAATAAATAAAGGTGCAATGCCTGGCCGAGGCTTCGAGAAATAAATGGCGGAGGATAGATCCTTCGAGACACGGATCCTTTGTCCCAGGACCATACGCGTTGAGGTCCTGGTATTAGGATTAGACACGCTGCACACCCCCGAAAAACTGCGCCGACGCCTTCTCTGCAAGGTCGTGGGGCCCGTCATGCTCTGCCCTCGTAAAAACACCCACCACTGGTTTCACATTTTCTTCTTCCTTGGGAACCTGTATGAACACGCGACATCTTCTGACTTATTAAGACAACATTGTTTTAAATTAGTCAATGTCGATAAGACAGGATAACACTGTTTACATATACAACATATTAGGATACGTATTAGGATTATTAGCTCAACGGAATCTATATACATATATAAAAACGAAGTCCTGACTCACTCATTA
Source organism: Lasioglossum vierecki (assembly GCA_028455595.1). Taxonomy (NCBI): domain Eukaryota; kingdom Metazoa; phylum Arthropoda; class Insecta; order Hymenoptera; family Halictidae; genus Lasioglossum; species Lasioglossum vierecki. Next base: position 13,319,386 of record CM052338.1, read on the forward strand.
ACGCCCAGGCTAAACCCTTGGCCCTAGAAAGCTGAAATTTTGCACAGAGATTTCCTTTATGATCTATACAAGGAATACGAAAGGATATTTCGAAATTCAACTCCTAACTTTTGTATGGAGGAATATTTTATTTGTGGTCAGATATTTGCTTGAAACTTGGTCTTAATACTCTTTGATGTAATTAAACAAACACCCATTTCGCATTTTTAAAAATTCATCCCCTAAGGGGGTGAAAAGGGGTTGCAACGCTTGTATGAGAGATATATTGTTCGTGGTCTGATTTACATCATACTTAATCTTAATGCTCATTGATACAATCTGAATGGGGTGAATGAGGGCTTAAAAGGTTTTATGGAGAAACAATATCAATTTTTGAGGGCATTAAACAGTTGCTGGTCTATAATATTTCTGCTTCATTCTAGATAATTAATCCTATTAGATAACAATGTTAAGAGAATGTGTAGGAATGTTTGTACGGTTTCGGGCACAGCTGAGAAGAGATCGCCGGAGGCTGCGGGTCCTACAGGATTATGTCCGCGTCAGTTCATGCTTTTATTGTTTCCCGGTGGGCCTAGGCTCTGGCAGAAAGCCGGCGGGCGAGGCTGATCTTGTATCTCCCGAGGATCTACGCGTATTTTCACTTAGCGAGTTACACGACACCGGATACCGTTGATGTACCTCGCCAGGTTGGATCATTAGTACCAACTGTTCGGGAATCCGCAAGTACCCTCCGCAGCTTGACCCTAAATCTTTTTCCTTTTTTTCTCTCTCCTTCTATCTACCCGCTGCGTTTCGAAATTGTAAAAGGGGATGAAAAGGCACACTGTGCGAAAGTTCGCCTCTTTTTTTTCTCTGGCTCTCTTTGTTCCTTGGTCGAACTGACCCGCGAATAGGAAGACGAACTTTCGAAATTCTGGGTGGGGTCTAATCTTTGAAAAGAATATCCCGAACCCGATGGATCTCGGAATCGGTGGGCGTGCACCTTTATTTGTAATCATCATTAGCTCGGCACATTATTAACAGGCTTCGAGAATCTTGCTTCTGGGAATCTGGATCAGTGTACGGGCTCAAATATTAAATAAAAAAATATATAAACGGTGTTTTCTTCAAGAGGTATAGAACTGTCAAATGAAATAGAATACATAAAAATCATGGACATGGTGTTGGCTTTATTAAAAATATAATTCTCGACAGACTCTGGAAGTAAGGCAGAATCATGTTTTCGAAAGTGTTTTTGGCAGAGTGCGTTTCTTCAAGGGACCGTTACAGAAATGATCGATGGCATAATCTTATCTGTAATCTCGCAGCTTCATCTTCGAACTCGACACTCTGTTTTAATCCCATCACAAAGATTGCCTCGCGAGGATAGTCCCGATGTATTAAGGATTTAATGGACTTTCAGGAAAGGTCGAACGGAAGAGCTACGCTGCACGAGGGCCGCGACGAACTGCAATTAGTCAATCTGTGCGTGCCTCCGAGATCGACGATCGTCGTAAGTAGATCCAATTCATGAGAACTCGACGCTTTCGCACAGGATTTCGCAAACCTACGATGATCTCTCTATCGCACTACACTTTGGACGCTTCTACTGTCTTCTCACTGTCTGCTTCAATGAAATAAACCCAATCCAGTGACCTTTCTTCTCTCAGGCACTTGTCCGCTTCAGATGCACTCGGTCGAAACCGAGTAGAACCGCAAAATAACACTGGCTACGCACGCAAAAGGAAGCACTCCGGAATAATAGCACCGGACTTAAATTCTTTTCGGGGAACCGCGACAATGGCAACCTAATGAGCTCCCTAAACGGTCGAAAAAGAAAGCCTCGATCTTTCAGGTAGAAATTCAGAGTCGCGCTCTCGTTTTCACCGTGTGCCAGGTCGCGTCCAATTTTCTCTTTCGCTACTCTGTCTTCGCTGTTAACAATGATGACAGTCAAGATTCGCGATGTTCGCGCCCAGCAATTATACCTGGCGACCTGCGCGCCTTGTGCGTTCGACAGCTGCCGAACTTTCCTTGCAGCGGCGTTGCAGCGGCGTTGCACCGGCTTGCATTAGTGCAATGACGGCTGTACGAGGGTTGGACGCGAGGGGAAGAGCATCCTGATGCGGGAGGAAGGATCAGGGAAAGGATCTCTTTGTCCTCACCGAGATCCTTACGGCAGCGTTGACCTGCTCTCCACAATGGCGTCGAACTTTCGTTTTTTCGCTCCTACAAATCTGATTGCTCAAGAGCGTCTTGTGGCTTCCACCTTGTAGCCTGGTAATTTTTGCAGATTGAAAAGCAACATCCAAGTTCTTCGTACTAAAGGGTTCCAAATCTATTATTCGAAGGTGGAAGGTGTGGAAACAAGTTAGAGGGTGTGTTTCGACTGAATAGAGAGAAAGGGGGAATTTCTGTGTTGCTACGCCGGTGGGTGACTTATTTTCTCTCGCGATACGCAAAAGGCCCATTGGAGCTGGCGAACTGGCCCTTGCAGCCCTGCTGCGTTGCGGTTAACTTCTGCCAAGGGGCCCCTGGACCTCGGGCATTGTTGCAGCGCCAGTTTTTGACAGGTACCACGGTGCGTGTGCCCACCTACGTACGCTCACCACGGATTAACGTCTGGAGAGCGAGGAGGACGTGGAAACAGGTCTTGGGGCTCATTGGTATTTTATTATCGGCACAGAACGAGAGATCGACCAGGCTATTAAGCCCCGGGGATGATAAGTTTTGTACGCAGCCGTTCTACCGTTAATAGTCACTTACTTTTCGACAGATCCACCGGGGAAACCTGTTCCGTAACACACGCTCGACTAACCCGCACGCCTATTGAATTTCAAACGTATATGCCGGGAGAACTCGATTATCGATCGTTTTCTGGGTCACCTTTCTCTGGACATTTGGCAGAACCGCTCGTACACGTACTGGGCAGTTTGGTTTAGGGGACTCGAAGCATTCCGGCCCTCTTTGGGCCTTGTGCTACGAGTTTGCTATTATAAAATGTTTGTGTCTTTTTGTGTTGAAGAGTAATGAGCCTGCAGACCGTAAAAATAGAGAAATATCGTCGTGGAACTGTAACAAGACTTCTTCAACGTCGATCTTATCTTTCTGGAACCCTCCCGAATCAGCTCCGTGCACCTTCCGCGAAATTTAGCGAGATCGTTGCGAATCGAGAAGTGATCTCCAGCAGTTACGCAGTTGAAAGAACGGTGGAATTCTACGGGAGAACAAACATAACTTACCGCGAAGGGACGCCGGCCCTTTTCATCGGTGGGACAAAAGTTAAAACTATACCGAGGGCGTGAAGCGTACGCATCCTCTATGCAGCTGAAGAGGGTCAGGTGAAACTCTATTGAGGGTCCACCTGGGGAGTATTTATTCCTGAACGAGATGCACAAGGTCTGGCCCCTAACCTAACCTAACTCTTGACCATCCCCACCGAGTGCAAACGACTGGAAACCCTCCGGAGTCGTTTCTAACGTGCCGGGCAAGTGCACTTCTCTCGCTTGACCCTTCCGTAAAACGAGTGATCTCTTCAAGGTAGATGCAAATGCGGTTGGCTTCGCTACCCCCCTTATAGCTAAGGAAAATCGACCTGCCGATTTTTCTCTTGAGCCCTTGCCGGAGAAGTTAAGCCCACCCTGGACGAAGGGTCCGGTCCAGTGGCCCTTTGTTGTAAATCTCGAAATCTCTTAAAATAACGCGGTCGTACCTGTCTCGCGTTGGTTCACGTGGTCGGAAATACGGATCACCCGGCTAGGCCAGCGTCGATTTAGCATCTTCAATTCGAGATAACCGAGCCTTTGACGAGGGACGACAAGTTATGCTAGCTATATGATTATGATGAGGGAGTCCTTGAAAACGGTCCGTGTGAAGAATCAGAATGAAAATCGATCTTGCATCCAACATTGTAGAGACTTGTCCATTTACCGAATTGTCAATTCATTTTTCAGATCAGAAAGAATTAGAAAGGATCAGAATCTAATAATAAAACTATTTTGTACAATGGTTAAGGTGTATCAAAGTCTTGAAGATATTAAACAACTAATAACAAGAGAGATATCTTGGCGCGAAGATTCGATCGGAGATATAAATTAAAGCAATTTTTCTAGTTTGATTAAACTTTCTACGTTTCGATCCTAATATGGATCGTTTTCAAGAAAGAAGAAAAAACTGCGTCTGTAAATTGTAATGGAGATTTCAGTATTAATTGCGCCGAGATCATCAGTACATCTTGTTATTAACAATCTTACGATCGAAAACTAAAATTGACAGGATCGTCGACTACGAAGAGGGCCAAGATAATGACCATGTTGTCGTCGGTGTGCGTAAAAGAGCGAAAAACCCGTTCGCCTATCTCCGTGGAATAATCCGCGGTTCACTAGCAGAATTCGTTGCCGTTTTGGAGAACAGTTACTAGCCAAGTCCCTATAATTCTCGGTTGGTTTCTCGGGATTATTGTGCGTGGTAATATTGTAGCGAATCGTGGTGCTGTGGGGCTGTAGGGGTTTTCTTCTCTTCTACCTGGCGTCGCAGGAAGACGGTATTATGGCCGCCGTAAAGCACTAAAACAGCCCGATAGTTGTGTAGGGCCCCGCGGGGGAAGAAGTAAGTGGACATTAGTGGCCGCATTGTGAATCGGACCGCAGCGTCCGCCTAAAACTCGCCTAAACTCGCTAGAGCCACGTTTTGCTGCACAAAGAAAGCGCCGGTCCTGGTGCCGGTTCGGTTTTCGTTCTCTCTCTTTCTCGTGTTGTCCCTCACTTTTTCTCTCTCTGTTTGAGCAAGAACGACGCACACTCGCGACTGTTGCGTGTAGACAACAAGACGGGCCCCGTGGAGAGGAGGAAGCCGTGTTTTACGCTTCGTGGATATTTTCGGGCCTTGTGGCCCACTGATTCTGTGGTGGTGGGGGCACTCGGGCAAGACACACAACGCTATTGGTTACTGGGATTGCATTACCGAGGCTCGGGCCATGGAACAAGGCACGAGAGGAATTCATCGTACTTCGGAGGTGATCCATGCCGTCAGCAAGGATAAATACTTAGAACAACACAGCTTTAGGCGCACCTAGTTCGTGTATCTGCTCAATGCTAAAATTATATTGTTAACGCGCACACCCAATCCTGGAAATTAGTCTACCCCTTTAACACATTACCCACCGGCGATTTTGCCGTAGTTTTTCAACGTTCTCAACTTACCATCGAACCTCGCATATATTGTTTCCCGTAGAATTAATTTACAGTCCGACTGATGAATGTTGAAACGAAATGGAGAAATTAATCATTATTACAGTGAAATCGATTACATTAGGTATTATAATCAAGTTTCATTCGCGAATAATTTCTACCGGTAATAACCGTGGAACTGTGTAAATTAAGCAATCCTTTCAAAATTAATTAACAATTGAATAAACGAACAATACACTGTACTCGATGCAATGTGAACTTTTAAAATTAATTGACAATTCGATAAAGGAATAATAGAATAGCATAATTAACATTGTAATTTTTAACGTTCTAACTTCTTTGCAATCGAGTGCAGTTCACTGCGTTTCACGCAGGACCACGAGACGGAGGGGTAATTGCGAAGAGAACGGACAAAAGAAGTTGCATGTTAAAATCGGAGCAGAGGATCGCATAACGAAGCAGTTTCGATTCGAATTTCCGGTCGGACGGCGATCGCCGCAAACCTCTCTTTCTCTCATTGGGTGGTCTCTCATTACGGCGGTTCCTTCAATGACTTCTTAGCACATTCGGCCAGGAACATATGGCTCCTGGCAGTTGAATCGGGATGACTGGCCGCACAGAGGGCAGTATTGTAGGAGCCCCGGAGTGATTTTTCATGGGAACCGTTCTGGTAAAAACTTCTATCCTCCGTTGCCCGGGATAATGAGTACTTTTGTGATGCAGCCCGGCCCCGGTTTTCTCTAGTTAGACGCATTCGATTCGAACAAACGCTTCTTCAGGTTCATCCTTCTCCAGATACTAAATATTGCTACCTGACCGCTGCATTTGCAATTTTTGTTCGCTTCCTGTTCTCTCATTCACCGAAACAGGTCTTACTTTTTAAAGTCTACGAGAGTCCTTGAGACAGCATCAGTTCTCCAATTAAAATTAGAAAGAATTTATAGTTAACGTTTCGGACAGTGTAGGATGTTCTTCAGGGAAAAATTGCGAATACAAAATTTATTCTATTCCTGTTTCGCTCCGTTCATTACTATGCTGATTGAGACTCTCGTTCTTTACTTAAACGTTCTCGAACAACGTCAGTCGTTAATTATACTCGACGGGAATTCGCAAGTTAGGCAATCTTTAGGACAATTTAAGATGAAGCTGTTTTTACCGAGAAACTGTGTTTACAGTGTTCACTTGCTTGCCGTTTCCCTCCATCCATTATGCTAATGAAATCCAGCTCCAAGAAATTGTACGTTCTTAGAACACGAACAAAAATTCCTCAAACTATCAACGAAGAAAATTTTTGAAACATTTAATCTTTTCCTGAACCTTCAACTGTTTCTGCGTTGATCGATGTTCTTTGTAAAAAAAACTGCTGCTTCGAGAGAAATAAAATTTCTCGAGGCAACATAGTCCAGGAATAACATTATAAGAATAATTACAGCCTTCGGAACCTCGAGAATTTTTGAAATGATCCTCTTTCGGAAAGTCGTCTTTTCAGTCTGAAGTCGGTATCATTTTTTCTGGCCACTACAGAACGAAGCAGAACCAATTTTAAGGACAGCTGGCACAGAAAACGATTTCTTAGATCACGCCGAAAAATCGTTCTCGGCGAATGTTCGACTTTTTCGATCGGGATAGCAACGTTGTAATGGATTCCCGGCTAAACACGGGTCCAATTACGTTTAATAAATTCCCCGGCAGAGGTCGTAGGAAAGTTGTCCGATGTCTTCTCGATAGTAACGAATTCGATCGCAATCTATCCGATGGATCTCCGGGGATGGAGAAGAATAAACGAGTAATTGGCGAAGAAGGAAGGAAACGGTTCACGAGCGAAGAAGAGGAACAAGGAAGAAACGGGGATAGAGGATAGAGAGGATAGAGGGGACGCCGGTAATTATCATTTCTTGTACGAGCCCGGCGGTGCTGGTATAGTCACGGATATAGGCGGTTTTGCAACATTCGGGCCCTCATTGTGGTGTGGTTCCTCCCAGTGGCCCCTCTAGCCTCTTCGGTGCCCACTCTTTCGGTCTCTCTTTCTTCTGTTCTCTCCGCGCATCCTGTGCGCTAAAACAAAATGAAAACACTGCACGGGCCTCTCAAGGATAACGACTATGAGGCCTAGGCCGAGGCGGCAGCCATATTGCGGACAATTGAAACCGTTGCAGTGGGTTTTTGGGTACCTGCAGCTGCAACATCTCTCTCTCTCTCTCTCTTTCTCTTTTACTTTTGCTCGTGACGCACGCCATAACGCGCAGATGCGCGCCCGTCGCCCCGGCCAATTAATGCGAACTCACGCACGCTACCCGGAAAAAGGGAATTGTGGGTAATTAGATTCCGGAGGGCGAAAAAATAGCCGTGAAGCAGGAATTTCTGCCCCCAATTCCTCCAAGCTCGATCCCCGCTAAATCCAATCTCTGTTCGGAATCATTTCGACGTCCCTTCTTCTTCCTTCTTCATCTAGAAAAAAAAAGAACGAAAAGAAACTAGCCTCGCAGCTGCGCGTATTTTTACTCGATCTAGCTTAGGCGAAACACGCTTAATGCCAGAGTGTGTAAATAAATTCACGGTTGCAAATGCTCCACAGTTGCTGGAGCAGCTCTTGGCACACGCGGATCAACTTCTAAATGTTTTGTTCGACCGTGCCAATAAACTTCGACACGTCGAACTTCTGTTTGAGTTCCGTTTGGAATTTGTTTAGCGAGAACGTGACGATGGTTTAGAGAACTCTGGAGAAGTTGGGGGGGGGGGGGATGGATTGCTTCTTCGCAGCGAGGAAACCAACTCTCGTGATCGTCTGATTCGACTGTGACGTTGATTTGATGTTTTTCTATTGGATTGTCACGTTGATGTGATCGGTCGAATTAACGGAGAACAATGGAGAATGACGATTCTTATGGTTCCGTGAATATTGATGGTGCGAGCGAAAACTTTTGTAGACCACTGTATCCGTGTAATATATTCCCGCGTGAAGATGCTGGCTCGAAATATTTTTCCTTCGGTCTAGAATACATGCCACCGGTCCCGTGTTCACACTCGCATCCGGACAAAGAATGCATTTGCCACATTACGAAGGACTTTTTGAGGAGGAAAGGAAAGGAGGGGTGGGTAACCCGATGCCACAAGTTCAGCACCGACGCTGTAAACCACATGGCAATAGTGGGGAGGAATGGTTCTTTGTATCCGTGTGTATAGAGGACCGTCTAAGGCCGGCTAAAAGTCGAAAAGCCGACTTAGCTGGCCTTAGTCGGGGTCTCTGAATCATTCTTCGATTTTTACTCGGACCAAAATTCGATAGTTCCGAAACGAAGACGCTCGTGTATTTTCTCACAAATACTTCGTTCCAAAGATATTTATCTGACGAACTCAATTCTGCCCGACAAATAGTTGACAAATAATTGTCCGAAATTTGGAGAAATAATTACAGAGGCTTGATTATCGAGTCCAAACAGGAGCTAGAAAGTGTCGGAGAGGCCCGGGAGCCGCGGGTCCGTAGCAATTAAACCGATCGGCCACTGATTGCGCGGCTAGTTTACTGGCGCATAAATCGTCGATTTAAAGCTTCGAATTTTTTACGGTCGCTCGTCATAACGGTAGCCGGTGTTTTCTACACGCGTTCTCCCTTAGCCTGCCGAGGAACATAAAGTTCAGCCGCAGAGTCTAAATGTAAATCGGTTTTGGCCGAAAGAATTTTTAAGCGCAGCCAGATTCGAATGGCGTCGATGGTAATGCAACTTCGACACCAAGGAATGGCGAGACAGAAAGAGAGTGAGAGAGAGAGAGCTAAGAAGCAGAAGAAGAAGGGGCAAAGAGACGAAAGAGGAAAGGGGAGACACGGGTTCGCCGAATCTAAAGGACTCGCAGGGCCCGAAAGTCGTCCTACACGGCCAGGATCCAATCTCATTCGGTACTAGCATGCCTTCGCTCACTCACCTCCGAGCCACGGATTATTGGCTGCTCTTCTGCCCCCTCTACCATGGCCTCTTCATCCTCGATTCTCCTCGAAAGCACCATCCCCACCTCGTAGATCATTATCGCCAGACATTCCGAGATGTATCTGCAGCGCAAATGCGGCATTACCGGTGAACAGTCTTCTCTTCCTCCCGCTCTCGCTCTCTTCACCCCTCTCTTCCTCGCTCTGACTGCAGATCCATCGGTCCTTGAACAGACCCCCGACCCACTCCACCTAGCTCCGAAAAAACAATTGAGGCGCGCTATCTGCCTGCAACCAGTGCAAAAATGCTAGTCGCGAGAAAACACCAGTCCACAATTCAAAGAGGCGTTACTCGACAATTCAATACGTTGGGTTTCCAACTACCTCTAAATATTGACATGTTTATATAAAAACCTAATATTAAGGCTTGTATCTGTATTCACAATTATTTTACAGATTGTAAACTATGTATAGAAATCTTGTATTATTGTAACATCAATTTGCAACTTTGTAAGACTAAATTGTAAAGCCAAATGGACCCAACTAAGGGCCTAAAGAGCTTCAATAAAAAAATTTAATACGTTTGCCATCACGCTACCATCCCCAAACAATTTGAAAAAGACGTACATACACGTTGCATTTGACCCTTAGCGCTCGAATAGTGACTCAGAGAAAGAGAGAGAGTCACTACTATTCAAAATATTATTTATACTATTAAATGTGTAGGTATCTAATCGATTACCAAACATTTAAGTATTGTACGAGGTGTTACATCGATCTCGTATCCATAAAATAAATAAAATTCTGTAAAATGGAGTCATCCTAGATCGGAAGAAATGTTAAATTTTGATTTGAGGCATTGCTAGTTTCATCGGAAGTCTGATGTTCACACTGGTGTGCGAGTCCTCCGGTGCTCCACTAATGAAACCACTAACAAGTGCAGCAAGTTCATGTTATATAATACACATCCGACTGGAATTTTTGCTCTATTCATCCAGCTGTTCCTCCTTTATGTTTTCTAATAAACCATGATCTCATCTTTCGTTAATGCTCATGCATTATTTTTCATTCATTTCAATTGAAAGCAACGAGAACCATTTATTCGCAGCAAGTCACGAATAAGACTGGTGTGACTTATACCTACAACACTAGTCGCTATTGAAATTCCTAAAATAAACTGCGAGATGGTTGATATATTGGTCGGCTACGTGTAAAATGATGCCGATAAGCGAGATTACTGGTAATAATCAATTGCAACAGTAATCAGGGAATGATCAATTTTGATGAATGATGCCGAGGTCTGTCCGGGACAATCTCGGCACCCTTATTGCACCTATGCCCTCGATTGTCTTCGTAGCAGAGCCTTGCGCAGAGTCGATTCCTTTCAGAGATGCGTCGAGAGATGATGATTCGGTTTGTATGGGTTGCTCTCGCAGCGCAGCGTAGCGCAGCGCAGCCCAAATAGCTGCCTCGGATATCGTCGAACGAATAAAAAGAACGGTCTATTTATCATGACACCCGCGATCGTAAAGAAAGGTCTTTCGAGGATACTCACGGGGGTTGTCTGATTCATCAGCTTCATTCATCAACGTCCGCCGCTTCTGTTTCTTTCATTTCTTTGAAACCTAACACGCTCTCGGCCGAGCTGTGCCCGTGGTACGTACATACGCGCATCATGCGAGAGAGCATGACCGGACCATCATAATTGAACAGTTCATTAGAGGATTAGGTCTAATGCTCCTTCTGCCGATAAGGATCGTTCTAATCAGGGACATAATGCCGATACAATTTTCATGCCCTTATTATGCCAACAGGCTGTACCGACATAGTACAGAGATAGAATTGAATATCGATAATGAATTGATTTTCAATTTTAATTCAACTGAAATCCGAATCGAAACGTTCGGGTAATTCCTACAAAATAGCTATATATAGTGTGTAAAGTTTGATTGCTAGTTATTAATTCGTATCAGATCAAAATCATATTTTTCGCGAAACAGGTCTGCGCGAGAAGCGCACCTGCGGCCCGAAAATCGGTTCTCCAGGATTCAGTCGGCGATCCATCGGCCTCGTAGCCCTGGTCCCCTATCTCTCTTCCTGTCCGACGAATTATCGCGTGTACTCGAGGATAAACTCGGCTTCGGATTCAATACGGTGGCCGTCGGGGCCGCGGTATCGATCGAGTATCTCCCACTAATTGGGATTTCGCGGGATCCCGGGGCACAGACTATGAAAAAACGTGAAGCAAAACGGAGGAGGGCGTGGGTCCCAACATGGTATGACGCGATAATGCGGTACGGGCCACGTTGAACGTCTCTGGGGACGAAAGAAGAGGCAGAAGAACGAAAAGAAGAAGAACAACCAATAAGAAGGAGGAAGAAGACAGAGAATGGGGGGAGGGGAGAAGTAAGGAGGGTGGGGCCTGCCGCACTGACCTTGACTAGGCCCGAAGTTGAGGTGGGTTGAGGTGCTGCCGGGCCCTGTCCACCTTCCCCCACCTCTCCCTTCTTCCACGAGCACCGAGTCCTCTCTTTTCTCCCTCTCTCTTTCTCTCTCTCTCGCTCTCTCTCTCACATGGCCGACTCTCGTCTCGTCGGGCCCCACCGGGCCTGCCTCGTAGTTCTGCATTCGCAGACTCCTCCATCAAGGACATCACAAAAAGTACATTAGACGAAAACACGTTGCCATTATACCGCGGCGAGCACCGCGAGAGGAGAGCGAAAACGCTATGTCTGCTCTCTCCGAGGCTCTGGCCCCGGTGTACAGCCACTGCAGCGGCTACAACAACCACCACCATAGGCACAGTCGCCGACATTCGGGCCCCCGCAACACCATGAAAAAAGCCCGTGGCCTGCTACACAGCCTTTCTACGACTACGCCAACTTTAGGCCGGGCTCGAGACTCCTTGCTCCCGAATTTACGCTAATCAACACCCTCCTCGAACACTCTCATCCTAGACCGGCTTCGAAGTGCCCACATAAATACATTCCAAGCGCCGCCCAAATCAGGATACTTTTTCAATCAATCGTAACCAGACTGCGGATCTTTATGCATTTATAGGAGAATTGAGTAAGTGAAATCCAAAAGTGTTGGGAGAATTAAAAAAATTGAAGATGCCAATATTCATTTCGCATAAAGATCCACAGTCTAATCATTCAGAGATATTGAGATAGATCGGAAGATAGTTCAGAAAGGTAGGTACATCTGTCCGAGGATTCCCATCGGCATCTACCTCGGCAAAGGTATTTTTGACAGGTTGCTAACAGCGGTTCCCCGAATCTCGCGAGTGTCGAAAACGGAGGTGGCGAAACGCGCCTTAACTGCCGCCTTTATTTCTGGCCCTCGCGGTGTGCATCTTGCGTCTCTCTCTGTCTCCCTATCTCTCTTTCTCCCAAGATCAAGGTCAGCAGTCGGAGATGACTGGACTCTTTAAGCGACGTACCTTTTCTTCGTAACCCGCGACGATACTCGCGTTCTCTATCCTAAACCGTGCACGTACCAGCGTCGATTTCCGATCGAGAGCTGCCAGGTGAATAATGGCTGGCTACCGGCAGCTAGAAAGTTTGTCACGCGATCCTCGAACACGTCCCGACTATAAGAAACGACGGACTAGGTGGGAGGTGAAAAAATCACGGAAGAACGCGGAAAAATCAGGTGGTAACGGTTGCACGCGTGCGATCACGCTTTTGTGTCGACGGAGATCTCGTTCTCTCGCGAGTTGCATGAAACATGGGCTCCGCTTGTAATTATCATCGTTACCGGTGGACCACGGCGGATATTTTATCATCCGGACGGGCCCGAGGAGCCGCGCGGTTTGTCGCGCTATAAATCCTGCGCCGCAAACGAGCAAGAACCCGTGTGCTTGGTTCTTGCGATTCGTCGCGAGTCGCCTGCCACTCTTTCAAGAGGCCTCCTAACTGCCTATAACGGATAAACCACCGACTATCCCGATTAGCCAGAATGCCTCTCGGACTACCGGCCGCCACAATTCCACGCTCGCTTTCTCCCTGAAACGAGCCAGCGACAGACTCTAATCGCGAGTAACTTTTCGGAGCATGTTCTCGAAAGTTTGTATTTTTCAATTATACCGAAATGTATTTCCGAGCGTTTTGCATTTTGTTGGACCTGTTACGCTAGAATTCACCGTACGTCCTTCGGCTCGAAAACGGTTAAGGACAGAGCTCTCGGCGCTCGGAGAACGTTTCCGGTGAATTTATCGCTCAGCTTTGGCTCCACCAAACGACTCCTGCGCCAGACACTTCTCCGCGGATCCTCCTTTTTCGTCGTGACGTCTAAATACTCTGCGCCTGCAGGCTTGCAGCCCGTAAAAGCACGATTTCAAACGAGCGTCTTATAAACGCGGCCACGATTGCTGAAGATATCACCGTGAACTTGATTGATAGCGCCTGCCGCCTTTTCTCGAGTGCTTCGAGCATTGAGACCCGGTGCCGAGACTGTCGCAATTGCTTTCTGCGAGACCGACGTCGTTTTAGAATAAGAATGCTCGAGGAAACGTGGATTTTTCGGAGATAATTGCGAAGGAAGATTGCACGATGATTGATCTGCTTTATTATATTCGAACGTTTGCAATTTTCTTGAATATTACCCTGTTCACAGTGTTCCAGAAATAATCAAATAATGCGCGTACTATTTATTTATTTATCAATTTCTAATTCGTCACCTTCACGGTTTCTCGTTTTAATAACTTAAATGTATAAAATCTCCTCAAATTTTATATAAATTTAATATTTTATTATAAAATGGGGTAGGGTACACCCTGAATATTATTAGAATATTACTAGAGAAACAAGTGAAAACAATGTTTGCGGGAAACAGTTGTTTGTCCTTATACGAGCATGTTGAGGGCACATTGGTGGCTCTGCTCATGATTTAACGAGATTATGTTTATATGTAATAATGTGAGTATCCAAGGTAGGAGAAAAAATCAAGAAACAAATCGAGAAACCACCCTCAGATTCTAGCTTAGGAGTTGGTTACACTGAAATAATATAATAGGAGCAGAGTTTACCCTAGCCCCTTATGGTGCGATCTCCTTTGCGCGCCTGGACGCAGGGTTTTGTTATTCAACGCTTTACGGTTCAGGGTGCTGTTCAACGGAGAATCTTCGCGATGGAAACGAGTTAATTCCGCGGTCGTTGGACAGCCATAGCACGGCGACGATTTTCTTTTCTTTGGTCGAAGATAAAAGCGGCGTCTCGTCTGCCCTGGGGTCGTTTTAATTGCATTAGTTTGAGCGCGATTCAGTCGGAAAGTAGAAAATGGCCCCGTAAACGGGTTCCCGGGGCTGTCTGTTATGCTCGCTATGCAGTTAGGTCTCCCGTGAAAGTCGATTCTCCCGGGACGCCCACTCTCGGTACTCGCGTATTCGCTGTCCGAAGTACAAGGATGTCAAACCCGCGGATCCGTCGTCGGACCAGTCGAAGATCGGTGAACGATAGCTCTCTCCCTCAGAAAATCGTTCCGATATTTACGACGGTCGATAATCGATATCCCCTGGCTTTCAACGGGAGAAGTTGTTAACTAGTTGGAAAATAATGGCCAGCCTTAAAAACCGTATCGTTACCCGATATATTTGCCTCGTATAAGTTTACGCTTCTGTCCCCGCGATAGCTCTTTATCTTTATCGCGGCCTGTAGGTTTATTATCGCCTGTATACCACGTACAAGCCGCGAGCTTATGGTGCGGCGACATTCCA